>BQMF02000238.1:0-642481 GCA_027922465.2 Turritopsis dohrnii | reverse complement strand
TTAGTTGGTTGGTTCTGACAAGTTGATATCCAGCACTACAGTCAAACGGTCAAAACGTTTCCGCTATATTGCTAGTGTTCGGCGAAATAGGATTACAAGTTACAAAGTGGCGCAGTATCAATAAAAATTCGTCCAATAGATGTAAACAAAGACAATGCTTCTCAAGTATGGATCAACTTGTACGAGGGTCGTCTACAACTGATTACTGAAAATCAGAAGGAGTTCAATATTAGTGATACAGTTCGGTTCAGCGCAGAAAAAAAGCACCCTTACAAAAACGACGTGCAGAATTGTGGACAGAAGAGATTTTTTATATGTCACAAGATCAATGGAAATCCAATCACTTACAAATTGATCCATCTGGTGAAGCTATAAAAAGCACGTTTTCTTATTAAGAACCTCTAAAGGTGATTGAACCTTCAACGTATCGAATCGAGTATTTCGTAAGAAAGACGGCTGACGGCAAGTTGTTATGTTACGTCAAGTAGAAAGGATATTCAGATAAATTCAATAGTTTACTGAGAATTTGAAGAAATTATGAATCATCAATTTTATGTGGTTCTTCCTAGTAACAGTTCTAACAAACTCTGTCCAAGCAGCACCTGCTCTCACTTTCGTGTTAATTTCTCCACTATGCTTGACATTAACATCTCCACTTTGCTTGACATTAACACAATGGGAAGTTGGACTATCAAAAATACAATTCCCCGGTGCGTTTGAGAAAAAATGGAAATATGAAACAATAGATATCGAATTATATTCCATGTGCATGGTTTGGATTATGAAGTTGACATTCCTATAGGATATTACAAAGAAACCAAACATCTCACGACGGCTTTACATGGAATACAAACCGAACTTGACTTTGAATGTGATTCAGTTTTTAATTATGAAGATATCACTCAAATTATTTGTTTAATTACTTACGAATGTTTACCCAGGATAACCTCTTCAGTTCCTTAAGGTACTGTTATCAACGAGGCTCCTGCACAGGAAGTCCTAGAGCATTTGAAGCCCAATTTGGGTGACGTCAGCTGTAATTGCAGGAACCACTCCACTAGATCACCAACCTAAACATCTTTCATACTCTCTTGCTGAGTGCTAAGCAGAGAGGAGCGATTCACACTGTTACAGTCGCTGGCATGACTCAGTCGGGGATTGAACCCGCGACCTCCCGAATAGGAAGCAAGCACTCTACCACTAAGGCTACCAATAGGTCAAAAAAGCAACCATCACAACACAACCATCAGAAAACAACCATCAGAACTTATATGCCTGAGTATATAATGTGAGACTCTTAAACTCAGATGTTGCTCGTCTTTTGGCGTTTGAACCTACATCGTAATATAGGGAGAGTCTCCATATCAAAGTTCACTTCACAACGGATTACATACTTTGTTTGTTTACTCGGATCTGATACAAAATCAATTCGTTGGTGATGTAAAAGCTCCTCTCTTGCGGTTTGTGCCTGCTAATTACAAAGAACATTATCATTGCATCGTATGACTGTCCTCATGTTCTACCTTCGAGTAGAAACTCGTTATTATTGAGAATACAATTTCGCGTTGATGCACGGAAAATCCCCAGTATAAAATAGTCACAGAGTTTGTGTTGTGCCTGCGTTGACTCCTCATAAGTTTATGGAAATTCAACAAAATCTCGAAAAAGAACCTATCGCTTATCCATTGAATCGTGCTGACGTGCACATGCACTCTGTTGCCGCTGGTCTGACAATTACGTAATCGTCTGTTCATTAGAACGTGGATAATGTTAGCCATTAATTTCAAATATCAGCAAACTGGGAGTATTTTTAAATGGAGCACCTTTGGCAAATCTCATCGTGACGAAGGAATTGATAGAAATAGATGGGATTACAAAACCGGATATACGTTATTTGGATTTGATGTTTCACCAGCTACGTGTCACGGAGGACATCAAGAATTTGTGAAAAAAGGACATTTCTAGTGGAAATTGAATTTGCTGTACCGCTTTCGAATACGATTACAGTGTTATTGTATGCTGAATTTGATAACACCAGCGGATAAAGCTCGGAACTTGTCGAAGAATTATTGAAAGAAATGTAAACTAATGAACTGCATTGTATGTTGACACGTGACTGGAGAATTTGAAAGTTATCAAATCGAATCATATCACTCAAAATAAAATGTCGTATCACTAAAATTTCGTGAGTTATTTACATGTTTTTTAATGTCAGCAATTTATTCTTGCACGTTGTGATGTTGCATTGCCATGGAGATCAAGCTTTGAGCAAAAACTTTAAATGAAAATATCTCGTGAACGAAAAATGATTTTTTTTTGAAAATTCAAGGACTTTCATGATTTTAAAATTCTTCCAAATAATGCTCATACAAAAAATACAAAAGCTCAATTTTGATTTTAAAAGTAGACCTACGTTTAAGTACGCGTACTTTCTTTCTTGATAAACAACCAGTTTAAGCAACCCTAAGTAAATCTTTAAAAAACTTAAGCAACTTTCTTAAGCACAAGTTTTTATGAAACAACATAATGTTTTTGAAGGTTTACAGTATATACATATAACTGTGTATCGAAGATGAAGTCATCATTGTGATGGACGAAGATCAAAACAATGACAATGAGTTAATTCATTTCGACAGTTCCTTTATAAAAATTTATAAAAAGTTATGTCTCATATCGATTAGGGATTGTTCACAAATGACGTCAACCATTTTTTCAAGATTTTTGACCCCCCTCCCCCCTCTGTCAACCTGCGTCAACTTTGCGTTGCCCCCTCCCCCTCAGTTGACGTCATCGTTTGAGAAGACCCCCCCCCCCCCTCCAAAACAAAACAACCTCCATCCACCCCACTGGTCCTTTTGTATATTAGTTTCTTACGCATTTTTAATAAGACGTGAAAATATTTGAAATGATCTTCGTGTAATTTTTCTCTGATCAAACTCCATCTGTGCTTATTGTTTTACGTTCGTGCATCACGGACCACATCAAGATCACATTCAGTGTTAACATTTTCATAAGAAACTTTTACTTAATTAGAAAAATCAAGGTTCTGCAAAATTGTGTGGGTTGACGTCAACTAGTATCACATCCCCTCCCCCCTCCCCCGTCAACCAGCGTCAACTTTAGTATAACCCCCCCTCCCCCCCCCTAACAGTTGACGTCATTTGTGAACAGTCCCTTATAGTAGTTCATAGTCACCACTTGTTGTTTTGTTTAAAACTTTTTAAACTTAACATTGATTTGCATTTTCCTTTCCCACAATGCCTCTCCACTTGACGTGTTTAGGTTTAGCTCGCTTTGTTGTTCTAGTAGCTACTAGGAACTACAACAAGCAGTCGAGTGGAACGGTAAGTTTGTTGGAAAAATATTTCGTCACGCATGCTCTCAATAACAACAAAATTAATGTCCGTGCGAACCTTCCACCTAGTGGAATGCCGGCTTCAGAATTGTGTAAGACAACCGTGACCAGGTCACGCGATAAATCCGATATCAGGATGTTCCGATAGGATTACACTAATAAAAGATTGGCCAAGGCGGCGTCGCTCGCCGCCCATGTCCACCTGCTCTGTATCACTGTATCAATAAACGTCAAATTTCCTTATAACCAATCCAAGAAACTGATAAGGTAAGGCAGATTTGATTTGTCGAATATTCAGTTCCGGATGTCGATGTTTTTCTTGTGTTGGTATCAATGATGTAAACACTCAAGTTGAGGAGAGACATGCTTTAAGCATGTAGTCCATTCATCACTTTTAAAGAAGAAAGTACACAAAGTTTTAAGTCATACCTTGAAATCACGTGTAAAAAGCGTGCGAAGTTAACGTCCCGGTCAACGAAAGGTTTTCAAAGCAGGACAATATGCAGGACAAAAGGAGGACAATATGAGTAAAACGTTCCTGTTAGGGCAAAGGCCATTTCTGTATTTGCAATTTTCGACAAAAAAATACTTCACAAAAATTACTTTAAATGCTTCATGCACGTGTTTAAAAGCTTGTTATTCACGTGACATTCACGTGTTAAAGTGTAGGAAATTCTGAAATATTGACACTCCGTTCATTTCCTGAGGTGAAAATATTTTGCACAAACAACAAAGTTGCTGGGATACATAAACAAGATGGCTGAAAATTTATTGAAGAATAATGATAAAAAATATATTTGATGAAACATAGCAACATGTCGAAGATAAAAAAAAAAAAAAAAAATAGAAAGAAAAGGGAAAAATAGAAGAAACAGGAATTGTATTTTCGCAAAAGAAAAACATCCCAAATCAACCTTTTCATTCAAGAAAATGCTTTATCATTTTCACTTCCAACACCCATATGAGCTAACCTGTGCTGTTTTTGTTGCAATGACAAATTTGCTTGCAAATCAAATTCATTCATGAGGTTTGCCTAATTTTCCTTACACACTCCAATATTCTTGACAAACGTGACAGTTCACCATCTACGAAGGACAAGGGAAACTTCTCAGGGATAATAGCTTGAAATAACCGATAAGCATTTGCTTTACTTACATTACGTAAGTTTTGGTATATTGCATAAATGTTAATAACTTTGTGGACATCGAAATGTTTTGGAAGAACGATGTTAATCAGTTTCCCACTTCATTACCTAGTCTTCTAAGATTGAATCTTAACCTTACAAGCTTCGAGGGAAGTAGGTGTGAAGTTGTGTAAATTTCTAATTATCTAAACTTCGTCGTCTTTGAGGTTTCCATGGGGTCCCCTAAACTAAACTCAAAAATGTTTAATTTCTTAATTTTATGAAAGTACTAATCATAGCAACCTCATCAAAAGTTTTCAAAATGGTGCCTTTCCATAGAAATGATTCCAAGATACCTGGGTACTAAGTTTGTCAAACATCCTGTAAAAAAAGAAAAAAAGAAAAAAAATACCTATAAATTGCCGGTGAATAATATCGTAACCATTTTAGTATCAGTGCTCATGGGGCACACTAAGAAGTAGTTACTTTTTATTTGGAAAGTAACGTTTTATTTTTATTCAACGCAAAACAAACCAACAATAACATTAAAAATTGGAAAACATTTTTTTTATTGCAGTTCTAAATGACAGCCTCTCGTGGGCTGAAGATAGCCATTTTGGCTCATACAATTCTGTACCTTGTTGGAGGTATCAGGTAAGTTTAAATATATTCATTTTCGGTTTCATCATTGAAGATTTCATATTTACATGGTTGCATAAAACGGAGGACGACCAACACTTATGAGCTCACAATTATTGATATTGTGTTCTCAGCGTTTTTTAAACAGCCTAGCTTTTTGGCACTTCAAGACTTAGGAATACAATATATTCCAAGCTAAAAAAAGCAACTTTCAGTTCAGGATTGACGTTTTGATATCTACCTACTTACACATGGGATAGATAGGATAAGATAGGATAAGATGTGTTCGGAAAAATTGTTCCTGTTTGTTCATATTTTTTTTTATACTTTACTTTATAGAGTTGAAATTTCGCAAGATTTCTTTGAACGAGACGCCGAAACAGCATTAAATAGTACGTAGAGTTTTTACTTATAATCTTTATTTCACTGCCCTCACTGCCCTCACTGTTCTCAGACTCCATAACTCGAATTATTGAGGTTAGTAAGTGAGTAAGTAAACAAGTAACCGTGAGTTGTTAGTCCTTGGACTTCCACCCGCAATGGTTGGCTATTCTGCCGCCGACTTGCAACTTTAGTTGACTTAACGCCAGAGATACGTATTGTATTGCTCTAACTTGCGCGAAGGGGCTAGTGTGCAGTCAGTCGATGGCTTGTAGTGGCTGCTTGCTTCTAGCGCTGTTTTTAAAGCGCATCGGAGTGGAGTATCCAGATACGACATGACTGGTTTCGAACACCGGTTGCACTCAAAGGTAATAACCACCACAACATCGCTGCGCACCTAATAAATAAATTATGAATAAATGAATAAATTTTTGGGTCAAAATCTCCGTTCTTTGCTAAATATTATTCTGTGGTTAAAAATGTGTACCGTTATCCTTTTCGTCATTTGAAATGCTATACATCATTAGGATAAGCATTCATATGGAAAATATTTTAATAAGGCGGAAATCATTTTTTTGCTGATAACAAATATTATCAACTTTGCTAAGCTGATAATGCGTAGTAGTGCCGATGAGTACTAAAAGTCATCACTACAGCTATCAAAATACTCTGTGAAACACGTGGTGACTTTACACAAAGTATATTTTCGTTTGTTTAGATGCAATTAACAGTCGCGAAGCAACGCCATTCCAGAAAAGAAACAGAAGAAGCTATCAACTTGTTGATAAACGTAATTATTTAAATGATATTTTTAATTTTGCCAAACAAACATGCTTTTTTTTAGCTAGCTACTTAGGTTGTTTATTTTACATACAAATAAATATCTAACTGAAAGTCTTCACAAGGTCTCACAGTTGAAAAATGTTCCAAAAGATAATAGGTAATATACCAACTCTAATGGGTGTATCTCATGGCCAATTGAATCATTAGATTACTATTTGGAGTCCAAATCAGTATCCTGTGTGCTAATTAAGGGGGCGCTATTTCCTTTTTGCACCCCCACTCTCCCGTCCAGGATGTTTTAGGGTCAGGGTTAGGGTTAGGGCTAGGATCAGATACAGTTAGGGGGTGCGAAAAGGAAATAGCGCCAATTTAGGAGATAGAACCAGCTACTTTTTAAAGCCTTATTGGTAATTTTCAGCAATGATTATGGTGTTCTTTCCTTTTCTGACACATAAATCTTATTTTTATTTCATAGGTTGTAATTTTCCCTATTATCAAGGAATTTGTCGAGATAAATTATATAAAGCCTTTGGTGATAGTGCCATTTCACAAACATGTCGAGGTTTCTTAACACGGATTCTAGACGAACAATGTATGAGTACTCCACCAAATATTGCATTAAATCAAGCCATGTGTATACAGAGTGGATGTAAACCAGGTATGATTTTTATTCTGTCAATATCATCATTAATTGTTGATGGAAATAGTCAAGTTTTATTTCTTTCATTTCCTTTTTTAAGACACATGCCAAAGTATATTTGATGTCAGCTTTTGTCCTAACAAAAAGGAGGCTAAATATTATCATATTGGTGGAGTATGTTTCCGTTCTGATCAATACGATTGTGGATCAAGTCATTTTAATTCGTTGGAAGAATGTGAAGAAGTTTGTTCAAGTATGTTATCAAACATTTTAATGCTTTACTTATTTTATGTATTAGTGTACTTCTTTCATCATTCATTGTAAGCACATCAAAGTTTGTCAATAGTTGTAGCTCTGTTTATAGTAGTTTATTATAAACACTTAAAATATTTTTATGCTTTAGATGTGGAAGTATTGAAAAGGACTGTAAATGACACAGGTAATAAATTTTGTTTGTTCAAAAATACCATGTAATCAGGGTAACATTTGTAAGGCCATTTACATCATTTTTTTTATCTCTCTTGAGAAATTGCTTATAAAGTTACAAGTGAAAATTTACTAAACCTTACGTAAACATTATGTAAAGATTGGAAAAGATTAAGTTACGCAAGATATATATTCAGATATTCAGGTCATACCATAGGCGTATTCAGGGTCAGTCAAAACAAGTGGAGGAGTTCAACATTGTGTTATTTCTTTTCAGTCTTACGTATTGATTAGGTTACTTGCATGTTTTTCTGTTCTAATTTAAATGACTAAACTCTCCTCCACAAATTTTGACTGAGCTCTAGCTACACTTCTGCATGCATTTATTGGATTCCTTAAAGAAAGTTAAACATAAGAACAGGGAATAAGTTTAAAAGTTAGTGAATGTTAAAATTTTTCAAATGAATCAGACTAAAAAAAGGTAAAAGGAGGCAAAACAATAAAATAATCTAAACCTAAAGAACTAATTGAATCGAATAATATCTTTTTTATTCTTGGAAAGAGGAATATTTTTGATAATAAAACACAAAGTCTATCTCCTAACCTTAAACATTTAAGGGTGCTCCTCAAGTTTCGATTGCTTGAATGGTGGTACTTGTGTAGATGGTAAATGCAAATGTACAGAAAACTATGATGGCCCTACCTGTAATCAAAGTGAGTCAAATTGATACAAGGATTGCATTCACATATTTGTTAAATGAAATTTAAATTATATTTCCGATTTTTTTCAGTTGCCTGTAATCCATCTTGTCAAAATGGAGGTATTTGTAATAATGGTGCTTGCAGTTGTCCTGAACATTATGGAGGATCTTATTGTCACATTGGTTGGTCATTTGCTCTTTATTTTTTGCCAAAACAGTTATTACATTTATTTTTTCTTGTATCTTCAAGTGTGTCTTGAAGGAATGTCTGTTTGAAATATACTCATCATGTAAGAATGTATATGCTACTTTGTAAATTAAATTTCCTTGCGGATGAAGTAAACAATGAAAAAACGCTGACAAATTCTTTTATACTTTTTCAGTTTCAAAATTTACAATTTTACAACCAATTACTTTAATTGAATTGTGTAAACCAATTTCTTCAAATTGGTTTTCAATCAATTTTATTTCAATCAATAAAATGAACTCTTTTATTTCTGTTTCTTCTATTATTTTTGTCTATTATTGAAGATTGAAAGTCCATGCTATTGTATCTACTGAGAAGTATTTGTGCCAACATTTATTGGAACATACCTTCAGAACTTCATCATATAATTCTGTAAAGTTCATGAATATCTAAATGAAGAATTCCGTTGCATCTTGCTATTGGATAATGTGAACACCCATTTTTCAAATTTATTGAAACATGACTGTGCATTACATTTCAATAGACGTATATACTATATGAAATACTCTCTGTCTCAGTTACTTTTGACATTTTTGCACGCTGAGCAGCTGATTAACTGATTGCATTAATATATTTTGCACTCTACACAATTGCATTATTCATATTTTTTAAAATTATAGCACTTTGTCCAGAATCATGTTATAATGGTGGAGTTTGCAAGGACCCTATCAATAATATTTGTGAATGCCCTTTGGGTTTTATGGGAAAGACATGTAAACGATGTAAGTTTCTTTTTTATTGACATCAATGCTGTTGCTTCTTATACATTAGGGAAGTCCTAACTTAATGCTGATTGTATTTATAGTTTATTGTGAAAAGAATTGTGAAAATGGAGGTTATTGTAATGGCAATAACACATGTCACTGCCCTGAGTTGTATCCTAGTGATATGAATCCTTTATGTCAAAAAAGTAAGTTTCTTTTCATAACCGAAAGAATGAAAAACTAATGAACAAAATTTCTTTGTGTGAGTTTAAAAAATTACTTTTTGCAACTTCAGATGAACAAACCTTTGAATTTTTTCTAGGTATCTGCCCTGGAGGTTGTGGTATTGGTGGCTTATGCCAGTCTACTGCCGCAGGCGCAAAGTGTGTTTGTGATTCAGGATATTCAGGCAAAAATTGTGAAATAGGTAAAGAGAAACACATTTTCTATCATAATGTTTTACTATGTTCTGTAATCATCTTTTTGTGGAGGCTGGTACTTAATACAATACATTGACTTATGTTTCTAGAAACTGTTAAAGATATGCCTATCAGCCCTGGACACTGTCAGTCAGCAATTAAAGCAGCATTATCAGATCATGCATTATTTTCTGGTGCAGTAACGAAGAAGGAAAAAGCTTATTGTTTAGGTTTTATCAATGAGTTAGATAGAAATTGTGATAGCACAGTATACCGAAGAAATTACACTGTGGATGTATGTAAACATTATTGCGGTATGTAACTCTTCTTTAAAATTTCAATCTTTGCTCCGATTGGTTAAACAGTCTTTGATAGAGCCAAAGTTTCTGGTTAAAATCATTATGTAAAAAAAATAAATTAACTTTTTATTTCATATTTTCTTATAAAAACAACAACTTTCAAACTTTCTCATATATTTTTCATCTTCCTTCCATTACAGAAACGACTTCCAGTCAAAATGTCTGTGATAAGATTTTCACGAACAGCTGTCCAGGAATGTCAAGATATGGTTATGACAAAAGCTCCAAACAATGTCAATCCTTCACCTTCAATGGATGTTTCCCAAACAAGAATAACTACGATTCTATGGCAGACTGTGAAGCAAGGCACAGTAAGTAACATATTTTTAAACCATTTTCAGAAGTGCTTTAATAAAAAGGCAAATTCAGAAATATCTCAATTTGATTTCAATTATAGGCTCAGTTACTGGATTGATGAAGCTAACAGCCTTATTGCGACCACGTAAGTGCATATGGTATTTTTGATTTAAATATTAATAATCTCTTCCCATGACCGATAATGCGAAATCATGAACATAGCATATGATTATGTCTAAAATATTATCTCCTTTGTTTTCAAAGTTCTTTCTCTATAACTTTCAAAATCAGACCAACGTATGTTGAACACATTCGAAAGTTTTCTATTTGGGAAATTATACTTTATTTTCAATTATATTTTAGTAAATAACACCTGCTTCGTTCGATCAAAAATCCATTACAGCACCTTTGACGGCCTCAACTACAACTTCCTAAGTGGTTGTTCGTATTTGCTTGTTCACGATAGTGATCCAACTCAAAAATTCGATGTTTACATCAATAATGATCCGAACATTGATTATAATCAAACTGTGAAAAGAACTATTGACATTCATGCTGATGATCAAAAAGTTCATCTCGGTCAAAAAGTTGCTGGTATATTTTTCGTTTATGTCAATGGTAAGATGGTGACCTTACCATATAAGGGAGTTCCAAAAATTACAGAGGTAAATATCGCACAATACTATCCAAGAGAATTTTAAACATGGAAAGCTATTATGTGTGCAATCTCTGTTTCTCTTTTCTTAGGCTGGTAGATATGTGATGGTACAAACTTCTGACAATGTTATCATCAGATTTGATGGATATGAAGATGTTTCTATCACCGTACCTGAATCCTTTAAAACAACAGAAAGCGGCATCCACCGTCTTGCTGGTCTTTGTGGTAATTTGGATGGAAACAAGGACAACGATTTCGTCGATTATTCTGGAAAACAGCAGAACTCTTTAGCAGAATTCACACAACATTTCATTCTAAACAGAGACACGTGCCAAGAAACTCTATCCATGTCTAAATTGTTTTATAATCCTAACAACGATAATGACTTAGCATTCGCCAAAGCTGAAAGTATTTGTGATGTTATAAATACTGCACCATTCCAACCATGTCATGGTGTGGTGAAACCGGACGAGTACAAGTTAATGTGTATGCAAGATGTTATTAACTGTAATTACGATCTTCGTTCTGATTGTATGTGTAACTCATTATCGCTCTACGCGCGAGTTTGTCATCGATATGGGTCAGAAATATCGTGGAGGAAGGAAGGAGTATGTCGTAAGTATTTATGCTATCATTTCTACCGACCATGTAACTGGATTACTATATATTATTATAGTAAATCCATATATTAAAAGATATATAGGACATATATTTACTTTATTGTTATGCTAGTTAAAATGTATCGACTATGTAGCAATGAGTTTATAATAATATTTAATGGCATTTTTGTTAACTTTTAGCAATTACCTGTGACGGGGATATGCAGTATCTAGACTGTGGTTCTGCATGCCCAAAAACGTGTGAAAACATCATGAGTTTATCAAAGTGCACTGCTGATTGTGTTGATGGATGTCACTGCCCACCTGACCTTTACTATGATAAGGGAATAAACAAATGTGTTTCTAAAAATTCTTGTTCTTGTTATCGCGATGGTGTGCGATACCCACACATGAGTGAAAGGGTTGGTGAATGCGAAGACTGGTGAGTAGTTTCTTTATAATTTATTTCCTTTATTATGAGGTATTTGTGATATATAGTTAATTCAATTTTTAGTACATGTAACGGAGGGCATTGGGAGTGTGTACAAAAGCCATGTTCAGCAACATGTTCCGTTTCCGGTGATCCTCATATCAAAACATTTGATGGCAGACGTTATGATATGTATGGTAAATGTCATTATGTGTTGGTTGATCATTGCCATTATGGTGCTGAAGGAAAAAAAGACTTTGAAGTTATCATGCAAAATGGAAACTGCGTTGATCAGGCAATTTTCAGTTCCTGCGCTCGTACCATATTAGTCAACCTGACACAAATCAACGAGAGGATTCTTTTCAGTGCTACACAGGATAGTAAGGGATTTTATCATCCGACAGTCACTGTGAATGGGGAAGAACAAAAACACATTCATCACGCACAGTATCAACTAGATTTTGTTGGTGAAGAGAATATTATTTTCCAGTACAAGTTAAAGGAATTCAAGATACACTGGACTGGCCGAAATGTTTATATAAAAGTAGGTCATGAATATGGTAATCAAACATGTGGTCTGTGTGGTACATACAACAACATGAAACAAGACGATTTTCATACCCGGTCCGATGGTACTGAGACCAGTGTTGCGGCTTTCACCAAATCATGGATTTATGACGATAAAGATGTATCACAAGATCTGGTTACTTGTCATACCACTGGTTGGGATAGTCTTCAAAAACCATGTCAGTTTTTCACACAAAATGAGGCATATGCACAAAGCAGTTGCAGAGTGATTTCAGATGAAGAGGGTCCCTTTTCTAGCTGCCATGCTGTCATCCCACCCGGTGACCATTTCTCGATGTGTCTAGATGATGCCTGCAAGTGCACACAATGCCATTGTAGCGTAATTGCAGCATACGCAAAACTTTGCATGGATAAAGGAATTATGATTGATAATTGGAGAGAAAAGACAGAGCACTGCAGTAAGTTTTGTGAATCTGTAGAGTATCTAGTGATTGACTTGTCGTTATTGTCATGGTCATTTATTTCTTATTGTAGGGCTTCAGTGTACAGCTCCGAAAGTCATGAAGCAGTGCAACACATTACCTGATGGAAGGACTCTGAAATGTCCTGCGACATGTCATGACATAGCAACTAATGACACAGAGCGATGTGCAAGGTAGTTTTTTAAGCAGTGCCACGCAATAAGAAAATCATAAATTCTAGCTCTTATACAATCTTGTGCCATTTCATTGTAGCCGTGGCTGCGTTGAAGGATGTTATTGCCCTGATGGCTTTTATGAGAATAGCAACAATGAGTGTGTAGAGATTGAAAAGTGTTCGTGTTACCATAATGGCATTCAGTATGAATATGGTCAGGTGCGGCAAGAACAGTGTAATAACTGGTACGTGGCGTGGTTTCTAGTCATATTTGTTGAAGACTTCCGTTTGCTTTTGTTTCTGAGTTGCTTGCTTTCAAATGTTTTTACGAGTTCATGTACGTTGATTGTTCTAGTAGAGATAAAAGTCCTGCTCACCAAAAAATGGAATAGTTTGTATCGTTTTCTTTTCATTTTAGCACCTGCATGGGAGGAAAGTTTGAATGTACAAAAGTTGATTGTGATGGTGAGTTGATATCAAATGTCAAATCATGATCAACTTATTTCCGATGAACTAATCAATAACGTTCCTTTTTCACAGCACACTGCGCATTGCAAGGTCGCGTATACTCTGACTGTGGAAAAACCTGCTCAAATTACAAGCTGAACCCACAAGAGATTCGATGTAAATCAGGTTGTTTCTGTCCTGAAGGAGAAGTACTTCATGAAAATGGAACATGTGTGAATGCTGATACAGAATGTCAATGTCTTGAAAGTGATACTTTCTTCAATAAAGGCGACACATCTCCTTCAGATTGCTCCAAGTGAGGCTAATTGCTTTCTTCGTGTTTTGGATTTTCATAAAACTTAATTTCTATGAAATTGTGTTGCTTTCCTTAGAGTTTGCAATGGTGACAGGTCTTGGGTAACAGTTCCAAATGTTTCCCCTAAGCCCCAGTATGACTGTGCAGCTACGGGTCAAATGCACTACAGAACATTTGATGGAAAGATGTACAAGTTTGACGGGAAAAAATGTCAGTACATCCTTATGACTGATTGTCGTGCTGGTGGAAACACAGTTTGTGAAAACTACAATATAAATGTACGAGTTCGTAACACACGATGTGTTAACAGTTACGAAGCATACATGTGCAAGGAAATATCTATTGAATTTAAAGTTCCAGATGGCAGAATGGCCGAAGTAACTATGTTACAAAAAGACATTACTGTGAAGCTTGGTTCAACTGTATTGACGTTTAGTAAAGGAAGCTATCCGCAGCCACAAACAGCTGTAATTCCTGGCTTGGAGATTTTCAAGGTAACTATTAGGATGTCTTCTTTTAATTTTTAGAAACTCTTGCTTACATTTAAACGAAACAGACTATCGCTATTCTGCCATATCATATATTATATTTTCTTTATATTATTTTTCTTTTCATATATTCTTAGGCTGGCTTATATATTGTTGCAAGAACATATCTTCTTGGCTACACAATCAAGTATGATCAACAGAATCGTGTTTACATCGTACCTGGTGAAGAACATAGAGGAAGTGGAAAATTTGCTGGTCTGTGCGGTGACTTTAATGGCAATGATGATGATGACTTCAGAAAGATTGATAATTCAATGGCAGCTAATGCTTTACAGTTTGCCAAATCGTGGGGTGATCAAGGCGGTGCTTGTGGTGATCCGACAGAGGTCGACTCTTGTGCTGCAAATCCCGATCGGTTAGCATGGGCACAGAAAGGTAATTACCATTGATCGAATAAAACAGCCATTCATTTTAATTCAAGTTAAATGAATGTCTTAACTCGCCCCCTTTATGGTTTGTTCATCTTTATGTATGATGTATTTGATTTCTCATAGGCTGTAATGTTATAAAAGGCGGGAATTTCACACAGTGTCACAGCACTGTCAACCCAGATCCTTTTATCGATGCTTGTCAACAAGAAACTTGTTTATGTAAATTTGGTGGAGATTGT
The DNA here is from genome assembly GCA_027922465.2 of Turritopsis dohrnii. Taxonomy (NCBI): domain Eukaryota; kingdom Metazoa; phylum Cnidaria; class Hydrozoa; order Anthoathecata; family Oceaniidae; genus Turritopsis; species Turritopsis dohrnii. The sequence continues at coordinate 627,635 of BQMF02000238.1, read as the reverse complement.
GCTTGCTTTTGTTCTGCTGTTTCGGCATATGTTCAAGAATGTAATAGACATGGTGTGCTCATATATTGGAGAAGAGAAGGACTTTGTCGTAAGTATTCCGACATCGTTTTACATAATAGAAAATAGTTCTTCAATCGTCAGAAAGTCAGTAACATGTTACAATTACTTGTACATTTCAGGATTGGATTGTTGTGATCCATGCGGCCATTCGTATGGTTATTATCCAGACAATAAAATTCCTGATACCTGTTCTCCGCCTAATAAAACATGCGATGAGACACAGCGTTGCTGTCGGGGTCCAGTGATTGAAGGTTGTGGTTGTCCTGAAGGAACCTATGATGATGGCCATCATTGTCAAAATAAATCCTCTTCTTCAATCATTCCATGTTCCTCAACACCTGTCCTACCGAGCTCATCTGTACCTGTTTCATCAATAGTTAGTTCCCCGATACAATCGACAGCAGTAAGATCAAGTACACCAGTATACCTGGAATCTACCTCATTATTGAAAAGTAGTACCAGCAGCGCTACAGTACCTACAAGTGAAAGTACTATTATTGAAGCCTCTAGTTCTTTAGAATCGCAGAAGATTACATCTTCCTTAAAAACAACCAGTTTACTTACAACAACAAATACTGTACAAACATCAAGCAGCAACTTTATTCAGTCAACAACCACATTGTTTGTACAACCAACATCAACTTCATCTGCTGCACCTCCTACCACCTCAGTTCTTCCATCCACAAGCATTACAACACCAACAACAACCTCTAATCCTGAAACCTCTAGCAGCGAATACATTCAACCAAGTACAAGTGCCATTCTTCCATCGACATCGATCACTTCGGTCGCACCACCGACTACATCAATCGAGTCGACTACTACGACCATACAAACTTCATCAAGAAAGCCTTCATCAGCTGTAAGTTTCATAATGTCAATTTTATCACAGCATATAAAAAGCGCATTACCCTTAAGAACACGAAACCAATGTAACTTTGCATACTTTAACTTCTTTTAAGATTAATTTGTCTACATTGCCAAAATCTTTGGTTTCCGAGACACTCCACACCATTTCAAGTAGCTTAATCGTTCCTTCGACAAGTAAAGTTGTTTATATTTTATCAACTGTATCTACTGGCATCAGCTTTTCATTTCCAGTTCCAGTAAGTAAATTCTTATTACATACATTTCAGCAACACATTGAACGAAATAATCGCATATACCTGTTAAGTAATATCAAATACACGTGTGAAATACCGTAATTCTATTAGAAATAAGAATTTCAGAAAGGAAAATAATTCAATCTATTTTTAGCCATCTCAAAGCCAACGAAGCACATCATCAATGTCTTCAAGTGTAAGTAGTAGTACATTTGTACCTTTATCAACAACTGAGGTGCTACAAACCACATCCGTAGTGTCTATTGCACCACCAACTACATCGGTTGAATCAGAAAAACCCAGCAGTACTCCTGTTGTTCCAAGCACAAGTGTTGCACCTGAAAGCACAAGCGTGACCGTAGCTACTACTAGTATTGCTCCAGAAACTTCAAGCAGCTCTTACGTGGAGCCGTCATCTACCGTCGTCGTCCCATTAACCACCGTCACTTCAATTGCACCTCCAACTACGTCAATCGAGTCGGAGAAACCGAGCAGCACGCCATCACCGCCAAGCACCAGTATTGCTCCAGAAAGTACGAGTGTTGTCGTTCCAACTACCAGCGTCGCCCCAGAAACATCTAGCAGTTCTTATGTGCATCCCGAAACGACGGTAGTTGTTCCATCCACCACTTTTACATCGATTGCTCCACCTACTACTTCAGTAGAGTCAAAGAAACCAAGCACTACAGTTCTACAACCGACTACAAGTTTGGCTCCTGAAAGTACAAGCATTCATGTGTCAAGTAGTACTAAAGCTCCTGAAACCTCCGTAAGCACATTCATTCAACCTAGTACAAGCCGAGCCATACCGTCAACATCATCTGTGTCATTGTCTCCTCCCACGACATCCATTGTGCCCGAGTCGACATCTGTGGCTCCCAGTACTCCGGTGACATCAAGTGCCAGCAGTAGTGTCACCACATCGACCGAGGAAAGCACTATCGTGGAACCTTCCAGTCCACCTGGCTCTCAGAAACTGACAACCATCTTGTCTACATCAGCTGTCGTTGCTTCGTCATCTTCTGCTGCTCCTACCTCCAGTAGTACATACATTGCTCCATCTACTACCAAAGTCCTGCCAACAACGTCTGTCGTGTCTATTGCACCGCCAACTACATCGGTGGAATCAGAAAAACCCAGCAGTACTCCTGTTGTTCCAAGCACAAGTGTTGCACCTGAAAGCACAAGCGTGACAGTACCTACTACTAGTATTGCTCCGGAAACTTCAAGCAGCTCTTACGTGGAGCCGTCATCTACCGTCGTCGTCCCATTAACCACCGTCACTTCAATTGCACCTCCAACTACGTCAATCGAGTCGGAGAAACCGAGCAGCACGCCATCACCGCCAAGCACCAGTATTACTCCAGAAAGTACGAGTGTTGTCGTTCCAACTACCAGCGTCGCCCCAGAAACATCTAGCAGTTCTTATGTGCATCCCGAAACGACGGTAGTTGTTCCATCCACCACTTTTACATCGATTGCTCCACCTACTACTTCAGTAGAGTCAAAGAAACCAAGCACTACAGTTCTACAACCGACTACAAGTTTGGCTCCTGAAAGTACAAGCATTCATGTGTCAAGTAGTACTAAAGCTCCTGAAACCTCCGTAAGCACATTCATTCAACCTAGTACAAGCCGAGCCATGCCGTCAACATCATCTGTGTCATTGGCTCCTCCCACGACATCCATTGCGCCCGAGTCGACATCTGTGGCTCCCAGTACTTCGGTGACATCAAGTGCCAGCAGTAGTGTCACCACATCGACCGAGGAAAGCACTATCGTGGAACCTTCCAGTCCACCTGGCTCTCAGAAACTGACAACCATCTTGTCTACATCAGCTGTCGTTGCTTCGTCATCTTCTGTTGCTCCTACCTCCAGTAGTACATACATTGCTCCATCTACTACCAAAGTCCTGCCAACGACGTCTGTCGTGTCTATTGCACCACCAACTACATCGGTGGAATCAGAAAAACCCAGCAGTACTCCTGTTGTTCCAAGCACAAGTGTTGCACCTGAAAGCACAAGCGTGACCGTAGCTACTACTAGTATTGCTCCAGAAACTTCAAGCAGCTCTTACGTGGAGCCGTCATCTACCGTCGTCGTCCCATTAACCACCGTCACTTCAATTGCACCTCCAACTACGTCAATCGAGTCGGAGAAACCGAGCAGCACGCCATCACCTCCAAGCACCAGTATTGCTCCAGAAAGTACGAGTGTTGTCGTTCCAACTACCAGCGTCGCCCCAGAAACATCTAGCAGTTCCTATGTGCATCCCGAAACGACGGTAGTTGTTCCATCCACCACTTTTACATCGATTGCTCCACCTACTACTTCAGTAGAGTCAAAGAAACCAAGCACTACAGTTCTACAACCGACTACAAGTTTGGCTCCTGAAAGTACAAGCATTCATGTGTCAAGTAGTACTAAAGCTCCTGAAACCTCCGTAAGCACATTCATTCAACCTAGTACAAGCCGAGCCATACCGTCAACATCATCTGTGTCATTGGCTCCTCCCACGACATCCATTGCGCCCGAGTCGACATCTGTGGCTCCCAGTACTTCGGTGACATCAAGTGCCAGCAGTAGTGTCACCACATCGACCGAGGAAAGCACTATCGTGGAACCTTCCAGTCCACCTGGCTCTCAGAAACTGACAACCATCTTGTCTACATCAGCTGTCGTTGCTTCGTCATCTTCTGTTGCTCCTACCTCCAGTAGTACATACATTGCTCCATCTACTACCAAAGTCCTGCCAACAACGTCTGTCGTGTCTATTGCACCGCCAACTACATCGGTGGAATCAGAAAAACCCAGCAGTACTCCTGTTGTTCCAAGCACAAGTGTTGCACCTGAAAGCACAAGCGTGACAGTACCTACTACTAGTATTGCTCCGGAAACTTCAAGCAGCTCTTACGTGGAGCCGTCTTCTACCGTCGTCGTCCCATCAACGACTGTCACTTCAATTGCACCTCCAACCACGTCCATCGAGTCGGAGAAACCAAGCAGCACGCCATCACCTCCAAGCACCAGTATTGCTCCAGAGAGTACAAGTGTTGTCGTTCCAACTACCAGCGTCGCCCCAGAAACATCTAGCAGTTCCTATGTGCATCCCGAAACGACGGTAGTTGTTCCATCCACCACTTTTACATCGATTGCTCCACCTACTACTTCAGTAGAGTCAAAGAAACCAAGCACTACAGTTCTACAACCGACTACAAGTTTGGCTCCTGAAAGTACAAGCATTCATGTGTCAAGTAGTACTAAAGCTCCTGAAACCTCCGTAAGCACATTCATTCAACCTAGTACAAGCCGAGCCATACCGTCAACATCATCTGTGTCATTGGCTCCTCCCACGACATCCATTGCGCCCGAGTCGACATCTGTGGCTCCCAGTACTTCGGTGACATCAAGTGCCAGCAGTAGTGTCACCACATCGACCGAGGAAAGCACTATCGTGGAACCTTCCAGTCCACCTGGCTCTCAGAAACTGACAACCATCTTGTCTACATCAGCTGTCGTTGCTTCGTCATCTTCTGCTGCTCCTACTTCCAGTAGTACATACATTGCTCCATCTACTACCAAAGTCCTGCCAACGACGTCTGTCGTGTCTATTGCACCACCAACTACATCGGTTGAATCAGAAAAACCCAGCAGTACTCCTGTTGTTCCAAGCACAAGTGTTGCACCTGAAAGCACAAGCGTGACCGTAGCTACTAGTAGTATTGCTCCGGAAACTTCAAGCAGCTCTTACGTGGAGCCGTCTTCTACCGTCGTCGTCCCATCAACGACTGTCACTTCAATTGCACCTCCAACCACGTCCATCGAGTCGGAGAAACCAAGCAGCACGCCATCACCTCCAAGCACCAGTATTGCTCCAGAGAGTACAAGTGTTGTCGTTCCAACTACCAGCGTCGCCCCAGAAACATCTAGCAGTTCCTATGTGCATCCCGAAACGACGGTAGTTGTTCCATCCACCACTTTTACATCGATTGCTCCACCTACTACTTCAGTAGAGTCAAAGAAACCAAGCACTACAGTTCTACAACCGACTACAAGTTTGGCTCCTGAAAGTACAAGCATTCATGTGTCAAGTAGTACTAAAGCTCCTGAAACCTCCGTAAGCACATTCATTCAACCTAGTACAAGCCGAGCCATACCGTCAACATCATCTGTGTCATTGGCTCCTCCCACGACATCCATTGCGCCCGAGTCGACATCTGTGGCTCCCAGTACTTCGGTGACATCAAGTGCCAGCAGTAGTGTCACCACATCGACCGAGGAAAGCACTATCGTGGAACCTTCCAGTCCACCTGGCTCTCAGAAACTGACAACCATCTTGTCTACATCAGCTGTCGTTGCTTCGTCATCTTCTGTTGCTCCTACCTCCAGTAGTACATACATTGCTCCATCTACTACCAAAGTCCTGCCAACAACGTCTGTCGTGTCTATTGCACCGCCAACTACATCGGTGGAATCAGAAAAACCCAGCAGTACTCCTGTTGTTCCAAGCACAAGTGTTGCACCTGAAAGCACAAGCGTGACAGTACCTACTACTAGTATTGCTCCGGAAACTTCAAGCAGCTCTTACGTGGAGCCGTCTTCTACCGTCGTCGTCCCATCAACGACTGTCACTTCAATTGCACCTCCAACCACGTCCATCGAGTCGGAGAAACCAAGCAGCACGCCATCACCTCCAAGCACCAGTATTGCTCCAGAGAGTACAAGTGTTGTCGTTCCAACTACCAGCGTCGCCCCAGAAACATCTAGCAGTTCCTATGTGCATCCCGAAACGACGGTAGTTGTTCCATCCACCACTTTTACATCGATTGCTCCACCTACTACTTCAGTAGAGTCAAAGAAACCAAGCACTACAGTTCTACAACCGACTACAAGTTTGGCTCCTGAAAGTACAAGCATTCATGTGTCAAGTAGTACTAAAGCTCCTGAAACCTCCGTAAGCACATTCATTCAACCTAGTACAAGCCGAGCCATACCGTCAACATCATCTGTGTCATTGGCTCCTCCCACGACATCCATTGCGCCCGAGTCGACATCTGTGGCTCCCAGTACTTCGGTGACATCAAGTGCCAGCAGTAGTGTCACCACATCGACCGAGGAAAGCACTATCGTGGAACCTTCCAGTCCACCTGGCTCTCAGAAACTGACAACCATCTTGTCTACATCAGCTGTCGTTGCTTCGTCATCTTCTGCTGCTCCTACTTCCAGTAGTACATACATTGCTCCATCTACTACCAAAGTCCTGCCAACGACGTCTGTCGTGTCTATTGCACCACCAACTACATCGGTTGAATCAGAAAAACCCAGCAGTACTCCTGTTGTTCCAAGCACAAGTGTTGCACCTGAAAGCACAAGCGTGACCGTAGCTACTAGTAGTATTGCTCCGGAAACTTCAAGCAGCTCTTACGTGGAGCCGTCTTCTACCGTCGTCGTCCCATCAACGACTGTCACTTCAATTGCACCTCCAACCACGTCCATCGAGTCGGAGAAACCAAGCAGCACGCCATCACCTCCAAGCACCAGTATTGCTCCAGAGAGTACAAGTGTTGTCGTTCCAACTACCAGCGTCGCCCCAGAAACATCTAGCAGTTCCTATGTGCATCCCGAAACGACGGTAGTTGTTCCATCCACCACTTTTACATCGATTGCTCCACCTACTACTTCAGTAGAGTCAAAGAAACCAAGCACTACAGTTCTACAACCGACTACAAGTTTGGCTCCTGAAAGTACAAGCATTCATGTGTCAAGTAGTACTAAAGCTCCTGAAACCTCCGTAAGCACATTCATTCAACCTAGTACAAGCCGAGCCATACCGTCAACATCATCTGTGTCATTGGCTCCTCCCACGACATCCATTGCGCCCGAGTCGACATCTGTGGCTCCCAGTACTTCGGTGACATCAAGTGCCAGCAGTAGTGTCACCACATCGACCGAGGAAAGCACTATCGTGGAACCTTCCAGTCCACCTGGCTCTCAGAAACTGACAACCATCTTGTCTACATCAGCTGTCGTTGCTTCGTCATCTTCTGTTGCTCCTACCTCCAGTAGTACATACATTGCTCCATCTACGACTGAAGTCCTGCCAGCTACGTCTGTCGTGTCCACTGCTCCTCCTACAACATCTAAGGAATCAAAGAGCTCCAGTACTTTGTCAATTGTTCCAACTATAAGCATAATTACAGAGAGTACAAGCGTAATCGAAGTAACAACCAGTATCGGCCCGGAGACATCAAGTAGCCAGTATGTGCAACCATCGTCGACTGTGTTTGTTCCGTCAACAACTGTGACTTCAATTGCTCCACCAACCACGTCAGTAGAGTCAGAGAAACCTAGCACGACGGTTATTTCAACGACTGTCGCTCCAACTACGGCGTTATCATCGACAGCATTTAAATCGTCTTCTACTCGTGTGATTTCTTCGTCTTCAATCACCCCGTCACGCACAACTGTTCAGCCTACGCCGACTTCTTCCATCGGTAGGTTGTTGCTGAAGTATATTTTATCACATTCGAGTATTTGGTAACTTGGTTTTCAATATAAGTTATTTGATTTCTTTTAGCTCCATGTCCTGCTTGTTATCACCGAGGAAGCTATTATGCTGTAAGTTCTGTTTTACTACCTACTCATTATCCCCTATGAAATATTGCCTTATAGGGTTGTTTCATCGGTATATTGCTTTATTTAGGTAAATGAAACTTGGCAAGATCCGACGAAATGTATTAACTATACCTGCGTTGAGGTTGTTAATCCTTGTGCCCCATTGAATGTGAGCACTCAAATTGAGGTCAGCAAACCAACTTGTCAAGCTTGTCCAGCTGGTTATAAAACTGTTCGTAATGACAAAAAGTGTTGTCCCGATTGTGGTAAGTCAAATGCAGCTGATATCTTAGTGTTTTCCCTTTTCTGAAAGTATCAGTGCTCTGATATTGATATTCATGGTCGTTTTTTTCCATTTTAGTACCAACGGTTGATATTCCATCCGTTTGTAAAATGAAAAAGTATCCGGTACAATTGCTTCAGTATGAAGATCCTATACATGGTTCATGCGTTTCGACCAAAGCATACCAAGTTACTGGCTGTTCTGGATTGTGCCAGAGCACAATTAAAGCTACAATTGGAAGTTCACTCATCACCCAGGATTGCCAGTGTTGTAAACCAACTCAAGTGAAACAGCACAATGTCACAATGCGCTGTAAGAATAATCACGAATTCAGTACCATGTATCACGAAATCTTAGACTGTAGTTGCCGAACCCAAACATGTGCGACGAAGTACGACATGGGGGACGTTAAAGTTATCACCGATGCTGGAGAGGAGCGGAAGGAGAAGCGATCTCTTTTTGACCGGTTAGATGATGGAGAGAAGATGGACCCAGCAACCCTACAGCGGCATAGGCGTAACTTACTCAACGACCTAGCCATGATACATGCTCAAAAGAAGAAACGCTAAACGTGTATGTAACATTTCGATAAATTTTAGTAGTTGTCAGTCATTGTAGTTGAGTCGTTTGTGTGGTCTTGGTATATATAATTGAAATAGATACGTAGAAATCATAACTGTGTACTGATTTACCAGACAACAATTTCACTTTAAATTTTGTGAGCTGTTTAGGGGGCGATGAATAGGTTCTGAAATTAAAAGAAAACAGCTTTCAGTATTCAAAACGCGTTAATCCAATCTAATCCAAACAGAATATATACAAGTATAGAAAAGTCTACAATACAAAATATTAAATTATTATAAATATTTTTGTTTCCACGCATGCTTTTATATCATTAACTGTGGGATTAAAAACACAAGATATATAGCTGCCTATAGCATTTCTTTTCCAACAAATATTGTAACCTGGATGGATTCTATTTTTCATTTGATTGAAGTCAGTTCGAAAGGCGTTTTATTAACAGTTTCCTGTTACAGCTAGTATCTTTAATTATGCTTTTTCTTGTCATTTATGTTCCACCGAAGAATGTTCAATGAAAGGACTCACGAGTGGAGCAAACTATAAGCATTTTGCATTGGCGAAATATTTTCTGAAATCATGCTATCAGTTATTCAATTCCGTAAACATGATCTCGGCAAAAATTGTACGACACAAGACCTTACACAAGAGATCATTCGGTGTAAATTGTTCTCGTTGGATTCTTCAATTCCTCAGGAGTCCAAATACTCCAGGAGTGCAAACAAATTGTAACACAAAATATATTACTATTAATAAATAAACAGTCATAATACATAACAAATGCAGCTACCTACATCACACAAACACATTAACTTTAATCTTTGATAATAGCTATTTCCCTTATAATCAGCCAGCGTCTTCTTGCATGATCATCCACTCGAACAGACTTTAACTGAAGTTTCACACAACGAAGTTCTCGGCTGCTCGGATACGTGTAATCGATAAGCGGTGTATCACTATACCTTTTCACAAGCTCGTAGTTACGACAGCTGCCACTATCGCCGTTATTTGTCGCATACATTTCACTGTCTTCTAGAGAATCCAAAGGATACTTTGGCGTGCCACTGTGTATAACGATTCGCTTAACAATCTGCAAAGTATCGAATATTATTTCCACATAGTCGTCAACTTTTATATTTTTTCCCCAAAATATCCCACTTGAACTGTATGGGTGGTCTATCGTGTTTGGCACCACATAATCTTCGAAACTAGAAACTATAGATGCTTTGGGGTTTCCATCTTTGTTTTGGTAAAGTCTTCTAAGGTTTTCACCTTTATTTGATCTGATATCTTCCAGTTTACGAACTTGTCCATCCAACGACGAGTACTCACCGATGTGTTTGAAAATGGGAGGACGCAGGATGTTAGTCTTTTGATTTCCGTACAAGAAGATGTCGTTGAAAACTCGAAATAACCAATCTACTGGCATTGTCCAGAAATAGAACCGACAGAAGGCTGCTAACTGTGTTAAATGTTTAGTTCTATATGTCATTCCAATAAAACCACGCGCACCAAACTCTAAAATTGACCAGTCCTCCCCTTTCCTTTTAATGAAGTTCTTGATCTTAGATAAGTAATCCGTCTCCGATAACACGTCATCTTCGAGTTGAATATAATAGTCTGCTAAATCTGCACAGTAGTAGTATAAAAACGAATAGTCAAGACTTTGCTTCGATCTCCAATACACACGGTCAGGCTTGTCGCCATAAAGAAGTGGTAGATTATTCATTTTCGGGTAGTAGCTGGTTGGTGCCACCACAACTTGGATTATTCCATCCTGCACGTCACGATGGAATTTAGCGTCGATGTCTTCAACGACTTTTCGACGATATGAAGAGTCGAAGTCGGCAACAAAAACCACGATAACGACATCGCTTCGCTCACTATCCTTGAGATTTTTAACTAACCAATCGATGGTATCCAATACATAATAAGCCTTACGCCTTTTTACAGTTGGAATGCCGAATACAACATAACCTGCGCAAATAAGCCGAACTATAAATGCAGTCAAAGAAATGCTATAACTCAATACCCATCAGTGGAGGTAAAGCAATAGGTAGTAAAGCCATTGAATCAGTAGGAGGACATAAAAGTCGTTAAAACAGATGAAGGGAAGATGATGTTTTAGATGCAATGTTTTGAATAATTTATACACACATCATCGCCATCCTAGCAATCAAGTGTTTTAAGTATTCATAGAGTATTGAGCGTCTCATGAGGGAGACACTCACTGAGAATGGGATCAAACCTTAAAAAAACAAAGCTTTACTATGTTCGAAAGTTTAAATTACTAAAACCAAATAACTGTTGAACACGAATAGTGATAACGACTTACTTTTTTCATCACGCTTGTGCCCAAGCAGCAAAACTTTACTAGGTTCCAAATACTGCTTAATGTTTGATATCGCGGGCCATACTAGAAATAAGAAACGTTTCTTTGACCTTCTTTGTTCTTCATAAAAGACATTAGGTTACTCTCCTGTAAAGACGTTAAACCAGCACAAACCTATTCATTGATTTCAATAGGCTTAATATCGAAGGTATTTGATAAGGAAAACAAAATGACACAAATGTTTCAAACACAAACGTATAGACCTTCGTTGGTGTTTTGACTAAGTTATCCAATATCGTTTCCAATACGAACTTAGAATCTAGTTATTTAGAAGGGTATTTAATAATGAAGATGATAAAGTAACTTATTGCTTATTTCAAAAAAGATGATTTAACAGATGAAAACATTTAGAATAGGGTCCATAACTGTCGCAGCAAAAATAAACAACTTACCAGGGTCTTTTAGAGATTTTGGAATATCTATGCGTTGATTCGATCGAGGCCTTATAACATCAGGCGAGATTTCCTTTTGTACAGTACTGTGTTGGGATACGTCAACATCTAGAAAGCAGGAGAAATATCTCATATTCACTATCATTTAAAATTATTACTATCCAAAATCTTCTTCCAATCTCCATAAAAAATCTCATCTTTCTTTACGATCAACAATAAAAGACCAACACTGAACTGTTGTAGGTAAACGTGCTAATTCCATTACAGGAGGGTAATCCAGTCTAACCAATCCCTTCCATTACAGGGTAATTGGTAGTCTTACCAACTTAAAAAGTAGTAGAGGCGAAATTGTCAAAAGTGTCTAATTATCAGTTTTCTGCAATGCCCTATGCAAGAAAAGAGAAATTTTCACTGTGTCATGAAAGTTCGACTCAATATCAAGGTTAACATAATACAGCTTATCATGTGCAATGTAATCAAACATAATTACAAAAATAACGAAGTTTTCCTAGATCTGTAGTCTGTACCCTCTTAGTTGCATGGAAGTCAGGCCAAATAAAAACGAACATGTTAGTTTTAATTTAGTTTCTGTAAGAGGAAAGAAAAAAAAGAAGCGAAGTTAATAAGGTTAAAATTAGGAATACTTTGCGATGTAGCTGGTATCTCCACATCTATATTATCACTCATGTCTCGTTCAGATGCTGACTTTTCACCTTCATTTATTCGGATGATCTTCAAAACTTCAGATTTAGGTATTTTTGATTGACCTGAAGGTTGTCCAAAAGAGAAATTTAGATGAAGACCGTGTGTGAATATTGTTCGTTATTGCGTGAATATTAATGATATAGTCATATACTCTATAAAAACTATACACACTCAATAACCAGCAGACAATACAAATTTGTTGAAACATTACAGCAAAGGCGTATATTTCACTAGCAATATATTATACTATAAAATCAATGAAAATACACTTTGTAATAATCTTTAAAATTCTCATCAAAAGCAATGTTATAACAACACAGTAGATTCATCTGGCACTGTCTTAACAAGAAAGCCATTTATTTAATTTTTTTTAATCCTTCTTAAAACTATTATTAATTATGTGGTAATGAGCATATCCCTTTTTTCCAACAACAATTCCAACAAAAGCCTCATATTAAAGATAGTGAACTAGTCGAGAAAAAAGTGTGTCAGCAGTTTTCTTATAAGATAATCTCCACGAGGGAGCCAATCATTTTTTTACGCTGCTTGAACAAAGTGTTTTAATATAAAAGAGATGATTTTCCCAGATCATTTCTCAATTGCTTCATTTCTATTGACATCAGCATAGTGCAACCCTCAGCTCAACATATAACAGTTCATTATCTTTATTAAAAGGTGAGTCAGCCTAAGATTGAATCTCTCAGATTTTTTTCATATAAAATGAAAAGCATGTATAAAAGCTTAATGATACCATACAGAATGTATGACCTAAATGTAAATGCATATATTAGAAAGGTCAAAATATAAGGCTAGATAATAATCACATACACATGTCGCAGATACAAAAAAGTATGAAAATCAAAGAATAGTTGGATTAGAATTAGAACGAAAGAATTTCATTTTGAGAAGTTAAAGTGTATATAACTAATAAATGATTAATTTCCATACCTGTCAGTGTGAAAAGAATGTTTACAGAGCAACTAATGAATGCCAACAATCCAATAAACTTCCAAAAGATGGTTTCAGATCGTCCAAATAGAAACGCCATGTATATATCATGAGTATAAAGTTATGTCTCTTCTAAATACAGAACTTGAAAAACAACAACTGCATACTAACACTGAACCACCATTAAGCATTTTATATAATATGTAACTTTTTGCTCCTACTTCTAATTGAATAAAACAGACGACAAAGAAAGTAAATAGGCATTTTATGTTCTTTAGAGACAAAAACTAAGTCTAAGAATTTCTGAATCATTTTCGACATCATTTGGCTTGTTTTCAGTATTGTGGCGAGTTGCAGTTGAGGCCTATAAGTATAATAATAGAAAACATAGAAAACACAGATATCTTATTGACAATATTTCGACTTCCTATGTGTGCTATGTGTAAATTAATACGTTTCGGTACATATAAATTACTAATTTTCGGACGTAATTATGCTAATTTATGCAAATTCCTCTCTGAATTGTCGAATTGCAATGTCCGAAGAAATTCCTTGTGTCAAATTACATCAATCCTCCTGAAAGTTTAATTAAATTCCACCTGTCCCGTCAAAAAATATATGCAAATTAATAGGTTTCGGTACATAAATTACTAATTTTTGGACATAATTATGCTAACTTATGCAAATTCCTCTTCCAATTTTCAAATTTTAATGCCACCAATAAATTCCTCAATTCAAATTATATTAGATCAATCCTGAAATTTTCATTAAATTTTGTTTATCTAATCAAAAGTTACAATAAATTAAGCATTAAATATTAAAAACAATACAATTTGGTGCCATTCTTTCCTTAATACTCCTCTCATAAATGTTTCCCTATAATGGTCACTTTTCCACTACATAAAATTACGATAACTTTTTGGTTTGGAGATAGAGGGTGGTTGACCCCTTGTTGAATTGCATTTTTGAAGCTCTTTTTAATGATATAATTTTCATTGCTAATTGATGATATAAAATTTTTGGAGTGACCACCCTATCGAGGAGAAGTTCTACCAATAACTGACGGGAGCTTTTTCGAGAAATTATATATTACATTATACATCTAAACAAAATAAACATATACTCGATACTGGTACGGACAAGTGAAATAGCATCCTTAATATGGCCAGTACTGACAGAATTTTGCAGGAAAATAAGACTAGTTAACCACATTGATGCTTGATGGCATCAGCAAGTAAACCAAAAGAGATAGTTTCGTTTTTTATACTTCCTTCTCCACCATATTTGTTTAACTTCCGGATCGGTGTGTTACCGTGCCGAGAAAAGAAATGACACCCCCTCTATCACTATCCCGCCCTCTCCGCCCACATTATACATTACCACGAAATTAAACCGTGTACTTAATTAAGCCGCACACAACAAAGAAATAGTCTTTTTAAATGCAGCTTAATTTTTAGCGCGGACTACAATAATGTATGGGCCAAAAAGACTACAGCATACAGTTGCTTTATCTAACACTTCGAGGCCATCAAAACTTCATGGTCAATGCCTTATAAAATGTTTTTGGGTAACGGAGTTTATAAACAACATTTACATCGTTCTTTCAAGCATCACCTTGGCTGTTTCAGGATTATTACAATTAACACAATTACAATTAACACGAAGCAAATATGTTCACACAACTTGCAGGAATCTCCTCGGCGTTCCCCCCACTACAAACTAGAAATTGATATGCTACAAAATGATTCAGAAGTATTTCTCTTTTGCTAAAAATGCTTTCAGAGGCAACAAAAGAGTCGTTGACTTCAGCAACTGCTTATGTTATGAAACGACGACAACGAAGACAAATTTTGTCTCTGTTATCCCCGTTTTGTCAAGTAAACATGAAAATATCCTGTTTTAAACTTTCAAAATTTTATCACAAACTTTGTTTTGCTTAGCCGTCCGTACATTCGAGACAGTTGTGATCTTTCTTTGTCGTTTAAGGACTCTACAACATCGTGATTATTCCGTAAAAATACGTGTAATGAAAGGGACTCCATCTCGCTTTGACGCGGAGTAATAATAATGACTCATACTAGCATGTAACTTTAGCTAAAAATGCCCCCGCCCTCAAGCATTCCAATTTGTACACGCAGCAAGCTATACATCGCAAGCCTATACAACGGAAACAAAAACAAACAAAGTCTTGTTACTTTTTGTTATCTCTTAGTCCTATGTCACACTGATACTAATATACCTTTCATAAAGTGTAAATAAGGCTTAACAAGTAACATCAGAAAGTATTTGCTACAAACAAAAGAAATGTGTGAACTGAAACCATGGATACGTATTTTTATAAACAAAGTAAGATTAAGATGTTTTAAAGAAATTCTGTAAGAGCCAAAAGAAAAAAAAAACTTTTTCAAAAAAAAAAAAAAAATTAAATAAAATTTATTGAATGAAAGATTTAAAGCTAAAACATATACAAAAATGGTGGACAAAATTCCAGATTTGAAGCTGTGCTTTAAAATCCTTGTCGTTCACTTCACAAAAACAACACAAAAGTAATATGAAAAATGTCTAAGCAATTTTAGCATACGAACTTCCTAACTAACATAGTATAATATAATAATAAATTAGGAAAATAAACATTCTGTCTCCCACCTACGGTGTCATGCTTTGACATGGAAAAAAAGCAAAGTCAGCTAATGATTGTATACCACCGTGTAACGTCAACATGAAAGTTGGATGATGATGATGATGATGATGAAGAAGAACAAAATCGGAAACTGACATTCGCCTAACTCGTGAAACTACTATGCCTCCTCGCTCGCTGCGGGGGCAATAAAAGTATGTTTATTTCACAGCATAAGATCTGATAAATTCTTACAAATGTGCATGGTCATATAGTATAATATAATGTGTATGGTCATATAGTATAATATAATGTGTATGGTCATATAGTATAATATAATGTGTATGGTCATATAGTATAATATAATGTGTATGGTCATATAGTATAATATAATGTGCATGGTCATATAGTATAATATAGCATAAAACGAAATAACTGCATAAGAAACTTGTAACTTGGCTTGGAAGACATGAGAACCACACAATCTTACTGGTATTACTCAGTTTCCCATTCTGCAATCGAACTTAATTCATTGATGAAGGGGTTAACGACGATAAGAAAACTGCTGATTTTTCTCATTGTAGACTAACTGTTATGTTACTTAACGGATTCTGTCAATTCAAGTGTTCTCATGCTTCATATGAGATATTTGATTTGGAACAAACTCTTCCCTTACGAATTTTATTCAAGTAAGAAGATATTCCAGGTAACATGAGAACAAGCTTTAGGGTGATGACGAGTAGTGGTAGTATAGGAATAAGCGTTCCAATTGATGGGAAGGTACCCGACTTGTTACTTCTCCATACACTTTGCAGCTTCGGATCGAAGGATGGTTCGAAGGATGGGTACTCATATATTATCAGATGGAGGGTTCCTAATACTAACGATGCAAAACCAAGACTATATTCCATAAACTCCCATTCTTTCCAACTCATGAGAGCATTCACTGATGGAAGAGAAGTGATGCCAAGAATTAACATGACAGCAAAAGCTAGTACAGCAAATACCAAACTCCACTGATTCCTTGGTTCCAATAACTGGTAAAGAATAACCAGGGGTTTCTGTCTGTTTGGTAACGTGAATATGTAATTTGCTTGCTCTGATGTCATCATTGTAGAGGTCATTATAAGATGCATTAAAGCAAGCAACAGGCAAATTAACTGAAGTTTTTTGCGACTTTTCATCCAGGCAGTAAACCAATTTGGAAATCTTGTGTACTTAGTACCTTTAAAAATTTGAACATATCCAGTTAGATTTTCAGGCAGGTAGGCCAAACTCAGTAACCAACACATCAACCATGCCATCACTCTCTTTACTTTGCATTTTCCCGAATCTTCGATAAGACGAAACAAGGGATCGGTGTAATATACAAGGAACGTGTACAGCATAATCGGAATTAGCGTCAAAAACAAGATCAGAAAAGCAGTTCGCCATTCCGGGAAGAATCGGAACGACATCCTCTCGATAAAAATAGCAGAATGAAGATGTCCACGATCGATCGGATTCAAACCAACGTCACGCAAGAGGTTCATTAACTGCATTCTCTTGACGTCATTATCTCCACACACGAAGGTGTCCCGCGTTGCGCCAAAAGAGTCCTGTTTGAGGGCGTATGCTGATACCGTGTTCAACGCCTTCATAACATCAGCTTCAGGGATAAGTTTTTGTAGGAACCAGGCATTACATTGTTGTTTTGCGTTGTCTAAATTACTGACATCTACTACCGTTTTATTTCGCAATAATCTTTTAAAGGGGATGACAACACTTTCGTATGCATGACGAGGTATGCAGAGGAAAATGATTTCACTACTGGCAATGGCTTGCTCGTATGAAAGCAATGGTAAACCATTGAACTTCTTCGATTTATGATGGCGACTTCCAACACATGCATTTACATCAGCGTTTGACAGGCGAAATGTCAAAGCACGGCCGTACATACCAGTTCCCAACACTGCAGCGACCTTGTGCAAACCTCTTGCATTATTCTCAGGATTGCATATTGCTATTTTGTCAAAAGTTTCAATTTCCAATAATTTTGATGTTTCAAATTTTTCTTCCTTGTTGCCTAAAAGTTCTCCTTTCTCCATAACCTATAGAGGCTTTCTTGTACAAATAAAAATATCACTGTTGTTCTTGTTAACAGATGGGTTTTTACGTTTTCTTAAAAGTTCTATATTTTGGAATCTCGTTCGTTGTGTACACACTCCATCGTTGATAAATTCTTCACCGCAGTACAAATTGAACCGATGACAAATTTCCTTTAATCCAGCGAGGAAATGTCTTTTTTTCCCTTTTCGTTATCAGTATGTTTATGATATCATTGCTATTTTCTTTAAGACAGCCAACCCCCCAAAATTGAACAGATTCTGTTTGATTCTGTTTGATTCTCTGAAATCTCTGAGCAATAAAAAGTCTAAATGACGTAAGAAGTGGAAATGCGAAGGAGTGTGATAATTCCTTAAGTTTCCACACTGACAGGGAGGGTGTAAGAATGGTGTAACGTGAGGTGGATATCTTGCCAAACCTCTCATTGTATTCACACGTCTTTATAATGCACATCTGTTTGTAATAATGCAGTTGTGTATATCTCTCTTTTGAACTTCAAAACGTTCTAACCTGCTTACATGCATGTAAATAAATTGTGGCTAGTTGATATTTATTTCACGCTGTTTTGATTTGCTGACGAATCCAAAAAAGATGGTAGCACGACGTTCGTTTGTAAGATTTTCACTATACCTTATCAAAGTTAATTAAAGCAGGGTGGATTTTATTTCAGAGTTTAAAAGATAGTGTATTATGATTCGACAAGTTGTGAAAAAATTGAAAAGATAGGTCTCACAACTAAAAAAAGGAAGCACTAACACGTTACAAGTTTTTATCATGGTTTTATAATGTTATATAGCTATTCGAAAGAGGACAAATACAGATATACTAAATGAAACAGAAGACGAACCAAATTTAATTGATGATGAAAGATGGAGATTCCCTTTCTAATCAGAATGATGAAAATAAAATTGAAAGTAGCAACGGAATGAAAGAAACTGTAACTCAACTCTCGGTCATTGCATTCTCTAGAAATATCCACCAAACAGATGAGAACTCAATTCCAAGAACGTTGACATGGGGAAAATATCTAAATAACCATTTAACTGAAATGGAATATAATACATAAAAAAGCGTATGGCGCTATAAAGATTTATAAGTGCTTTAAGTGGGCGTATGTCTGGGGCGGGCATTTATAAACAACAGTTCAAACAAAACAACTGATTGGAAGTCAAAAAAAACTATTACTAAATGATGATTTTGAGGTTTAAAATTTATAAATCTCTAAAATTCATGAAAACTTATAAAATTTTCTTAAAATAATAAACTGTTATTAAATGTCGTGGAACTGAATCAACAGTTTTCTTTGAGGGGATCTTTACGAGTTCTTTTGATGTTATTCAGTTGCTCGTTCCAGACTCCTCAGTTCGTATTGTTCTAATGAGAGACTCGTTCATTAAATTTTAAAATATGATAAGTACAGTGAGTCTGTTGTCAAGTTATGTGGCGTGCACCTTTTTCAAGAATGTCAATCTTTTTCAATAATTTTCTTTCTGGTCAACATTTTTTAAAGAAATTGAACTACAGAAGTTAGGTCTATAAGAGCTTTCAATAATAACACAGCAGTCCAAGTTTCTAAACATAATTTTTTGGGATATCCGTAAAACAATGAAAAACACATCAAATTTTGAACTAGTATCACTCTCGTATTTCATGCGATTCACCGTGCGCGAGTAAATGTACCATAACGCCGGGTCGACCCATGCCATGTGAGGGAAATTGGGTAGATGATACATCGGGTGTTGCAGGAAGGTCATCCAGAAGAGCACAGGCCCTTGATTGGGTTTGTGTCACTCATGAGAGTCTAAAATACTTCGGAACCTCCAACCTAAGCTGTGGCCCCTCCTGGAAAGCAGATGCAATAGCAGCTGAGTGAGGATAGCCACGAAAAACAATACAAAATAAATAAATAATAAATAAATGAATAATAAACAAAGCTCAAAAGCAACTCAAATCTAAAAGACCGTAATTACAAAAGATCAATTGGGACTTGCCTAGAACACAAATAAATATGTTATGAGTTGTGTTTCCTACTTTTCTTTCAAATTCTATTCTTTTGGCTAAAATTGGGGCCAAAATCTCAAAACTTCGCACAAACTATAATGCGAAGCAACTGATTTCGAATTTGCTAGTGATTTTCTTTCCACCTTTTCAGTTTCCTTTCCAAGCTTCTCTGTTCTGTCAGCGATAACTTTCGGAAATTTTCCAACTCTTCGCGGTTAAATACTTTACTGATGTATATAGCCAAATTTTCTAACTTATGCAACAAAGCGAATGAAAATTGTTCTACACAAGGATAAAGAAAAACTTGATATTATATTACCTTTTCTGTTGCAATCTTCTTCAGATATAATATATTTTCGAGTAGGAAAAAAATGTAAGTATCTCTCACAAGTTAGTGCAAAAAGAGCTTGAAAACATTATTTTCATTTTCGAAAAAAAAATGATTAATGTTTTTCTTACAATATCGTATATGTTGGTGATGAAATTTTAATGTCTTTATTGATTCAGACGATTTTATACATCTGATAATTGAAGAAAAACATAAATTATAAATAATTTTTTCTTTTTATTCCCCTAGATTAGGGACAAAAAACGTGAGTGAAAACCCTGATTTATGTAGATAGTCCAACTAAGCTATTTGATTTTACAAAAAACGGTAGTTAAGTAAGTGAAGTAATTACCAACGTATTTTTTACTTAAGTAATCAATAATGTATAAATCTTCCGCCCTACGACTTGCAACGAGGTAGCTGCGTTACCACCGAAAATACGTATGGTATTGCTTTAAAGGCTAATGTGTGGATATAGGTAATGGGTTGATACGCAAGGATCAAGATTCTAACCACTACACCATTGCTGCATTGGTTCCAGCTTCAATGATTTAATTTAAGATGCGCAAAAGACGTTTAGCTTCCTCCTACAAAATGAAAAAATACCAGAATGGTTTGGAAAAGTCATGGTGGTTTAGTAGCGGCGCTCTGTAGAGCTGTTTCATTTCACAGCTAAATCAACTAAAATTTCAAAATCAGATGTGACTATCCAGTATTTGTAGAGAGCAGATAAGTTATTTCAGGCTTTTGTTTTTTTTCTCAAAGTGAAATCTCTGACATTCATTGCGGGTGAAGATAAACATTGATATATCTTCCCAGTGGTCAAATTTGTTGAAAAAAGCACTGCGAAGGAGTGCATTTATAAAGAAATTTATACATTATTTCAATAAAAATGATCTTCTTTGCAGTGACTTTGGACGATTTTGCACGCTGGGTTAAGGATTATAATGAACATGTAATCAGTCTGTCTTTCAAATTGTTTGCAAAAAGCTTTTATGGAGCAATGAAATCTCTGTTAAAACGACCCAAAGAACATTTTAAGCGAAGTGAGTTTAACACTATCGTGACTATTTGTTACACAGGATTGAAAAAATATCACGTCAGCCGAAATCAAAGTCTAATTTCGAAGCCGTTTCAAAGTAGAAAAACGTGTGCTAAACATTCAACCCTGGGTACGAGGTTGCTAAACATTACTTGAGATAAAATTTCAGATTGACTTTCAGATTCCTTTCAGAATACAAAAGCACTGTGTTCCGCATTTTTCTACAAATAGCTTTGCTGCATGTAATATTGGAATGTGACATTTGGACGTTCTTACAGAAGATGCAAATAATAACTCTCGCATTACTCGATTAGTTATTTTTGGAGTATTACTAATACAAAAACAGTTAATGAAAACAAGCAAACGTTATGATCAAAATAAACTAGATATCAAATTTCTAGGTTTCGGTTTGGTAAAGTTCATTGTGCAAAGCTACAAGGTATGCTTTTAATTCAAATTTTTCTAGAAAGAAGCATGTTTATGACGCATACTTAAAATGCATACTTCGAATCATTCGCAAGCAGCTAAATATAGAATGGACAACGATACTAGCTACTGGTTTTGATTGGTTAAACGAAATGTGCACGCCACATCGCATTGCACGAGCTTAAAATAGGGAAGTTCTTCAGATCTGTATAAATGGAAATGAAAAGCTAATGAAGCTAAGAAGACAAACATGAGCGGCGAAAACAAACGACCATCTTTAAAGAGACAGAATGCTGTTGAGAATTTTGAATACAAGGAACATGCACTCTTCGAGAGAAAGACAGCTGTGGATAGCTCTAGTGAAGGATCCAATTTGGATACAAAAAACGGATTATTATGCACGAATGATTATAATGGAGTTATACATTATGTACTTTCAAATCAAGTTCTCTCCTACACGAAATAAAACAGGTGGTCTGTTCCACCGATTAACGATTGTTGCAGTTACTATTTATTGGGAAATGGCGCTGGTGTCACAAGAACACGAAACCATTTCCGCTTGATCGCTGCTAATGAAACCACAACTGACATGTTTCAAACAGGAGCATAAGATGAACTACGACGAAGAAAATTTATTCATAAAACACTGAAGACAAACCATGCATCATCTGTTGTTGTTGTTGTTGTTGTTGTTGTTGTTGTTGTTTTTGATTCTGGAGATATTTCTATTTATTTTAAGTTTATGGGTTCCACGGAATTCTACAATCACTACAATCAATAATTTTAGATAACATCTGTTCGCCAGAGATTTAATTCGTCAGCGGCTTCAGCCAACTGAGTATTGGAATAGAGCTTTGTCGTCATCGTCTATGATGTCGTCATCGTCTATAATTTTTAAAGTAATATCTGGTCAGTATGAACCGTGCAAGGAAGGCTGTGCAAATCACATGATTACAGCAGCAAGTACCATAAAAAAATGCCGCCGCTGATTTGTGGTTGTAACCGACTGCATCTCTTATAATTAAGTTTGGTTCATCAGAAAATTTGTTATAAAGATAACCAAAAGAATTTGTTATAACTAGGCTGTTTGCAATCAATCCGAGGCTAAGGCTACAGGGTTATCTGTCATAACAGACGTATGTTTGCATTTTTTATAAATTGTTTGTTTGTTGTACATCTCTTTTAGCATTTCTATTTTCTAACATATTCTATATTCTAAAATAACATTTATTTTTTATATATTGTATATTTCCATTCCATCATTCTTGGAAACTAGAAATAAACATTTTTTGGAAAAAGAAAGATTTAAGACTTCAAGTTCCAGTTCAACACTCGTGCCTGATGGACCACTACTAAACGATACCTATTTTACGGCAAACGATTTGCATACTATACAGAATGAAGAAGGATGGAGCATTTTATTTTTCTGTTTTTGAATTAATTCATAAATCGAAAGCTAGCTGAATGTCTTCGTACACGAGCGGTCTTCTACTAACCACGCTTTGATGACTGTTCCCAACGGGCAAGTTTGTTGAAAAATCATTGCGAAGGCGTGCATTTCTATAGAAATAAACACATTATTACAATAAGAATGCTCTTCATCACAGTGACATTTTGACAATTTTGGCCACTGGTTTAAAGAATGGTTCAAGTGGAATTAATACTATCTACACTAGAAGTTTAAAATTGTCGATAGCACCCTACTACCGTGTAATTTATTAAGTTCACTTCAATCACTTCATAACTTCCCCTAAACAATTTGTAAAATTAGACCAAGCCTTTATGGGAAAAGATTTTAAATAAGGTTCTTGGTTCTTGGTGCTAAAACGCCTACCAAAAAAACAAAAATGTTTTTAAGAGATGATGGGGCGCTTGAATGAGTGGATGAAAGAATGAGTGGATGTAAGTTACAACTAGTTTCAATTCATGTTTCAAGAGGCCGAAAATCTCATTCCAAAGTTCACGAGAGGCGTGAAATTTTGATTCCATTCAACAGACCTACCTGACATCATCTTGTTTATCATCAACGCTTACAGAAACTGTCAACAGTTTGATTAATACTGTCTCTAGTTTCGACTGAACAGTGTTCTCTTTCGCAACAGATTGAAAATCTGATTTTGTTTTTCACCTACTAACCAGCTTAAGTCAAAAATAGAAATGCCTTTTTATATTTTTTCATCATATATATAAATATATATAATATAGCTACATTTCGATATTTTTTTCACAATACGGTGGAGATTACCAACTTACTCTAAAAAAATTTTTTTCCTTCTTCCAAATCTACGATGGAACGAACGCGGTATAGTAAATCAACAAAAAAACAAGGGAAGCGAAATCCACCCAACCTCGTCCTTAGGGCTTTTCTTTGCCGTCATCCAGTGCATCGAAAAGATAAGAAAGCCTGGGCACGAGGTTGAGACTCACCCGCTTGCTCAGAAATATAGAGGCGACAACAATTGTTAAGGAAAAAGTACATGGGTTTTTGATAAGCAACCAAGCTCAGATGTTAGTAGTAATGTTGCTTGTTGTTAAGCGTAGTCGAAAACATATTTCATGTCCCATCTTGAAAACCTTTTTGTACGTTTTAGTTAAAGTATTATCAAGTATTTATTCTACGACATTCAACTCAAGAGATAGTAAGATGCCGTTACTAGAGCAACACACATAACCATTATGAGCTGCTTCACACATTACTATCACATTACCATCTCAATGCCACCATATCGAGCTGCTAATTGCCTTCCCATCGCTTTTCTTATAACTAAAACCAGTGTCTGTCCACACCCTACTCTCTCCTTAGTCCAATTTGTATAAAGAAGTAACAATGTTTCTGAAATAACTCGACATCCTTTATTATATACAATTTTTCAATTTAGAAATTTTTACAAGTGGACAGAACTGACGTATGAGTCAGGGAATTCCCTGACTCATACAATATGTATGCTGAGCATGATAGTTTTGATGATGTCAGCAGTTTTCGACGCATGCGCAGTAGGGGTGGGTAGATGACGTCATCGGTTGCGCTAAAGTCTGATGACGTCATCAGTTGTGTGTGTGTGTTGCTCTAGAACCGGTTTCTTACTATCTCTACTCAACCTAGTGTAGCAAATTAAAAAAATGTGTTGTAACTATGCTAGGGTTGCATCATTTCAAAATTTCATGTTGCTCATTTATCCAAGAATCCTGTATGGTACTACTGTCGCTTAATGTTTTCAGAAAATTTACTAGTGTTGCTTATAAACTTGTGTACAAACAATGACATCGCAAACAATAACATCAAGCAAAATTGATTTCATTTAGAAACACTTAGAGCAAAGCTATACGTATTTTCTGGCGGTAAGTCAACTATTAGTCATTCATCAAAGAGACGCCCAAGGACTGAAAACAGTTTCTTAATTAATACTCCATTTACACCAAGGTTAAAACCTGTTTAAAATTGTGTTTTATTTTCCTAGCAGCCGTTCACATTAAGATAAACATGTTTAATGTAAGGTTAAATAAAATAACATCGTGGGGTTGTTTTATTTTCGTTTTGTTCAAATGTTGTAAACACTAGCTTGCTCGTATAAGAACTATCTTGGCAAGGAAACACAAAAGGTAAATGAGAAATGTTCTGAAGATATTTTCAAAGAATAATTATTCTGTGTTTGTGGTTTTATCTAAATTGATCTTGCATTTTTTGCTTGTTGCAAAGGAACACAAATTCTTTAGTATTGTATGGTTCACTTTCGGTATTCATCAATAACTACTTATCTGTAGTTGATAGAAGATTAATACCACTTGATTGTAATATTCGATATAAGTTAGTGTGGACTTAATATTTTCAAAACAGGTTTAATGAAATGCTGTTACGGGCACAAGGGCAGCATTTGTTTATCCGCTGCAAAAAAAACCTTTTAAATCACTTTTTCTTGTTTTCACACGACGAAAGGTTTTATGAAGCGCTATATATCAGATAGCTAGAATTTTGGCAAGTTCCGCGTTCAATTCTAGGTTCACACAGCGAAAATACTAAATATTAAATACTTGCTACATCTCAAATTAACTTAACTCGACAGTAAACGGATTATAACATTGGGCCTGCACGTTTGTTTTTTGGGGCGTTTTGAGGGCGTTTTGAAGGGGGAGGAACACCATAAGAACATACGCCTCAAATTAAGTCAAAAAATAAGAACAAAATAAGAACAACCTGAGGCTTATTTAATCCTCTAACCTCCAGTTCCATAATTTTTTACAAATTTTTGGGATATTTTGATAATCATGTACCGAGTACCGAGTGCAAAACTCTATCGAGTTCGGCCGTTAGATATGAAGATAACTTTCAAATATCTAACAAATAACCTCCATGTACACAGAGCTCAATATTTTATAGAGTTAATTTGAAACGTTTTCCGCGGCAATGTTAAAAGTGTAAACCATACTTTATTGTTTTGGAATATCATAGAAATACAAATGTCTATGAGAATTTGTACTATTTATTATAACAGCAACCTCGTACCCAGGGTTTCTTGACTTTTCGATATACGGACGGCGGAAAGGCAAGAAACCCTGGGTACGAGGTTGTTATAACAGAAGGTTCTACCAGTAGAACGAGATGGGAAATGTAAAATGTAAATGTAAACCTTCAAAAACATTATCAAAAGATAAAAGTCCGAATGTGTTTCTCAAAATATTTAGACAATATTGAAAACAAATTTTATTTGATTGAATTATGGTTATGTTATTGACCGCCACTGAAAATATTATGATTTTAATTTCAAGAAAAATTAATTTGTGCTTTATAAAAAGAAAGTGCAAAAACACGTAGTCGTCTGGATCGTCTTATTAGCAACCTCGAGCGCAGTGTATTTTCGATATACCAACGATAGGGAAATACATATTGAAAGGTCAAGAGGCTTGAGGTTCAATTTGAAAAAAATGAATTATTTTTTATGGCCAGTTTTATAAAACATATTCATTATGGCGCGGAAAATTGGAAAATTTTAATTCGATTTTCCGCATCAACATTTTGATTTTATCAGTTTTCCTTTCGCTTTTGACCAATAAAATACTTAAATCAAATTGTCTATCATCCGGAAATTTTATATAGGTTTCGATTCTAACATTTTACAAGACTGGGAAAAACGTGAAGGCTGTTACAGGAAAGGGAAAATCTTGAAGTTTCACTCGCCTTTCCGCTTATTGTTTTGTATACGAATGGACTTCCATACCAGCATTCAACATCCTTACCTATGATATCCAGAGATAAAAACATCGACCAGTGTTTTTTGATTATCTAAATTAAATTTATAAAAGACAATAGGAAATGTATTATGTATCCCAATGTACAGATAGAATTGAAGATATACTTTACATCTACCCATGCACTTTTGTCTACTTCTCGAAAACTTTACATAGAAAGAACTCACCTTGATGTTTTGACTTTACTTTTGTAAGGTGCGACTCCGAAGAAGTGGTTTCTAAAAACTACACTGGTGAAGAAGTAGAAGACGGTTTTCTAGGTAAGATTTTTGGTACTTCATGAGTGAACAAATTTCCCTTAATCTTACCTATTATTCCTGTTCTTCAATATCTTATTGAATATCTTAAAGTAATGAAGACTTTCAAATCGACAACAGAATCAAAGAAAAAAAAAAAGGATCTTCAGAGGCTTTTCTAACGGTTAGCGATTGAGCTTATTTGATATACTTGTAAACTAATACAGGCAAACAAAAAAAGCTTCGAGAAGTTCATTGCAAAAAGGAATCTTATCATCATCTGTGAAAATATAGAATTACATTTATCATTCTCATTCAGTCTAAGCATTTGAAAATCATGGTTAGCCCGTTGATTTAACCATAGACGTACAAATTTTTTTTTTAAACCTCTTAGTTAGCCAAAATTATTGAAGCCATAGTTGATTATGGATATGTTACAAAGAAAGTGCTATGTAATGTTTTAGTGAAATGTATTAGGGCATATATCTAAAACGAAGGCTGTAAAATAACAAGTTGGGCGTGGAATGAGGGGCGCATTTGTAGTAGTAGACGTTCAGACTCGTTTGTCATGTTTGTGTGGGGCGTTTAATGTAGTGAATGTTTATACTGAATACTTCTTACTTTTCTTGAGTAGATGATATGTAGGTTTGTCAAATTGCGCCTTCAATAAACTCATGTTTGTAACTTGTAATAATCTCGGCCAAAACGTGTTGAATATTAACAAAATAGTTATCTTAATCGACTAAGTCATAAATTACCTCTGATTAAGTTGGTCGTGCATCATGGTGATTACTGGTCCATATTTATATGGTAAATTTGTTTTGCACCAATCCTTTTTCAGATCAGATTTTCTGATGTAAGGCATTCTTGAGAAATACTTTGAGATATAATATATAAATAACCGATAATGACGTGCGATATGTTCTTGCCACTTCTTTTTTGATGGCTTCTTGAGAGAGTTATGTCTCCAATAAGTTTCCGGTTTTTGTTTTCTATGCTGCAAAATATACTCTTGAAATAATACAAAAACATTCAAGGAAAAAGGTTTGTTTCCAGCTCAAGCAAGATAGACGTGAAAAAGTACAGCAGTTAACAACATATAAACAGAAATGCTGTATGTCAGTACCAATGGCTTATATGAACTCTCTTTTGCTGTGTTTAACTTAAATACCCAAGTTTTACCTTAAAGTGATTTAATAGCTCTTTTGTCGGGTACAATTGGTTTTGGGTTATGAAAACCGTTTGGTAATGGTTAGACAGTAGAAAGAAAAAAATGGACACATCTTAGTTTTTCAGTGATATGTGAAAAGGTGGTTTCTTGGTGGTAAACAAAAGAAGTTATGTTTTGCTGGGTTTTTTTTTACATAAACAGTTGAAATAAGCTAGGTATGTAAAGTATAAACACTCTTCTTCCATCTTGTGATGTTACTAATAAATACTTTTTCTCTTGTCTCGATATTTAGATATTGAATTGTTCTATCATTATTTTGGCAGGAAAGCGTGTAGAACCTTTTGCGCATGTCTCTCGGCTTCAATGGAGAGTATTCCGCTGACTAGCGAGACTTTACTTAACAACTTAACATTTTACTTGTTGGTAGACGATGAGCGCATTTGTATGCACGAGGCACTTGAATTTTGCGTCTTGCAAAATACGCAAGCGAAATCTTATTACATAATGTGTACAAGCGCATTCCCCATTCTTCCCCTGTTATTGCAGCTTAGCTTCAAGTCATCGATATGAGGGTGTGAGTTGTTGAGGCTTACATGCTGGCAATATTATAAGTAACATGTGAGCAGTCAAAGCCTCTTATACCGTATCACCAATACTTAGCGCCCTACTTTTAATAAGTGAATTCCGAAGCTGTGGAGATCTTCAATAAAGATGAATGATTGTTCTCTCCGTATCATTTGTGGTGACTTCATCATGTCTTCGTGTGGACGCAAATAAAAACGTGCTTCAGGCCTTGGTGATGGAGCTTTAAAATTTTTCTATTGGTGATCCGATAAATTCAGACCTGGTGATCATCGATCTGACAATATTGTCTAGCTTATCAAATTGTCGAACACGTTGACATCTTTATGCTATGTACTGTGGGTGTACTGTCAGGCTTGGTTGTGGAATTGGAGATCACTGCAACTGCTTGCCGATTGGTTTAACCTATCACCAACCGATACGCCCCAGAGTGGCTACAAGAATTGATGATCAGATTGATTTTAAGGTGTATATATATTGATAGTGGTGAAGACGAGGATGAATGAGGGAATAGATACTAAGTAAACTTTTCAGGAACGTATTCTCTATACGACAATCTTTGGTTTCTTGTTACAAAGTATTACAGCTTACATTACATTGTTACATGACAGCTCAAATATCGCAATTGCATGTTTTACTAAAGCCATTAGCGCCATTCATAGGATAAGCACCCTTGCTATTAGTGGTATTAAACAATTATATATAGAAGAATTTCAAGTTATTTTTGAAGAGTTTGGTGGTCTAAAAGTGGCATAAATATAAACAACGGATTCATCCGCAGTTGAATACATAATGACATACATAATGACATAGTACTGTTTTGATATGTCTCGGAAAATACACATTAGGAATGTATATTGTGTATTCTATCATCAAGAGCAATTTGTTCTGCACGTATTCCTGCCAGTATAAAGGATATATATATATTGTGCAAACGTCTTTTGCAATTAGCGAGAATGCAGTTATTCATTTGGTAATAAGGATTCAAAATGGGTCTTTGAGTCTTCAACAAGTATACCTTTGCATGAAATCTGGTGTAAAAGTGGTTTAAAAGCAAATGCAAACAATGTAATCTACAGCTAACAAACAAATTTTTCGCTCATCCTTGCGCATGTTGCTTTTTTTTGCAAGTTATTGTTCACTGGAGATTTATCTAAAAAATGTAGATGATGCAAAAAAATTTAGATGATGCAAAACAAGTTGTCTTTATATAATACTATTCGTCTTTGGTTGTTATTTAGTTTTCTGTTTTGTTGTGTTGTGTTGTTTTTGGTTTGCTCAGTGAATTAATGATAGGGGTAGACCGTTGCTTAGCAACTCGTTTAAATGTTTTGAGGCTTTTAAAGAAGCTTTTAAAAAGCAATCAAGAATTTAATGGAGTCTGGCCAAAATAGTACAAGCCTTTCCGTAAATTACGTCAGAATAGGTTTCGCCTAGTAACGTCAATAATTATACGTAGCTATTAAAACATAATGAACACAAACAACTTGAGCAGAATTTTACCTTGATCGTTTTTTTTTCTGTAAGATGGATGTATGTTTATGTGATAGGGTTCAAACACTACATTATTACATCGTAAAGTTTAATGTTTGTTGAGTCCTGTACCATAAACTGTATGTTAATCAAAGTAACCACGATTAACATGAAAACGAGGCAAGATGGCTTTGATGGAATTAACGGAATGGTTTGTTGACACGAAAACTACAATACAGCTCGATTTTATTATTTTTTCGTACGTCCTTACTTTGGCAACTTCACTGTAAGTTTGGCCATGGAGACTGACGCACGTAGTAAGTTTGGTCATGGAGACTGACGCACAAAAATATGAAAAGAAAATTAAATTATTATTTCTAAAAACATATTTTTAAGGTCGATTTATCTTTCATGCCAAATTAGCAAATATAACATTTCTACCATCACATCGTATTTCTATGCTACTATTAAGTGTAGCAATGAAGATCATTCGATATGTGATATGTGTGTTCCAAACCTAGTTCCCAGGGCTTCTTGCCTTTTTGATATATGGACGATGGCGAAGAAGGCAGGAAGTCCTAGAGGTTGGTGTATACACTCCATTCTCACCGAGCAAATGCGTTGAAAAAATCACAGTGAAGGAGTGCATTTTTATAGAAGTATTGCACAATATTTGAATAAAAATGCTCTTCCTCGTAGTGACTTTTTATCAAAAGTTTTACCGACTGGTTTTATAATTACGTCATGATTTCGTGTTTAATTTTCCTTTACTTTTTTCATCCTTGCATGTTCCTAGTTGTGTTTTTTCTGAAGCGTTTCGTTTATTTGTTTGTTTTTCTTTTATTCCCAAACCAAGAACAGGAAAGAAAACAAAATTTTATCGACATCTGTCATTTTTAGATTTAGACATTTTGCTTTAAATATTTTCTTAACACATTCTTTATTTTTTGACCAAACGGTCAAAATGGAGAACTTTTTAAAGGCGGCTTCAAAAAAAACATGTAAAAGCTTTGAAATATATGTTGCGGCTTGACTTTTAGTAGCTAAAACAAGAATTCTATTGTAAATAATATACCGCGGTATATATGTTACTGTGAAGACAGAAAAAAGCAATAATAATGTTCCATTCCCCAGCGGGCAAAACTATCAAGAAGATGAAGAGCACTTTTATTGAAGAAATGTCTATATTTCTATAGAACTGCACTCCCTCGCAGTGATTTTCCACGAAATTTGTCCACTGATCATCATGGACTCCACACAAAGAATGTTTTCAAATAAATGGTAATTAAATTACCTGTTGCTTTTCTTTCCGAATCACTCACACAAAAAAAAGTGTCAAAAGTTACGTAAACTTCTGA
Source organism: Turritopsis dohrnii (assembly GCA_027922465.2). Taxonomy (NCBI): domain Eukaryota; kingdom Metazoa; phylum Cnidaria; class Hydrozoa; order Anthoathecata; family Oceaniidae; genus Turritopsis; species Turritopsis dohrnii. Next base: position 595,974 of record BQMF02000238.1, on the reverse strand, counting down.
GGTTGTTTTGGTATTATGTTTCTTAAAACTTCTTTAATATCAAATCTTAGGAAGTAGCAACTTGTTTTCTAACAATAATTGACTGACAAGCAAGACAGATTTCAGCTATAAGAAGAACATGACAGCTGTTGAAGAATCGTCCATCTACATGAACGGAAACTATCCAGGGGGTAAAGGTATGTCATTATTGTAAAGTTGCATCTTCACTGTCAATTGAAGGTGGTCAAGTTTTGGTGGTCTCCAAAGCTTGACAGTGAAAACCTTACTAAATTTGTTTGAGCCATCGAGGCTAGGTTCAGGCTATGCCTCATTTTTTCAAACGTTTTCTTAAGAATTTTCGCCTACGAGTTTGATGATCTCATATGGGCAGTTAAACAAACATTCATATTTAAGAAAGGGAACGTATATTCTGTCAGAAAATAAACGTTGAGAATCTTAGATAAACAACGCTTGTGGTGGTATGATGGAATGACGTTCATTTGAAGGATTAGCCACAATGATTTCAAACTACGATTCATTGCTTTCCACGAAGTAAAAATTGTGAACTTGTAAACAAATTTCATTACAAACTGAAAAATTCTAGTGTCGTTATTTTAAGAATCATGAAAAAGTACAAACATAATTTTTTTATCTAAAAAGGCAAGTGAAAACTAGCCTTAATAAATTCCGAAAATTGGAACTTTTGCTTTCACTTTCCATCTTCCAATAATGGTATCCTTAGCTACAAAGCGATTGTGGAAATGAACTCCAACTCGTGCCGTTTAAATGCTTGAACATTGACTGCTTGATGTATACAGCTTTTTTGTTTTTTGTTTTTTATAGATTCTATTGATGATCTGTTGGAGAAAATCTTTTCACTAGAAAATAAAAACAATGCACAAGGAGCCGAGATAACGCTATTAAAATGTGCTCTATCTAATGCCTTGCTGCGGATATCATCCATTGAGAATGAAGTTGCGTCAATACAATCGAAATTAAATAGTGGTGAGCTTTTCTATATCTTTCAGGCGCTATTTCCTTTTCGCACCCCCCTAACTGTATCTGATCCTAGCCCTAACCCTAACCCTGACCCTAGGGGGGTGCGAAAAGGAAATAGCGCCTATCTTTCATTTAAAACTTAAGAAATCTAGGCAATTAATACAGTGTGTTTGGGAATAAAAGGCCCGAACTTTCTCATATGAGTGGATCTCTTTAAAAACATTTGTTGGTTCATTAAGATTTTTATACCAGCATTTCTATTTGATCATTATGAAGATAATGATTGGGTCCAGACAAAGTCCTCTCAATTATGCCAACATCTATTGTACTATTTTAATAATGTCTTGATGATTATATAAATGTAGAAGAAGAAGAAGAAAATTTATTTATCAATAGAATTATACAAATGGTGTAAGAAAAAATAAAAGAAAATAAGCAGCTACAAAAAATATATAATACTATTGATAGGAGACCACCAATTTAGCATATGGCTAGGATTGGTTGATGGCCACCAATTAAAAAGAAGGACAAAACAACAAGCAGAAACACAGGACGCACAGGACAGCACAAACAACTAATATGATACACAAGAGATCCTTGTGGCAAAAGAGAGCAGTTATAGGATGGGGTTATATGTGGCTAAAAAGACTTCAGTAAGCCCATTCAACAAATTCTCAAAGTCACTAAGTTTAGTTGGCAACAAAGATTGATTTTTTTTTTTTTTTTTTTTTTTTTTTTTGGGGGGGGGGGGGGGGGGGGGGGGGGGGGGGGGGGGGTGTATAGCTCACTTGGTAAGACGGTTGGCTTGTAATACAAGGGTGATAGTTGGTAGTGGTTCAAATCCTGTTATTAGCATGAGGCATAAGAGAGTGGACGAAATTGTACTCTGTGTTTGTTCCTGCCTGTGTAAATGTTTTTCTTTTACTAAGCCAATGGACCATTAACTTGTATTAGGAATAAAATAAGTATAAAATTTCAAAGAGGTCAACAACAAAAATATTTGTGACTTACAATGGTAAGATTTATCTATCTATTTGAAAATTAACAATACCTACATAACAGCTATTCATTATGTTTATTTTGTGGTTTTTGATAACTTTTTCTCTAAACTTCATGTGTAGGCTCACAAAATAATTATTGATGTAAAACCCATATTTTGAGTTCACATAACTTAACATACATAGATGAAGATAAATATCATCCTTAGTTGTCTACTATAGGATAATAAATTAGAATTGTTGAAGAATTTTGGAATTTCTTCAGGTCATCAAAATCCTAAAATATCTCTAATAAAAAAAGTAGTACTACATATATAATCTATTTCAAATTTAGAAAAAAAACATTCCACAAGATCTTCATTAAAAAACTCAGAAGTAGGTGCCACAAGTTGTTCTTTTGTTTAGCTTATATATATCTTTTGGATTTTGCAATTTCGATTATGATTATTTTTGTTCAATAGGACATCGTAAAAAATGATGTAAAAAAACAATGTAACGATGATAGAACTGCTGTAATTGACAGGAATAGAAAAATTAGCAACCCCTCGTCTGGACAACAAGAAATTAAAAATAGAACTACTTCATTCAGAAAGAAATCTGTAGGCAGAGTCAACAATAGAGATCCAAAGGCAACATCCCCAAAAACATCCAGGTCAGATGTGTCAGGGACATTCAAACAACGTCCTCGTTCAGTCACAGATGTAGCATCAATCATACCACATAGCCATGAAAGTTACAAAGAAAAACATGATAATGATGGAAAACCAAAGTTAATCTTAGCGTAAGTCTGTCCAATTGTTACACAATGATTTGATGGTTAAGAAATAGGTATATATTACACAAATTCTTATTCAATTGTCTTATTTAAGAGTTTGTGTGTATATAATCCTTGTATCTAGTGAAAATGTCTAGTGACAACATAAACCTAAAGAAGCCATGATAGAGGATATTAACTTTTTACGAAAAACTCTCGAAAGAAACCTTACCTATTATAGTAAATGATTTTATTTCACTTTTGTTGAAAATTGAAAAAGTCCACTGTGTAATATACTTTTCATGCAGTGATAATTACTCACCATGAATTTGATTTTTTTATATCTAGCAAAAAATTATCAGTAACAAAGAGAAAGAGTATGCCATCTTTGAAAAGGTAATGTATATGATGTCATTTAATAATGTTTTTTTTTACACTGTGTTTAAATGCATTTAAAGGTTTTCATGAGAAAATAACTTACACCATCCCTTGTATTAATTTTAACTCATACATTCCAACCTGTTACTTGTCAAATTCGAGACAGTGTGCTATGTGTTAACCACCAGAAAAATCGGACTTCCACATTACCGGAAAATGGATTCTAACTAGTGAAAATTCATCATGTCATGACAAAGGTGCACGAAAGGCAGTAAGATAACTTCTGCGAACTTACAAGCACTTTTCATGATAACTTTCATCATATTTCATGATATTCCAGTCCAATGAAACGAGATCTCACTTAAGTGAGATGTTTCATATGAACACAATTTATTTTATAAAGATTTCTTAATGACAGTGAGATTAACCGGTTAACCGGGCCAGCTCACCTCCATATGAACAGCCCCTAAACTTTTATCGATTAATGATCTCCTGCATAACAAGAAAAAATACACAAAAAGTTCTTTTTTCTTCTTTCTTTCTTTCCGATGATATGGCGTCTCTTTTTCTTCTGTTGTTATCTATGGCTTTTCAAATTAAGTTTCAGAGGAGACATAAGGGACCTAGTGAGGTTGTTGAAAGTAATGGCAAAACAGAATTCTGTATTCTGTGAGATAAAAATACAAAAAATGGTAGAACTTGTTGAGTACGAAGTTATTTTTCGTATTTTATATGTTAGATCTAGAGGAATACCAGAAATCTGGGTAATTTTTTTTACAGATTTTAATTTCAAAAATGATGTCTAGACAACGAAAAATAAAAAAATAAAAGTGGAGACCTTCACTTTAATTCGGGACAAAATAATGGCATTTCAGGACTTCGGGACAGGGTACCTGAATTCGGGACAGTTGGAATCTTTGTTAACTACAGAGCACAATTTTCTTTGTATGATGTATGATTATAGTAGCCATTTTATTTTGATGAAGGTTGTCGCCCATGGACTTGGGATGCAACTTTAAGTACAAAATAGAACTTTTATTTTTTTCCCATTAAATGTATGACAAAATTGATTTGAAAAATTTGTAATGCTTGCAGTCTTTTCGTATTCTTAGATTACTTTCCTCTGAAGATCAAAATGACACTTTTGGTAAAGATAAATTTTTATGTTGGGGTGTTTCCTTGAGAATGGATTTTTTTTCAAAGTACTATTTTGAAATTTAGAAGAAACAGTGAAGTTCTATATGCGTGGACGTGGCATAACTATGTATACTCCATCTAATTATCAAGAAACAAAAATCACTGGTGATCCACCTGAAGAAAGATTAAAGCTCAGTTTTGTGTATCTTTTCCATTGCATTACTTTTATCTACATTTAATTTAGCCTATGCTTTCCAACTTTTAAAAAAAAATAAACAATTGAAAAACATTATATAACCTTAACAATGTTTAGTTATGGGTACCGTGGGAAGGACTCCAGAAACAATTTATTTTTGCTGCCAAATGGAGAGCTGATGTATAATATGGCTGGTGTTGTGGTTTTATATGATGTTGCTAATGGCACACAGAGACTGTATACCAAACATACTGATGATGTAAAATGGTAAAAACAGATCTTCATTATTTTGTATTCAAAGTAACATGATGTTTTTGTAGATCCTTGCTTGATGGCATTGCTGAGACTATTCCACTGTAGTATATACTCTTATCTTTTAAACAGCGTCACCCTTCATCCAAATCAGGATATCGCAGCAAGTGGACAAGTTGCTGGACATGGAGATGATGGAAAGGTAAAGAAGGTTAAACTAGATACCCGAAGTAGACAAAAGGATTTCCATAAGCTTTTGTTTCTGAAGATTTACTAATTTTTATCATAATCTTTAAATTGAGTTATGGTAGTTGTGTAACTTAAAGCAGTTTTCCACTAGGTGAAAAATGTTGAGGCAAAAACATTCTTTGCAATCTCATTGGTTCACAGAACCAAGAGATTTTCTCTGGGGCAATCAAATTGCAGGAAATTTTTCCACTGCAGCATTTTTCACCTAGTGGAAAACCGCCTTATTAAGTCTCTAGGTTATCAGAATAGGCATAACAAATGGTAAGCTAAGCAAAGGTAAGACACAAAAATAGCTGGTTTTAAAGTATTTCTTTAATACAGAAATCTAATATTATCTCTGAAATTCTAGTTTTGGGGTGTCAGCAGCAAAATTCAACAGGGAGGTCTAGGAAAGTTTTGAGCTGTTCAAAGTGTCTGAATAGGCTAAAAATACCAACTTTTGCATTATTTGCATTATTTGGTAGGTTGTGGATTTTGTGAAGTAAAAGTAATATTGATAAGTTATTACAGTTTTGTTGTTATGCTATTTTTTGTGCTGACTTTGCAAGTAAACATTTTTTTTTATGTGTCGATTTTTTTACACCCAAAGGCAGTTATTGATGTCAAAATCGGTCTGTATTAGCCCCGATAGTGTCCTTTGGTTTGTTTTTCACCAGTGTATAGTTTTTAATGGATTATATTACATTTGTCGTTGGTAATATGGAAATACATTTTAATGTTTTATACGAACACCTTAACAAGATAAATCAATTTCAGTTTAATCCATCCATCATCATTGTTGATCTTTTTATTTGTATTATCAGCCTCATGTGAATGTTTGGAGTCTTTCTACTTTGGAAACACTTGCTACTTTTGGATCGGGAGTATTTGAACGTGGTTTGTGTGCAATTGAATTTTCAACACTGGTGAGTTGGTGATTTTTCTCATACCTAAAGCAGTTTTCTCTTGTTGCCATATCAACAATCGATTGCATGTTTTAGGAAAATGGGAAATATTTAGTTGCCATCGATGAAAGTAATGAACATGAAACTACAGTTTGGGATTGGGAAAAACAAGTAAAAGTAGCTGAGCTTAAGGTAAGATTGGATTAAATTCTTTTCGAGAACAATGCTGTTCTTTCATTTGAATAGTCTATTCATATGATGTGTTTGTGATGTGTTTGTTATTATTTTCAGTGCTCAAAAGATATTGTTTTTGGAATAAAATGGAGTAATGTAGAAAATGATGCATTTACAACTTATGGAAAATCCCACCTTGGATTTTGGAAGTTTTCAATAGAACAAAAAAGTTTAACCAAGAAACTTGCAAGATATGAGGTAACCTCTCGAGTTGTGTGAAATTCATTTCTAGAATTTTTTGTTACCATTTTGAAATCAATGTCCCTGAAATAATATAATTCCTGAAAGAGCCTGTTTACATTTTGTAGAAACACGAAAAACCAAAATATATTCTATGTGTGATTTATAATGCTGATGGTGATGTCATCACTGGTGATTCCAATGGTGATATTTGCATTTTCAAAGCCAGTAAGTCAATTTTGTTGCATCTGTGTAATTTCTTTGTTGTGTGTGTACATATGCTGCTGTTTTTATGTATTTAATTTTTCTCTGATTAGACACATTCAAGATATTTAAATTCATAAAGGCATCGGACAAGGTAATGTTGCTGTCACTTTCAAGGCAATTTAAGGTTTCAGTGGTCGATTAGATGGGGTGTTTTTGTTGCTATATTCTTCTTACTTATTAATTCTCTCATTTCTTTCATACCTTTCCTTTAGTTAGGTGGCATAATGTCACAGGTCTGAAATTCAAGAAAAAAAAATCCAACCTTTGCAATTGAATTTAGCAATAATGTACACACTTTTTTAGGCTGGTGTTTTTTCATTGTGTTTGTGTAGTGATGGAAACATGATTTCTTGTTGCCGAGACGGACAGTTTTCATTGTGGAATGACCAACTGGAAAAAATTTCTGATTTAGCAAAGGTATTTGCCCTTATCACTATAAGTTGTTGAATATTTTCATAGCAGGAGCCTCTGAGAGGGGCAGATTATTTTATTCAAAAATAAAAATAGCTTGATTTTTTTCTTGAATTTCTGATCCTATTGCCTGTATAAAAGAAGATATCTTTTTGACTTTGTATGACATTGTTTGACACTTTGTGAATTTCAATGGTGATTCAAAATCCTTAGGTAGGTTGTGTGTATTTGTGCCTTTCCTAAGTAAATTCATTGACTTTAGTTTTATTGCAAGGTCTGAGAAAAATTTGATTTTAGTGGTTCTTCTGGCTTGTGAAATATTAATAATTACATCATGATGAAGTAACTTTTATGAAGATAGATACCGACATTGATCTTTTAGCTTGATGAACATTATGGTCCTGCTAGATGTATAATTGAGGATGCAAACAGTTCAAAATATTATATTGGTACGTCCAAAAATTGTATTGTGCAATTCCAACAAGAATGGCAAAAACAGTCTACTTTGGCGCAGGTAAATGGCCATTTGTTTAGATAACACGGTTAAGGGTAATCTACTGATGATGTCATTGATGGCTTGTGAAATTTTTAAAATATTTAGTTGATAGGATTTCTACAGTTTATGAAGTTTTTATGTGTTTATCAGTATTATTTAAATTTATATCAAATTATGTTTTAGGGTCATTCTGATGAAATGTGGGGACTAGCTACTCACCCCAACAAGCCCCTCTTTGCAACATGTTCTCATGAGCAATTGGTTTGCTTATGGAATGGTCAAACATCCGAAAATATTTGGGCTTATCAAGTGGAGGTAAAAAGTAATATTTTATTATCCCAGGAATTCAATAATGTATATTTCATCCAGTTTTTTTTTATTTTGAACTTCAGGACAGTTCACAGTGTGTGGAATTTCATCCAAAGTCGCCATTGATTTTGATTGGCACCAAGAGTGGAACGTAAGATGAATCGTTTTCTGACGTCATTATGAAGCGTTCTTTGATAAAATTCATCATTCAAAGTATAATCTCTAGAGTACCGTATTCTCTCTAATAAGCGCCCGGACGCTTATAAAATTTTTTTGGAAATTAGGGGGCGCTTATTAGAGAGGGGCGCTAATTGGAGAGGGGCACTTATAAAAACATTTTGAAATGGTCATGCTAGCTGTGAACGAGGCATCGCTTTTTATCATAAAAGAATAAAAACAACTGTATTTTTCATGGCAACGAAATAAGATTTTGTACTTATAACTTAAATTTAGACATTTAGGCTTCTGTTTCTATTACAGAATTTTCGCTTTTTGTTCAAAGTTCTAATTACCGCCCGGGTGCTTATAAATTTCTGAGCAATGTCTAGTCACTCTATAAGCGCCCGGGCGCTTATTGGAGAGGAGCGCTTATAAAAATATTTTTGTCTAAAAGGGAGCGCTTATTAGAGAGGGGCGCTTACTGGAGAGGGGCGCTAGTTAGAGAGAATACGGTAGTTCTTCTCTATATTTTTGAAAGCCCAGAAAAGTTCTTTTAGTGCACTTGTATCGTCCTAAGTGTCCTGCAAATACTCTTCGTGTACACAATCACCATTATCTAGTTACTTCCCATTCTTCCATCAAGCAGTTCTCCATGGTAACATTATGTGTGTTTGCATGGTTTATGTGCTGGTTCATTTTTACCTTCTCAGGATTTTGTTGTTTTTTCTGTCTACGCGTTTTCTTCTCTTTTAGTATCATCATTTTGAATTATGAAACCAAAGAAGAACTGGTCACTGTGCCAGTTTCCAGAGAGCTGATTGATGATATCAAAGTATCACCTGGTGAAATGTTACTCCTTCCTACAATCACTTCCATATTTTTTGTGAGCGTGGGTGGTTGGGTGGGCGGTTCAACTTACGATGCAATTATTAAACAAGTATCGGGCGTACCAAATTCTGAAAGTGGTTTAGTGCTAGCGAAAATTTGAACCATAAACAGTTTGATAGTGCTGGTTTGTATTTGTGGGAAATTTCTCATTATTTGCTCAAGGACGTTCGTTACTAGTATAGGCACCAATTATGCGTATCATAGTAGTGTTGTGTTGTGTTGTGTTCCAGATTCCAAGGCTCTTATTTTTGCTTTGTACTAAATATCTCTGCTTTTACCTCAGATTCGCGATATTTGGCTGTGGCATCGCGTGATACAAACATTTATTTGTACAGCCTTCCCGATGATGCATTGAATATCAAGAAGCCGAAAGTTTTACAGGTACTCGTACTATCTCATGAAATTCTCGTAAGATTCTCGTAAGTTCTCGTAAAATTCTCGTGCTCACCAAAGTAATCAGCTACGTAACTTTGAACGTATTCCCAGGGATCTAATATTAAGATATCATCATCGAAGATTTTTTGTGACAGTCTAAGGTCCTCAGTCTCATTTTCGGAATTTTTTCACTTATTCCAATTATTCCATGGACTAATTCTCTAAGAACTAAATTAGGTGAACACGAGCAATTCCCATCGATTACGAATGGCTGGGCTCCATTATTCCTGAGCATTTATAAACATAACAGAAAGCAATGTATTCTAGGATAGATGCTATCTTGCGCACCAGTCATAAATTCCTCTAGAACAACAGTATAGAATGTGTGATTTTCGTGAGTAATGGTTGCTTTTCATTGTGGATGAATAGAGCGACTTCAGATATCAGATCTGAATTCAAATGCATGTGTTAGAATCGAAACAGAAACTGATTAAAATAAGAAAATTTGATTTGATTATTTTATTCTTTATTCGGCTGCCGTAATTTGTTCAGGTTTGTTTTTTAAATAACTTTTCACGCACAGATATGTCTGTATGCAACCTATCCTAGATGCAACATAGAGATCAGATCTATAGAGATCATGAAGTTATGAGAAACGGTTGATCTTGATCTCTTCAGTTATTGTTTATGAAAATGTTTTTGTTTGTTTCTTGTTTGTCGAATGTAGTTAAAAGAAAACATTCGAATTTTCTAACTTCTGATTTCTCTGGAAATGTTTGCTCACCGATGAAATATATTTCCAGGGACATTCGAGTCGCGTCTTGCATTTGGACTGGGCTGCTAATTCCGAATTTTTACAGAGTAACTCAGCCGATTATGAACTATTGTATTGTAAGTTACGTTTGTGAAGCTAAGAAACCCGAAAAACCCGATCTGTTCGATTCTCCTGCGGTTATTTTAAAATTACCCAATAACACTTTATATACTTGCATATTTAACATTTGTATACGGTGCACCCATAGGCAAAACGACTCCTTTTCTTGTGATCGTTGATACTGTGAAACCTCTTAAGCCCGTCTGAAGAACACTCCTAGAAATACGTATTCGTATTCTTCTGGGAGATTTCACTGTATAGTGAATCAAATTTTTGTTTGCGATGGATCTTTCACCTCATCAATCCTTTCTCTCGCTATCGCATAGTTTTGCTTTCTCGAATTCACAATCGAGCAAAGAAATTTCAAGATGACGTCATCAGTGATGTCAACTACATGTCAAGTGTTATTTTAGTTGCTATTTTCTTTATCGACTATTTAGGGCATACTGTAACTGGCCTGCAAGTGTTATCACCAGCGCTACTACGAGACGTCATTTGGGCGACTTGGACTTGCCCTATAGGATTTCCGGTGATGGGTACGGCGATATATTTGAGCTTCATATTTCTAATCATCAGGCAAATCACGAAGTATAAGGTCATGTACAATTTCTAAACGACAATAAGCTCGGGTTATTACCGCCCTCTTTTATAAAGACCCTCCAGCTGTTACCGCCCTCCAACTCTTCTGCAAATATGATCATGTACATGTCGATGTTTAAAGTTCAACAACATATGTTTACATTTTTCAAAACAGATGCCTTTATTTGATCGCACCAACATGGAAAGGAGGCCATTCTGAAAAACTCTATTCGAACGAAAGCATGGATTTGTAAATGGTGTATTGATAAACCTTTTTGGAAATTGCGTCACAGCTGCAATCGCCTTGCTTTTAATCTATAATGAAAAGAAACGATATACTTCATAAGCAAAGAAAACTTATTTGTTGCTTTTGTTTTAGGTATATGGCCTGAGGGTGCTGATGGTACAGATATAAACTCCTGTTGTCGATCACACGGAAAAAGTTTGGTTGTGACTGGTGATGATTTCGGTGCCGTAAAGTTGTTTCGTTACCCAAGTGCCAAACTAAAAGTCAGATTTTTTTGCATTTCTACAAAATCTTGAAGTTATAGCAATCAAGTAATCGTGAATGTTTTGATGTTTTCATCCTTTTTAGTCTGACAGTCAACTTGGTGTTGGACACAGTTCTCACGTGACAAATGTTCGATTTTTGATGAATGACGAGGCGGTCATCACAGTGGGCGGCAAAGATTGTTCGATTATGAAATGGGATTTGGTCAAGTGAACAAATGCGATACGTCGTATTTAAAACTTTCCACTTGCTTATAATCAAGAATTCAATCGATCGTTTTTCATCTTTCCGCAGATGCAGAAAGTTACAGATATTCGCCCTGTGGGCACCTTGAAATATTAAATTTAAAAATCAGTGTATTTAGGGAAAAATCCAGGACAAAGCTGACCGTGTTGATAGAATTCTTTTGACCACAAAGGTTTTCATCGGCCTTGCAAGTATGATATGCTTCTGACAGAAATGGCAAATCTGATTATCACTAACTGACTTTGAAAAGTATTTATGTCGCCAAACAAGTTCATGATTACCAAATATATTATTGAATCATACACGTTTTTATTTATAAGCAACCAAGGTCAGCCCTAAGTAGTAATGTTGCTTAAAAAATAACCATTTTTTAGTAGTAATGTTGCTTAATTTGTTGCTAAGAATTAATTGAAAAAATATGTAGTCTATGTAGTCCTGTCCTGAATACCTTTGTGTAAGCTTAAGTATTTAGTGTAGGACATAGTACTGCAACCTTGTGTAACCACCTATTGTGGCAATATTAAGAAATGTGCTGTAGCTATGCTAGTGCTGCATCATCTCAAAATTTCATGTTGCTAATTTATGTAAGATCCTTGTAGTGCTGTTGCTAAACTTTTTGAAAAAATTTACTAGTGTTGCTTATAAACGTGTTGCTTATATAAAAACTTGTATATAATCTTAACTGTATCACTCATTCAAGTTTCTCTGGTCATTTACAGAAAAAAACTCTTCAAGAAACCATGTTGTCTTCAAGGTTGTTTCCCTGAGTCTAGATATACATTCCATCTTTCTCGGTTATCTAAAAATTTCGACCAGGATGACTTGGCTGTTTAGAACCTAGTCTCTTTTTTAAAACAGTCTGCAAAACGATGTTCCGGGGACTAAATTGCAATGATATTGATTTAAATAACAGATGTTTTGACTTTTTACAAATTCATAAATTACTCAGATAATACAAACAGTGAACGACTGAGAGACGTTTGTAAAGACATGCGTGAAAATGCATGCATTCCGACGGATCCGATTAAGTGATCGCCGAGCGTTTAACATCAGCAGAGAAATCGTTTGAATCGAGTGGTATCGAGAATCATCGGCTCAACGTATGTCTTTCGATTCATTTCGTAACTTTATGGTCACACGTTCCCCAAATATATATGATTTTCAGCTGCATTTTCTACAATCACAGGCTGTTGCACTTCTAACTGTGTGATAATGAAGGTGCGGTTGACCACGTCTTTCACACTCTAACTGAACACGCACTTCGATGGCAGCTGAGACCTTACAACACGTGTTCAATTCTTGAAATGGTACCATGTTGAGGGATGAATAATCCCTACTGGGCGTATGTGCAGATACACATGCGCCCATGCATGTCGCCATATCCAGATAGGTTTGTTTGCAGCCATGTACGTTGATTTTCATGCGATAACCTTGCAGAACACATGCTTCGCTGTCTACCGCTTTCCTTGCGGGTGATTCGGTTGACACACATATAATACTGGTCTCAACCAAAAATAAGAATATAATATGTTTGTATCCGTTCATTATTTTATCTACGTTCTTTTATGTTAAATAAGAATCCCTAAAAATAAAAAAAGAGGATAAGATTTTTAGTGTCCATGTTGTATGCATAATACATACTTTTTGTACATTCTTGAAATCCATTTTAAACAATATCCATCATAACACACCAACACTAAAATCATGTATAAGTCATTAACTGCTATAATATCAACACGGTTATATTTTTATTACGGATTCAAACAAGATGCAGCATGACACAGACTGAAAACCCGGATAAAAACTTTCATAATGGTAACAGATTTTTCTTTGTGGAAATAGATAGATGATACCGGCTTGTAAAAAGATTATTTACTTAAGGAAGCTCAAAACCTTGCTTATCTTATTAAATCCATTAGCTAGTGGAAAACCAAAGTGCAATTACATTAGAATGTTTAAAGTATTAACGTATGTACACCGTAGTAAAGATTCATAAGTTTGATCGAATAAAGTTTTTACCTCATTTTCCACAGAAGATTATAGCGACAATGTTCACACAAGATCCACTCGGAAGTGACGCTAACAGAAGTGACGGAAGTGACGCAAAAGTTTTAAGAAACAGTTAGCTATATATATATATATTTTGTCGACACATCAGAAGAGAATTCAGCGAGTTTTTCATAAATTTCATAAGAACATCCAGCTCCCCGTCTTCGTACTTTATAAACATTTATACTGAGAGAAACAAAGAGAAACGGCACCTGTTCTGAAGAAATTCATTTTATTAAAGTCACGCACCTAATAATTATTTGGCGAAAAATTTAAACGAGGATGTAATGATGCTGATGAAAAGGTCCATTTTTAGACAGTCTGTATTTCTATGGTCAGCTCAATACGCTTGTGCAAAATATAATCACAAAAATGCTCGCTTCGTTCTGTAAAATGAATTAACTAGGGTTTCAAACACGGTGTTCTTGACCCTGAATTCCGCCATTAACTCACTAATCAATAGCTATACAAAATAAATAAGTTTACTTCACAAAGACATTTTTCCGGCAACTCAAAAATCATTCAGTTCATTTTGTACCACCATAAGACATCAGGTAACCTCCTTAAATCATCCAACTTATTTAGACAAGTTGAAAATCGTTTGAAGAAAAAAAATATTATTGTAATGATCGCCGTTGCTTCTGCCCTGTTAAATATTTTTAATGCTGCCCAACGTGATCCTATTTTAGAGCAGAAGAAACTACGGTTAAATACGAACAAAACGCAAAATTCAATGAGAACGATGAACGTGGATTCACACTTGGCGCTTTTGTATTTGTAACGTTTATTTTTGGTTTGTCTGAATTTTTGTGAAAATATCATTTCGGGCATACAATTTAATTAAAAACAAAATCACCAGAAAAGAAGAACCAAGAAAAGATGATGAAGTCTTGATTTTTGTTTCAACTACATATTCGTCCACACTTTCCAGTGGACATCATCAGAGTATGATGTTTTGATTTTTTGTACTTTTAAAAGTTTACACAAACCAAAAGCGTTACAGATCTCCATATTGTACATTTACATTGAAAGACTTGTTTGCCCTTCATTTATGCTTATAAACGTTGAAAATAAACGCTAGTAAAACGTTGGTGGATGCTGAAGGTAACACATAAAGTTGTGTGTAATATTATAGTTGTCCAATAAAATGAAATCATGTGATTTTTGCTGAACGTCTTTTATTGGAAGGAGTGAAATTTCTCCAAACTTATAGATATCATCTTCTATATGCACATGGAGGTATAAAACAGAAGGAGAACGAACTCAAAATCTGCTATTGTACTATCCGTAATGCGCTGCATTGTTTAAGTCCTCAGTGTGTAATAACATATAATTGCTATCATCTTGCATAGTTTTTATAATTTTGGCGTTCCTGCGTGAAAATTTCGTTCATATCAATTCTCCAATGTGATTAAAGATCGTTAGGGTAAAGTTCTTAGCATGCATAATAATTGGGAGAATTATGCAAAAACGTCACAAATATGCAACGAAAACATTGCAACTTTAGGTCTATATATCTCGTGATCCCCTCAAGCAGTTTCGCCGAGCTTCAGTTTTTGAAGAGAGAATAATCCTAAGTTTTTGCACGTACCGCGGCACTATCGAGGCGCATTTAAGTCAGAAGATATGTAGATTGGAACTTATACATGAATTACGCGATATCTTCAACTCTGTATAAAAACATAGATTTTCATTTTTTTCTCAAGGAAGCTTTAGGTTTAATAATCTGCTTGTCACTATACAGCAAGTTGATCCGTTGTTATAATGGATGATATTTGGTTTTTAAATTGTCGTTAATTTTTAAAAAAGTATTCGTTTCACCGACAACCAGCCGAAAGCGCATCACGGATGACATCAAAGTGATACCGCAATGAATAGAATAGTCATTATCTGAATAATAGAAAAATAAGAGTTCGTTCTCCTTCTGTTTTATACCTCCATGATATGCACCTGTGTATCCCTGTAAAAACAATATCCATTCACGCTGTTCAAGTGATATGCCTTCTCCCACTTCATGAACAACTTTACCATAGTTTCGTTCCCCTCATATCACCCACTACATCAATTACCCTCTTCCATCAGTAAAGCTTCTGATTCAGTGTTAGCTTTCCACGAGCACTCGTTTACGTTTAATCAAGTTGTTAGCCACAACCAAACCTATTTTTTCTAAAGGAAGTGAACTGGCATAAAGATGAGTATCAAACAGGAAAAATTGATCTTTTTAATTATTGCAAATTGTAATTTCAGTTTTTAATCTTGCTAGATTAGATAACATCACTATAATGAGCTTGTTTTAATTATATGGTCTATGTATGAAATTGCATAGCTCATGATGATTCAGCAAAGACATGGTAAGTATTATTTATTTAGACTATCAAAAGCTATCAAACCAAAGTCCGAAGCCGTCAAATCTAAGCCTGCTGAACCAAACTCAAACAAGTGATAGGTCGCCAGGCTAGAAAGAACACAGAAACCGGCAAACCAGGAAACCTTGGAAATATGATTCGGATCAAGTTTCGGATATCAAAAATGTCGCTCTATAAACTGAGGTTTATTAAAAATGGCGTTATTTTCTTATATTCTTTGTTAGATTTCCTTAATCTTGTTGTGTGATGAACACATATGGTTGCCATGGTGATGTCTATCGTACCGATTTTGTCGGTAGGATTTAAATTTTGCAATGCATGATTAGTTGATGTCATCATAGAGTCGCTAACGTTTTTCATTATACTTATGAACACAAACATGGCCTTTGCAAATCATTACCCAATCTTGATCCCAGACTCCCAGACTGATTTATTCCAATAATATGACATAGCTAGAAGATTATAAAAGTAGATGAAATAAATAAATAAATAAAACAGAGCAAGAAATACATCCTTCATACACCACTATTTATAGCTTTTTGCTAATATTACTGAACGGTTAAAGACAAATTTGATCGAAGAAGAGACTTAGGTGTCAAGCAACTGTTTATAAGTTTGTCGGTTTCGAGCTAATGTTGCTCACAAACAGTGTGGTGCTCACAAAAAAAACATCTGCGTGTAATAACCGTGTTAAAGAATGGCTGTAATCCTGGACAAAAATAGTGGCAAATGTTTAATTTGGAGTTTGCATTGCCCCCCCCTGCTCACAACATCAATGTTGTACAGGTTTTGTGCTGTCCTATCGGTACACTACTACATTGATTGTTGGGCGAAGGGGTTAATTTACATTGATTGTTGGGCGAAGGGGTTAATTTACATTTTTCTTCACTTATGCCACATATGTTTATTCAGGATTGTAGATCATATATCCCATATCCAATGTGTATCAAAATGTTGGAAATGGAAATTTATATCCACCTGACCACCAATAGAATCGAATATAGGACCCATAATTAAGTATTACATTATTCTTGAACAAATTTTGATATCCAGCCATTATTAGAAAAGGACGTGTAAATATCCTAGTATCATGAGATTGTGTACCAGAGAATGAAACAGATAGTTTTTTTACCAGGTTTAATGGTTACAATGTAGCTTGTCACGGTTTCGTGTTTATGCAACACAAGATTTACATGCTCAATCGATCATTAACAATATATTACAGCATCATATGCACATCATTTTTAGCTGCATCTCCTTATGCATCACTGGACTTATCACAGGATGAAATTTAAGCATATCTTAAGCATTACAACAAGACTCAGATGAAACGGTAAGCATCACTGGAGTTTAGAAATACTTTCAACATTAGAAGCTTCATTTGAGAAAAACCTACTTATTTTAAGTACACTTTTTTAGGTCATACGGATCGAGCTCTCAGAGGCAAGAAAATCCTTTTGAGGTCTAAATAATATAAACGTCTCCAAGATTCAGTCAAAATTTACTGGTAGTTATAAAAAATTAAGCGTTTCAACAGATAAGCATTTCCTCAGCAACTTTAAATCGAAATAAATAAAACAAGATGCGTCCGTGGTAAGTCGGGTATAACAATTTCGTACCTACCCTAACTATGTAACACTGACGAAAAACAAATCCAAACCCTGCCTCCAGAACCCGTTTAACATAACAGTAGCGGTTATAATTTACATGCTTACTCTGGTCACACGTACTCCAACATTCTACGCTGCCAAACAAACCGAAAACATTCATTCAAACAGAGAAGCTGCTGTGTTTTTATCAGAACAATCACAACAAGATATATTCCTACTGATAACAGTGTGCGTTTGACAAAATCATCAACACAAAGCAATTAGGATACAATTAAAGCAATGGAAAATGAAGGAAGAGCTCTAATTGCCAGTAATTAGATGTGATGTGATTTTGTCTTTCAAATCTTATTAAATGGATATACCTCAAAAACAAAAGCAATCGGTAATGATAATGGAGCGCCATCTTTAGAAATAAACGTTGATGCTGGTCACGTGTTTTGTATTTTCGAACGAAACAGTGTGGGCAGTGTTGATTTCTGTTGATGTGATTTCTCAACTGAATTCTCCTTGTATGAGTAAGAATTTGTCACAATGATTCAGAATTTTGCGATGACATTACAAAAATAATCCTTAATGAAATTATAGGGCCACTTGTTGCCCCTAGTTACTCACGGTTGCTTGCGACTCACGGTATAAAAGACGTAGGTACTCGTATCTTTGGATGGTTTTTTTTGAATCAATTCAAAGTTGTACTACAATGCCATGAAACGCAAGAATTAAGCACTTAATGGCACGTCTTTGTACTTTTCCACATATCCCATATCTCGTTGAAAAATCACCGCGAAGGAGCACGCTTCAATAGAAACATACACGCTAATTAATTAAAGCGTTCTTTGTTGTGGTGATTTTTCGATGACGTTGTCTAACTGCGATATTCTTTTCATTTTGTGACAACCTTGTGAACATATTTAATTATAGGCTCTTCAGTGTGAAGGAAATTGCTAAGTAAAGCTATAAAATTCGTAAATAATTTTTGTTTTCTTTTTCAGGTCTAAATAGTTACTTAGCAACTAGATTATATAAACTTCATCCAGGTGTGGTTTGACAATCTCAGCCTCAACTCAGTGTTGACTAATTTTGATATGTCATAGTTGCTGATGGTTAGACAATTAAAGCATTCTTTTATAAACTGGTTGATTATGAAAATCGAAATAGATTGGTCTCTTATCTCAAATTTGAGGTTCGAAAATCTTTTTCTTTCCTTTACGGAAAATACCATATGGTATTAACTCAATAACAAATAACCTTTTTATGTTAATAACATGTGACCAGATTTCAATTATTAACCTATCTGGTCATAGACTATTATCGAGACAGTGAGAATGATTGAAAGTATTCGATCAGGAAGAAAATGTGACGACACACATTTACACAAATAAAGAGGAAATTATATAAAATCTCATTTCATTTTCTTTAAATGATAATCTAATAAGTTAGATAAATAATATATAATATAATAATGACATTTTTTGCATATTTTTTTTTGGTTGCTAGCGTTAGTGCTTGGCTGTTGAATAGATGTGAATATGACGGTTGATGTTACTGTACCCTTCTACACGCACATTTTTTCG
Organism: Turritopsis dohrnii; assembly: GCA_027922465.2. NCBI lineage: Eukaryota > Metazoa > Cnidaria > Hydrozoa > Anthoathecata > Oceaniidae > Turritopsis > Turritopsis dohrnii. Next base: position 577,023 of record BQMF02000238.1, on the reverse strand, counting down.
CAGTTCGTATGGTATGGAAATAATCCCTGTAAACGCCACCGTAATACCGACATTTCAATTGGATTTTAATTTCGTCATATTCGGCGACCGTACAAGTGTCTTCTAGTATATCTAACGAATTATCGATCTTGATCGGTACTGTCACTGATACGCATGCTCCTGCGCATGTGTTCACTGTCACATAAGTCTCTAGGCAGCTTGATACTTTCACTACCATGCGATATCCGAACATTTGACATTTTTGTTTCGATACAGCTAATTTATAAGGGTGTGCCTTGGCGTTCGATGAATGAACGATAAGTAGTATGAAGAATAATACCATCATTGTGCCAAAAACTAAGCCATGGGATTGTGCGTATCTAATCATCTAAAAAGATATTTGAATGAATTATAACTATTTTAAAAAACAAAACGAATATAGATTAACACGTATTCCACACTAATAAAACTTCAACCCTGTTTTGTGTAGCTAGTCCATATCGCCACGTTTAAAATAGGACGCAAAGCATTGACGCAGATTTTCCGCTGAGGAAAATTCGAAAAATTCCATTCGTGAAGGAAAGTGAAGATCAAAACCTTGACACAGTCTTTTTTCCCAAACATAAAAATACTCTTCCGTAGAAAATTATCACATTGTGACGTCATTTCATGCCATTATACAGACTGGCAAAAAACAGTGGGGAATTACCTGGTAGCATAAGATTTCCTGGTGATATATTTAGAGTAAATAACAGGATAACTGTTTGGTTTGTTTGTCTCGATTTGAGACTAACCTTTCTGTTGAGGAGTCTTACAAGAGCGTTTGAACAAACGAAATATTAACCAAACTAAACTTGATTATCTCGGACGAATTTGCCATGATTTTTTTATTGCCTCAAATATATATATTGCAGATCAGCTATATTCTATCAGAGCCACTAATCATGGAAAGTGTTAGAATAACGAATGAAATATAGCTAAGCTAAAGTGATACTTGATACAGACAAGTAATAGTAGATTTAGATTAAAGAAAAATGGATAGGCGAAAGTTACGCCCATATTCTCAAGTAAAGCTTTAGCACAAAATAATTATACTAGTAGTCGCAAATGACAAAGTGCCCATCACATCACGTGATCTTTGACAGCGCTGCAGACTGATAATTAGATGAAGACAATCCTATATATATTACCTATATATATACTACTACGGTTCCGAAACTAAAGTTATGAAATTTATCCATCTACCCACATATTTGTCATATGGCATCCAACAATAGAAGTAACTCCAGTTATGACGTCAGTTTTATCTGCCTCTCCCCCTTCTAGTGTCTACTATGCGGTTTGGTTTAAAAGAAACCACTAGCCTGTTGCCATGGAAACGATTGACCATGAGTATTCATGTTCTTATGAGGAATGTTTAAGGCGTAAACTTTATAAGATTTATTTGGGTAAGTGAAGTCATGATATTGCCATGTTTTTGTTTTTTAAACAATTTTATCAGATTTTTCATCAGATTTCCCTGTTAAATGTCAAACATATTTGGATGTTTCCATGGAAACGTGAGTAAACATCAGTATGTTACAATAAGCCAATAAGATATTCGAACCAACAGATGTATAGTTTTTTAGTTAATACATTGTATTATGGCAACCTCGTCAACAGTGCCCACACCATCTTTTTATGTGTTGTTCAGTGTTATTTGTTGAAGTTCTACTTTTCCACGTAGTAAACTCGAAACCATTATTGATAATGAAATCCAGATCTGCCTTTGTAGTGTGGAGTTCTACCTCTTTAAAATTTTTACCCAAGTCCATTGTGAAAATTCTGGAATTTACGTTTAATTTTTTGGAGACCTGCATAAGGAAATCTGTGTGAGAAAACCATAACGCAACACAATAAACAATGAAAACCTCTTTGTAAAAATCTCTTCGTAAAAATTTCTTTGTAAAAAAGTGAAAAAGTCGTTAGACAGAAATAAGCCAGAAGGTTGGAATGATGACGTCAAAATGATGACGCAAGTGCCAACTTCCATCATGTTGAAAAGACAACTTTCGAATTGTAAAATTTTAAAACTTTGTTTGTCTAGCAAAATCTGATCATGCTATCTTTTAGTTCAAATTCTCTTGTGATTTATTCTTTTGTGATTATAAAACGAGACATTTAACACAGAAAAAAAATTGAACTACCAAGTAGTAGTGACGTAAGATAACTTGTTCGTGTTTTTATAAGGATTCGAGATTAAGAGCTAAATCTAATGAATTCAATGAGGATACAGAGAGTATTGAAAGAGAGATATGCTAAAACTTCCCTTACCATTTTTAAACCACTTGATGTGTTTTGAAGTCGTTGTTTCCCAATACCGTCATACTTTTCCGTAAACAAAGTTATTTTCAATTTTTTATGACGACGAAGATATATACGTTTTCAAATTTTCATATCGATGGTGCGTGGTGGATAAATTACTCAATGTTTGACAGGAAATAGTTTTTATAAAAACATATAACCAACTCACTAAAAAGGAATCTCTTTTTTTTATAAATAATTGAACTTCTATTTGATCGGTATGATCGGCGTAACAGATACAAAAGCCCTTGATGTTTAAAACTCTTCAGATGGAGAGATCTACAACACACATTCGATTGTTTTTGTGATAGCGCTAGCGTGTTTTCTCTCTTCTCCGCAGCACTTCAACTTAATTCAATTGTGGGGGAAAGATAATGCCATGCAATTATGCATTACACAAAATTTCAATAATATTTGGGATTATCTAGAGATGGAAATCTTATACAAGAACAATGGATTGATGTCGTTATTCACTAGTGTATTGTTGGGTGATAATACAAACGATGAGGGATGGTTTACATGGTGTTTTTAGACGCTATTATGTACACACTTTTCTCATTGATATCGATAGGTATTATGAATGTATTAATAGTTTTATCGACTACACAGAGGACTCATTTGTTCAGCATATACAGTGTGTCCCAGAGAATTTCGGTCTGAGATTTTAACAGCTCATAACTGTTTACACATACATCAGATTTCAGCAATTTTTACACCATTCGATAGGATTTTATTCATAGATTATAAAAATATACATTTTGTTCTCCAAATCCTTTTAGTTTGGGAACAATTAAGGATTTTGCCATGAAAAAATCCAATTATCTTCTTAATGGTTAATTAACACATCTTTCAATAACAGCTATCAAAGGTCATTATCAAAAAGAATAACAAGTCAAGTGACTGTAAAACACAAGAGTCATTAAAAACAAAACTTTAAGCTGTCTCAACATGTCCCCCGTTTCTCTGGACACAGCTATTTGCTCTTGCTGTCATAAAGAGTGGCGAATAAAATTTTGATTTTGTCTAAGATTATTTGCTGCGTCAGCAACTTTACTTCTCAACTCTGATAGACTCTGGATCTCAGTGGAGAAAATTTTTTGTAGCAGCTAGATTGCTCATATGATGTCAAAAACATTTTGTAGAAGCCCCCGTCTCACAATTTTTAACTTTGTGATGAGATTATAATTTTAGTGTGTTCAATAACACTACGACATGTTCTTAAGCTTGGTTTCCACTATGAGTTAACTTGAGTTAACTTGTGCTAGAATTCGTGGTTTAGAAAATTAACTCAAGTGGAAACATCTTCAGAACCAGCTCAAAAATTTTAACTCACGTTTTTTCTCAAATTAAACCATGAGTTAACTTGATCTTGGAAACAAAACTTTTCGTTTCCAAGATCAAGTTAACTCATGGTTTAGAAAAACATCAAAGGATTCCGACTACTTGCAGCAGGTTTCTGAAGTGTCGAAGAAACTGTTTTTAATGAAAACGTTATCTTTACGAATGTAGTGAGCGTAGTGGAGCATAAATGGTCACTATTTCAGCTTTGATTGAGTTAAGTGAAAACGTGACGGTATATCCTTGTTTATACGACAAAACAACTAAGGCATACAAAGAGAAAGACGTTGTACAGAACTCATTGAAAGAAGTTTCAGAAGTTCTTGACTTTGTTGAAGATGGCGTGTACCTTTATCGCGTTTTATTTACTGCAGTTCTTTCTAATACATCACCAGAGCTACTGTTGTCATTGAACATCAATAGCTCACGTGTTCGTATGGTGGCCCATGGAAGCCATCGTAAAATTTCTTTTAAAAATCAAAAAACATGTTTCATTTGCTGTTTTGAATTCAAGATGAGTTGTAAATTAATTTTCATTTGTTTTATTTCAATTTTCAAGGCCAATGCAAATCCACTTTGCTTTAAACACTTTAATACGATGGCTCTTCTGGTCCATCGCGTGGCCCATGGAGGCCACTCAAACTTCGGCTGCCGTTATTCTAGTTCTATCGATACCGCTGCTACCATGATGCTTTCGTGAGGCACGTGCATGATGGTTTCAAGTGAGTAGTTGTATAGTTTGTCATCTAATCATAGTCAAAAGAAAAAACGTTATCGTAAGCAATGTCTTGGAAAGAAGATAATGCTCTTCAATCACAACTTGAAATATATGTGAGACAAAATTTCAAAAAAAGAGAGATCTTGGACTTTGTCAACAGAGATTATGGGTATCATTTTGGAAAAGGACATTGTGAAATGCGAACATTGACTAGAATGTTACAACATTTCAACATAAGATACACGGATTATTCTGTTCCAGCTGAAGATATTGTAAACGTCGTGAGGCAGGAAATGCAAGGAGCTGGAAAAGATCTTGGATACCGAGCCATGCATAATAAAATCAGGCAAAAATATGCTCTGAAAGTTCAGCGAAAAATAGTTTATGATACAATGACTAATTTGGACAATAGTGGTCTCCTAAAACGAAGACTTGGCCTAAAAACTAAAAAGAAGACAGGACACTTCACAACTGTTTTTACTACAAGTAAAAGCTTGTAAAAAGAGTTTTAAAGATTGCCAATTTTTACCTAACATTGATCAAAAAAAGCTAATTTGTTATTTTTGTAGCTAATGAGAAATAAATTTATTTTGTTATTACATAGTAGATCGTCCACTAATAGTGTCCATTTTTATAAATATTTATGAGAACATAAAACTAACGCGTTCACGTAGCTTATTTTAACAGAAAGACGTTATTTATTTGGAATTTCAGTTGTTGTTTCTTCTTTGCTAACTCCCTCAAATTATATTGAAACAAAACCGTGACCATATTTCGGTTGGGAACTGAAATTAAGTTTCAAAACACCTTTTATAGAATGAGGTCCATATGATCAGCTGAGTGAGAATAAGACATTATACAAAGGTTTTCAATAAGTCGGCTGCTGACTATAAAGGCCGGTTTCCAGTTCATTCGCTGTGGTCGCACGATCTGATTTTTGATTGGGTGACGCAATCTCATTCGCCTGGTTGTTCAAATCATTTCAACTACTGAACGAATTACTGGAAACCAGTCTTAAGTACATACGTTATTTTTTGGTGAGCCTTTTCAAGTATTTTGCTTAAATTTCTGCAAATGAATCTAATGCATTTAAACAAATAGAAGATAATGATCTGTTCTCAGTACAGCTAAAGGGTAGCATTATCAACGCAAGAGATAGTAATAACGAGCAAACAAAATAAGCCTAAAGACAAAACCGTTGTTTATTTATTTTTTTTTTTCTCTAGTGAGATATGAAAATGATTTGCACATAATAAGTTTTGAATTTTTTTGAATCACGTCTGACTTCGATAGGCCACGCGGTGGACCAGAAGGGCCACTAATTTTAAAATAATTCTTATTCGACTGTTGATTTATAAAATGAAAATTAATTTGTAATTCACGTTAAACTTTTCAGAAGAAATTTTACGATGGCTTCCATGGGCCACCATAGTAATGGGAACTATGCATACTTAATTAGGTTTATGTAAACAAAAAATTAACTCATGGTTTAGAAAAATAAACCAGCTCAAGTTAACTCAAGTTAACTCATAGTGGAAACCAAGCTTTAATAAACAAAAGAATAATGGCACGTGAAAACATTAAGGAGTTAATGACCGTAACAGTTTAAAGAAAACCTTTTTACTACAAAGGTGTTGGACTAAATTATTTAAGATATAGGTTTTTGAAATCCTTGAAAGAAATGCTATCGAATGATGTAAAAATCTCTAAAATCTGATATATGTGTGAAAGGTTATAGCTTGTTAAAATCTCAGACCGAAATTCTCTGGGACACACTGTAATTGATTCACATAAATTTGCTGATGGAAAGAATGGTGTAAAATGAGCAACATTGTGGTTTGGATCATCTCCACACGACTGTCTGCCATCTTTAGGGATTTTTAGATTCAAGATTGGGATAGGGTACAAGAATCTACAATAATATCCAAAAATTATATATTGTTCAGTTATCTTAATAATGACATTAGTATTTTTCAAATCATCATAAAAATCCTTAAAGCACAGGAAAAGAAATTGTACAATATTCCTTTTTTCAGGAAAGACCGTGCAAGAGAGAGGACTGAGAAGTGATCTTCTTTCATGCGCTGTTTTTATATGTTGTTCTCTTGCTTCACTATGAATAAGTGATGAGAATGAACCCATCACAGCGAATACACTTGCTGAACTGTTTAAGATTGAAGACGGCGAGAAATCTAGGTGTAAACCGAGTGCTTACAAATTATACTGGTTGGCTCTGGCAAACTGTTACAACACTTTCCCTCAACATTTCTGAAATGACTTTGCATCTAGTACTTCTTGACCCTTTTCAATTTAAACATTTCATGATTTTTTGCCCCTTACAAGCTTTATTATCGGCTTATTGTAAACATTGACAGTTTTCTGTAACGATTTTCGTTTTGGCTACATATATTAAGAAAGAACATTTTCGGCTGAAAATGTTTAGGCAAAAATACTTTCGGCGGCCATACTTTCGTACAACGCTTGCATTTCATTCTTTATTTTAAATCCGTAATATAATGAGCTATATACTTTTTACAGAAATGTGAAATACAATAGTTGATAGGTAATTATTAAGCAAGAGGCTTAAAGACTCAAAACGTTAGCAGCATTTCAACTCACAATATAAGAAACAAATAGATATAAACTCATTCGTCTGAAATTCCGTTTTAAACATTATTAACCTGATCTCCTATAGACATAAGTTTCACTATGACTGTCAAATTTGAAATATGCACCTTGCAATTGTTATTTGTGCAATTTTTCACAAGCTTGGAGAACTTTCTCAATTTGACCCAAATTTAGCCCGAATTGGTCAAATCTAACAAAGTGACTGTCAAATTTGAAAGGTTCTGACCTTTCATTTGTGCTTTGTGCAAACATTTATGAAAATTGGAGTATTTTCCAAATTTGGTCTGAATTGAAAATTTGTCAACCTAAAGTCAATAAAAGATTTTATTACTAAGGTATGTGCGGACATGGGTTATAATCGAGTTATTTACTTTAGTGAGATCGTCCAAAATGTCACGTTGATACATACTACATAGGACGACGAAGCCAGAACTTCGCTATAGCGAAATTAATAAAAATAGGAATAAAGTTATGTAACTTGGGTACTTTCTCTAAAATTTATAGCTATCCCTGAAAGGTGATAATTGTGAAAGGAGGATTATTTAGTCGATCACGATTCGGGTGATGACGTTACTTGGGTGGTATACTAGGGTTTTTAGTTTTCTATTTTAATACCTTGATGACCTGTTGTTTCCAAGAAATCTTACCAAAGTGTGGACGAGCGATGACTTTTTCAGAAAATAAAAGAATTCACTGCATGTCAGTCATTATGCTCTGTCGAAGGTCTTTTTCACAAAAAAAGGTGTTTTGCGTTTGTTTGGTAAAATGATAAAAAATGTTCTGCGATGGAGTTCACTTGAGATTTGCTTCAGCATTTAACTTTGCAGCAAATGCATCTTATCGTGGAGCATTTTCTCGTAACAACAAACGCAAAGCAACTTTTTTTGCAGAAAAACCTCAACTCACTGAATTATGCATTGCAATGCATTATAATCTCGTGACTTTGATCACCTCTTCAATGTTTATGAGCGAGTGCCTTTATCAGCATATTTAAAGTATGCTACTTATCAGGCACCAAATCAACGAAACATATATTTTTCGAAAGTCCTTAAATTCCAAAATTTCGGGACGGAAAAACTTTCGGACAAAAAGTTCTCTCAATTTTTTTTCTGCCGAAAGATTTCGTTAATGTACAGATAAAAGATTACTGTACCCAGAATCATGCTATGAGGGACACCAAAATATGAGTGACACTGAAATATGAGGGACACTGAAATAGTACCTCTTTTCATCTGATTTGTTGTGTGCGATTTGCTATCAATGATTTTGATCGCCCGTTATTATTCCACTCCTAGAACCATTCTGGATCCTATAATATCATTTACATGATTACTACTTCGGATATCTTGTGAACTCATGATAATGTTTTTGAAGATTTACGAAATAAGACCAACCTCCTTATTGCGCAATGAATAAGTTGAATAAAGACTGACTGCGATCTAACTGCTTTTTTTATGCCGAAAGCGTACAAGTGGCCTGATCGGTTACGTTGAAAGAACATAGTATTAGATCGACTGACGTTTACGTATTAAAATTCTTCACTTTTAAAAACTTTCAGACTTCAGACAGAATTGAGTTAGAAAACTGTAACAGGTGTTTTTGAGAAAAATTAGGTAAGACCAAAATGGAAATAAAGCACGAACGTAATCAATAGAGCTTTCCACAAATTTCGTCATTCAATAGATTCTAGGTATTGAACTAGAACGACAAGGCAATGATAAGAGTATTTGTCATGAATTGAATTATTGGTGTATATTACTTCACATATAGTTCATCTAACAATTTGAAAGCATCAAAACTTCATGGTGTAAAATTTTTAAAATTTGTTTGGGTTAGCAAGGGTTAGGTTCAGGCTATGCCTCGTTCTTTCAGACTATTTTAAGAAGCTTTAACCGAGAAGTTATGCTTACAAGTTGTTCAATAAACACACTCTTGATTGGGTATTCATCTAAAACTTCAATTCCACAATCACTTTGCTTCATATCAACAATGAAAATATGAGTTTGAACTTTCTTCTAATTCACAAACATAAAAATATAAACAGTCAAGTAAGATTCAATCATTATTTGGATTCAGTGGGTCGTTCTCTTGTAGCCATCAACACCATTGGCAAGCCGAGTAAACATGTACCAATAACAGCAAGTGCGCCAACCATATGAGGGAGAGTCTAAAGAAAATCAAAAGAAACATTACTGTTTAGATGCCCCATTGAAGTGAAATAGTCTTAGTTTCCTAACACACAAGTTAATATTGTATTACAATTTGTTTAGATTGTGCCGCCTAAATAGGTTATAAGAATTCTACGTTTTAAAAAAAAATAGATTACTGTTACTGGTTATGTAAGTCAGTTATGTTAACTTGCCAAGCAACCCGTTTGGACAGAGCTTCATTAAAAGAAGAAAATATATTAAGGATATCAACACATCTGTTACATGGCATAAAAATGTTTTTCTTTTTACTTCTGTGGCATGATTGTGAATTTTTATTCAGTGCAAAGAAATTGATTAAAGTGAAATATTTAAAAAGGCAGCCTAGTGGGAAATTGAATGGCATTCATTCTGTCCTAGAAAGAATATAAATCTCAAAACTTCGTCTTTCCCTCGTATTATCTGAAAGTTACTAGTGTCTCTTCGAATTTTTAGAAGACTCTTAAGCGGGATTTCCACTTACAAAATATGAGTGAATTGTGACAAATTTTTGCTCGAACTACGTCATTGTTTATTAGTACGCATGTGCAAACACTTCTCTTGAGAATATATTTCTTTCATGCGTGCAAAAAAATGTAGTTTTGATCATTTGTTTTGCACGAAATGTCAGTATCGACCAATCAAAATTTGCCTTCGACTCAATGCCATATTGTTCTGAACAAATTTCTTTGAGAAATACTTTTCAGTTCCCAAACAGTGAAAATTAACATAGCGAAAAAAGTCGACAAGGAGAAATCCTTTCTCCGCAAAGAATTTTCTCAAGAAGCTTTGTAAGTGGAAATCGGCCTTTAAGAAGGCCACTTTCCATTTCTCGAACATTTTCCATGAATCAACAAATACGTTTTTCTCTAGCATCCATTTGTGCATTCCATTTCTTTTTTTTTTGTGGATCCTCAATCAGTAAAAGTCCTGGGAATGAGGTGATATTTTGTGAAAAAAAAAGATATTTTGTGTGTTTGTGACACAAATTCACACCTTGTGAAAAGGATGCAACATTAATGGTGATTATTCACCCTTATTGCGTTTTCAACATCTTTTATCTGCCTCTTTTTACATACTTTTTAAATGTATTGTATATTGTCAGCTGATTTGCTTACACCTGGGCATAATGTTAAAAAAATAGATCATTCTACTGAGCATTTAACTTACATGTGTATAGCAAATTTAATTGGCATTTGTCCTCACCACTCTGAATGAAGTGAAGATGTGTTCTATAAAATTAGGGGGGGAGTATCGCGTACCATTTCTTTCTTTCCTCCAGATTCATTGCTACCAAAACGTCTAGCCATGTAGTTTAGATGTGCGCTTCTCACACCAGCTTGTCTTAGAAATCCAATCATGTCTGTACTATAAACAGTCTTACAGTCTTGTTACAGATCTACTGCAGATTTATAAACGTGTGTGTCGCACAAGGCTGTCCAAGCCACTCAAATTGAAGATAAATGTTTTGTGCACGCACTCACCTTCATAATTTAATGATAAAAATATCTTATGCTATTATATAGAGAGGTCGTCCACTACCATAATGGTAGCCTTGAGGTTTTCACTCACAAAACAAAAATAAACACAACAAACAAAACCTCGAGAAAAAGAAGTGCAGTGAGAACAGCGTATTTTTATCATGAGTATATTGTTATCAAAGTTGTGTTGAAAAATCTGATCTCCTATAGGGACTATTGCATTTTCTTCGTAGTTTTTTTCGGACTGGCTTGAAAATTTATTACAAGAAATGGGCGATTCAACAAACAAACGATGTAACAAAAACATGCATGAACCAGAATATTTCTAAATAAAATTATTACGAAGCTGGATATACCTGATGATATAGTATTACCACTATAAAAAGCTGCTTAATAGTTTTAATAATGTTTGGTTTAATATAACGTTTGTGACTTTTCATTTAAAACAATTTCTAAAATCAAGGGAGTTGATGACATTCCCCCTTTTTTTTCTGAATTCAAAATTTCAACTGAGCATTGAAAATATGATTATGAAATTTAAATGATGAAAAAAAAATCTATATTATAGATGAATTCCATGATGATGTATACTGTTTTGACATGTCTTGATGATTAAACTTTAGAAATATTTTTTTTTGATAAAGTACATGCTTTTTTTTTTATAAGAACAATTTTATAAGAACACGAGCCTCAGATTTGGCCAAAAAATAAGAACAAAATAAGAACAACCTGAGGCTCAAATTAATGTTTCAAAAATTAAGAACAGCCTAAGCCTGAATTTTCTTATAAAATAAGAACAATTCGTGATAGGAACAACTCATGACGTGAATTCACTCACTGGCAAATGGTTTAGAAGTTGTTGTTTTGTTCAACTTGCATACTCATATCGGGTCATTACCGAACAGCAACCATGCTTTTAAACAGTTGTTTTTAAAAAGATTTATTTTTATTTTACTGGAAGTTCCGTAAATAAGAACAAAATGAGGCTGAAATCTGAAACTTTGTTCTTAAAACTAAGAACAAAAAAGAACAATTCAGGCTGAAAAAGGCTCAAAAAATAAGAACAGCCAGCCTCAGGTCAGATTTTACTGGTTCTTATAAAAAAAAAAAGCGTGTATCATCACAACCAATTTGTTTTGCATGCATATATACCAGCATAAAAATTAAAAATACACCACATACTGATACTAATATTTTGCCAGCTTGTGATAGGAATTCAAAATGGGTAAATTTCTAAGGACCTGTGAATAAACTTTTGTGGTGTAAAAAGTGGCTTAAGAGTAAATGTAAACATAGATTTATCTACAGTGTTCTACAAATAAACCTCTGCAAACAAACCTTTTTATAGTACATTGAAAATGCTATGGGTGATCAGGCAGACGGATTTGAAGAAAAACGTGGTGTGCCCCATGTGAAGACTGCCAGTGGTAGATTGCAGTCATGCCTACAAGATGATGAGAAGGGAAAATCAACAAGTGATTTGAGAAGTAGCTCCATGCTAAGGACATTCAGTATTGACCGACGAAGACGTTCCAATTCAGCTCCTTTATCATATGAAGCTTCTCAAATTGCCTCTGAATTGAAGCGACTAAGTGACTCATTTCATCACCAGTATTCACTGAAATCAAAAGATTTTATCAAGAAACGCAATCGTCGACATACATTTGGAGGTGATAATTTAGATAAAAGACACACATTCAACTTTGATTATGACAATTATAGCCAAAAGGAAGTTCAATTCAAGGAGTATCCAGGTACATCGGTCTAAAAGTTTTAAAATAACATTATGCAGAAATGCCTTCACTTAGCTAACGGCAAAATTTTGTTGATTTAAAAACATGTTTTTTTAGAATCTTTTATTTATATTTGTATTTATGATTTACATTCAAAACAATTTGTTAATACTTATTTTGGCCTTACTTTTATACTCAAAAACTTTCAGCATGAACTGTCTTATTTTCTTGATGAAATTTGAAACGAACTGCATAGACCTTCATTATAGTTCAAATCCCTATTATTGTATGTATTATTGTTTTCTTTTATGACTAGGAAAAACGTTTATAAGTTATGTGTTTTTATGCTTGTAAAAACTGTTTTAGATTTTTATTTTATCATAAGTATTGCAAATGTTTCCATAGAATTATTGCGTTACGAACATCTTGTTGAATGTGAATGTGAAAGTGAAAAGTTTAATTGAAATTTTATATATGATAGATTTTCTTTAATCAGACGGCAATAAACTTTTGTTCAATAGCAAAAGTTAATTTCCCTTAAATATCTTTCCGCGAAAAAATTTTCCCTAAAGGTAAAATGAACGTCAATATTGATAACTTTTCTGTTTACATGAACTGTTTCACTCGGTCATACCGAACAGACGTATGGTTTTCACTCGGTCATACCGAACAGATGTATGGTTTTCACTCGGTCATACCGAACAGACGTATGGTTTTTCCTCGTACGCAATTCATTTTGGACGAAAGTTTCCACTTCAGACCAACGAGTTTCATTTCTGTTTTCTATGAAAGTGTGACAGGGAATTCAAAAAATTAGCTTAAATTCAGTTGAAGTCATATTGAACCATCATCTTATGTTGTAACAAAAGGTATCAACATTATCTTTCATAAAACAAGAAAACAACGTTTCTTTCATCAACTTTACCAACACTACCTATACTTATTTTCAAACAACTGATTTCGCACATGCAGTTCTTTCCGTTCTTCTGTTTTTATTTAAACATTGACAAACCATAATCCACTGGCATAACAAATATATTTACCGTGTAGCGTTAAAAGTAAAGCTTATCAAAATCCATGTATACGTTGTTGAGGATGATACAGAGACAGAGGAATAAGGAACAGGAATAGCACGACATGTATATTCTTCGTGTTTTGATAAATCTAACACTAAAACATTGTGGCAATGAATTTCTTATTATTTTCGCAATATATTTCGTCATCTTTTTTACATCTTCAGGCTAAAAACATATAATGATAGAATAAAAATATCAACATACGTACTTTCTAACATGATATGTAAAGCAAAAAAATCCAAAAGCCAATAATCGTAATCACCAGGTGCTTAAGACGATTTTGACGATTAAAAAAAAGTGAACATTAGACGATTACGATAGTTATGACGATTGCGCTGCATTTTGATTGTTGTAACCGTCGTAAATGCGAGGTCTCAACCAACTTAAAGCATTAAAAAGTAAAAAAGTTGTTCCGTTGTTGTTACGTAGGATCGTCGAAGCTTTAGTTAAACTTTTATGGAAGTTTTTCCAATCACTACAAGTCCCGAATACGCGGTCAATAAACAAGTGACAACTGACCTTTTGTACTTCAACGACATAAGCGAGTGAAAGTTCATCATGGCCGTGTATTATTATGTCATCTGGATTCCAAACTATTACCCAATCGGATGATTTGCATGTCAAGAAATGGGGCTTTTGACTGCAATATTGTGTTACGGAGAACGTGCCATAGAAAGAACAAGACGAAGTGGAACGTTTGCCTTCCGTACTTTGGCTAGACTATAGATTCTTGGAGGGTGGCTGCCCATTGGTACAAGACTGTTATGTAATTAATTTGGTCTTATTTTTCAACTCCTTCATGGCAGTAACAATTCTCCTTCTTCACGATCAGATCTTTCTCATTCTTTCTTTTGAGCAAAACCATTTTAAACTGCGGTAGGTAGGTTGTCGTACCTCTCAATTGACACAACACAAATGCCAATTTCGTGAAAATGAACTGTCAATAAATCATTTTCTTTTAGGTAGCGTCGAGTTAATGTTGCATTTCTTGGACTCCTTTGTTTGCGACATGATCTTATATATCACAGTTTTTTTCACATTGATGTCTGTGAGTTTCTCCTCCTCAATTTTCTTCTATTGACAGAATTCCATTAAGCAATCTTATTCAGTCAAAACATCCTTGTGGTCGAATTTTTCCAGAACTGAGTATCAGGTTCAAGTGCCACTGTCTGCAATACGTATTTTGGAGGTGATTTCTCACTTCCATTATAATAAGGCCGTGTTCTGAACGTTAAACGATGACAGGCAATATGTCAAGTCTTGAGTACAAGGTTGTAGATGATTTACTTTTAGAAGCTAGTATTTGTTGAGTATTTTATTAAGTTTAATTAGGAAGGTGTCAATCCACCGTTTGCGCTATATACTCTTTTCGTAAAAGACACATCTGCAAATCTTGAATCGATCTTTCACCAAAGCGCGTGTCGGTAGAGATTCCGAACCTCTAGAATTTAGGAATGATGTGTGCTTTCAGACACTATTTCAGGAATTTCAAACCAAGTCTGTTATTTTCTGCTTTCCGCAAGACAGTTTGGTAGTGAACAAAAACCCACCAACATGTCGTTGCAATTCCGACTTGAATAATCACTTTGGTAAAAACACTGTGATGACCACGATCTATAACCAAAGTTAATGACCAATGAGCATTATTGTCCACTTGCGTTGACATAAAGTTTGTTATCGCCACAATGTTTTGCCTAAGAAATGACATGCTCTCCATTCGGTTGCACCTTATGACCTTATGACTCTAATGTGATTGGGAATCAGCATTGAATTTCATACAAAATGAGGGGTCACTTGACTATGTTTGAAAAAATCACTTTTTTGTGTTCACCCAATTCCACGAAACCGGGAGAATCGGGAATTTCTACTGTTACATAATGGCCACTCAAGTTTTTCTGGCACTTCAAGTGGTGCTCCAACAGGATCAAGAGGTTTCAGCTCTAGACAAAAAATTTTCACGGGCTTCAATGCTGGAACCTGGACTAAAGATGTTGATTTTGAATTTGCCAGTCATTTTGTTAGATTTGACCATAATTTGGCAATTCGGTAATGTTGTATTTTTAAAACTAGATATTTATCGTTGTGTCCTGAAATCTTCAAGCGAAGCGGCTTCTTCTTTTTCTTCAAAAGCTGTGAAATTAAATCGACCTTAAATTTCGGGAAACTCTTGACCGGGAAATAAAATCTACTCGAAGTTTTATCCTCATAAAGTATCAAATGTTGATATACATATAATGTTACTTATATTACATGCATAAATAAGCTCTAAAACTTATAAAGTGTTCTAGTTGGATCCAAAAACATAAGTCCACGTGTTTTTCCAAATCCGGAGAGACATGAGGAGAGTTATGAGACTTTATTTTCTGTTATAGGAAATATACATGGTTTATATAGTTTATATAACATGTAAATGTACAGTCAATATAAAATCATATAATTAAGACACGGATAAAAAGTCATCGATTATAATATGAGAAATAAACTATGATGTCCAGTTGCTTCCAAATGTCACAGGAAGTGTCAATATGTCATTAGGAAATTTTGTGAGTGTATCTCTTTTTAACTCGATGTCACCTATTGATAAATTGGGAGGTTTTTCTAGATGAATGAAACGTGAAAATTTAGTTTCCTCAACTTTAATGATAGTTTGTTGGTCACTTTTTTTAATTCTTTGTTCATGTCATTAGAGTTTATCGTTATCTGAAAGAAAGAAATTTGTATCATCTGCAAGCATTACTTTAAGTTTTGGTGAACAGTTCACAAAATCGAACAAAGCAGAGGACCTAGTATTGAGCCAAGCGGTACTGCGCAGGTTATATTCAGTGGTTTGGAGACCAGACAGAAAAGTCACGTTTCTATAACATTTTTCGACGGCACTTTCTGGACAAGGTTTTTGAACGAATCTTCGATAACCTTTATTGTTAGTATAAAACTTTATAAGTATCTCAAGGCTGATAGTGACCGAGAAATTAAACATATCTTAAGCATTTCCCCATGTGAAGAATGACTCTTTTCTTCAATAAGCATATTTTTCAACAGTTTTTCCGCACCAACAACAACACAGAATGGGTCTAATTGGAACAGCTATTCTTAAGACCGAAAGCTCTCAGCGAAGTGTCTAGATGTCTTGAAATAAGCAAAGGCTAAAGCAAACAAAAGTAACGACAAGCGGAGAAGTGCAGAGATGATAAAAAACTTTTACATATCTATGATGTGAATATTTTATAAGCATGATAATACAAGGTCATAATTCAGTGGCGAATTTACCAGACAAAAAGTGTATTCTTATACTAGATATATATAGAATAAATATATATAAAATTATATATAATACATATGATTATATTTTTAAAAAATTTCTTCCAAATTCTTATATTAGATTATAATTCATGGTCAAGGTATATTATTTCATTGTATTGACGAATTGACAGCTGTCAAGGGATACACATGGTAACACTCATACCTTAGTTTGTTGTCCACACTATATGGTGTTCAGGTCTTTTTTTCTTATGTATCCCATACCTGTTTGAGTTGCTATTCAAAGAAGATCTTACATAGACATGAACTTATAGAGATAAATGGCGTGCATTTATCAATACGAACAATCTGTTTGAGATCCTGCAATCCAATATGTGCCAGAGGAGATGTGCTTGCAGTACTTTTTCAAATCAAAACAGCTTGTCATAGATAGAGAAGATGTAGAACCAGCTAAGGAAAGACGCATAATGAATAATGAACAAAACAGTGGAAGGTACTTATCCGATCTACCAGAAATGAGAGTGACATAACACAATTGGTAATACTTGTAATGCATTCCAAATCAAAGCAATGTTCTGCAGAAATACCATAAATGAGAAGATGTATCAAGTAAATTTTTTTTTTGATAATTTAATTCATCAATAATGCATTGTCATTATTATACCTACCGATCAAATGACAGCTGTCCTCAGTAATCTACAAAACAAATCAGAGATTTGATTGATCGAATAACATTTATAACTCTTGTTTCCAAATGCATTCAAAGGAATTGATGTACTATACATTGTTTCTATGAAACATGCCTTATGAACTAGAGAAGTACATAAAGATACAAAAGATATGCAAAAACGTACCCAGTTGACTATGGTTGCACCAGATGATTCATCCAACAATCCATAATATTTAACTATAGATAGCAGACAAAGAAAAAATTAAGGATAAACTATGTTTATACGTAAACTTGAAATTCAATCAAGGAATAAAGAGGTGCTTTACAAATTAAAATGCAGCAATTGAAACTAGTCAATTTCGTCATATTTTATCGCTCCAAGTGAAGGCAGTAGCAGCAAATTGTTAAGATGTTCACATTTGTAGCCTTCTCAAACCTATAGAACATTATCAACAGCAACACCAACAGGGAGTACATGATTGGTGTTGAAAGGACAGCTACGAACGATGCATTGTATATATTCTTGAACTTCACCTTCTTCAGGTGCATAACATAAGCAGAATAGATTGCCACTACTTTGCAGACTCAAACAGCCGCTGACAATAACTTTTTTCCCTTATTTGAGCAGACAGATGTCTATTCATCGTGTTTTGGAACATCTGTAAACATTTGTATCCGTTTATGTATTTTAAATCAGCTATTCTTCATAACATTAAGTACAGTTCATATGCAAGTAAAACACCACTAACCCCCATAATGTTTACCAGAAACCGTGAACTCTTCCAATCTTTCAGTATGGATCAAATCAAATCTTTGATAAAATTTTGCGAGTACCAATCTTCTCGAGTCTCTTACTCGCGTAAAATAAGCAGGTGTCATAAACACATACTTCATGTTGCCATTGTTTAGTTGAATGTATTGACCCTTGATATCTTGTCCGTATATTGCATTTTTGCTTGAATCGTACCCAATGAGCTTTGAGATGACACGAGGCAGCTCTATACATACAATAAGAAACGTGGCTATTGACGGATTGTACGACATTCGTTAAAATCAATGGACGTCTAGGCTAACACTTCAAATTAACTTGAAGCAAACTTTAGGAATTCAACAGATAATTAAAATCATGAGCTATTAAAATCCTCCATTAACTGATCTTTCTCTGATGATACTCGATCCGTTGGTTTTGACGCTGCTTATATATTTTTCATAGCACGTTCATTAGCTTACTTTTGACAGATGAAGATGTCACATCGTATCGTGCGCAGGAATATTTTCTAAAAAAAATCATTATGTTACAGCTTCGAACCCATGGCTTCTTGCCTTTTCAATGTACTGGACAACAATGTAGCAGACGCCCTTGACGCACGAATGTGAAAACCAAAGTGGGCAAAGTGCACAAAGGACTTCCTTCTTCACCGCCATCCAATATAGCAGAAAGGCAAAAAACCATGAGAATGAATTGCAGTAAGATTAAGAAAAGTTATTTAGTTGTTTTTCCACAGTCTCTGTGACATGCTACATAGAGCAGCTACCAAGAAATTTGCCGAACGTGAGGGAACTAAGGAATACAAACTTGTTGTTGTTATAGCAACAGAATAAAAATCTTTTGTTTCTATCTAACATTATTGTAACGTGTGAATCATTGTTCATGCCAGTACCTAAAATAAACAAAAAATATGCTAACACAGTTGATTGCATCACCAAGAAACGACAGTTAGTGTGATGCAAAAAAACACGGACCAGCGAACTTTTGTGCTTCTCCATTCGGGAAAGTACCTATGTATCGTCGAACAAATTTAATGTTGGAACTTCTACCATATAGCACTGCTCCATCTGACCATGGACCAAAATAGAAATTATTATTATCAGGAAGCCATTTGATATGCGTTTGTGATATATAACTCAATCGTCGGGTTTTTCCACAATCTTCTGGTAATGTCTCCGAATGTCCTGGTATTCCGATGCATAATCCGGATTTTAGAAAGATGTTGTGTGGAATCAACTTCATGACAGCACAACTGGTAGCGCTCCATGTGAAACGATCCAATTCGTTGTTGTTGTCAATGCATAGTGGATGGGCGTGAGATACGATATTGAAACCTAAATATATAAAAATATATTTAAAAATAAAGAAATAATCAAAATTTGATGCTATAACTACTGTTCTGGACAAACCCAAACTGTACCCAACCTCGACCCAGGGTCTCTTGCCTTTTTGATATATACGGATCCCTTGACTTACAATTAAGCTTAAAACCATGGAAACCATACTTTTCTAGCTACGTATGTCTCCAAACATCCTGCAACACATTAATCATCAAGATAGAGGTCTTGTAATACAAAATAATGTCGCATTAGAAAATAATGTTGCATTGGAAAATAATGTCGCATTGGAAAATAATGTCGCACCGTGGTTTCAATATATTAAAGTAACATTGATTTAGAAATTGTTGTTGCGTCATAATAATTAAGCCGAATAATGAAAAAAAAAAGCATATACTGAAACCACGGTACGGCATTATTTTCTAATGCGACATTATTTTGTATTACCGTTTTCAAATTAGAGGGTAATAAACATAATCGGAATATCGGAACTATGAAATTTTGAACTAACCGAGTTGATGTTTGTCGCTTGAAAAAGTCACAAACTTTTTCTGCAATTGTACAATACGCAATATATTAGATGTAAATTTGTGGTACGAAATGTCAGCGAAAACAATTGACTTCTTTGTTCCCCGAACGGAAGATGCCGGATTCATTTGATAAAAAATGCGTGCATGAAACAATGATTCCAGAAATAGTCTTGGAAACTAAAGAAACAAAAATATTTAGGAAAGATACTCCGAGATAACAAACAAACAAACAAAAAAAGACATATATTATAAAAAGCCGCATACTTTTATTATCACGTGATGTTCGCTTATGATAAGAACTTCAAAGTCAATACTGAGCTCGTCCACAATGGTTACGTTGATAGCTTTCATCGATTTTTCATTATAAAGAACAATCTGGATGTTTTGATAATCTCTGTTGCATCCAGATTCCGGAGTTTCAAATTTTATATCAACTTGAAAGAATCTGTACAAAATACAAAGTTTTGCCAATTATTCTCAGCAGTGTATAAACATAAACATATTGCTGAGAAGGTAGCTGTGAAGACAGGGGAAAGATACAAGAAGGTAATCTCTATCATATAGTCTTTTATTTTATTTTATTTTATTTATTTTTTTATTTATCTGTATTTCAGATACCTTTTTTTTAGATTTTAATGTAAGAGTTTTGCTAAATAAAGATGTTGTTTGTTATTCCCATACAAAATGACAATTCTTTAAAAAAACTAAAAAAAAAAAAATTATTCTCAGCAGTAAGAGACACATTTCGATCGAACGAAATCTTTAAGATAGTGAACTGTTGTGAGGACCATAACGAAAGTAACAAGTCAGGCGGGTTCGTACAAGGAACCCTCCAGAGAGCCATGGTCACACTTGCTTTACTTTCTTTGCTTGCTCTTTTAATATTTTGCAGTTGCTCGTCTATATTATTCTACTGAGGGAAGCCCCCACTTAACTTATAACATAACCTTATTGAGGGAAGCCTCGCTTGCAACTTATGACATAACTTTAACACCAGAAATTACCCGTTATCCATCTTTGAACTTGTTTCTAAAATGGCATCAGTGCAATCAGAGGTTGTTGGTAAAGTGACAGTGAATGGTTTGGATATGTCCACAACCATCAGTTCATCGTTCTCAAACGTTGCTGCAAACCACGATGTCTGTGTTTCGTTTTTAAAATAATCCTTCACAAAAACAACGTAGTCACAATGTACTTTCCCCGCTACCAAAAGTGTATGTTCTTGTGAACATAGTGTTTTGGATAGTTTGATAGACAAGCAGTTGATTTTCATATCCCAAACTCCATTTGAATGACTTGGGTGGAGTTTACACGAAAGTGGGATGTGATCTCGCTCTTGTTAATAATATGTTTATATGGAAACCAGGCTAGCCTGCCTTACCCGTCTAGACCCAGTTGGCAAATTTGTTGAAAAACCAATGCGAAGGAGTACATTTCTATAGAAATATACACACTATTTCAACAAAAATGCTCTTCATCGCAGTGCCTTTTTGACGATTTTGCCCACTGAGGATCGACTTAGTGTGCTTATTTTATATCAAACGAACATGCGCTTATTACTTTCAAAAATGTATCATGTATAAACAGAATAGCAGCCGGACTAGATAAATAATCTCGGCTAACTGTGCCAGCTCACCTCCATACAACTGCTTCTTTTAAAAAGAAAATGATTACAAGCGCAAAACCAACTCTCATAAAAAATAATGCTCCCAACAAAATTGATATTCAGCTTACTGTCATATTATAAGTTTCTTAAACCTACATATTTAGAAATACAGACAAACAATTCTGTTACATATTAGTGGGATTCAGAAAAATCATGTTTCGTTTACACGAAACTATTTTTCTATAGATTTGTAGGGAATTAAATACAACTTAGTAGAGTTGTTCGTGAATTTATCCCTACCAAATCATCAGAAACTTCACATCAACACTTGAAATAAGCATGCAAAGTAATGATGTTTCTTTTGATACAAAAAAAGCTTTACATCTCTGAAGTAACTTTTTAATTGAACAGTTTTAAAAAACTCTCAGAAGTAATTGATTTTTTCCGTGCAACAGGCTCGTCGATTTTACGAATCTCCCTAATGTGCCAACAAAAATTATTATAGGTTTGGATTTGGACACCATTTGCGTTTTTGGTTTCTCTTTCTAGAGACTCTAACCAATTATATTTTCTCGCTATTACTTATCACCCCATTCTATCATTGCGCCCTGAGTCTCAAAAACCCTCCCTGCCGAATAAAACCTGGTTGTACGTCGAGTTCCTGTACCCGAATTTCCGTAATGCAATAACGTTTTCCTTAAGTACATATGAAAATTCTATTGGAAATGTTTGTCCATAAATCTTTGCACAACTTACAGTGAATGTGAGGGTAAATTGTTCCATCAGCCAGGTATCTGAAGCTCGCTGTGGTTGAGTCAAGTAGCTCTCCAGCTTTGTCACATCATGCCTTTTTAGTTTTCTTTCGTTAGGTTTACTTCCACTCCACTCTTGTGTGTCGCGAAAAATGAGACCTCCAGACTTGACATGCGGTTGTTCCCAGTCGTCAAACGAATAAATAACGATATTGCTAGAACCATGAAGAAACTCCCAGTAACAGAAATCGATCGTATAATCGTGGTTCACTTCCATCAATGTGCTGGCAAGTTTTAATGGTTTAGCTAGACAGTAGTATAGATAGTAGTATGAATACTGAAAACGTTTAAACACAAAGTGGAATGGGAATATTTTGGATTGGATTTCTGCGAAAGCAAAAAATACATTAAAACCAGCTTTGGCTTTTCTTACTGACCAAACCTAGCGGTTTTTTGAAATTTCGTGCGTGCCTTTACATGAAAACTACCAAAACATTATAAGTGTTAGTAATTATAACATTATAAGTGTTAGTAATTTCCTACTTTATTCACGAAAAATAGACATTATTCTCTTTAAAAACACAATGGAGAACTTAGGTATCACCCAATTTAAAGCTTCGTTTGAAATAAACTCGTTTTGTGCTTTGAAACTCTCTTGCAGTTGTTCATTAGTTCAACTTTTTAAAAGTTTTCATATCTTTAAATGCTTGGTACGTCATATCTTTAAATGCTTAGTACGTGAGTATTTTGTCTACTTTTTCTGATGAATTTGGAAATAAAGTAACAGATCTGGTTGTCTCTGCAAAACAAGAGAAGTGAAAAGAGAATGTAAATGTAGGATTTGTAGAAATAGTTTCTGGTGTTCTTAGTTAGACCTTATTTACACTTTCAGATAGCAAAGGGTAATAAAGTTTTACATGGAATTTCAGATGAATAAGTTATAAGTTAAGATGTTTCTTTTGTATATTACGAGTTAGTTTTGAAATGCAGCTACCGTTTTGTACAATATTGTACACTTGTTATCAGTATTTGCTCATTGAGTGGATCTTGAGTGAAGTTGTGTTAATTACGTACAGAAAGCCTTATACCTGTTAGGGCTCTAGTTATGATTCATTTCAACCTTCAAGGTGTTTACTACATTGGATGTAGGTTTATTACATTTGGAGAAATTACTACAATGTTACTACATTTGTTGTTGATTTTTACTACATTTGTCGGAGTTACCACATTTGTCGGTGTAACAAAACTCACCATAGTAACAGTGTTGTATGTTGATTGACAGGTTTGTGAAAAATTAATGGAGAGCTGGAACCTAGTCGAAGTAACAATGGCAATAAAAGTCTTTCCTTAGCTTTTCCGTGAAAAACTTTTATTTCCTTTTCTCTACTTTTAAAATTTCCCTGTGTGTTCTATCTGTAAAGATGGCACTTCACAAAGTATATCAAATGTCGCACCTGCACTAAACTGTGAAGGATGAAATGGATATATTCCTTTGTGTTATTTTTCATTGGAGTCAAAGCTGTCACAAAGGACATGTGTTTTTGCTAATCATTATGTTAAAAAAAGCAACTCATTTTAAGTACTGAAACAGACATCAGTGTAGGTTTTTCTTGAAAGATGTTGTTGCAGGCTGACGAGAATATAACTTCTAGAAGTTGTATTTCGACGTTGTCAGGGTTGCCTGAAAACTCGAGAATATACTTCTCCGTTGTTTTTGGAACGAATGCAGTTTTTGCATCAATTGAGAATTGCATTGTTCTCTTCCTATTTGCGAAAACGCTTTCCCTTCGAAATTCATCAGACATCCATTTACTCTCTATGGCAGTGGGAGACTTCATAGTTGGGATATTCCTTTCTCCTGTCAGTTCATATGAAGCACTGGATCGCCACAACTGTTTCCTCAAAAACTCTGGTTATTTCATGGCATTGGTTTCAGTATCTGGTTTGGTTTTAGTTATGATTGCTATTGATCGATACTTTCGCATGATCAAACAGCTTGAATATCATAGATACATGGCATATCGGAAGTACGTCTTATTTTTCGTACCATGGGCGAGTCTACTCCTTTTGGTATGGGGACGGTTTTCAGGCCAAATGGTTGTTACATGGATGATATTAGCGTTTTATGTAACGATGTATAGCATGTTTGTTGTATGCTATTTCAAACTGAGTTCGATCTTGAGAATCCAGCAAAGATCATTAGATAATCGCAAAACCCATTTGAAAAACAAGAAAGCATTGAAGTTACTTCTGCTTTTAACAATGGCTTGTGTGGGGACTACACTTGGCACGTTTTTGTACAGATCGTTCGTTGCTATGACAATCCACTTTCCGGATGAAATGCAGTGGTATTTTCGACATCAACCAACGATGATGGCTGCCGGACAAACGATGTTTCAGTGTAATTCGTCCATCAATCCATTGCTGTATTTCTTTAATCATGGGAAGATACGAAAGCTATTAAGAAGAATCAGTTGTCGCAACAACGTCACGCCAGCTTAAAAACTAAAGGTCTGTTCACACCAATAATGAGTAGCTAAATGTGTTATCCGCAAACGTCTTGTACTGTCTGCAACATGTAATCTGAGTAACATAAAGATGATGCTCAGAATACCCAATCCTGTACCCTGGTCCAATCAGTGCTTCTTCCAAAATGTTTCTCGTTCAGCTTTGACTTCTTATCCTTTGTTATGGTTCATTAATGTTTTTTCTGCCAAATACTTTTTGACATACTGGAATAAAATCTTAAAATTAGTTCTTAAGAAACCAAATATGCAGTGCCTATACCTTTGAGGCTGTCTTCATCAATATATTTTATCCTTAATAGGCGTTTTATCTCTGTTCAATTTTTCTGGTCAATATTCATTGTCCAAACAAATGCCATTTCGGCTAAGAGAGCATCGAATTTTTATGTAAATTCTTTATGTCCCATTCCCTTTAAGGTTTGTATGATAAACACCCTTTGTTGTTGCTGCAGATTCTCAAGTTGTTGACGCAAAACAAAATGTGTCTTGAGAAGGAACACATAAAGATAGCTGCTCGCTTGATGCAAACAAGTTTCCTTTGCAGAATTTTTAATGTATGCAGACTATGAGTAAAACAACCTAATTATTTCGTAATAGTTGTCAACAAGGTGATTACTGACCATTACAAATCATCGCTCTGGGGAACACGAGAAATTTACTTTTTCTTCTTCAGTGAATTTGTTTTGCATTGCAATTTTTATATCATTGGAAAGCTTATACAATTTTGCGTCTGATGGTGTAAACTTTTTTGAAAAATGTTTTAAATATAAAAAGTTATCTACCCTCAAACTTGGAGTCCAGCTTTTTGTGCATCGCACTGTAAATCAAAAGAAGTTATTCTGACGGGAGATGCAAATGTTAGCTACATACGTGTGTTTCAAAAAATTGGCAACAAAAAATGTAACCGCAGGTTTAATGCAAATATCCCATTTATTCTTATAAATTTCTAATGATGTATTTTCAGCTTGAAATGAAAAAGAAGAAGAAGAACAAAAAGGTTTGGAACAAAAAGGTTTGGAAACAATGAATGCAATAACATACAAAGTTAAATTCTCACGTAGTCATTGTATCTAATGTATTACGGTGTACTGTAAAAGTATTATCGTGGCCCATATATGACATACACGGAAATCTTTTAAATTGAGCTGGCATTTTTATATAACTGTCGATTCGACACTTAATAACTGTCGATTCGACACTTATACCATTCATAACTGTCGATTCGACAGTTAATAACTGTCGATTCGACATTATGAACAACAATTTGAACCACGTGGTATCGTGCTATCTGCTGCAATATGGCGGGTGTTAGTAGCGACAGTACAGATAAGGTGAGGCAAAAACGATCCATTTTCCTTTTCATTTAATTTTATTTGTTCTTTAAAGCAACTAAGAAGTTATAGTTTTAAATGTTATTGTTTTTTTATTAATTTTGGAAGGTTATATATTTAGTTTTTTGTTGTAGGTTTGTAATTTTCTCCTTGACAGAAAAGTAGATGCCACAGTCGTGGAAGAGTTTAGGAGACAAAAGGTATAGCTATACGTTTGAATTCAAACAAACTTTAATTGCTTCCAAGCGACAATAAGATTCGCTCCTAAATTTTCATAATTTGAGCATGCTGTCTTATGTTTGTGTGGAAAAAGGGGGATGTTTCAAACATGAAGGTTGTTGTTGTTGTTAGTGTGTGATATTATATGATGGATATTTACATGAATGTACAAGATGAAATTATGTACTAGGTGCATTTTTCTTTTGGTAATATTTGTATTGCATATATGTGTGTTTTGCTTTTTAAAAATCCAAAAACATTTTTCATATTTCATTTCAAATCAACATATTTCAGCAAAACCTTCATCAATCAAGTTTCTTTTTAAGTTACATATTTTCAATAATGTAAAGTCAATTTAGAATCATGTGCAAATCTTTGTTAGTGATTAGTATATAATCAAAAATAGGTGAAAAGGCAAAAGTAGACAAAGTTTTCATTTCTTTTTAGATGGATGAGTTAGCAATATGTCATTGCACTGAAAAAGATTTGAGTGACCTTGGACTGCATGAAAGAGGGCATATTATAAGTCTTAAAGCCTACTGTTTATCGCAAAATGATCCAACAAGCTCTGAGGAAAAATCTTTAAAGGAGTTTTTGAAAGAATCCAGCAAAGAAAGAACTTTGGGATTCAATGAGAATAAAAAAAGAAAAACACTCAAAGATGTTACTTTATCAATTGGATGGATGCATTATGATGAAAAAAAGAAAAGATTCATACCTGTTAGATTGCAAAAAGGTGGTGGCACACGTAAACTTTCACTACCCAAGATCACTACTGGTGATGAAATTATTGAATATGGAAAAAATCTTTTTTATGGTGGTGGAAAATCTATATTTGGTTCAATCTCACAAATGTCTTTGAATCTAGGAAATTATAGAGGCGATGTTATTAACCTTGAAGGTTTCTACCTTGGTGAGTATATTCAAAAGAACAGACTGTGCAAACCACGGCTTTATCTTTTGTCGAAACAAAATTCATGGAAGGATATAATGAATTCACGACTAGAAGACTACCTTGATGATTATGATGATGATGTTGATTTTGTTGAAAGCTTAAAGAATAACAAACAAACAGGTACATAAATACAAAGTCATTTTAGCTAATATTATCAGTACATTCGTGATTGAATGTTTTGATGTTTATGAAGAAACATGTTCTGTATTTATATTGTTTAGAGTCTATCATATCTACTCTGAAATTGCAGTTAATTGGATCATCAAGTGATCGTGAATTGCTTAGGCAGGAAATTGATGAAGCATTTCAAGAATCCCTCAATGCTGATCAAAGAAAAGATAAAGACAAACAAGAACAGGAGGCTGAAGAAAATCGGCTGATTGATTTAATGGAATGTAGGAAAAATCGAGTCCAACCTGAACCTGACTTAAGTGAGTCACATGTGACAGTTAGTGTCAGACACCTTCATATTGGAAATAAAGTTAGATTATTTAAGGCTACATCCCTTTTCCATTGTGTGTATGACTGGATTGGGAGCTTATCTCCTAGACCAGAGCATTTTGAACTTCGTGATTATAGAGGTCACTTGCTATCTCCGGATTCCGTGGTTTACTCTGGATCATTTAACATGGTTGAGACTGACCTTCCTGTACTCTTGTCACCGTCAGGAACCATTTCATTTAAAGGCTTTGGTACTTTAGAGAATATTCCTGAAGAAACGAGTGAATTAAACAAATCCTATATTCAAGTTTGCAGTTCGTTGGAAAAAGAAAGTAGCCCGAAAGTTATACATCATGAACCAGATGAGGATTACGGATTGCTGCAAGAACTTAGAGAAAGTGCAAAAGAAAAATTGAACCCTAATGAGCTGTTCGCAGAAGTTCAGAGAGAAGAAATTTATGAAGACATGATGGCACTATATGGTAAGCGAATTACCTCGTCCCATGTTTTACACATAACATTTGTTGGTGAGCATGCATATGGTGATGGAGTTCTACGTGATGCATATTCAGCTTACTTTGAAGCTGTGTATACAAGGATGGAAGGTTTTGCTTCAAAAGTGCCTAATCGTTTTGAAGATGAGGAATTGACAATCTTGGGTAAAATAATTACCCACGCATTTGTTTTATGTAATATTTTCCCTCTTGGTTTGTGCAAAGCCTCATTAAAAAAAATTCTATTGGGTGATGTTTGCAAAGAAGAGTTACTAGCTTCATTCATGGACTTTATTGCTCCTTGTGAAGTTGACATTGTAGAACAATTTCAAAAGGGCTTGCTAAAGGATGCCCAGCCAATTGTTGATATACTGAGTGACTATCAAATCTTCAATCAACTAACACAAGAAAATATCATGTCACTTCTACAAAAGGCTGCAACAAAAGCACTTGTTCATCAACCTTATTTTTATATGAAAACCTTAGTGGAAGGAATGGGCTGTTTTTGGAATAAAGTGTCCGCTGAAATGCTGGAGTCAATTTACTCGTGTGCTATTCCTAATGCTGATTCAGTTATCGAAAACATCATCACCAATGAGCTATGCCCTCAAGATCAAAAAGTAACCACCTGGACACATCGATTTATTCGCAGTTGCTCAAAACCGCAGTTACTTAAGTTCATTCGATTCGTGACTGGCTCAACTAATTTTCCTCCTCAAACGAAAATTAAAATGGAATTTGTCGATCAGGTATCAACCCACTTGATGCCGTACGCAAAGACTTGCTTTAAAATCCTCATACTGCCCAGACAGTACGCTTCATTTACAGAGCTGACGGATAATTTGAATTTTCATATTAACCACCCAAGTAGTTGGGCTGTTTATGACATATGATTTCTTCTTCTGTTTACCTACTTGTAACAGTTTCAGGTAGTTTGTTTGGATTTTTGACTTGTTTGTTTTTTGTTTCAAAAATTTTTGTGTTGAAGTTTTGAAGCCATTTCTTTTTATTCCAAACTTTTGATTCTGCCATTTGATATTTCTTTTATACTGATGTTGATAGGCTTTTATTTTGTATATGAATTGAAGGAGGAAAGTATTTGTTCATAGATCTAACTCTGTTAGTATCTAACGGTTTTTGTTACATTTTTGTAATTTATCCTGTGCGTTGGAGCACTTACATTTAGAAAAAAGTTCTCGGATACATCAGGAATTTTCAATTACTCTCTAAACATTGATGCTTGCGAATTCTTTTGGGGTGATAGATCTTGTACTAAATACTCGAGAACATAGTTTTTTTCTGTTTTTTTGCGAATATTATAATGAACATAATGAACAATGAATCAAAGTCAAAGTTCTTACCTAAAGTGTACAAATTTTCGGGTGGAGAAATTTTTTACCGGTTATGCTCGAATTCCCGAAATTAAGTCCTTGTGAAATTTTTGGAAAGCCTTAATTCGCATAAATAAATTTTTCTAACTTTTTAGTAAAATTCGTAAAAACTCGTAAAATTTCTATTCCTTTTAGGTTTTCGTGGGAGACTAAGGGGCTGTTTACATGGATAAATTCGTACCGGTATGAGTTCATGTCGGTACGAAACTCGTACCTGTGTCTGGTCAAGCTTCTTGTCGTGTTTACATTATATCAGGCGAAATGAAACTCATGCTCGTACCGGCACGAAATCTCATACCTGTCTGTCAGACAGGTATGAGATTTCGTGCCGGTACGAGCAACCATTTTTAAATAACATAACAGTGGCTTTCGGGCCGTCTAAGATCATACCGGCACGAAACACTTCATGTAAACAGAAGCCATTTTCGTACTGGTATGAAATTTCATGCCGGTATGAGTTCATTTCGGGTTTCATGTAAACAGCCTCTAAATTCGTGAGAAAAAAAATCCCCGCGAATTGCAAATTTTTTGAGCTCGCGAAAATTTGTAAAGGTATTTAATTTGAAAACAACAACCTAATTAAATATTCTCGCAAAATATTAATTTCGTGATTTTTTTGAATGTCGCTAAAATCAAATCTTCGCGAAGTAGTTTGTCCAAAGATTAGATGTCCAAAGCATTAATTTCAGCGAATTGGGCCGAAATTTGCCAAATGTAATGAACTTAAGGGAAGCGAATAAAAAAATGGAACGTTATTATTTCCGTCAATTATACATCAATTTCGTCAAGAAGCACTTCAAATAGTTCTTCTGCGTTTTTCAACTTAATTGGGAACGGCATACTGTGCACATCCATAACTATTTTCGTAAAATGAAAAAATTCTTTCGGGCACCCAAAGTTCCTGGTCTCCGTGCAATGTTCTCGTGCTATCTTCAAATCACCTTGTTTCAATGGAAAATGGCAATGCATCCCTCCCGATAAATTTGGTAATTGATATGAAACATCGGGTCACTAGTATGGACTTGCCTAATCCTGTGACTATTCCATAATTTTTTTGTTTCATCAAGTTCTGTTTGTAGAATGGGTAAAAAGCAGAATCTGAAACAATGCAAATATTGTTCAATACTTGGGTCAAATTTGGTTCTTTCTTCAATGTCCTTGCAGAAATTTATCCACCAGTTCATTCTGCTACGTCGAAAAAAGGACCCCCAGGCTTCGATACGCTGATTACTTGTTGACTTTCCGTATTTGAAACTTTTCATTGCCGAGTGCGGATCTTGATGAGATATTCTTAAAAATCTTTGTATACCTGCAATGACAACATTTTCTGAGCCACGGTCACTTCTTATTTTCCTTGGAACCAATTGCAGTTCACTCAAACACTTAACAAAATAAGTTGCAACAACTTTTGGATCTTTATTCGTAACATCTGCATTAAGCCATAAAATCTTTCGACTGTAGCCATCGATAGCACCATGAATAGAAATACCATATGGCTTCAACTTGTCATATCCGTCGATGTGCCAAGTGTAATTTGGGCCGAAGGAACGATAAATACGACGTTTGAGTTTTCGACCTAAACGTGATTTAACGCCTTCAGGATCTATAGCTTTGAGCACCATTCTAACAGTTTCTCGGTCTACAATATAACCATGTTTCCGTAATTTCTGGTGCATCATGCGATATCCAAAATTTGATGATGAACCTTCCAGTTGTTCCATAACAAACACCATAACATTATTTAAAGGAGTTTTGTTTTTCCTCTTGAACAAACCATGTCTCCTGAGGATCCTATGTATTTGCCTGACGGAAATAACACAACCATGCGTAGTTTCAAGCAAGGAACAAATTTCACCATAAGAAAAACCACTTTCAAAGTATTGACGTATAAGGTTATCTCGTATTTCCATGAGGTTACTTAAGTAAACAAAGAAGATCATAAACATAATCCATATTGAAATTGCTTGTACAAATAATACGGTTGCCGACTATGGAAAGTAATAAGTGTCGAATCGACAGTTACGAAAGTTATAAGTGTCGAATCGACAATTATTAAATGTCGAATCGACAGTTATTAAATGTCGAATCGACAGTTATGAAAGTTATAAGTGTCGAATCGACAGTTATTAAATATCGAATCGACACTTATTAAGTGTCGAATCGACAGTTATATAAAAATGCCAGCTCAATTTAAAAGATTTCCGGGTATGTCACATATGGGCCACGATAAAGTATGCCTTTGGGATTAATATAAAATTTTATGACTTATGCACGGGAAGTTTAATTGTGTGAATATTCTGTTGAATACTCAAACCAAAAGCTCAAAGCTTTAAGAAGGGCTAGAAATTTCATCTCACAGAAACCAGCTGGAATGCTTGTTAATGCGTACATTCTTTCTCCTTTTAATTACTGCCCATTAATTTCTATGAACTTCGTTCTGGTCAAACCTTGGAGCTTCCTTTCTATAGCCGCTATTTCAGTACCTTTGGGGTAAATACTTTTGATTTTAGAGCAGTCATGACTTGGAATACATTGCCATCAAATATCAAAGATTTAGATTCCTTAAGCTCTTTCAAAAATGCTCACAAAAGTGTTGTACCAAAGTGCACCTGTAAAATTTGCAGATAGTGTTTTATAATATTTTTATTATTAACATTTCTATATTTTTTATGCCGGTCGTTTCTGGAAAGATCTTGATGACGGCAACTATTTCTAACCCTGGTTTATTATACGGTTTAAAGTGACAGTTAAAAGTTAAAACTGCTTCTACGGAAGCTTCTTCTTAACTATAGGTTTACTTTTTAAGTTTGTAATATTTAGAGTCCCGTTCGTAATTAAAAAGATTGACAGTACGTATCTAATGTTTAAAGCATATGAATACGTACGTAATCACTGTGATGTCTGAAAAGATGACGTAATCACTGTGGTGTCTGTAAAGATGACGTAATCACTGTGGTGCCTGTAAAGATGACGTAATCACTGTGATGTCTGAACAGATGAATTTAAACATAATGTACAATTTTATTTTAAAAGCTTTTCGGCTTACGCCATCTTCAGTAAAAGCATATGGAGTAGGCCGAAAAGCTTTTAAAATAAAATTGTGTTATTTATTCATCTTATCATAAGTTTTATAAATAAATAAAGAATGTCATTCAGATGTAATTAATGTTATTGGTGGTGCATATACAGTGTGTTTCAAAACATTGGCAACAAAAATCGTTAAAAACTTAATGAGTTTTTCCATACTTATTTTTCGATTTCCTCTTCTTCTACTTTTCCATTTCCTACAAAAACTACATCACGAGAAAGACCAAAATAAGGATTCCATCGATACAAAATTTATAAAAATTAATTGGATATTTTCTTCAAAAATGCGATGAAAATTTTTGAATCCAACGTCTTGAAACACACTATATAATGTTGTATTGCATTCAGTCATGCAAATTTCAAAATATGATATTGCTACTCATCTTTTATACTTCAGCTGATTTTACAGAAATTCTTATGCCTGTCAGGGCATCTTGTTTTTATTCAGACACGAACCTTTTTGATTTTACTTATCTACATCTGCAAGTTTCGTGATGCTTGTTACACCATAGTCACAAAGTTTTCTTTTGACTATGGTTACCTAGTAGTATGGTGACGAGGTTTACCATCAATTTGTTCAGCAGTTTATTCATCATCTTCAAAGTTTTCAAAATTTCCTTTATAGTTTTCATGTTAGTTTGAATTTTGTATTATGTTTTTTTTTCTTTTAGTCGAGCTAAAGCTCTCATTCAATGAATTACCGATTTGTTACTATAGATACAGTGAAATGATTTTGAGCGTCTGCTTTACTCCAGAAACATGTGTTACAATTACATTTTTGAATATTAAGACGACATATGCAGGATGAATTAACCTCGAAGATGATGAGTTTGTTTTACTTGAACAAGAGATATGTAGAAAGGACTTTAATCTTCTTTTGGATATCTCTTACTCAGTAGAGAGCTTAATGCATACAGTTTAGTGCATTACACAAAAATAACGAGACTTTTCGAGACTAACAGTTCCATGATCACGCAATCATCAGTTGGGAATTATCTTGACATATCTCTGCTTGAGCTTAACATTTATCGACCGTAACGTTTCACTTTATGATCATGTCGCACTTTGCAATCCCCGCCACACCATGGCCACACTAACCCCCATCCCCATATTTGCACATAGTGGTCTTGTTTGACACTACACTTAACTTTGATGCCTGAGATAAAGATCTTAAGTTGTTGGAAGAAAGTTAACATTGAGTTAAGAAATTGGATCTAGTAAAAGGATGGTAATTCCACATAAAAAACAAATCAATCGCGAGGCAATGATATGAACTCACCATATATGTATTTGAAGCGACATTGAAGATGAGAAACCGATGAAAACCTTTTACTGGAAGCACAGTAACATAAGGACGCTCTGGTGACTGTATAAGGTTTTTCTTCACTGTTGAACGTACTGTAGCAAAGGTTGAAGCAACCTCTACTAGTTGAGCCTGATCCATAATTACTTCCCGCGTCTTCAGGTACACCCGCACGCCATGATTCTGTGAGATCTGGATAATAAAGATAGGGTCAGAGTCCTTTTTGGTTGTGTTGCGTTCTGAAGTAGTCACCAGACATTTTACACCATAACTCACAAAACTACACGCTTTTTTCATATCAACTAGTAAAAATCCAGCCTAAGGCTGGCTGTTTTTGTTTTTCTATTGTTTATTTTTTAGCTTATGTTTTGTTTTCAACAGCTCAATCACAATTCCGTCAAAAATGTCGGCTGTTGTAAGTGTTGCGACATTTGTCGGCATATTGCGTTCTAACTTTCTTTTACGAGAAAATCCAGGCTCGTTAATTTTTTTTTCAAATAAGAATTTAAGTTTCAGAGCTTGTTCTTATGTTTTAGAGATAACAAAAAAATGAGTTCATTAATAAACAAGTAATATACAGATTTTATTGTAAGACGTCAGAGATGTTTAGAGTAAGATTATCTTTAAAAAATTCTTCATCGAAGGTTCAGAGTAAAGATATACCTACCTTCACAAGACACAAGCCCCCACAAAATACAATAGAGAACAACGTCGACAAGAGAGATCATTTTCAAGCTTTTTTGAAATATCAAAATATTTGTGAATTCTTAAAATATCGATTTCTCTCCAAGTCTCTTGATTTATAACTAAGATATTTATAATAATTTATTACAGTTTCTCAACTCCATTCAGTTCGTTAAGTAAACAAATTGCACGAGAGCTTGTGATTTAATGTCAGTTGAAAGAAAACTTACTGTGATTCTTTTGAATAATGGATAACGATTGTCAAGGCGGTAGCATTTTTTTCAAAACAAATTTGAGTTATCAGCAGGGCGTAACATTGGGGGTTGTTGATGGTTGTGATCGGCCGCCATTTGAAATCAAGGGCCCTTTCTTTATACTTCCCTTTTTAGTAATAGCAATTAATCGTTTTAATAAATTGTTATACCCCTTTGAACTCTAAAAACAGTCAAATTGAAGTCTCATGTATGAACTCAACAACCCAGTGGACAAAATCATCAAAAAGTCACTGCAACGAAGAGCATTTTTATTGAAATTGTGTATGTATATTTCTATACAAATGCACTCCTTCATAGTGATTTTTTAACAAATGAGCCGGCTGGTAGATATAAGTAGATATAATTTTGAAATTCGGTTTCCTTTTTATTCTTAAATTCTACCCTGCTTTTGATTTTTCACGGCACGCACTTGATCAATATTACTCCATGGTATATAACAAGATCAGGTGATGTTACAAATGGTAGTTCCCTAGGTTGTTTAGTGCAATGATGACATTTCAATCTTTTACATAATTCAGATCATACACAGTATGTAAAATGTTTTTTGAATAATTCATCAATCTACACTTTTATTCACTTCATAGTGAACTTATGTGAGATTTGAACGGGACAAGATAATGAAATCTAACATCTGTACAATTATCAATTTACTTACAAAAATTACATTTCATTTTTACAATATTCCGCTATAAAAAATGCCGATAAACGTTTTTTTCCTCAGTTGTAATTAAACGCGATTTAACTTCTTCGCCAAAAGTTTTTATATCAATCTTTCAGTTTTGGAACTCAAAATCGTCTGGTTATAACAATAACAGTGACCAACAATTTCACTATCTTCACTTTTTTTAAACGGACCAAACGGATTTTTAAATAGAATATGATATGTACATATCTCTGGTGGAGGAAATGTGATCACTTCTCAAGTACCAAAAATAATTATACCCATAAAGAACCGATACATGAAACCATAACTGTTTCATCGTAAAAGACAAAACAAATCTCAAACAAACAGATCCGGCCTCGCACTCCATAATTGCATTTGGTATTGATTTTCAACATCGGGTTCTTTCGTACCAGTCGAAGAAGAAGAAGACATAGCCACTGTTTCCGTCTGTGAGTTTGTATCACCAACATGATTTCTCTCTAAATCCACAATATATCCGATAGCACTATCGTATTTGCGAGTTAAAGCTTGCAACAAAAGATGAATATGCGAGTTTAAGCTTGCAACAAAAGATGAATACCTACCAGTAGGTCTAGGTTCAGAACAGACACTATCTAATGCTACCGATTGTGATCTCCCCTCTGAAGTATCTACGGAAAGTATCATCAACAATTATTTCAGAAGTATTGATATTACTGTCACATCGTCTAACGCTTTGAAAAATTGACAATATACGCCACTTAACCATGTCGTAAAAAGGCCAATAAACTCCATGCAAAACAACAATGTCCGCAGAAACAAATGCGACATGAAACTAATGAATTTTAAAAAGGATTTTCTTCAAAAACCATCTCCTTCCAATTTACGTGGTGGTAATTTTTGTCAATTTTACAAAGCATTAGCCTGATTCAAAGTCACGAGAGCAAAACCATATTGTATAATTGTATTTATTGCATAATATTTGCATTATAATGGCGTTGGAATAACAAGTTGATAGTTATTGAAAACAATGGCGTGTGGCGTTGAGAGTTACAATGGAATAACAAGTGACCTTGCACATTTCCAGTATCCACCGGTTTTTCATTACTTCCAGAGTACACATTATAACTCCCTAAACAAAATAATAAATATAACTGCACCATTGCCATTAGCGTTTATACTTTGCATCAATAATAAGTAACTTAAATTGCATGTTACTTCCATAGGCATCAAAATAATGCAGAAAACACCAAGAATTACGGAAAGGTTTAGAAGACATAGGTTTCGGCTCTTCATTTTAACTAACCTTTAAGACGAAGGAAAGTCTTTTTTTATTGACTGCTATAGAAGAGTGTGTATATGTACGCCTCTTCGTGGATAAAAGCCTCTTTTTTTGTTTAAAAGAAAGAGGTTTCCCAGTGAGCAAAACCTTCCAAAGGTCACTGCGATGAAGAGCATTTATATTGAAATAGTGTGTATATTTCTATGGAAATGCACTCCTTCGCAGTGAATTTTCAACAAACTTGGGCTGGTCGTTTAAACCAGCAAGAATAACAAAGTTTTGACAACACACTTCAACGATAGCATCTTGTTAGACGATCCTATAGGTAATATCACAACAGGAAAGTGACTGGAAAGTTTCTTGGGAAGAAAACTTGAATCGAATAAGCAATTACCAATATGTTGTACTGTTTCAACTGCACCAAAGAAAAAATATGATGTGTTCCCAGAATAAACTAATAAAGAAATAGGAACAAGTTATTAGCGAACGAATTGCATTTAGTTTTCAAGAGAAAATTCATAAACCAACCAACAGAGAGAATAATGCACTGTTTTTCTTCTTTTATTCTCCTCAACTCATACCTTTCGAATAGGATTGAAGTTCACCATGACAATGAGGAAAAAATTTTAAAACATCTTCCAATCGCAAAACTTTAGGTCAATACAACAATCTGTTTCCGTTTTAATTTTCTTTAAAAGGGACTATAATCGATTGAATGAATATTCAACGAACATCCCTTATCTAGCCAACAAGATCTATATTCTCTTGGTGTCAAGCCATGTTGAAATTAACTATTTTATCAGTGATTTTATCACCTCCTGAGACAAGCACTTTGCTGTACAGTACTGCCATAAACTACCAAGCCTTGTTCTTTCCAGCACTAGACTATCCCAGAAGGTTTATATAAACATAGGTCGATTGAATCAGGAATTTCAACAGAACAGAGAAGCTTGAGAATCAAGAATATTTACCTGGTTCAGGCAGTTTACATGTAGTTTCTTTCTGGAAGACAGTACGAAGATCCCCGATAATCTGCTTTTTCTTTTCTCTCTGATGACTATTACGAAACTAAACGTCGACGATACAGAGGGAAGTGTTTTGGAGGTTTCACTACAAGAAAGTCTTGTATTTCTAGTTACCTTCTCTTGGCATTCGATACATTTCTTCAAGCATTCTTGTGCAGGCCTTGAATGGGGTCTATTTATTTCCATCACAGTGAGTCCATTCTATTATGCAGAAGACTTACGAATAAAATACTATATAGCTATATATAAATAAATATTTAAAAAAAAATTCCATATAAACGATGACACTGTATACACACACACAAACACACCTCAACCTCGTTCTTAATGGAAATGTCTATTTCAATAACATCACATACCTTATTTTTTAAGCCAAAGTTGATATCTTGATATCGTGATGTGACAATAGCATATACGATTGGTATATTGTTCTTGCGAACGGCTTCATGCAACGCTGTGTTATTAGCCTACAAAAACCACAGTTAACATTCATAATTTTGA
The DNA here is from genome assembly GCA_027922465.2 of Turritopsis dohrnii. Lineage (NCBI taxonomy): Eukaryota > Metazoa > Cnidaria > Hydrozoa > Anthoathecata > Oceaniidae > Turritopsis > Turritopsis dohrnii. The sequence continues at coordinate 538,463 of BQMF02000238.1, read as the reverse complement.
GAATTTGTTCATCATTTTTATTCAACTTTGAAAACTAACTAACACCTGATCTTGTTTGTTTATATCCAATTTTTCATGTTTCAAAATGGCATTTACAGCATTGATATTTTCACGTATGACAGCATGTTGCAAAGGAGTCATTGACGATGATCCCTACAGAAGACCAACTCAACAAATTAATAACAAAGCTTTGTTTGCAGCAGCTAATTTTTATCATCAAGAACTTCGATGCTAAAGTTGGAGGGATTAAGGAGTTTCTCTAACATATACTCAACTGCCATTTTTCTAAAAAATACAACCTGAGTATAAGCATATACACTTCAAAATTCTAACTTACCAAATGATTTATATCATCGTGAGTGTGTTCTAAGATTACATCAAGTACGCTTTGGTTGCCTTTAGCAATGGCTTTGAATAATGGTGAGTTGTTATCCTAAATATAACAAAGGTCAACGAAATAGAAATTGCAGCAAAGCATCTTATATATAATAGCGAGTGGTGTGTCACACTTTTATTTTAGACAGTGATAAATTTTGTTGAATTTTACGGTCAAAATCTTCTTAATCGTGGTCATATTCTTCGTGAGGCCATGCGCTTTTTTACGATTATTACAGTGTGTTTCATAATGTGGGAAACGGAAATTTTAAATCTGTTTTTTCAAAATAATCAATGGAAAGCCATTTTCAAGTTCTTTCGGCTTTTATATTTTTGTGAAAAATGAAAAAGTGGTTTTTGAAAAAAGAAGGAAAATGTCTTGAAAAAATGTAATTAATTTTAATGGTCAATTAAGATGTGAATGAAAAGAAAATATTTTTTCAAGCAATGACAGCAATTCGGAAAACAATAAACAAATTTATGCATTGCATCCCAAGGTATTTCAAATTTTCATCACAGGGTTTGCACACCTTGATTATATTTTCCGTCACCTTTTTTCGACACGGGATTTGCGTACATCATTTTCGAAGTTAGATGTGGTAAAAAATTTTACCCGGGTTACTAGTATGCATATATTTTTATCCATACTCAGGTGATTGTAATCAAAATATAACCTGCGTTCTGATAAGAAAAATAATGAAAGATACACAGTCACTTCCCAAAAAGTCTCTCAACATAATCAGTCACAGCTTTGAAGGCACAAGACTAGTAGAGCATCATTATCTAGGGTAAACTGACCTGCGAAACTTGTTTCACATCAGCACCATGTTCAATTAGTACTTTTACCATCTCATTAGCATTAGGTATCTCTTTGCCAGCACTTACCCCAGACGCAATAGCTAGGATCAGTGGCGTTGTTTTAAACTGAAATGAACACATTATTTGTTAAATATGTCCCAATAAATCAAGACAAGCCAAGACTAAATTAGTTTCAAAAATTTAAAGATTTAAATAAACACACAATCATCCTTGAAAGGGTCATAATAAAAGTAAACTTTGGAATTAGCAGAGCTAGTTTGTTCTACATCCAATTGTAGATGGAAAATGAAGCACAATGGCCCAAATTTCGCAGTTTGGAATCTACATTTTGGCTTACGATATGGAAATGATAGTCTGGAAATTTATAATAGCTTTCATACCTCTTCTGATTCTTTATTTATCAAATGTCCAGCCTTTTTAAGACGTTTACGCACAAGTGGAATGTTAACTTTTCCTATAGCTTCCAACAATTTTTTCTAAAACATCAAACACATCATTTCTTACATCAAGCAACCAGGCAAATAATCATACAAGGTATCACCTTTTTATGGAGAACTTTTCATTACAAATTATCTAGGAACATAATCATTTGTAGGAGACTCTCTACAGTGAATCATCTGATTGGCTGGTGGCTCAGAGGATGGTTCCTTTCTTTCTGCTTCACGTATGAATCTATGGAATCATTTTTGTCAGTAACTTCTTAACTGTTTTTAAATAGCCTGATGATGCAACTGTCATTTCACGAAAAACTTCAGTCGTTTCATGAAATGTTTCATCTTTATCATCTTCTTCAAAGCATTGTTCTAAGAATGGCACATAGTTATCTTTTGAAGACTGATTAACACTAAACAATAACTAGTTATCGTTCACTGACACTGGCACAATATTGTTAATGATAAATAAACATTCACAACGTAAGAGAAAAATAAAAGACTCAACGATTTGCAGAAAAATGAGAACAGAATAAAATGCAAAACAGAAGGAAAGTAGATAAATCATATAAACATAAGTGCTAACATTTGCTAACTACGAACATACTAATGCCAATATCGTCATCCCTAATGCTGGTCTGGGTTGATGACCCTGCAACAGGTTGAATGATTGAAAATTATTGTCAACAATAACTTGCCTATAGTTGACATTAATAATTATTATATCATGATGTTCACATTGACAATAAAAAATTGTTAGTTCATTAACAGAGAGACGTGAACAAAAGTTATCATCTAGTGTGAATGAACCTCAAGATTACATAATCAAGAAATGAAACTTTTATAAAAATATGATTTTTTAATTCAAAAAAAGTAGCCTCTTTGGAAATACAAGTTAGTACAAGGATACAAGTGAAAATTAGGAAAAGTGAGGTTATCTACCAGTTTCGCATTATCAGTTTGGCTGATTTTCAGTGCTTCATTCTTTCCTCTATCCATATCAGCAATCTAAAAGCATAACAGAAATGCTTACAATTTGTTTTAATGTAACTGTGTAAATTATACAACCGATTGGTGAAACGGGCTTGGTGAATGTTCTCTGAATGTGAGTTTTCAGTTAATTTCCGGTAATTCATGCCGCTAACCACAGCTTACCAAAGAAAGCTAACATTGTATATGTAAAAAGCTATCTGCAAGATTGCGAACTTTTTTATTAACAATAAAAGAGGTTGCATTGTCCGTATAGTTTTTAACATCACCAGATGAAGTGGAATAGATCAAAGAGAACAATACGCAATACTTTATAATATAATCTGATTTAAAGCAGGTATTGCGTATTTTAACTCTAAAAATAGCATTTTCCTTAAGCAGTTAGGACCACTCGACCAGAATTCGTTGCTAAAATAATCGTGATTTATTATAAAGAATTGCCTCGATAATTTTATTTTATTCTCCTATTTGAATACATCCGATTGAATGATGACGATCTAGCATAGCAACTACATAGAAACATAGCTCTAGGGAAAATTCGACACAGTAATTTTTTTTTATTTTGGGGGTAGTGAAACTTTATGCAAAAACAAAACTTTTTACCGTGTCAAAATTTCCCTTTCGGCTTAGTTCTTCAGAAAATGAAGAAAGAAGAAAACGAACAATTTCTACATCTTCGGAGGAGTACTTTTTTTTTTTTTTTTTTTTTTTTTTTTTTTTTTTTTAATCACAAAATAAATCTATTTTTCAATTTCACTTACATACTAATATTACATACAATATGATAGTAATCATTTACATTATTATTAAACAAAAAGGGTGATTCTCTCTAGTGTGCAATGTTACATATTCCATCGAGCGGAATATTATTGATTTCGATGATGGGGTGTGGTTGACGACTCATTCTTTCGCCTCTTATTGCCGCAACCGTATCTCTTATCAGAGAAAACATTATCTTCCTTCTCATCCATGTGATGGTATCAGCTGTAGAAGAATTGGTTTTAATTGCTAACTTTTCAGCTAGTTTCGTCATGAAGATGGATGCTTCGCGGGCCATGCCACCAGTTGCACCGAAAATTAATGGTGTGAAGGTTCCATGATCAACCAATTGAATTCTCTGGTTGTATTTCCTTTTTTTTTCTTTCTCTAGAGAGGAGAACGTAGCAGCAGTAGATTTTGATTGATACGTCTGAGCTGTTAGGTTGGAAACCTTTACGTCAAAAAATGCTCTTCTGTATGGTTGCCAAAATCCACGGCAGCTGATATCTGCTCTGGCTTCTTCACTTTTTATGGCTGATCTTTGTAGATCTTCTGATTCTTCTGCAGCAGGGAGAAGTGGTGGTTCGGTTTGGACGTCAAAGCTACACTCAACTAGCAGTTTGGCAAGGAGGTCTCGAAGATGATTGTGACGAGCCAACATGTATCCGCCAAGATGACAATTCAACGCGTGTTGCAATGAGAACTTACTTTTGCAAGCACAGAATTGAGGGACGTCTTTGAGCTCCCAATTGTAACGCAAGTGAAGTATATCAAAAAACTCTTGTTTGTTGAGGGCAAATCTCTCTTCTTTTAATGGGAGTGTAGATAGCCATATTGAAGCTCCATCCAGCCGGTTGATGTCGTTTACTTTCACATCGGCGGAAGTCATTGTCGTTTTGAGTTGTTCTAGAATCACAATGTTTGCTTCAGATTTTTCAGATTTGATTTTTCCGATGATTGATTTTGTGTGAGGATCGGTCTTCAAAAATTCATTTTGCTGTCGCACCAGGTTTGATTGGAACTCAGTTACTCTAAGCGAGTTCGTATACTCTATTTGAGCCAACTCCATCACATTAATAATTCCAAGTCCTCCCATCTTCACAGGAAGAGCAAAAAGGCGTCTTTCCTCATCACTACATTGACGGCCGTTGCATAAAGAGGGTATGAAGTGGTATCTGATAACGTCTTCAACCGGTCTCAGGAGATCGGAGATACCAGCTAGCGTTCTGATGAAGTAATTGAATTTATGACGGTATCCTGCAGTGAATGCAATGTATGCTGACTGTGGTTGAGTCTTAGCGATTTCTGCAAGGATGATGATTTCTTTGGTCCATTTCTTCACCAACTCATTCACGTATTGATGTTTGAACTCTTTAGTACCTAGAGCTGCTCCTAGATGCTTTCTTCCTTTGGTAGTGATGTTAATTTTCGAATCTGCGAAAACGATCATTGCTGCTTCGTGATATTTTTTCTTGACAATTAGCCAAGACTTTTCAGCATTTGGAAAATAGCCAATTTTTGGACCAAAGACTTCCAGACTGTCCCACCATTGCTTTATTTGTTGGAGCTTACCAGCTCCTGCCAGGTCGTCTGCAAACGCCGTGTGTTTGACTTTGGCAGAATAAGTCGATGATTTGCATGATGACATAAGGGGTACCAAGTTTATTCCGTAGATAGCCATCGCAATTGGATCACCCTGTGTCGTTCCTTCTTGTGATAATATTTCTCCGCCTCCGACGATGAACAGTCTAATGTGTTGGTTATAGCAGTTGGAAGTGAATATGGCGATTGTTGGACATAAGATGAAAGTGTTGTGGATCATCACTTTGCGGTTCATGCTGTTGAAAGCGTTCGATGCGTCAATCAATAGAACAGCCTCGGTATCATCTTCATCATAGATCTCTCGCATAGCGTGGACAGCGGTTTCACAACCACTCTTTTGACCAGAGCAGAGTTGAAGACAACCTGCAGCATTCATGGAGTACTGCTTTTCTAGCGCTACATTAGCATAAGTTTCAATAATGGTCGTAAAATTAAATATGCGCAATTGTGTGGCGTATCGACAAAACGATTATTAAAATCATTATATAACATAACAATATCAAACATTGCGATAATAAATTTTCGGGAAGCATTCGAAATGAATAATTCAAATTAACGAATGGTTATTACATGCTTCACCAGAACATGTATTTCGTAATTATACGCTCAGTCCTCCCCTCAGCTTAAACTTAGTGTTCTAAAAATGTTTGGTAGTATATCGCTTGAAAAATTGCTTGGTAAAAAAAGAAGGCCAACTAAATCTGAGGGTGGTGCGATCACACCCGAAGCAACCCCCGAGTTACGGCCACTGCCTACTTATTTGGGGGATCTGGAAACGAAGTTATTCAATCTGAATACGAAAATAAATAACACAAAAAGTCACGAGCACCCTTCACCCTTCAAAAAAATGGCTGCAAATGTTTTTTGTGAAAATATTTAAAAGTTGCCAGCATATAAAGTCGTGAATCCTAAAAAAGCAAAATGTGGCGAAAGTCGCGAGAACTTTTGTGCTCCCGATCTTTTGTACCTACGATGAACTTTGTCTGTATCTCAACGAATTCTATTCACATATTCTCGGGCTTCATAGAAAAAACACAAATAAGTTGTTCTGGACAATTTATTTATATCAACGTGAATGTACAAAGTGAAGAGTCCTAAGTTACAAATTAAATCAGATTGATAATTACTTCTTTCATGATTTTACAATACATTTCTCAACCTTGTATATATTCTCAAATCAGTAGTAAATGTTGTAAATGCACTTCGTCGTGTGGCTGTCATAAAGTACCGTCTTCGTGTCTAATTACGGACAGCCTTTGTAATTACGGACATCAAAATGTAAACAAACATTCTTGTCACGAAAATAGACATGTGTTCTTGCCAAGTTCACCATGCAAAACTGAATAAAATGTTTTATGAAACAGTGCAATCCAATAGAGAGCAATTAGCAGCAACACTTGAAGAATAATGGACCGTGAAAATCATAAATGGCCTATATTTCAATACTCAGTAAAAAGTGTCCTCCTCCACTGTGTTTGACGTACAAAAACTTTATTTATTTGACTTGTTTTATGATAATTAACTTTCTAAAAGCATGATCTAAAAACATTTTCATTCCTCAATTCATTTTTAAACATAAATTTTCGACCTGTCGATATTTCATGACGGAGGTGGCCATTATTATTTTTTATCCGTAAATATGGCTTCATCATTGTACACACGGAACTCAAAAAAATACGCATGATTCTCAAGAGGGCACAGTCTATTTTAAATCTTTAAAGTTTAGAAAATACCGTAAAGCGGGGTGACTTCGACCAGCGGGGTGACTTCGATCAGTAAAAATAAACTGTTTAAACTTTGAAATTAAAGTGCGTTTTTCACATTTTTTAAGATTTTCATTTAGATTCTTATTGTAAGATATCATCGGAATCCTCTTCAAGCGAAACAATCAATTTCTTCCGAAATTAACGACGAAAAACATCAAAATTCTCACCGCTCACATTGGTCATCGCTCTACGTCATATTCAAGAGTTTAGCCTGGACATTTTTGGTAGATATGTGAAGTATAGAGGCTGGTGGTAAAGAAAATTATAATATGTCTGAAAGAAATTCTGTTCTTCACCGCTATATTCTGTTTTTCTTTTCCTTATTCCTTTATCGATAATATCGTGTTTATAAAAACACGAAAAAAAACGAATGTTTTATATCACTATAAGTTACATGTTCGCAAGAACTTCGTGAAAAGTCGTCGTATCTCATGGGAGATTTAATGACTTACCGAAGAAATTTTAATAAGCGTGCTCTTTCCCCATGATGATAGATCTCAAAAATTTTGTTTGAGATACAATGAAATTTCAATGTTAATTTCGTTTCGTATTTAACAAGGGTCACACATGTGTGAAAGTCTTAAATATCTTTTGTTTTACAAACATTCGCTGATCTTTACGGGTCGAACATTTACCGCGGATGAGAAATGGTGGTCTGTTAATATTGTAATAATGGCGCTTTAAAAACATTGTCAAATATAAATATAAGTAATTTGGCGCTTCTCATAAGCTGATCGAAGTCACCCCATAATCGATATTGTCGTTTTCTTGGAAAGATCAGGTTATTTCTCTGGAATTACAAGTTAAGTTAATGTGAAATTTTGCACTGAAATAGAATAAATATGTAATGTAATGATTCCAAAGTTTCAGAAGTAATGGTTTAGTATTTCGGAAGTTACTTTTAAAATAGTAGCAAAATTGATCGAAGTCACTCCGCTTTACAGTACATTCTAAATGGCATATTGGTAATTTTCTCTAGCGTTCAAGTAAATTTAATTATCTCTCTCTGAAGTTTGTTTCATTACAGTTTGGTTGACAGTGCGGGATCTGCCGTGTTTTTAATTTACAGACAGTTGGAATTATGTTTTGATCGATGTCCGTAATTTCGAAAGCTGTCCGTAATTAGACACAAAGACGGTAGTATGAGACGCTTTTTATCGCAAGTTTTGGTCGAGTGGTCCTAACTGTTAAGTATTTTCTTTGGTATTCCTTTTTTTGTTAACTTTCTGATTTATACAACTACATCTCACGCTAACAAATGCTCATGTTAAGAATTTAAAGAAAGCAAATGATGCAATCAAGACTGCCTTCTTGCTAATGTAAAATGAAGTGTTCACCTTTTCATCATCAAATTTTGGAATCGCTGCTTGATTCACCGTACCAAAATAATTCACAATGATCCAAAAAATATTCTGAGCACTTTGAAATACCATTTGAAAAATGTTCATATCAAAATTCCCCGTTCATGCTCCCAACACCGCTAAAATAATAGTTTTGAACATTAACCTCATGTAAAGTGCTCATGTAATTCAAGAAACTATCACGAGCAATCGGCGATCGTCAAGTTCTAAACCAATGGTATTGCAGTAATTAATAATAATAATAATAATAATAATTGTTTATATTTCAAGTTCCAAATATATTACATTGGCTCTTCTCCTGAAATAGCGTATGAAATTGTGCATGATGTGTGTTATATAAAAGAACGTGAAAATACAAATTAACACAACATTAATTATCAATATTTTGTCAATCAGCAATTGTTCTGGCAAGAGCTTTGTCGTGAAGGTATCTCTTGCATTTTCTGATGAAGTTTATAGAATTAATTTCATTACGTGTATTCAATGGCAAATTGTTGAATACTTTGCTAGTTACGTCTAGAAATGAGTTCTTGATATTTGACGTCGGCAGTTTAAAATTTCCTGCATTTCGTAGACGTTCATTTGGTTCACGAAACCGATTCTGCAGATGTTCAGGCCAGTGCTCATCGTAGATAGATTTGTATGCTATTTTTGCTGCTGAAAACTCCATTCTTTCTTTGATCGGAAGCCAGTTTAGGTTGACGGTGTTAGAAGTTCTACTATAGTGGTTGGTGACGTAACTAATTTCCAAATTTCCAACATTTCCAAGTTTCAAGATGGCTGACAATGTGGAAAGACACACTACTGTTGTTACTGCTGTTGTGTAATATTCTTTTTCAGACGATTTTAAAAGTGATCTCCACTTGACGATTTTTTCGTCACGAAAAAAATGGCTTCGTGCGAACTTTTTCGTCTAGTGGAGATCCGGCTTAAGGAGCTTATAGCTTTTGCAGTTGAAATTCGTGCGTACCTAACAACGAAAAACTGTAGTTCACGAAATTTTTCTTCAAAAGATAAAGTGGTGGATTGAAAATAGTTTTCATTCAAAATTGAAGAGCGTTTTTAATTTCCCCGAGTTGGGCCTTATAAACTCAGCTGAGGTACCTTTTAACCGGCACCTCATAAATACAGACGCCTCATAAGTAGGCACCTAATAAATACGGGTAGTTATCAATAGTTGATAAGTTTCTCCAAACATTTTACAGAAATGTGTTTATCAAGTTATGTCCGTTTTGTTAGGCCGATTCTAAACACCATCATTCTATCGAACCAGCCAATCAAAACCTTTGTAAATAATGTCTCCGATATGAAAGAGAAAAGAAATTAAAACCCCTAGGACCAAAGTTAAGCATTTATATGACAAAAACATCAATCTGACCCTTCTTTAATCTTCTTAGAGCAACCTGTAACTTAGGGACTTTAATCATACATGGACGCTTATTAAAAATAAATCAATTCCTGGTTTTGCAGTTGGCATTTTGCCACCTTGTAATGTTGAAGTCAGTGTCAGTAAAAAAATACAACTTTTTAAGAAATAAAATATTAACAAAAGAAAAAATATACAAATTTCTGCCGGTTATAGTTCAAAACGCCCGCTGCAAGCCTCCCTGAAGTAATCTAGCTTATTTACCGCCTTTACGAAATAACGATATGGATCCGCCCATCCATTCCGTCATCTGATTCGAAGATCACAAGACGACAAAACCAGGTAATAAATTCTGCTAAACAAACTCCAGAAGAGTTGCAGACGCCGCCCATTAAGTTGATTGTGTTACGTCATTTGGCAATATTTGCCAACTTCGTAACCGGCACGAATAATGACGTCATTCCATGACAGCGTCGGATATATCCTCGTCGAACTTTCTTACGCAATCGAATGTTGATGGGCCTGTTCAAGGCGTTGCAGTCGAGAGTAGGGGTGATGAATTTCTTGGTCGTACGAACAGGAAAATCCCATACGTACTTGTCAAATGAGCAATCGGTAAATTGCAGAACTGCGTCAATTGGGTCTATTTTGTTGGATTTCATTCGAAGTTTGGATCTGATGCGTTGAAATCCTTTTAACTGTTTTCGTTCAACGCATGGTCCTGCTTGTACAAGCATTTCTTCTTCGTATTTTCCTTGTGCTTTTTGTTTCTCTTTCTTTTTTAAAAGTTTTTTTAGCTTTTTTGAAATTGTCTTTACGGGTCTTTTAATTTTATCTAAAGGTAAGACCTCTTCAAATTCAGGTGCTGCTTCGTAATTGTTGTGGTTTCTGTTGCCAAGTAGCACTCCATCGTTTTGTTCTACCGTTGGCCATGTCCGCAGAATAAGAGGAGGGTGAGACAGAAATTTTGAAGACGTCGATGAAGGAGGTGAAGCAATACTAATAAGTTTAAAGGGCCTTTCGGATTTCCGAATACCCTCTGACTTTGATGCAGTGGGAGGCTGCGGAACAATGCATCGATTCCTCGGTAAACCAGGAAATCTGGACGCAACGGAAGGCCAAGTTGGCGTCGCACAGCGTAAATTAACTGCAATCCTTAAAAGTAAATGAAAAAAAAGTTTTTTAGACATATAGAAACATAAAAGAACAGCCATAATAATAATATAGGTTTTAAGGAAACACATGGAAGAGGGCAACACATCTAAACCATTTTGATTTACTTGTGTTATATCACGGCTACCGTGAAAAATGAAAAGGCGTTGAAACGTTCTAGAAACAGTTTAAACATTATGAACTAGAAAGAACTGTAGATCATATTAAAGTCTGTGTAAAAATAGTGTGCACACTTTTAAGATTTGCTTGCCATTTGGTAAATACTGAATCAATTTTAACAAACTTGGTATCGTTGGATAGACATTAAAAAGCACAACATTCTACAGAAATAAAAAAGCCCAAAAAAGAAAAAGAAAATGAAGAAAACAGAAGATGAAAAAAACAAACATTTTATACAAAAGTCATATATATTTGATTTTTACATCATTGGAAACCTTATTCTTTGGCGATTTCAAAAATATATATATTTAATGGAAAATTTCCATTAGTTTTTGTTTATTATGATACATTTGAGGGAATATTGAAATTTTGGCAGTTTTTTTGATTTTTGAAAGACGGGGGAAATATCTGAAAACACAGTAATTGTACTTGTACTTAAGCAAGAACATTAACACATTTTTTATGGTGTGAAAGTAATAAACAAATCACATCACACTTCTCTTAAATTATCATAGGTTGTTACCCAGAGTAATTAGAATTACATAAAATGCCTCTAAGGATTATTTTATTCCGTCTTTGTATTATTAAATGTAAGTGTTTTGAATAATGTATAATTAAATAAAGTAACCCCCGGTTTTTTAAAAATTGCAAATGGTTGAAAAGTCTAAAATGTTCTAAGTAATAGCATCGTTGCTGCAATATTCCAAAAACTAATGAAAATTTTCCATTAAATATATATATTTTTGAAATCGCCAAAGAATAAGGTTTCCAATGATGTAAAAATCAAATATATATGACTTTTGTATAAAAAGTTTGTTTTTTTCATCTTCTGTTTTCTTCATTTTCTTTTTCTTTTTTGGGCTTTTTTATTTCTGTAGAATATTGTGCTTTTTAATGTCTATCCAACGATACCAAGTTTGTTAAAATTGATTCAGTATTTACCAAATGGCAAGCAAATCTTAAAAGTGTGCACACTATTTTTACACAGACTTTAATATCAGTTCATCTTTTTCAGCTTGGATGTAACTTGTGTTGCCGTTTCCACAAAAAAGTAAAAGAATCAAGTTGAAATTTTTCATCATGGAAAAACATGCAGTTATGTTCTGAAATTTGCTTTTCGCGAAACCAGTCGAGTAGTTGCCTGCCAATATGTCTCTGTATTTATTTATTTACTTATTTCGTTGAAAATTGCCTTGGTATTATTTCGCAATAAGTTGAAAATTGAATTGGTATTAGTCAATTTAATCAATTATGGAAAAAAAATGTCGAAATCAATCAATATTGGAACTTCACAGAATGAGATTTAAGTCTGTTTCGTCCATAAGAACGCGTCAACCGCAGAAACAATAACAACTTATTCTATGTCAGTTTTAAAACCCTTCAAAAGATCGCAGGACTAAATATGATTCTCGCACTCAATGAGCCTTTCAGTTTGAAATTACAGCGTATTGCCAAAAATGATGTTGAAAAAATTTCCTCCTATTATCCTTAAAATAAGGTTGACAGGTGCAAAAACAGGAAAACATTATTTACCAACAAAATTCACGAAACTTAAATTAGCACATAGCATGGCTTCATTAGCACGGATGTAAATAGTTAAAACATTCGAACGATTACAGTATAAGAAGTTGACATTGAGCTTAAAAAACTTCAAAACCTCCTGAAACCTCCTGAAACAGCATGACCAAAACAAAAGGAAAAAGTATTGTTCTCTGATTTTGTACGGCTGTACAATCATACTCGAAAAGAAGAAGCAACTAACTCTTATGACAAGAGGTGAATTATGAGAAAGAACTCATAAGCTGTTATTATGAAAATGTGAAAATTCATCATTAATAAATACTGTTCAAAGATACTAAACATACAACTGCACAAAGATAATAAACATTACCGATTAGGGCTGATCCTTTGCCGCTCTTTTAACTTGTACTCAGGCTCTCCTTCCTTTCCATTTCTCCATTTATATCCATCTGTATACTCCTGATCTTCCTTCAGATTAAATCTCACGGTTTTCTTAATTTTTGGTTTGATTTTATTGTCATACATACATGCTCCCCCTTTTAAGATATCACCTTTAATGCTTTCTTCAGTCAGTGAACAAGTTTGATTATACGCCACATCATTTTCTTTAACGCCACAAATTCCGCCTTTTGTGGTGTTAAATTGTTCAGATGCGCTAGATTGAACCAGTGCACAAATTTGACTGTATGCTATACCGGGTGCAATGTCTTTATTAGCTTCACGATATCCGCCTTTTGTGTTGCTAATTTTATCAGATGCACCATTTTTAACCACTGCACAGATTGGATTGGATCTTGCATTGGGCGCATTGTATTTGTTAGCACCGCATTTACCGCCTTTTGCGGTGCTAAACCTATCTATTGCGCCATCTTCAGTCACTGCACAGATTTGACTGTATACTGCATCAAGCATAGTGTCTTCATTGACATCACAATTACCGCCTTTAGTGATGCTGAATCCGTCATATGCTTCAGCTGTACCGTCATCCTCCGGCACACAATCTTCTTCGTTTCCATTGGATAATAAATGGACATTCCATGTCAGCGAATCTTGTTTAAATATATGTTGATCTTCTACAGTGTTAGCATGTTGTCGTGCATCCAGAACGATATCATTGGCTCCTTCATCCTTAGTGCACAGGTGATCTGGATTTAACTGCACTCCATTGAATTCCCAATGCAAGCCATGTTCCGAATCAGTTACAGAAATCGGTGAGTCACATCCTATTGAGGAAGAAGATTCAGTTTCCCAATCGGTGGAGTAGGAGTCACTCTCCTCCTCCATGATGTTATGGAAGTTTCTTCATCTCGGCTTCTTATCACCGACCACCCTTTGACGCGAACGTCGTCAACTAAAACTGCATCTTGATTATATGACGTCAAATATGTTAACGTGATACAAGTTCACACGATATTTTTGGAAAATCTAAGGACTGCCTTTACCTGAACTTCAGAAAGTGTGACCATATTTTAACTTATTTTCGTGTAAACAGAAACACTGTTTGGTATCGAAGTTTGGGGGACATCTTGATAAAAGTTGTTGTCAAGGGTGTTAAGACATGAACTTTCACCTATGAGACTGGTTGTTTCTTGTGAAAAACCTCTGACAAGGAGTGCTTTTTCAAGAAATATACACACTATGTCAATAAAAACGCTCTTCGCCGTTGTATCTTTTCTCACTAGCCTTCATATTAAGAACTCATCTTCACAGTTATACATTAGAGTGACGTCACATTTTCACCACTAGCATTCAGTGTCAGATTTTGAATGCTATCAAGAGAATTATGCACCCTCCTCCTCCTCCTCAAAAATAATTGGAAAGGAAAGAATTGTAGAAATGAAAAATCGGTGCGATCGAATGCATTTCTATAGAAATATATGTACACCATTTCAATAAAAATGCTCTTCCATGCAGTGACTTTTTGACGGCCCCCTATACAATCTGGCCCATAAGCCGTTATTGGTTTGTGTAGCTCAAACGAGGCTGTCTCTGATGGTAGAATCGAATTCTACAGCCTCGATTTGATTTCATACAAAAACTATGAGAGTTTCTCAAGATTGAGTGTTATTCATGACGACGGTTTCTCTAAATAAAAAAACTCTCTATGGTTCATATTTGATGTATATGTTAATGCCTTTGATATTTTTAAATGAAAGTAAAGCCAATTGATTGAACATTAAGACATCACGTCTTGTCGTTCTGATGTCGGAGAGTTTCACATCATAATCGTTCAAATTTAACAGTGTGGGCGACAATATAACGACACGTTGATAACGTCACAAAAAGCCGATTTTAATCCAACTTTTTATTTCCAACCGTTGTAATGAGTAATTCATAAGTTGTCGTTAATCGACGTGGCTGTGTCGGGATTACGCGACAGATCGCTAGCCGTTACAGAAGCGTCAGTCAACATCTGCGAAGGATAGGATTGCATACCGTTGTCAGTTCGTTCATAATTTGAGGCGTACTGCTAATTGTGATACTTCCAGAGTTTGACGTCAATGGCGTTCGGTGAAGCATCTGGAAGCGGAGATGTTCCTCCAGCATCACTCGCAATAGTGGCGGCATCCACTTGTGGAACGGCTGACGTAGATGCCCCTTGGTCAGACGGAGGCGTATCAAAGTGTGTGATGGGTAGTTCGAAGAGACTGTATTTTGCTTGTGGCTTCATTTAACGTCATATCCTTTGCCGTCAAGAATTGCGACAAAGCATAAACGTATTCTCTGCATTTTCTGAGTGTCGACACTCGATTTCAAAAACAATTTCTTCACAACGAAGACACTAGTGTCACCAAGTTACTTCATCTTTGTAATGTTTGTAACGCTAACTTCAGTTCGTAGATTATTTTTGAATTTACTTAAATCAATATAAAACATAAAACATAAATAAACAAGAGGCCCTGAGCCTTAAGGTCAGCGCGAACTGTCTGCTCAAAAATCTAAAGATCATGAGCACTTTACAAAAGAAATGACTAGCATTCTAAAATAGTTGGATTAGTACCTGGTATTTTTTCTAACGGAAGTCGCCTTAACTAAATCTTAAGGTAAACGTTATAAAAGAAAACTTTGTGTTTCCATAGCAATTAAATCATTTTCCTTATTAGTCGACAAATTGTGACAGCATATAAACTACATACAGTAATACGATACGCATGAACAGAAATCATATGGGCAGGAAAAACTACAGCAACTTTGATACTTTATTCGGTTTTATTTAAGCTCCAAATTTCAGTTTTACAAGTTAGACCTTGCAGCTTTACGTTCTTACAGAATAGCGTGTTTGGTTAAACACACAGGTGAACTTTCGTTTTTACCAACTAAGTGGTCCTCAGATGAGGTTACATGAAGATCCAATGCCAAGCAGTTGCTGATTACTAAAAATAAAAGTGTAAAAGTTATGTATAACTGCACAACGCACCAATTAATTGTAATTTATTCCATTTCACAAAATTCAGATCTTATAGAAACTTCAATTACAGGATCATAATTTTAACTCTAATATTATACCTGAAGGGAAAATAGTTACTACTGAATTTCTCAATTTCATGGTGGCAGGTCAGTGTCTAATTGTAAGATTTTACCTAGGTGTCATGCCGGACCATTCCTGCACCATCATTGCTTTTAAAATTTTTGGTGACTAGAAGGAAATTTTAATGGCCCAATATTCAATAACACTCTACAATTTCATTAAGCTTAGAAGTGCTTACAAAATAGAAAAAAAGATCTGAAATTGCATTACAAAACTCAAATCTCTTGCCATTCTTAAATCATATTTACAATTTAAATACTTTTTTTGCCTGTCCAATCAGGCCACTACAACACTGGTTTTCAAAAATTTTGGTGGCCTGAACCAATTTTTGACTGTCTCAGACAGTTGGGCCACCACTGAGATCAGACACTGCAGGTGAGTCAATATTGGTCAACAAAACTCAGTATAATAAATTTAGCATTCCGAAAAAGGTAAAATTCATGGTTTCAATGGATTCAATTCATGTAAATTCATATAAATTTTTCTTTGAAATATTTTTCTTAATGGCACAAAAATGTAGAACATGACAACAACTAAAAGTGCTTTTGATATTTGTCGATTTTCCTAATTTCGAACACAAATCAAACCCAACTGTTGTTAACTGATTGCATGACTCATACTGTCAATCAAACTAAAAGACATTTCTGCCAATGAGTATGGATGTAGCTCATTGATCGGAATCTTTTCGCATTCAGAATTGGGAAAATTTCTGGTCATCGTTGGTTATCAGGCATATCGCTGCCTGAATGAGTTAATCAAATTTACCAACAAATAACACTTAAAGTATCTTTCTCTCTGGTAGCAAGTTCACTACACACAGTTGCAAGACTTTGGGCAGAGGCAGCAATAAGTATACAAACAATTCCAGTTTTCACTTGTAAAATGATCCCTCAAAATTCCACAAGGCTGAATAAAAAAAGTAACCTGTCTTGCTGAGAGACACTCCTAGATGGGGAAGGAATTTGCACCAAGGGATGGTAATTTCGCTGGTGATTGTTTCCATACAGATAATGAAAATATCGATATTAATATTTATCCTGATTTAAATGGGCAAGTAAAATATGTTACCTTATTCGCATAAATTGTTTGCGGGAGAATTAATTACGTGACAAATTTTTGCGAATTGAGCCTCAAAATAATTCGAAATTTGTGGGACAAACTTACGGAACTCAAAGATGTGAAAAAATAAATTTCCTTTTATCCTTTACTCATCATCATTTTCATTATATATCTAAAATATCAAAAATATTCTTATATCTATAATACAATCTTAAGAATCCCTTCTCATTTTTACCTGAACCAAAGAAAAAATGTATAATTCTGAATGTATAGTAATAATATAGATGTAATAGAGATAGATTGAAAAGTCAAATATTATGTCTTCTTGTTTCGGGATCTATTGTTTCTGTGGTTCGCAGTACAATTCACTTCCTCTTTATTATGAGAAAAAGCTTTAATTGCAGGGTAAATTTTGGCGATTTCATGGCTAAATTACAAAAATAAATCCCGCAATTACTGAAAGAAATTCTCCAGCATTTATAAGTACGAATAAGGTATATATATGTAATTATAATTGATAAAGATATGTAAGATATCGAAAATTTGTGAAGAGATGTGTTTTTAATTGTTCATATGTATATAATTCAAACACAACACATACACTGGACATTTTGTTTATTTATATATACACACCAGTACACACCATGATACAAATTGTTGATAAAGATTTTAAATCTGGTTTTATTTCTACTTTTCAATATGCTGTCAAGAGTTGCTCATATTTCTTTCACGTTGCATTCCTGGAAACTTGCAAAACCATCGGTGTTCTTCCGTCTGGACTAGTGATTAATAAACAGCCGTTCATAGAAATTTCTGAAGAACTTACGTTAATGTGGAATGATGTTATTCATTCATCAGAAGAACAATTGCTAGAAGCTTTAGCCGTTGGAATTGCTGAAAAAATGATGTCGTACGAAGTTTTGTTTTGGAAAGATTTAGAACTAATTGAAAGGGATACCGAGCATGAAGACATCTGCGACTGGTGGGTCGACATGATGGTTCATATACAGACATTGGAAGTTGCGATTATCAAACGTAAGAAGAAGAAATTGAAAAAACTGTTAAAGAACGATGAAAGAAAACTCGAAACAGCTTTGGTAAGATTTGATGAACAAAAAAAAATTGTTCATATGTATATAATTCAAACACGACACATACACTGGACATTTGTTTATTTGTAATTATAATTGTATATTCGTTTTTGTTTGCGTTTTTGTAATATTTTCTTCATCTTTGTCTTCTTATGAGCTGATGTGCGTTATTGCTACTGTTAATTATATAACAATTTCTCTAATTTAACTTCTCAAATATTTAACATTTGTGTCATAAAAATCTTGGTAACTTTTAGTTCATTCAAAATTTCATCAAGCTACAAAAAAGTGTCTTGATTCAATACACTTCAATATAAGTTTATACTGTTGTTTATATTTACATCTGTAAAACCTAATTCGACTGAGGAACCATAATGTACTTCTTGGTTCTTCTTGATAAGTTTCGCTCCCAAAATGCACTACGTTAAAATAAAGGGTGGGGAGGGAGGGTGCATTAAAACAAATAATTTACTTATTCATTCGAATGAAAAGAACTTTTTTTGTATTGTAATATATTTACTTCGTCACACACAAGTGATACATTTTCCAAAAATCAACGTTGTGCTTTAAACTTTCTGATTTTTAACTGAAACATTTTAAATTAGTAACTACGGGCGTATAACTGGGGCGTGAAGAACTGCAACATAACACACACACACACACACGGACGGACTGACAGACACGGGGAAATGAAAGATCAGCTACCTTGCGGCGCTGACCAATAAAATTTATGTCTGGTGAAAGATAATAACACTGCACTATACAACTTCTTCCCCAGTTTCCCAAAACAATTGGAGACCAACACTCATTGTTGTAATCAATGTTCTTAAGCAACACAAAATTTATTAGAAAACATTAGAAACTTGATATAAAAATATATTCTTTATATAAAAAACAAACCAACCGGCCTAAACTTCAAGGTTTCGTAACTTTTTTATGATTTTAGTGCCAAAGGTCTCTTTAGAGGAAGGAGTGTATTAACTCTTTCAAGGCCACGATATTTTACTACAAAATTTGTATATCTCAGATAAAGCAGCATAAGTCAAGATTGAGAAGGAATTAACTAGTAAACAACCCCTCAAAAGAAAGATAAGATCCTACAGATTCAGATAATGGTATTTTCATTTTTTTCAAAAAAATGCTCAAAATCCATAATGGCGGAAAAAGCTTCGAAAATTCTGCTAAACTTGCGCAAAATTATAGTTTGGAGGTTCATAACTTCATTCTTTCACTGTAAGAGGAATGCCATGTTTGGAAAATGAAGAAGGAGGATCACTTATTGTTTTTTTCCAGTTACTCTTTTCAACAAATATTTCTTCATTCACGCTTTTCTTCATTGGTGCATGCAGGCAATGAAGAAAAGCGTGAATGAAGAAATATTTGTTGAAAAGAGTAACTGGAAAAAAACAATAAGTGATCCTCCTTCTTCATTTTCCAAACACTTAAAAGAAAAGTCATTTCTCTTCCAAATTTGTTGGAAATGAACAATCATACCCTGAGGGAAAACTTTGTAAGCAATGGCATTCCTCTTACAGTGAAAGAATGAAGTTATGAACCTCCAAACTATAATTTTGCGTAAGTTTAGCAGAATTTTCGAAGCTTTTTCCGCCATTATGGATTTTGAGCATTGATCTGTAAGTGCAGAGCCGGAACAACATTGCAATTCCAATAGCCTAACTCACAGGCTAACATATGAGTGTATTTGGGCTACAAGAAAGTCCGTAGTTCTTCTGTTAGATGGATTTGACGTCATCAGTCCCACAGGACTGATTTTCTTAAGTGCGGCCTTGAAAGAGTTAACCATGGAGCTTACAGGTGTTATCTGCGTCTTGGGTTGGGCCTTATAAACACAGGCACTTTTTAAATACAGGCACCTCAAGATAAGGGCACCTTATAAATATGGGTACTTTATAAACACGGGCACCTTACAAACCCATAAACATGGGTACCCAATAAATACGGGTAGTTCACAAACACAGAGGCACCTTACAAAAGGAGTCACCTTATAAATGCAGGTACCTAACAAAAACTGGGCAGTTATCTGTTGATAAGTTTCTCCAAACATTTTACAGAAATGTGTTTATCAAGTTAAATTTCCGTTTTGTTAGGCCGATTCTAAACACCATCATTCTATCGAACCAGCCAATCAAAACCTTTGTAAATAATGTCTCCGATATGAAAGAGAAAAACCCTACGACCCAAGTTAAGCATTTTTATGATAAAAACATCAATCTGACCCATCTTTAATCTTAGAGCAACCTGTAACCCAGGGACTTTTGCTTTAATCATTCATGGACGCTTATTAAAAATAAATTAATTCCTGGTTTTGTAGTTGACATTTTGCTGTCAGTTAGTCAAAATATACAACTTTATAAGAAGTAAAATATTAACAAAAGAAAAAAATATACAATTTTTTGCCGGTTATAGTTCAAAACGCCCGCTGCAAGCCTCTCTGAAATAATCTATGAGTTGGCGTTGTAGATCCGCCCATCCATTCCGTTATCTGGTTGGAAGATCACAAGACGACAAAGTCAGGTAATAAATTGTGCTAAAAAAACTCCAGAAGAGTTGCAGACGCCACCCATTAAGTTGGTTGTGTTACGCCACCCATTAAGTTGGTTGTGTTACGCCAGTTGGCAATATTTTCCAACTTCGTTACCGCACGAATAACGTCACTCCAAAACGGCGTCGGATGTATTCTCGTCGGATTTTCTTACACAATTGAATGTTGATCGGTCTGCTCAAGGCGTTGCAGTCGAGGGTGAGGGTGATTAATCTGCTGGGCGTACCAACTGGGAAATTCCATACATATTTATCAAAAGAGCAATCTTTGAATTGCAGTAACGCATCAATTGGGTCAATTTTCTGATACGTTGAAATCCTTTTAACACTTTTCACTATATAGCCTCCAATTGCACAAAACATCGTAGCATTTGTTCTTCATATTTCACCTGCTGTTGCTGCTTTTTGTTGCTTTTCAACTTTTTGGAAATTGTCTTGATTGGTCTTTTAATTCTATCTAGTGGTAAGACTTCTTCGAATTCAGGCTGTTGAGCGAAAAGAACTAAAAGGATTTCAACGAATCAGAAGATTTACCCAATTGATGCGTTACTACAATTCAAAGATTGCTTTTTTAATAAATATGTATAGAATTTCTCAGTTCGTACGCCCAACAGATTAATCATCCCCAAAAAATTAATCAGCCAAGTAGCACTTCATCGTTGCGTTCTACCGTTGGTCGTGTCGGCAGGATGAGAGTAGGGTGACGCAGAGATCGTATGCTAAAATTGCTTAGACATTTTTCGTGTTACTTTTGTGTTGTTTTAGTGAAGTGAACGACAAGGATTTTGAAGCACAGCTTGAAATCCGAAATTTTGCCAACCAACATTTTATTTTTGTATATATTTTAACTCTAACTTTTTCTTTCAATAATTGCGGATCTTGCTTTCAAAAGATTTTAATTGGATTTCTGTGTATACAAGAAAGCCATATTACAAATTGTTGTTCTTCGTGTTTTTCTTCTTTGACTGTCTTCCAAACCTAGTGTGATCATGATCAATAAAACCTATATATTTTTTTCTTGTTTTTTTTTATGTAAACTTTGGCTATTTTTTGTTTTAAATCAAAGTTTGAAACGCAATGGATTTTTCGCTTTAATTATTTTTTTTGAAAAAGTTTTTTTTTTGGCTCTTACAGAATGAGGTTCGGAATTCCCGAGTTACAAAACCGAGTTACAAAACCGAGTTACGCATTATGACGTCACAAACCGAGTTACTAACTCGGAGATTTTTAAATTTTAATTTTTCTCGAGTTACTAACTCGGAAATTTTATTCACGTAAAATTTTCCCGAGTTACTAACTCGGAAAATTTTTTTTGATTTATTTTTTCCGAGTTACTAACTCGGGAAATTTTTAAAGTATAATTTTTCTCGAGTTACTAACTCGGAAATTTTATTTTTGTAAAATTTTCCCGACTTACTAACTCGGAAATTCTTTTTGGTTTTATTTTTTCCGAGTTATAGAATATTTTTCAAATATTGTAAGGAATATTTTCGAAAGTTCACTGGGAATAGTGTGAGTTTTTAAAAAAGGCAAAGTAGCTAGGCCAAGTTTGTGGCAAATTTCGAAAATCGTTCAATTTTAATGAAAATTTAATAGTGGAACAAGTTTGTACTGCTGATTTCAAACATGAAGGACAACTTGTGGATAAGGTCAAATTAGGCCAAATTTGGACCAAATTTTGAAAATTGTTCAATTCTAATGAAAATTCTAGTGAAATAATTTGAGGCTAAATCCAAACAAGGTACGATGAGCAATGGTACTCGTTAAATGTACTCGTCAAATGGTACTCTTTCGTTTTATGCCATCTGGCGCATGTTGATGTACATTAATAACGGAAACTTTCGGCAGGAGATTTTGACTTGTCCTAAAGTTTTTTAATTTAAATACTATCGGAAATATATTTTTTTGGTTCATTTGAGGCCTGAAGCAGTCGGTGAAGGTTTTCTGCACTTTGGATAACATTGACGAATACATGAGAAAGAAAGTTGTTTATATTTTTTTTGCTGTATGTGCTCACGTGTTTTGTTTTCGTTTTTTTCTTTTCTCCCTAATCATCTTAAGCCGGTGTGTGTTATTGTTACTGTAATTATAATGTTTACACTCTTTCATATTTTACAGCACTTTCTTTAATTAATTTTTAACACATTTAAACTTTTCAAAAGTTTTTCCTCCGGCAATTTTTGTTGTTAATGTAGTTTTCTTATAAAGGACTGTATAAACTAATCTTAATTGACAGATATTGATATATTTACGAACTCAATAACTTTCCAAAAATGCTATACAAAGGATAATATATGTTTTCATTAATAAAAAATAACAACAGAAGTATCGCTATGTTTTGTAAAAAAGAACAGAGCTGTTATCAAAATATATAAAGTGTTACTTTAGTAGTTTCAAAAACGCCAATGACATAAACCTAATATTAGCACTCACAAAAATTAATTTGAATTTAAGATCTCTGGTCTTACAGGTTTATTTTAAAGTTGCCAATCGAATACAACAATCTAAAAGATAGTAAACAAAAGGTATTTACGCCTTTGGTGTTGAATCATAGTCGGCTTTGAAAAGTCACATCGAACAGTAATGTCGACACTAATTTATTTGAAATCTTTTTGTATTTAGCACTGTTAAATAATTTCTTTTAGAATTAACATGATACCACCTCAAGATTATGAAATAAAATAAATTCATATAGAAATATAGAATCAATTTTCCCACTTCGGCAACTTTTTATGTTGGAGTTTTCAGCTGTCACAATTCATCAAGGGTAAGAGCAATAGAAAAATATGTCAGCGGTGCCATGGTCAAGCTTTAGTTAAAAATAATATCCAGGACAGCATAATCATCAGGATTAACATATTCATCGACTTGCTCAACTGATTAATTTTGATGCCATTTCTGCATTAATGAATATCAAAACTTGCGCTGTAAAATTTCTTCGTTTGCAAATTTTCATTATAGTTGAACAATTTGGTCCAAATTTAGCCTTATGCACAAGTTGACCTTCAATTTCGAAAACAGCAGTACAAAGTTATTCCTCTATTAAATCTTCATTAGAATTGAACAATTTTCAAAATTTGGTCCAAATTTGGCCTAATTTGACCTTATCCACAAGTTGCCCTTCATGTTTGAAATCGGCAGTACAAACTTGTTCCACTATTAAATTTTCATTAAAATTGAACGATTTTCGAAATTTGCTACAAACTTGGCCTACTTTGCCTTTTTTAAAAACTCACACTATTCCCAGTGAACTTTCGAAAATATTCCTCACAATATTTGAAAAATATTCTCTAACTCGGAAAAAATAAATCAAAAAAAAATTTCCGAGTTAGTAACTCGGGAAAATTTTACGTGAATAAAATTTCCGAGTTAGTAACTCGAGAAAAATTAAAATTTAAAAATCTCCGAGTTAGTAACTCGGTTTGTGACGTCATAATGCGTAACTCGGTTTTGTAACTCGGTTTTGTAACTCGGGAATTCCGAACCTCTTACAGAATGTTCTTAACAAATCTTATTTTAATTATAAAAATTATAAAATATGTATCCATGGTTTCAATTCACACATTTCTTTTGTTTGTAGCAAATACTTTCTGATACTACTTGTTAAGCCTTATTTACACTTTTTGAAAGGTAAATTAGCATTAGTGTGACTTAGGCCTAAGAGATCACAAAAAGTAAGAAAGTTTTTTGCATATTTTCATCTGTTTAAGTGTAGATCTATTTGGTTTGCATATTCCAAGTTGGTTTTGAAATGCCGAAAACTGATTTTGTGGAAATATTTAAGCATATAACTTTGCCTCATATCAGGTCCCAAATCAACCCAAACATTTATTTTTCGGCCAAAAACTTGTTTTCGTTTCCGCTGTTAATGTATAGCTTGCTGTCTGTACAAATTGGAATGCTTGAGCGCGGGAGCATTTTTAGCTAAAGCTACATGCTAGTATATAAACAAGTAAATGGAAAGTATTTCTATGTTGCAAACGTTCGTCCAATTTAACGTGATGTTAACACATTTGCTACTATATACATTTGCTACCTTTTGTAACGTTGAAGTCTGTTGATCAAAAAACATTTGCTGTAAAAATTTGCTGTAGGATTTTTTAAAAAATAAATATCAAGAAATAAAAAGATATACAAATTTTACGCCCTCTGCAATAATTTCCTTTTATAACATAGCCTCTTTTATAGTGAAGAACTAGACGCCAAGGCGCACGTCGCCCGCGATCATCATGCATCTCAGATAAAATACTTCTTACCAGTTTTGATTCAAAAATGATCTCTTAATTCAAATCCCGTCGTAGCATATAAAACTTGTTGTAGGAACTGTTCAAAAAAACTGAATAAACTGACGTCAAATCTATGATACAGTGGAATCTGACGTCATAAAAAAACCGTTGTCATTGCTGCGTTGTTTTACGCGGAAAATACACCCATTCGACACGACATTATACCATTTTTATTTTCCGCCCGATCAGGGACCTGGGACTAACAATATTGGTTAGAAAGAATTGAGTTGCTGTAGAGGCGTAGGTTAGCGAACGAAAAAATACTCCAGTTTGAGACATGTTATTTAAAATACCTGCATATGTAAGAAGCGCTTCTCGCAAAAAAATAAGTGGTAATGGCGGATGGAGAGGTGGTAATTGTGGAGGCCCTGGGATGAGTTCGTCTCCAGCTTTATCCATATCAATATCGAAAGAACTCTATCGATAAATACAATTTTTAATCAATTTCTATTATACTATCTCCTTGGTTAAATGTACTTCACACATTTCCTGAGGCAATGAAGGCAGTGATACCAAGAGCGCGCAGAAAGGTCGTTGGCAGCGTGCATTGTAAGTTTACACAAGAGCGTTCAGTAAAAGGGAAGCACGCAGTATTTCTTGACGAGCGCGCAGATTGACCCTTCTGGGCCATCGTAGTTTATATTGGTGTTTGCGCATTTACTTTATTATTTACATTATTCTCATAAAAGTCACCCTGGTAATATTCCTAAGATATTCTTACAAATAAGGTGATTGTCACCCTGGTATTCTTATAGACAGAGGCGTATTCAAGGTCAGTCAAAAAAGTGGAGGACTCCAACATAACGATATTTCTTTTCAGTCTTAAGTGATAATTAGGTTACCTGCACTCTTTCCTATTTTACTCTGAATGACTAAACTCTCCTCCACAAATTTTGACTGACCTCTAGCTACGCCTCTGATAGAAGCTATTCTTATAAAGAAAAAAGTGTACACTCATTATTCATCGGGATAAGCAGGTCAACTGAAGTTGCTAATATAAGCTTATAAGCATATTAACTACCCTTGAGATCTGTAAACTCAAGCATATTCATAAGCATATTTTTACGGTTAAAAACGAAAAAACACTAAGCATATCTACCGTCACGTCGTTTCAGGGGCATGCTTACAAAAAGAACTTAAGGTAGTTTAGCAGGCCTTTGGATGTTTTTGTAAAAAACATGAACAAAACTAAGTATGTTTTTATCTTATTCCTTTCTCTTAATTAAAGGTATACAGCACACATCCGTTAATTTGAACACACAAGGGACCGAAAAATTTGTTCGAATTAGCGAATGTTCGAATTATTATCGGATAATTGGGAAAAATAAGAATTCGGATAGAATTTATTACATCTTTTTCTTGCACGTCGACAGCAAACAAGAAT
The DNA here is from genome assembly GCA_027922465.2 of Turritopsis dohrnii. Lineage (NCBI taxonomy): Eukaryota > Metazoa > Cnidaria > Hydrozoa > Anthoathecata > Oceaniidae > Turritopsis > Turritopsis dohrnii. The sequence continues at coordinate 512,230 of BQMF02000238.1, read as the reverse complement.
ATTTTCAATATGTTTATTTTCTGGTCAAATTTCATTTTATGAATGATTTGTACCTAACTGGACAATAGCAAAGAGTAATATGTTCATGCCTAATGGGTTCACGACTTACAAGTAGAATTTCTTCCAAGTTTCTGGCCAAAATAAGCAAACTGCCCTCTCCAAGGCAGACATCTCTCTAAAGTAAAGCGGACAAAATCTCTGATCCCGTAAAGTGCCCGCTTTAGGGATTATTATCAAACTGAAAAGAGACTTAAATATTTTTCATGTATAACTGGTGCTCTATACGTTGCATCAAGCAGGTTAGACTTGACAACTACAAAAATGTCACCAAGAAAACTTAACAAGTATAAAGTGAGCCACAGAATCAAACAGTCTTTTTCAGGTCATGCTTAAGTAGAAGACACATGTCCACAAAACAGGACAATTGGCCATGCATTTACAATCTGGCTGTCCAAGTTAAAACAGACATTGGAGAAAGACAACAGCCCAGTGCAGTGTCTCTGGGGGATGAGACTGTATAAATATCATCGACACTATACACTTTGCATCTCCCTATAACAGCCAAGTTCAAAGAATGCACTTCACCACAGTCATTAATATTGCACACTCGAAAGAACATGTTTTTGCCCATCAATGGTAATGTGAAGGAAGAGAGAAAGGTCATACTTTCTTTCTTTTCACAAAATAATACTTTCTCTGCAAAATAATACTTTCTCTGCAAAATAATGCTTTCTCTGCAAAATAATACTTTCTCTGCAAAATAATACTTTCTCTGCAAAATAATACTTTCTTTTCATAAAATAATACTTTCTCTGAGAAATAATACTTCTTTCTTTTCACGAACTTTTACTTTCTACGCAAAACTTTATATATACAGTGGAACCTCCAATTAGCGGACACCACCGGGGAAAGGGGTAAGTGTCCGCTAATTAGAAGTGTCCGCCTTTTAGAAACTTTTGATCTAAAAGCCCCAATTTTGATATTAGGCCATGCCAGGGTGTCGAAAATATGAAATATCTGTCTGAGGTACTTATTTAAAGACACTAGGACATAGAAGAACAAGAGAAAGGTCATTGAAATACAACAATTTAGTTTTCACGAAATAAGAGAAAGTCTAGAAATATAAACATAAAATGAACAAATCAACTTAGAATCATATTGCTTAGTGATAAAATTGCTTTATAGTTTTTTGTTTTTTATTGTTTATTCCAACAGTCTCGAGTTTGTCTTAAATAGAAGAAAGGGAAGATCTTTCATTACTGTTGAGTTATTTCAGATTCATCAACTTATCAATAATAATCAGAGCATCGCGTGGTAAAATCTCCTCAGGTTCAACTTCTTCAACTTCGTCTTCACTTTCTTCCCGATCTGATTCATGAGTTTCATCGATCCCAGATTCCTCTTATAGGTACTCTTTCACGCACTTTTTAACTGAGCTAACCCTCCAATCCACTTCATACACGTTGACTGCAGGAGCAGATGAGCATGTCTCGATGTCGAAATCAATATATATTCCTCTGCCGTCATGGATGAGTCAGCAAGTTCATCGAAGAGAACTTTAAACTCACCGTCAAGAACCTTCTCATCATCATTTCCATACGAATTCTGGTCGAAGCCACATTTCCTAAAGCAGTTCTTAATGGTATCAGTTGATGCCTCTTCCCAAGCTTTTGCAACCCATTCAATACATCAACTTCTTGGAAATTTCAGAAGCCAGTACATCCTCTTTTGTGCGTGTAATTACGAAGTAAGGAATCAAGGGAAGACGATTGTAAATCATAAAGTAAGACAAAATGGCATTTCCTTTTCAGCCAACATCATTACGAAGGAGATGTACGATGTTGAAATACCGATTGTTTTAGATGAGAGCTGGAATCGTTATCAATACGAGTCTTTTGCTACCACGGATACCATGCTTACATGTGACGATTTGCACTCCTTTAATTGGGGAATCCCTACTTTACAAACATGAACCAGATAACATAGTTGACAAAAATGCTGTAGCGATCATTCGAACAGACTCGATGGGAAAGGACAGTGTTGTCGGTCATCTACCTGAGAATATTTCTAAGCTTTGTACCCTTTTCTTAAAAGTACCAAACACCGGAATCAGAGCTCGAGTGACTGGAAAGAGATTGAATCGAGGTGGTGGCTATGGACTTGTAGTGCCAGTGGTTTATGATTTCGTTGGTCCAGTCAAATTCGTCGACTGGGTCAAGGGAAAACTACAAACTTGTAAAAATAATTTAGATAATAAGACAAATAAGTGCTTGAAATAAAGAATCTCAAAAAATAATTTGTGTTTCTTAACGTTTCTTAACTAGTTTGATATTCAATGTCCGCTAATTGGAGAGGAAAAATAGGGGTTTTGGCCATTTCGTGCAAAAAACTTTGTCCGCTAATTGGAGGGTCCGCTAATTGAGTGTCCGCCTTTTGGAAACTTTTTTATGAGGATTTGACTAGCAAACGGCCGGGGAAAATGAAATTGTCCGCTAATCAGAGGTGTCCGCCTTTTAGAGTGTCCGTTAATTGGAGGTTCCACCATGTAAAATAATACTTTTCCTGGTCTAAGGTGTGAACTTGGGGTACAAAGTTTCTGGCAGTCTAACTCTGGTATGTTGCCATTATCCAAACAAACGAGGACCGGCTAATTTTTCTGTGAACTCCTCCCATTTTCACACGTGATTGAACCAGTTATGTGACTTAGGTATAGAAAGTCTAACTAAAAGAAAGTATTAAATGTAATCACATGGTTGTATGTAATTTGATTGACGTCGTCAATGGCGTTATTTTGAAATTTCCCGCTGTTTTGTAATTTCCCGCTGTTTTGTAATTTCCCTCTGTTTTATTTTTCAACATTCGAATAGCCGATCGAACATGAAATTGACAACTTTCGAATGTTTTTGATTCTTTTACAAAAGGAAGATATGTTGATGTTATTCTCGAATTATTTTTATGATTTTCACTTCATTTGTCTGCTCCTTTACTTCCTTATCACCATGTGATTAACCAGTAATCACATGTTTAGATTCGTGAAATTTGGGATAAATTACCCTCGTTCAATTTTTGAAAATTTGAAATCTCCCTCGTTTCACTCGGGAGATTTCAAAATTTCAAAAATGAACTCGTGAAATTTATCCCAAATTTCCCTCTCAACCATGTGATTACTAGTACTTATTCAGAAAGTATTATTTTGTGTTGAAAAAGTATTGTTCTCTATAAAGATATAGTACTATTTTACATACAGATAGTAATATTTGACGAAAAAGAAAGTATTACTTAAGTTAATTGATGAATAATATTCGCCATGTTTACAACATAGCCTGATGATGACAATATAGTCGAAAAGCTTCGCATATAATTTCTTGTTTTCTGCTTATATTTAAGTTAAGCAATTTCATTTCATAAAATCGGTAAACAAAGATTTATAATTTATAGAAATAAAACAAAAACACTAAATTAAATTTTGATTTCAATGGATCTTCGTACCATGTCTTTCGTGTACCCCTCACACAGATCACTAGCGATTTGATGAGAGCAAAGGATACTTTGCGTCGAATCCAATGGCTCTCATCCCATACCACACATTGCACTAAATACGAGAAGGATAAACAAACCCTGGTCTATCATTCGAATTCTTTCATTGTAGGATTTTTTCTTTTCTTTCTCGTTTATCTCGTACGTCTTTTTCAAGGTCCATCCTCCCATACCTTCCTGCTATAGGGTTAAAAACTCTTATATCTAAAAATAGTTTCTAGCCAGGAGTCCAGAATCCTCTTGCCGACATGTCAACTCTTGCTTGTTCTGGTTGGTTGGATGTTCTTTCGTTAAACTTTCTCCTGTGAGTGGGTGCGGTAATGGCTCGACTTTGACGTCAGTACAAACTTCCCGTAACAATTTTGCAGTTGTGTCGCGTAGTGTGTTGTGACGCTGTGCTATGAAACCGCCTTTCTTGGATAACGCATGTTGGAGGTTGAAAGGGGCTCCACATCCGCATTTTTCTGGTAGACTGGAAAGGCTGTAGCCATAGCGAATCTTGATGAGATCCCAGAACGATTGTTTGTTGAGTTGGAAATCTTCTTCAGTCAGTGGCGTTGTTAGCCAACGTGACGCTCCTTTTTCATTGCTAATGTCGAGAGGCTTTCTCCTTCCGTCGCTGATGGAATTGCGAATCTTCTCGAGTGCTAATTTATTGCTTTCCATCTTCCGTTGCTTAATCATTCTTTTCACGTCTTTGGTCTTTTTATCAGAAACGCTACTTTGTCGGTTTTGTGCGATGATGTCATCTTGAAGTTGCTTGGCAATTTCAAATGAGTTTTGAAATTCTATCTTAGCAAGTTCCTCAATAATTGGAATTCCCAAACCTCCCATATTTGGTGGTAAGGAGAATACCTTCCTCTCAATCCCTGTTCCGCCAGTCAGTGCAGGAATGAGCATTGTCATGATCAATTCGTCAATTGTCTTTAGTGCTTCTGACGTATCGGGAATGGTTTACATGTAGTAGTTAAGTTGTGGAGCAACCGCCGCAATTTTAGAAAGTGTTGTCAGCTCGTCGACCCATTCAATAATCATTTCATGCAGGAATTCCTTTCGATAGCTTTCTGAACCGAGATGATTTTGCCTTCTGTTGAGATCTTCATACCGCTTCCAGCAAAGACTTGTCTTGCATATTCAAGATGTTCTGTCTTGACAATTAGCCCTATGTTGGACGTTTTCGTTCGATGAAGTCCCACATCTTTTTCAAGCCATCAATTGTTCCAGCACCAAACATCATCAACGTAGCTAGCCGATTTGGTGTTTGAATCAACAGCCAGGAGGATTAAATTGCTATGGGGTCGCCTTGTGTTGTTCCCTCGTCAGACTTCAATTCCACTCCACCGATAACGAATAATCTTGATTCGACTTTATAACAATTTTCGACGTAGGGTAGAAATGGAAGGGCAGATGATTTTGACGTTATGTAAAAAAACTTTCCAGTTTACGTTATTCTCGCTATCGTTTTTCCAATTATTCTCCCAAGTACTTCTCCTATTCCTATCGGTCTCACGCCTGAAGCTATGTTGAGAAAATTCCCGAGTTCGGCGCGGCACGGAACAGCTTATGAAATGGACCTAATCGACAAGCCATCAGTGCTTAGAGCGAAGTCAAAGAGTGTTGTTCCGTGTCTTTGCTAAAGTTGCAATTGCTCCACATAAACCAATTGACTCGCTATGAAAGAAAGAAAGAAAGAAATTATTTTAAGTTAAATTAAAATTAAAGTATTATTTCAGAAGTGTTTCAGAAAGTTAAAGTCCAAAACGCACGTTCGTTCAGATCAGGTGCGGTAGAAGAAAAGAAACAGAAGAATCGCTCGCATATCTTCCTCCACTCTTTTGATTTCGTAGCACTCTCCGTCCTGGAGATTCAATTTAGGGTTTGGGTTTAGGGTCAGGATTACTTTTAATCTCCGAGATGGATAGCCAACTAGTAAAAAATATGGCAATACATTTGTGGGAGCAAGTCATTTAATTGAACGTTTCTCCGTTTTCTTTTTGCTCTTGCTCTTTTTCACCTATGAAGAACGACTTCGCGGCGCTATTTCCTTTTCGCACCCCCACTCTCCCGTCCAGGATGTTTTAGTATATGTTTTAGTGTCAGGGTTAGGGTTAGGGCTAGGATCAGATACAGTTAGGGGAGTGCGAAAAGGAAATAGCGCCCGACTTCACTATTCAACACTCTTTCTATGGTTTTTGAAGTATAACATAAGTATCTCATGCAGGGTTTATTATGTTTCAATCCAGTTTGCACCCCCTATCTGTGTGTGTAGATATAGAATTGTTGGTGAATGATGCATGAAAAGGTATTTTGAATTTAAAAGTGTTATCCATTTTGTGGTGGAAAAACTGATCAAAAGTGTATACATGAAATTGTTTTTTTATGATATAAGATATACATGACAAAAAGTGTTTGACGCTATACCTATTGCACTCTTTCGTACCCTCTAACTTTATTGATGATTCTCTGATGCAGAATTACGCGCTGATTAATGATCTCAAATAGTTGCAAAATAACTTGGGTCTCAAAATCAACAGAAAAGAAGTTATTGTCATTAACAATTAGTTTAACAATTAGTTAATGACAATAAGACAATTAGTTATTGTCATTAAGACCTATTAAGACCTATATTAAGACCTATAAAAATAGGTCTTAATGACAATCACTTTGCAGCTCAATCGGCATTTCCATCAACACTTCCTGGCTGAAAGACCTTTCTCAACACCGTTTATTTTTCTCAATCTTTCTCTTCATTGCAGATACTTTGTCAACTGTACTTAACATTTTTACTTTAATTCGGTTTCGTGCGAAACAGGAGTATTTTCTGCGTCGTAAGCATCTGTTTGCAAGTTAGAAACTTTGGTGTAAAAGTTATCACTCAAGAATAGGAGTCTTTCATAATACGGCCAAGTAATTTTATAAACCTCATCAGCTCCAGCACCACTTTTTTGCAGCTTGCTGTTAATATCTTCTGTTGTCAACCCTCTAATTCCATATTCTTCCATTGTTGCTTTAATTCTAGTAAGTGCGTTTTATCTTTTTTCTTTGTCTTTATACTCATCGCAAGTTGTTTTTAACAGGCACGGTTTTGCCTTCCATATAAAGTTGTAAGTTTGATAATGTGATGATAATAAAGATTTTTTATTACTTCTCTTTTCTTTTTCGACAGTTCTGCAACTGTAAGCACCCAGTTATCTTCTTCTCCTTCTTCTTGCTCATCTCTAGTCCTAGCAATTTTGTGTCTTAGCTGGTCTTCCTCAGAGAGCATCTCAAGGCTATAATATGTAAAAGACCAAAAATACAAAATCCTTTGGTGCACAGAGTAGTACAAAAAAGCTGTTACTATCTACTTTAAAAAAAATAAAACAATTGGAGGATATTGAAGCTTATATGTTTCTTTCGTTATATTTTTAGATCAAAACATTCAATATACCTTAAAGGTACTAATTTTCGCACATCAAGAAAAATTTTTTTTCGCGAATATTAATTTTCGCACACTAGCCAATTGTTTTCAAATTATCGGTATTAATTTTCAAGCACAAAGGCCTCCTATATAATTTTTTCTAGGCATACAAATAAAAATGAAGAAATTTTTAAAAATAAATGCCACTTTCTTTCCAAAAACAAAAAAACGGTTTTAAAATAATGGTATTGATTTTCACGCGCTCCCTGCCTGCGCATAATTTCGGTATTAAATTTCACACAGAGACCCAAAAATGCGCGAAAATTAGTACGCGCAAAAATTAGTACCTTTAAGGTATATAGTATAAAACTTATTGTATTGTTTCTCAAGTTATTGGAGGATTTTTATCCATGTTTTGATCTTTTACTGACTAGAATAGTATATTTGAATGTCAGCTGAAACCTCTTAACTCATCCATGTTTCTCACAAAACTAACTTTCTTCTTTTCGTGTATTCTCAAAATTAACTTTCTTCTTTTTTGTGTATTTTCAAAGTTAACTTTTTTCCTTTTCGTGTATTCTGTTTCTCCCTACAGAGTTCCTGTTTCATCAAAGTTCATTCATTTCGCAAAAATCGTGCCACAAATTCTGTTGAATTTCTTTGATGTCTCGCGAAAAGAAAAGATTTCTTGCAAAAAAATGAACTGTTTCGTTATATTTTTAAAGATTTTCAGAGTTTTCAAGAAAACTTTAAAACATTTAATTTCTCTAAAAACACACGATACATTATGAAATTTTTCTTTAGCAATGTCTGAAAGAAAACTTGCAAATCTTTCGAAAGAAAAATTCATAAGTGTACCAGGGCCTTAAGCAGGGTGTTAGCTAGAAATTCTCAATTGAGGCCGTTAGGCTATAACTACAATGTGCATTTTTATAACGCAGCAGAAACGCATGTTAATGATGAGTTTAAGCCGATGTTTCAAAACAGAATCAAATCATTTATTTTCACAGCAAGCTTATTTACTAACTTTTCATAAATTTATTGCTGTACTCAATTGGGAAACTTATTAGCTTTTTGGATTGGGAAAGAGCCGTCTAACGGCGCCTGTAGGACCCTAGCTAACAAGATACATGTTGCAATGTGATACTTTCTTTTACTAACTGTCCAGATAAATATTAATAGTGTGAAGTGAAAAAAAACAGAAACAAACACACCTGATGTATTTAATGTATATAAATAAATAGAGAATGTCTCATTAATATTGTGTAATATTTCATTACATTTATAAAAAGGTCTGTTCTTAAATCCACTTCGTAGTACATTAACAAGAAAAAATGCACATTGTATGTCATTATTTCCTTTGCAAAATAATGCATAATGGATACCTGCCTTCTGCATCGCTATTTTTGTTAAGTCTGTTACACTGAACAACTTATTAAATAACTATGGCCTATATAGATCCAAATTATTTTCATCACCCATCACCAATATTGCAGACACCAAAAACTGCTTGAGAGACCTTCTTCTAAACGTTGCATAGAATTGGCAATCATATCACATCATATTAGGTTAATGTTGCTCCTCTGTTTAGTACACAGCAATTTTTTAGGTATTTGATTTTTGTAGCTAGAGTACCCTTTCCTGATTCAATTGTAATATTGTTATTTATTGTCTCATTTTGCCAGTGAACTCTTCTTTGAATGCCATTCTGATTTAGTTTGATGCAAAATGATAAAACTGATGTAAGTTTTGGAAAAATGACAACACTTCGACCATTCAGATGCGAGGATTTATTTCATATTAATAATGTGTGAGTGTGTGTTAATGTGCTTCTTCTTCACTTGGTTTGCTGTAGAAAATCTGGTATAAAACCAGCGATATCACATCATTATTGATTCACCCTTCTTTATCAGTAAAATTTTAGATTTTTATTCAACCTTGGGGGGAAATTTGAATCTTGATAATTATGTTTATAATTATGTTTTATGTTTTCAGGAATCTTGATCCTTTAACAGAAACTGTATCCTTTTCTGGCAATTAATATCAAAGATTAAAAGTCACTCTGTTTCATTACAAGGTCATTTAGTGCATGTTGATGCTTATTCAAATCTTATCGTAATGAGTTTCTTAACATTTCACAGTATGGGCTGCCATTTTATCTGTCTTATTTGGCCCACTGGCCAGAGTATTTCCAAGTTGCTGAATCTGCGAATGGTCGAATAATGGGCTATAGTAAGTATACCTAGAATGTACCCCAATGTGATACATAATAAGTAAAATTTTACTGAAATGTTTTACTAAATTAACTATGATGTTGGCTGATTTTATTGATAATTAAACAACTCAATGTAACAACTAATTCACCTCAAACTTAAGAGAGGAAAAAAGAAAAATCATGAATTAAATGTATAATCAGTTTGAGCCTGCAGTCAATTTTCAGAAGTTTCACGATCATATACACCTTGGAAGATGACATAAATGGAAATATAAGCAGAAAAACTTTTTTTATTAATTTATCAAAAATATTTCAAAAATATTTTCAACAGGATACAAGTTTCAGTTTATACATACTGCTATTAATGCCAGCCCTTTAACTGAAGGGATCAAAAACCATGAATGTTTTTTCTCTTAAGTAGAGCTTTCAGGATGATTAATATCTGCATACTGTTTTTTGTTCTGCTTTAAGTGATGGGTAAGGCCGAGGGACATCTCGCAAACGAGCAGTGGCATGGACACGTGACTTGTTTAAGTGTGGCTCCAGAATTTCGAAGGTTGGGTTTGGCTGCAAAATTGATGCATGATCTGGAAGAGGTGTCAGAAAAGTAAAGTTCCTCCCGCATTTATAGTTTTTTTGTATTACTTCTACAACTAAAATATGCTGATTTTAACTGTTTTTTTCATAACTCCATTTTTTTTTTCTACGATGTAAAGGGAATTTTTTGTAAAAGTTTCATCAAGAGATGTTTTATTCCTTTTCTTCACTTAATGCTTATCTTCAATTGGTTTTGTCAAGGAAATGTTTGAAGAAGAAACTAACGTTCTAAAGAATGTGAAGGAATGTACCTTAAGGGGATTTTTTTTGCGTGGATTAATTTTTGCGAATTTTGGCCGAATTCGCAAAAATAAATCCACGCAAAACGTCAAGACATGAACGATTCGCAAAAAAAAAAAAAAAAAATCCACGCAAAGTTTTATGATTTTATTTGCTCTGTGTTCCTTTCGTATATTAACCATTTCCTTGTACTTATCAAGCACCCATTGGTTTGCACTGTGGCAGGCATGGAAATGGTGATTTTCGCTGCTGTTTCTAAGCTATATTAAGAAATATACGCATTGCACTTTGTTCACATTCGCCAAAATATATCCAAACATTTTCCTTGAGAAGCTCTGACTCTCAAAAATTAATCCACGCAAAACGCTCTCAAACCGTGGCTCGCCAAAATAAGTCCACGCAAAAATAAATCCCCTTAAGGTATGTATAAATTTTACAGTCGATTTCTTTATATTGATTTCTTTATATTTATATTTATATTTATATTGATTTCTTTATATTATATTCTTTATATTTCTTTATATTTATTATGTAATTTTACCTACAAGAAAGACATGTATAGTTTTTTATTCGACTTCAGAAAAAAGTGTTTCTTCGTCGATTTGTTTGTTCGTGCGTCGAATGATGTCGCCGTCAACATGTATAAAAAGTTTGGCTATGTCGTATACAGGACGGTACTGGACTATTATTCAGGAGATCCTGACGAAGACGCATACGGTGAGAAATTACTAAAATTAGAGACTTAATGTTTTTAGGTTTGATTTATATTACAGTTTATAGAATTCGAACTATAAACTATATATATAATTCGAATAATCATGTAAATCGAACAAAGTCTTCGGTCCCGTCCGAGTTTCCCCTTAAACTCCTATAATCCGAAATTCATGCAATTCGAACAAATTTTTAATCCCCGTGGAGATTCGAATTACATGAGTTACTTTAAGGGCAGAAAGTTTCGCGGGCAGAAAGTTTCGCGAGGATCGAAAATCGTGAAATTTCGCGAATTTAACTTTCGTGAATAACAATTTTAGAACAAATTTTACTGATAAAACTTTCGCGAATCCTACAAAAACTTTTCTTTCGGGGGAAAAAACTTTCGCGAATGACAATGAATGAAGAAAATTTTTTTTGAATTATTTTAAAAATTCTTGAAATTCTTAAAACTTTCTTGCAAAAAAACTATCGAAATGTAAATAGAAATAAAGTAAAGATCGTCTTAGTTCATTTTAGAGCGTTTGTATCTCAGGACATCCCTAAAAATTAACTAAAACCACTCCGTTCTTGGATTTCTTGTTATTTGAGAATTTTTTGTTGCTGAAAAAACTTTCGCGATTTTTAGAAAAACTTGACTTTTCGCGAAAAAACTTTCGCGAATTTCGATTTTACTTTCTAACCTGGCAGAAACTTTCGCGAAAAAAGGCAAAAATCGCGAAACTTTCTGCCCGCGAAACTTTCTGCCCTTAAATTAAACTGCAATGTCATCGTTTATCGATGAAAATGAATTAAAATTTTTACTTAAAAATTTTGTTGTGGCCGAAAAAAGTAATTCTGTCTGAAATAATGTGCGATTTCTTTTCAGATATGCGTAAAGCTTTGTCCCGCGACGTTCTCAAAAAGTCGGTTATCCCTCTGAAGCATCCTGTTCATCCAGACGACGTAGAATGACACCAGCTGATCAAGGCAATTGCGTTTGTTGGCGTCATTTTAGCCTTGGTCTGGCCTGTTTTTAAATCTTCTGCGCTATATCTTATCATTACTTTTAGTCTGGTTTCCTTTCTGGCATTGTTTCGGTACTCATGACGAATATTTTACATAGGATATTTTTCGTCTTGTATTACTGCGTTTACTTCACCCGTGGCGCACATTTAATTTTGGTATTTTAATAAGGAATACAAAACGATTAATGGTTTTGTATAAAGTTCGTTAAACATATTTGTTACTCAAACGACACTGTGAAACGGTTGTTTTTAAACCCTTAGAAACCGCTTCTGGTTGTCCTTCAAGCTAAATTGTAATTTTGATTCATTTTATTCCCAATTGAAAGCTCACTAGCGTTCATCAAAAAGAAATCAATTGTTCGTTGTGGCGTTTTTTCTAGGTGAGAGTAAATATACCAAATGTTTGTATGATGTCGAGATATCGACTGATATTTTTACTAAAAACGAATAGAAAAGAAGGTCTGGTTCCTGTTGTGTTTATTTGCTGGTCCTTTTTGTATACGTATTGGATAAACAACACTATACGCAAAGCATACACCTATCCCGAAATTCATTTCAAACGCCACTGGACACATGTAAAAAAAACGGGGTTTAAATGTATAAGATGTAGTACTTCAACAAGTTAGAGCATTTAAAAATTTAGGATATTCATTTTCAGCCTTGACAGTCGTATTTGATATACTATGTTTTTATGAAGAAAATAGAATAATATCTTGACCGAATATATAAGTAGATGAAGATAACATTTCCATTTCAATGTTTATATTGAGTCAGGTATGTTATCAATAAAAGACGCAACCCAAGATAAAGATAGTGAACTTGTTTCGGACAGTAGAAGTGAAAATATCAAAAACATTCTCAACATTGTGTTCATTATGCTCTCGAAAAAGATTTAAAGATAATGAACCATCATAAGGTCGAGAAAAAAGTGTGTTAGCAGTTTTCTTGTGAGATAATCTCCACGAGAGAGCCAATCATTTTTTTTTCTACTTTGTATGGGTACTTTGTTAATGATAAACTATTGCTCTTTCCAAGACCATTTCTCAATTGTTCGATTTCTTCTAACATCAGCATAGTGCAACCCTCAACTCTACGTATAATAGTTCATTATCTTTAAGAAGACTTTTAACAGATATAACGCCAATTGACTCGCAAAAGATAGTAAGTATTTACTTTCCAAAATCTTGTATTTATCATGAAAATACAGTGATCCGTTATAGGGTCAAAGAGAAATACAGTAGTACGTTATGGGGAGAGGACGTCGTAATAAAATTTTCAGCAGGAGAATTCGTTTGTAGTTCTTTTTTTTTTTTTTTTTACAGAAAAAAACTACTTTATTTTTCAAACATATCCGAGTTACAACCAGTCATTAAAAGTGGTGTGGTGACACCAGTAAAGAGCCATATCCCTCCTGGTAGCCTGCTAATCTTATCAACTATATCAATAAGCAATATACTTTAAGGGCAGAAACTTTAAGGGCAGAAACTTTCGCGTTTTTCGCGTTTTTTTGTCATTTTCGCGAAAGTTTCTGCCATTTTAAATATTTTAGGCCAAAAACGCGAAAATTTTTTCCGCGAAATTTGTACATTTTTTAAAAAACGCGAAAGTTTTTTCAAGGTAAAAAAAATTAATTTTTGAACCGAAAAACATCTGCAAGTAAAAAAAAACTGTTTTTAAACCACCAACAACTGAAAAAAATCTATATAAGATGTATTAAGATATAAGATAATATATAATATATAGATTATTATAAGATATAAGATATAATAAGATGTACAAGTCGGTCTGCAGTTAACAAAGTTGAAGCTCATTCATGCTGGCTGGTTGGTAGATTTCTATAACCTATGAGTACATCCAAAGGAAAAGAAGTTATCGAGAGCGGATGGAAGGCGGCGGGCATTTATGATGCGATTAAGGTTGGTTCAGAAAAAATGCCACTCATTGACCCCTTCAAAGATATCGACCCTTTATTAAATGAACACTCCGAACCCTACGACAGCCAGCATCTACTACCTGTATGCGATATCACTGTGGAAGAGTTCGAACTGTTATGCGGTTATAAAATTCAACGAGATGACTTAGAAAGCGACGAAGACTCAGATTCAGAATGGGAAGAGGAAGAAAATGCTTAAATCTTTTTGTAAACAATAAAAAAAGAAAGAAAAAAAAATAACTTTAAACACGATTCGCAAAAGTTTTTTCCCTGTTTGAAAAACTTTTTTTGCTTTTCGCGAAAGTTTTTTCCGCGAAATTTGTTCAAAAAACCCAAAAACGCGAAAGTTAATGTCAAAAATTTCGCGTTTTTTCCTACACGCGAAAGTTTCTGCCCGCGAAAGTTTCTGCCCTTAAAGTAGATAAACCAAAACACAGTTTTTCCAATTACCCGGTTGTATTAATCAAAGAACTTTTCAAGTACTGTTAAATGTTTTGTGGTCACCTATCTTTGTCAGTATCTTCAACATTGATAAAAAAGACATTTACACGAACTTTATTGCAATTATACATGTGTTACATTTTCTGCTTTGCCGTTAATGAATATCACTAAGCAATTTCTTTTAAGATCTCATACATCAAGTATTTAGTTTTTAAGCCAATGAATATTGGTGAAAGCTTCTATTTCCTTAATTAGCTTCGATCATCAACCCTATTACCGTAATTAACCTGACATTGATATTGATTAAACAATTCCGTTTGCATTTTGATCATAATACTACCTTCCTCAACAGAAAAGAAAAACAAAATATTTTATTTCAAAATAAAGCAAGTAAATTTCTGTCGATGGCTAATGACAGGTTAGTAAAAATATTCATTCTATGTAAATAATTTGTTTACACATGTTGACTTAGGATGTATATTTCTTCAAAGCAAATAACGTGACAGTTATTGTGTTTCTTTATATCAAACCCAAAAGTACATTTTCCATAAAAGGGATTCATATTGCTTTTGTAATTGTAAGCATGAGAGAGTAGATACTAACAATTATGGATCATATCCTCTTAGAAAGAATCATTTGAGGACAAACATTATTTGTTTTTTTGTATAAATAAAGTGTTTGATCGTTGTTAAATGTGACATTAATTCAAACAAAATAAAGAATTGCTAGAACTGTCCCAAAACATTCAAAAGAAGTAATATTTGGAACAGGCCTATTCAGTCAAAACTTTACAGGGTTTAAAAAGGTATTGGTGTTGTTTTCCAGTATCAGCAAACAGAAATACTGTAATTGACCAAATGAGCAACATGGCCGATGAGCTAATAATTTGGTTTGTTTCCTCGAGGGGCATCGTTTTTAGGACGCCATTTTAGCATTAAGAAGCCCATATGAGCCTATACTAACCATTGGATCATTGGAGCTTGCATTTGTAGAAAATGGGTTATTTTGAGTAAATTTATTGTCAAATAAGGAGAGTGAAAATTTATTGCCAAAAGGAAAGATGCAAGATTTTCATTTAGCCATAGAAGCTTGAAAGGAAAATTCTTTAGAAAGATTAAATGTTATAAAACATAAAAATTTATAGAACGATAGCAACTTGACATTTGATAAAGACCTACAAAGACAGCTTTTTAATTAAAAGATACTATTTTCGGCTCAATAAAAGCTTTTGGTTTTTCTTTAAGTAATGCTTAAGAAATAATCATGAAGAAACAATCGATAAAATGTTTCAACTTTGTGTCATGTGATGACAGGTTTGAACCCTTTATCCTCCTACACGAAGTAAACATTGAAATTAAAAGAACTTCTTATTCTCGAAACGTGATATTAGCGTTTTCTGTGTATAAACTTGTCAGTTCTAATATGTAGTAAATACAAAATATAGCTTCCATGTCCTCCAAATAGTTATCTACATTATGTTAACAATGTAGACATTTGATGGAGTCGTCGAAGACGATGTTATCTATAGAGATTGTTTGAAATTTATAACTGTTTGTCGTATAAGGTTTGATTTTCCAATATTTGTTTAGAGATTGGAGAGTTATTTTCTGTGTCAATTCTGAGTGATGACGTTGTTCGTCAAGTAAAAAATGTCTGTTATTCTTTTTCTGTGATATCTTCATAATCCACTCTTCACCGTAGAATTCATCAAAACATGATAAAAAAGAAAGATAGCGCAATTAACAACAATGTTTTATCAGCAACAAAAAATTGCTTGTGCAACTGATACTAGCCATCGTCGTTTCAAGTATTTAGTAATTCATAGATTAATGATATCCTGATAAGCAAATTCAAAGGTTCACTTTTGAAGTCATTTAATTAAATCCATTTTCGGAAGTAACATATTTTTAAGCCTATCACCTTCAGGGTTTACTGAAATTGTCATCAGAATAGTTAGCGGATCTGGTCACAGGAAGTGAAACTGTTTATGTTCCGTGACCTCCAAATTACAAGGTTCTTTCTTCAATATCATCTCATTACAAACAGGCACCAAGTTAGTATTATGTAATTTGCTTGAGTTGCTACAAAGCTTCTGTTGTATCCGGTAATATTTCAAAGATAGGATGCATTCAAGTAAACACAGCGATGGAGTGTCTATATTGGAGAGTTTTTTTCATAGATACTTGAAAAACACAAGAGCACGTTAGATTTATCAATAAACGTATTTTCGAATGATAAGATGGGTGCTCGCACAAGTAAACAGTACGATATACCAAAAGTTGAAGCCAAGACACAATCGAAATCTTCTAAAGAGAAAGGTGAGAGAATTTTTGATAATTCCTTTTATTATTATTGTAGAATGTTACCTTTATTTATTTTTTCATATTTCTTTTGTGGAGCCTATCAGCAGCATTTATGTTACATGTTAAAAGTTAATCAGGGTCACTTAAAAACAGACGAAAGAAGAAAGGAGAAATATATATTCTTCATGATGAAAATGACGATCAAAATTTGATAATACAATAATACAGAACTAATAATAATACTGCAAGTGTTCACTAACATTGCAACATCAATCGCCTCGTTTGGAAGTTAATCACGTTTACGCAATAACTGTTTTAGACCCTAAACGAGGCTGAGTTATATCGGATATCGGATGACGTCACATAACCAAGCCACTCAAGAAAACATTTTTACATACTTTAACCCTTACTTAGTGGCCATGCGAAAAGACTGACAAGAAATTTTTCATAAAATTTTCGCTTGAATGAGTTATCTTAAATGATTTTTTTAAAAAGAAAATTAAGAGCTGTTGACAGAATTCGAATTAAAATAACAGATTTTTTAGGAAAATATCAACAGATTTTGTTTCTGGGGATGGCAGTCTACTTTTCAAATCCACATCTGATGTGGATTCCAGCAGGATTTAGGTTGGCAGGTGTAGATCCTAAAATGCCGATATAATACCATGGATACCATCGTCAATGGTAAATTTTATGAGGGTTTTTTTTCAAAACAAACTAGACTTTTTGACGATTAAATAAGATTTGGCATCCCATTTCAATCAAACATCAACATCTTGGAAATGTCGGCTTTCTAGAACTGACCAGAGTTTTTATAAATAAACATTTCATAACATTTCATAAATTACGTCTATTAACTTTCAATTTTTCCATTCCTTTTCCCCTGTAAGCAATCCACTATGTTCTCATGGAATAAATTCGCTCATGAGTCACTGGTATTTAACGAATCTAAATAAAGTGTCGATCACACCATGGGATTATTTTTAAGATCATGATTAAATTTTTTCACTTCAATTCAGATTTGTTATCCCTTTTGATTTCGAACATACCAAAATATCAAATTTCCAGACCGCTTTTTAATTGATTTTCTCTGAACAAAAACTAAATTATGAGAAATTTTGTCAGAATAAGCCGTCCTGTCTAGAATGAAGCAACACAGCTACCATTCATATTTTCCTGGAACTTTTGAAAGCTCTTTGCCTTTATATACATAACATCAGATTATTTTAAGTTTCTTATTTTGTTCCATAACATTGGCGGATTTTAAGTTAAATTATGTAAATAAATGACCAGAAATTGTTAAAATATAACGTCAGACACAGGAACGAATCTCTTTCTGAAATAAAATTGGCACGATATCAAAGGATTCTGAAATTGACTCATTTTGCGCACGTTAAGCACAACCTGTGTAATGTAATTTTGGGGAATATAAAAATTAAATGCTAGCAATTAAAAATTATTTTCGAATCACAAGTCATTAAAACGTTTTTTCTTGGCTTTGAGGAACATAGAGTCACAATCTGAATATGGGTGAATGACATTATCAAAATGTTCATAATATTTCTAATGAAATTAAAATCGTCTAGTCTTTTTGCGCCCCTTTTTCTCATGGGCGCTTTATTGTTGTTTTAGTAAAGGCTTTGTTTTTATCATTAGCAACACCTTCATCCGGAATGGCCCAAAACCATACTGAGATGTATATATTACAAACTGGAATATTTGTAACAATTATTTCCTTTTGTACATGTAACTCATAGAACTTTCATTGTAGAACTATAAGTTACATCTTCTCCACCTTCACAACTGTACTGTAGTTCCTATATTCCACACATAATCACCATTTGTATGGTTTTGAACTCAAGAATTTTTTTCAGACTGAAGTACTGAACAACTTTTTGTGTCAAGAAATAAAGAAATATTATGTACAGTGAGAGCGCGTTTACACGAGAGCCGTACTGAACTCAAACTGGTTTGAAATTTCAATCCTCCCGTTACGAGTTTCGATACGGGTTCTTATTTCAGTACGGTTCCTGGTCAAACCTTCAACGATGTTTACATGATAACGGCCGTACTGAAAAAACTAAAAAGCAAATCAAAAATATTTTCTTAAATACATATACATTACACTTCCTATAATTCGACTTTCCATTACTCGAACTCTCCATAATTCGAACTGAATCAGTGGGCCCCTTCAAGCTAAAACCTAGCAATATCACTCTCTATAACTCGAACTCTCCATAATTCGAACGATTTTGTTTCCCCCTTCGAGGTTCGAGATTTATTTATTTATTTATTTATTTATTCTTTATTTTCAGTTGGATTTTAACTATAGTATACAATACTAATCAAGTGCAACATGAAACAAACTATGTAAAAACGATAGAACAAATATAAAACAAACAAACAAAAAAAACAAACAAACAAAAAACAAACGATTAATAAGGAATAAAAGAAAATATGAAGGTTAAAAGCTAAAACATGTTAGTTACAATTTTTGCATTTGCAATATATTTTCAGTAGAAAGGTCCTGTAATTCCTTCATATTTGCAGGTAAGTGATTCCAAAGAGAGCGTCTACTGTACATGACTTTTTTTATAAGCAACCCGTTCATAAGCAACCGAACTGGATTTGTAAAATTATTTTGTATGGAAATTGCTTAGTTGTTCAGTTGCTTATAAACGAGTTGCTTATAGTTGTAAAATAGATTGTGCTCTTCAACGAGATGTATCGAAATATCGTGTTCATATTATAACGTATTGATAAAAGTTGTCTCAAGAAGTCTGTCAAAAAGATTAATTTAATACAATATAGACTTGATGTGATAATCGAAAGAAGGAGGAAATGCTTTGTAGTGTTCACACTACATTCGATCAAGTAAGAGTATTCAGACACTACATTCGATCAAGTAAGAGTGTTCACACTACATTGTATTGTACTGACGGAACGATTTCCATATCGGATACGTCTAAACAGGTCACATTTTTAATATAAAAACCATTCCGGAAAGACTATCCGAAATATGTGAATATGATCTAGCGAAAGTTTACGAAAACGATTACGCATGCTCATTGAGTAAGAAGAAACCTAATTGACTCACTAATTATCAGTTTGTCGGCTTCATTAGTTCACAATGTGATGGTAACATTTTCTACTGCGCATGCGCAGTAGGAAAAACGCAATTATCTTGCTAATTATTAATCTATAGCTGTCGGTTTCATTAGTATGCAAGGCAATGGTAAAATTTTTGTATTCTTTAGCGCATGCAGTTATGCATGCAATTATCTCGCTAATTATCTATTTATAGCTTTCGGAGGTAAGACGAATATGCTGAAGGTGACCGTAATGTTTTTGAGATCCTCTAACGCATGCACGGTAGAAAATACGCAATTATCTGGATAATTATCAATCTATAGCTGTCGGTTTACTTTGCTTACAAAGTAAATTTTCTTGCAAACCTTTTCTACTTGAATGAGTGATCAATCTTAACATTTTACAAAGTTTACATCAAACAGGTAGAATGTTAACGGAGAAAGAATGTAAACTGTGCGTGTATGCACTGCACAAGAATAAAGCTTCATATTGTTGATTTCTAAAACTTCTTCCTTCAACAACATAAACAAATCATAAACTATAACGCAAATACTAGTATGGAAATGATGATTACAGTTACGAAAAATCACTTCCAAATTCGAAATCACCACCTTCAACTTGTTCTTTGTGCGAGTTTTGTGAAATATGGAGAACTTTCAAAAATTGGTCCAAATTTGGCCTAAATTGCCCAATTTTGTTGAAACTGAAATCACTTCCAAGTTCAAGAAATCAGCACCTTCCAGTTCTTCTTTGTGCAAATTTTTGTGAAATTTGAAGAACTTTCAAAAATTGGTCCAAATTTGGCCCCAATTGCCCAGTTTAGTGACGCTATTTGATAATTCTTACAAATAAAGTTTTGGTAAAATACATCTTATTTAGGAAGTAAAAATGACAGGAAATTACAAAGTGGGGCAGGTGATAATTACAAAGTGGTGCAGCTAAAAATTACAAAGTGGGGCATAACACATACACTAATTAATAATATAACAGGCTAACTGATAGATTAAGCAATTTATCTCTGGAAACACCTAACATTTTATTTTGAAAAGGTTCCAATTCTGTTGAAGATTGAGATTTGGGCAATCCTAAAATCATTTACTATAGTTATGGTAGAAAAGCAGAAAAGTACATAATGAATCAAAGACAATGAGTGTAGTAGACGTTTATTCCTTCATGAGTAGACGTTTATTCCTTCATGCTATTAGGTTTGTCATCTCCTTTAAGTGTTATAATCTGTTTTTAATGAATGCTGATAAGGTGAACACTCGAGCTAAACCATTCTGTTTAGCTGTTCCTATTTAATCCTATTATAACTGTAATTGACTTGAACCTAAAATATTTCAGTTTTCTATAATAACTTAATGACTTTCAAAATCACTTTATTTTTAAGCATTATAACAATAACAGAGGAATAAAATTATATTTATTTGATGTCAGATTTTACATTTTAATGGAAAACAAAAAAAGAATTTTATCTCAAAACTATTAATCCTCAGTTTTAGTGTAAATAATGTGCATTAAAGGTGAAAAAAGGTTGTTTGTGTTTTCTATTGGTTTAAGAATGAAATAGAAGGATTTTTGTATTATTTTATTATTTATGTTTATGTTTAATGTCTGTGTCAATGAATGTTTCTTTTCATTCCGAGTTTAACCGAGAAGATATTTGAAAATAAAATTTTCATAAAACGTTAGAAAAATATTAATGTCATTAGTCGATACTAAACAAAGAGCACTGTGAATAAAAAAATATTATTAGAAGATTTTGAATATATGGTTTACGAATGGTATGATAAAACAAGAACGAATCTTGTCTCTCTTTTTTGACTGCATTTGTTGATAGAATTGATTTGGATTACGATTCAAAGAGATTGTGGTAGACAAGTGGTTAAGTTATGATTGAAACGTAACTCTAAAACAAAAAACCAAAACATAGTAGTAATTATATGGTGGAATTCCTTTGTTGCCTACTTTTAAGGCACTAAAACATTTGTCTGGGTATAAGACTATTTTTCGAATTATAGGATTTTGACAAGGGTTAAAAAGGGTCAAATTTGCGGGATCTATTGAATGATTTTACAGTTCGAATGATGAATTCCACTATTCTGCATTTGAAATTTTGCTACGATATATTGAGAGATTCACTTGATTTTCTTTTTAATCACTCTCTGACTTACTGTCCTGTGTTGTATTCCATTGTTGTAGCTATTATTTATCAATAAAGGACCATCACCCACTCAATTTTGTAGGAAAAATAAAAATATGACATCAGGTAATGAATTGCTGCCAAGATGCCAATACGGGGTTCCAAAAAGCCCCACAAAACACAATACAATTTTTTATAGCACTATTTATGACGAAACAGAGATTCAAGAAAATTCTGTCGTCACCGAAACGACAGTTGTTAATTACGTGACACGAGCAGAAATTTTTGATATCCACAAAGTGATCGAAAATGTTATTTTATTTCAGCATGTGGATGACGGTAAGGAAATACGGTTACTCAATTTCGCATTTGCTGTTTAAATAATTACTAATTATTTGCACAATATACCTTACATGTGACATTTTGACCATAGCTGACAACTTTAATCTAATATTTTTTATCTAATATTTTCTTGAAAATTCACAGACAGTATACAAAAACAATGCTCATCTCTGACGTAATTTAAAAAGGCATTGTGATGCTATATTAATTTTTTTACATTATGTTGAACTCGTCATATTCAGAAGCAGCTTCTCATAGTGAGATGTCCGTCTACTCACGACTGCCCGTTGTTATTAAAGAAAAAATGACGTCATCAGAGATTCATAATAACATCGCAGGGCATTATAAGAATCTCAGCAGGAATATCTGAATCAATGTCTGTATGCACAATGGTGCATAAACAGTTCCTTATTGTATGACTGTGTCTTTAAATTACTTCCTATCATAATTTCCTGCACTCCCAAGATTTCGGAAAGATATCACGTTTTGAAATGAAAACAAAACAAAAGAAGCTCCTGTCTTAAAGAAGATTATGAAGATTTCAAGTTCCCATTTGTTTTTTTGTTTTCTTTTTTATTTGAAAGTCTCACCAGTAACCAAAATCATTCCATTAACGAGTCAATTACAAGAAAAAATTTAATTACTTATGAGTCTTCATGTTAACTGTTTCAAAACTCAACATTTACCTCAGAGATATGTAACTTATTCTTGTATAAAAAAGCAACATTAGTCTGTGCGCTTAGTTTGAGTGTTGATGTGAAGTTTCTAATGGCCTAGTAGGGATTTGTTCATGAACAACTCTATCAAGTTTATATAAATCCCTAAAAATGTATAACAAACATAGTTTTCTATGAATTAATGATTTCTGTGAAATTAGCTAATGACGATTTCCGTGTGACAGGCATAATTCAGAAAATCCAATAACTCATTTTAGAGATACCTTTAAAATATAACAAAAATGATGAAGTAACGTGCATCTAAATATCCCTTTAATTCTTTGTGTGATAAATCAGATTCAGTCTTAGGTCAGGATTTTGGAATTCAAATGTTACACTGCTGCTACTTGACGCACTACCAGTAGTCACGATTCAATTTTAGGATTTAAAGTCAAACGAGATAACTGAGAACTGTTGTGAATACATGTCTTCTGCTGTGTTAATGTGATGATAGTTTAAAATTTCCTTAAATTTTTTTGTGCCAGTATAACGGGCTTATGAGCTAGCTGTAAAGGTTGAAGAAAAAATAGATCGGGTATTTTAACGGCAAGCTCTTTCCGACATTTTGAGGGTTTAACGTTTTGAAGAAACCAATTACCACGATCCAAGAAACATTTATTTTGATAACTATCATTTTCGATATAGAAACCAGGATAGTTTTAATGTTTTTATAATAAATCCTCTGGTTGTCACAAATTCGTGGCTCAGATATTTTTTCGCATAAATAATAAAGGGGGAAGTGATATATATTTTACCCCTTTTGTTTCTGTATAATACACAAAATGTGCTATTGCTTTTATTTTACAAAGAAAAAAAAACTCATTAATAACATCTAAAACGTTATTTTAATGAGACTAAGTAATCTATATCGTTATTCTGTGTAGATAATAAATTTTAAATGAACCCCCGTCTTTGTCTTTAATATAAACAAAGTTAAATTCTTGAAACAAGAACAAAAACAAAAGTTATCCATTCACACTGTAACTGTAACTCAGGTGCTAGCAGAGGCTGTAAAAACATTTTGAAGATATATTCAAACAAATCTTTTATGTTTTTACAATGATATTTGGTTCATTATTTAACGATCTTCGAGCAAGCACATATTGTGGGTCAATTATATGCGTCTTATTTTCTGTAGGAGTTTTTCTCGCATGTCATCAAAAGTTGAAACGACGTGGAAAAAATCACGTTAAAAAGAGCGATAAAAAATCTAATGATGTCATAAATCACCAAGTCGAAAACAATGAGAATACGCCAAAAGCTGTACGTAAGAGAGTAACTAATGATTCAAGCGAAAGTTACAAAATAACAGACATGGGTTTGTTTCAAAGCAAGTCCAACGTATACGACGACGCGACAGAAAGTTCGGCAACAACCAACGATAAACCGATTCCGTCAACTATTAGAAAAGAGGAAAAAAAAGATTTTGTGATTTCAAAGTCTGAGAAAGTTGATGTTGTCATCGACTTGAATTCGAAACCGAAGAACGACTTTCCTGATGATGCTAATGAGGCAAAAGAATCACCGAATGAAAAGGATGACATAACGAAAGTGGTGATATGTACATCTGATGAAACTAACGTTACAGAACACGATGAAACCTCTATTGATGACTGCATAATCAAAAATGAAAACTTGACTGAGAATTCTATCCATTCACATAAACATGAAGATGAGAATCTTTTGCTTAAGGAAGCAGTAGAAGAGCACATTCCATCGCAAATATATGAACAAAACGTTTGCGAAAAAAATTCGGAGCCACAACAAATACCGAAAGGTTATACTGAACAGGTTGAGTACATAACAATTGAAGAAAAAATTGTCTGTGAGGAGTATGATGATGGTACTAAAATTATTCGAACAATCGTTTCAGAAATTCCAATGGAAAAAGTAATGACACACAAGTTAATGCAAAATACTAGTATTGATGACGAAAACATGAAAAAAATGACTGATCATGAACAGAATAAAGTTAATAATGAGTCATCAGATCGATCTCAACAAGTCCAAAAGAAGACAAAAATGAGCGATTTCAAATTATTTATTTTCGATAAATATGCAGAGAAGCTCATTAAAAATGTATTAAAAACCTCATACAATGATAGCATATTATATAAACGACAAAAACTTTCAAATGCAATATTAATGTCAGGATTCATTAATGACATTGTGAATGACATTATCTGTGAATCAGTAAAAAATGACAAAGAAAATAGTATAGTTCCTAATGGCGGATGTACGATAAAGAAACCATTAGTCACTAAAACCTTGGAAACCAATCAAACTGGCCTTGACAAATTTGCCGAAGAATTAGTGGAATTAGTTATCAAACCAGATGATCTAAAAGGCCTGACACCAGTCCAAACACCAAAGAAGGAACTAATAAAAAATAGCAACAACGAAACATTTAACGTAAGCGTAAGCAATTCCAAAAATAGCATTACAGCTGACCTGAAGGATACAGATATAATCAAAGCTGATCATGATGAGAAGGACAAAAGTGAAGAAGAAGTTTGCTTGCAAAATGGCTTTCACTACAACATTGATGATGTAGACAATGCAGAAGAAAAAAATTCTGAAAAAACAGAAAACTCAATAACAGTGAGTTTGAACAATGCTATAAATAAGGAACTTAATCTGACTATTGTAGATGGCCATATGAAAGTCAACACTGATGCAAATCAAAATCTCATACCTAATGTTGTTCTACGAAAAAACAAGTGTGGAACAGATCGTCCATTGTCAGGTTTTGCAGAGCAACTGGCTGAATTATTGGCAGATGAAGATGATTTAGACTTTTTTGATTCTGATGAAGAACTTAATCAGTCATTAGATAAGATTAAGACCAATTTTGGTCCAAAGCGTCGCATAAGTATTGAAGTCAGTAAACTCCAACATGAATTCAGTATTGATGAAATAAATGAGTATAGTGGTAAAGTTTTAAGGTCTAAAGTAGCTGTGAAGAGACGTGACAGAGGTAATCGATTCAGAACCAAAGGCGATCGACCAATGAGTTTATATGCACAAGACATGCTTGCTGATATTTTGAATGATGAGGAGGATGAATATATCTCTAGTGATGGTACAGAAACCGATGAAAGTGATGACAATGAAAATGGAGAAGAAGATGATGTTTATGATGAAGAAACTCTTCCTGTTAAGCAAACAGCCGTTCTTCTAGAAAATGCTATACCCCTTGCACCAATCAAGCGGAACTTTTCTATTTCAAGTGAATATGAAGTTGCTCTTGATGAAGTGATGAGAAGCCAATTCAATGATGTCTCAGCGCCAACATCCTCAGGAAAAGGTACATAATTATGAATATAAATATAGTTCTATTTTTTGTTTATATATATATATATATATATACTTTTTTATAAATACAATACAACTTGCTATTCCATTTGAACCATGCATGTTTCATTAATAATTATCATAATAGAATTGATAAGGCTTATCAATTGGCACAAGGCTTTAATTAATATTAAGTTCAGTCAATAACATTCATAAATTAAATATTAGTGTTTACAAGACATTTTGATAATGAATTATAATCACAATGCTTATTGAGTAAATAAAAACAATTGGATCATGAAAATAGAACACTGATGAATAATGTTTATATTTAATTTTTTTGCATTAAAGGGTAGTAAGTGATCATACCACAAATAGCACCCACAATAATATCTACGAAATGATTTAGATCACACTTCAATTATAGTGTAGCCTTATTAATTATTTATAATATATATACAGAGTTTTATTTCTTCCTGGTATTTTCATCAATATTATATTTATTTTTCATAAAATACCCAAGACTTGACAATGGAATGTGTTTTAATGTCAATAATGCGTATAGATTGTTGATGTTTTAAAGGTCCGGAGCTTAGAAGAGCTGCTGTGATTGATGCTGGTTGTGGTGTTTTAAAAGCTGGTTTATGTGGTGACAATAGACCGACATGTTATTGTCCCTCTGTAATTGGTGTGCCTAGGAGATTCTCACAAGATGCAAGTAAAATGAAAAAGGCTTATTATGTTGGTGATGAAGCATGGTCAATGGCTGGTATGCTGCAGATAGGTAAACATTTTTTTTTTTGCTTGTTTTATACCAATGACTATTTAATCTTGTTTGAAATTTTGATCAAAATGAGAAATTTATGAAAAACTCCAGGTATTTCCAAGATGCATGCATGGAGGATGGGGTTTACTTAGTGTCATCTTCCATTATGTTGCATGTTCAGTTACTATGTGCCTCGCTAATTGTTTCTAAAATTTGGATTTTAATTCTGATCCTTCTATCCAGTTGTGGAATGAAATGTGTTTTCAATACTTATCTTCAGATCATCCAATTAAGCAAAACATTAGTAACTGGCCAGATGTGACGAATATGATGGAATATTTACTTGAGGAAGAACTGAAAGTCAATGACAGTGAGCATCCAATCATGTTAACTGAAATGGGACTGACATCCAACAAAAATCGAGAAAAGCTTACTGAGGTACTGCTTGTTCTTTCTAGTCTACCTACCTGTTCCAAGGCATTCCATGACAGGTGTAGATTTACAAAGATACAAAGATACAAGAAATATACTATTCTTTAAGGTGCTTATTTCTGCTTTTCAGATAATGTTTGAAACCTTTGGCATTCCTGCCTTCTACCTGTCAAATCAAGCTGCTTTAGCTATGTATTCTATGGGTTTAGTATCAGGGCTATGTTTGAACTCAGGGTTTTACAATACACAAGCTGTCCCTATTTATGAAGGACACTCTTTACCATATTCAACTGTGCAACTTGATGTTGGTGGGGATCACGTCACAAATTACCTGGGTCGCACAATTCTTGGTAATCAGGGGAAAAATTTCAACACCTCTTCGGAAAAATTGGTATTGAATTCAATGAAACAAAGTTTGTGTTATGTTGCATCAGGTGAGACATTTGTGCTCGATTTGGTATTGATTAAATTAAATTAAGGGCCTTGTTAAGACATTCTTTCTCTTTCTCTCCTTCAGATGTCAAAGTGGAACAGGAGAAATACAAGACTGATCTGGAATTGCATCAGATGTATACATTACCTGATGGCCAGGAGATTGAGCTTGGCCATGAAAGATGTTTGGCTCCTGAAATTTTGTTTGACCCTCGACTGATTGGTTTGAATCAGCCTAATACAGCTGAATGCATCAAACAATGCATTGACACGTAAGTTGTTCTGATAGTATCGCAGT
The DNA here is from genome assembly GCA_027922465.2 of Turritopsis dohrnii. Lineage (NCBI taxonomy): Eukaryota > Metazoa > Cnidaria > Hydrozoa > Anthoathecata > Oceaniidae > Turritopsis > Turritopsis dohrnii. The sequence goes on along the minus strand of BQMF02000238.1, from coordinate 484,333 downwards.
AAAAATGAACTGTTTTGTTATAATGTTACGGTAGTGCTAAACTATGTTTGCAAAGATTTCGATAGACGCTTATCTCTGATGAAATATTTTTGCTGATTATTACCAAGCACTTCTTGATAAAGCAAGAAGCGATAACAGTTATCTCTTTCGAACCATATCGCAGGCGGCGGAATAGTCTCCATAGTGAACAAAAAGGGGCACCTTGTTGATAATCTATATGCCATATAGCTGATAGTGGTTAGACATATAAATAAAAACAAAACAAATAAATATTCAAATTCCGAATGTGCATCAATTTTCATAAAAATTTAAACTAAGAACAATACAGCATTCCGAAATATCTGTTACTGGATGTCAATTTAGAATTAGAGTTACTTTTAAGAATTGGGGAATTCAGGCGAAGTTTGGAAATATTAATAAGTTCCACCTATTTAAAATCGTGTAGTTGTCTTTTGAGACATGCTGTAGCTTTCTGCTGTGTAATTTCCAAGCCATCAGGCTTCTTCTTGTGTTTTTAAATGCATATAATGATCTTATTTTTCTTCGCTACACGAAAGATATTTTCCACTGAGAAAAATATTTTTTTATAGTGTTAACCCTGACCTATATGAATTACTATCTCAAAACATCATGGTTACTGGTGGTAACACTAAACTGTCTGGTTACGGGGAACGCTTAGAAAACGAACTGACGTCTATATATGATGGAACGAAATACGAAATAACTGTTAATTATGCAGACGATCCTATTCTTGCTACGTGGATTGGCGGTTCCATTCTGTCGTCTATATCAGTGTTTCGGGATCAGTGGATAACGATTGACCAGTACGCTGAAACAGGAGCCAAGATTGTGCATCGGTATTGTTTTTGAATGAACTTACATAGATATTCTTTTTTAACTGCAGAGTACGGTTTTTTGGAACACTGTGTACAATATCACAAGACAACGTGCCATTCAGGACAAGACCAGTTCTTTTTGTGATGACGTTTTCCATAGATCTGCTCTGGGTTATTGTTATTACCAGCTTTTTAATATTGTTTTTATATTTGTTTCACTGTCTTCTCACCACTATCCGTTCGGGAGAACCCGTTCTACATCAGCGCCATCGATCGATCAGGACAGATTCATAAGCACGTTTTATCCAGGTGCCGTTAATTATATAATTGGTTTGTTTATGCAGTGCGGTGTTGTTTATAGATTTACTACTTTCTTATTTTTTTTCCTATTTTTTATAAGTTGCTTTTAAATATTTTTTGTAAATAATATGATTTAATTGCTGGCGCCGCGATACACGTTTTTGGTGTATCATGGCCATGTTTATACGCGTCTGATGTTAGGACTCCAGAGTGTCTTCTGTCGGAGGTCAGCTTTTCTTGACGGTCTTATGCTTCACTGTTGCCATCATCGGATCGATGATGATGAGCTTTTGTTGCAATAGCGTGTGGTGTCGTCGTTGTTTTCGTTCGATCATGTTACGTGTTGAAATGTGCGACTGTCGTGTATGAAGTGTAAACCTATATCGCACCTGATTTCTGTGATGTTAAAATAAAAGCGAGAGAAAATAAATTGGTTAAATTCGAAAGCAAGGAGCTGATCTCAAGATGACTTTACACATACACACTGGAACTTTAGAGAAATAATGACAAAAAAAACTATTAACAATTGTGCCAAAAAATCAAATATTTTTTCTTCGGTTAATTTCTGCTTAAAAATTAATTTATTTTCATAGATAACTTTTGATTTTGTTTTCCCACCCCTCTATTTCTTCGACGATTTCGTGCATTTGGACTACAACAGTTTGAATCAATGCATTGGGCTTGACAGTGGGATGGTGTCTAGGGAGGTTCTCTAGTTGACCTGTTGAAGAAACTTTGGAACGTTTGCAGTAGGACTCTCATCGATAACAGTTCTTTCAGACCGGAAGAAGAACTAGGTTTGTAGACCCCACAAAATTCAAATTTGAGATGAAAAGCAAGCAAAAGATAATGACAGCGCGTCATCATAAAAAGTAACTAAGTGAAAGTTTTACAGTCTTATTTGAAAACATCTGACAAATGAATCAGGGGTTGATAAAACTTGCGAGTATGAAATTAACATGAACGTCAGAAACGACGTAAAAAATACACTGTCTCGTTGACTCTGTGAAGACTCACCGCATTTTTTGTAGTGAATGTTTTCTTCATGATGACGAAAAGCATAATATATAATGAAGAAATTCATGAAAAGAAATTCTCTATCGTGCAGGTAAGCATAATTGCCAAAAGTTAGGAAGATCTTTGTTCTAGTTAGAGAATTGATTAAACACTTAAACACATTAGATTTCAACCCTTCTGATGTCATCGCAATGGATGAAACACCTGTTTGGGCTGATATGGTGGGCAGTACCACAGTTAATAAACTAAGAAGAAAGATTTTAAACTCTGAACACTACTGACCACGAAAAAGTTAAAGTGAGTGTGTGCCTCGCCGCCAAAGCAGATGGTACAAATTTGAAGTTATTCATTGCCTTTGCTGGTGCCAAACGGGAATCAGCTGCATTGAATAAAGAATTCAAAACAACATGTGTCGTGGCATCATCTGCTATTGGTTGGATGAATGAGCTGCTTACAACAGTGGTGTAAGGAAGTAATCGGATTATTATCATTTCGAAAAAGGCTTCTTGTGTGGGACACCTTTGAAGCCCATATGACCGATGAGGTTAAAGTGTCATTGAAGGACATGAAAGTTGAAAGTGCTCTTGTACCAGGATGTACAAAATACATACAGTTTTTATTTGGTATTGTTTTACGTGGCTGGCCACACTCAGTTGCTATTGCATCTGCTTTCCAGGTGGGGCCACGGCTTAGGTTGGAGGCTCAGAAGTATTCGGCACTCACAGACGTTTACTGGAATAAATTCTTCAAAGGTTACATCTCTGAATGTATGATGAGTGGCTCCCTAATGGTATTCACCAATATACCAAAGCAATGAAACATGAAGCCAGTCCCCAGGCGCATAGTTGTTGAATGGATCGCGAATGCATAGAAAAAGATATCCAAGGATCTCATTGTTGATTCTATCAAAGACTGCGCCTCAAACTTCAAGACGGATGGAATTGAAGATGGTGCAATTCACTGTTTCAAACAAAATTAACGCTGTGCAGCAGGAAAATATCTTTTAAAAGATCAAAAAATGATCTGGATAATGAGATGGAAGTCAACCCATTTATTGACCCAACAGAATCTGACATTGAAGAGGCAGACCTCTTTTTTTAATCTCCTTGAAGACTCAGATGAGGACTTTTTGATGTTTCGTGAAGTGGTGGTTTCAGAAAAAACACAAAATTAAAATTTTTAAATAAGCGTCCCCCTAATTAACGCCCCCTCTTAGACTTGAAAAATTATTAGAAAATTTACGGTATTTATGGCAGCTTATATTTATAATTTATATTTATAAAGCTATCGTTTGCACTGATGAGATCGTGTTTATTGTGCTTACGTGGTTCAAGAACGATCAAAAACGGGACGTCGCTATCTGATGACTAGATACTAGATATAGATATGACCTTAGCCAATGGGGTCTGAAAGTATGAATAGATATAAAAATAATAATAATAATAATAAAAAAATATTATTTATACATATATATATATACCTTATCGGCCCTTTTTACGCCGGCCCTAAATGGCGTTATTTTTAGGATCCTAAAATGTTTAAAAAAAACGGCCCTTTTTACGCCGGCCCTTATAACGCCACCCCCGAAAAAATAGAAAATACTTGAATCAATGTATTCTGTGAAATTATGTAGTTTAGTTATTTGAAAAAAAAATTATGGCAGCTCTTGAATGGAGAACAAGAATTATGACCTAACGTATAAAAAATTCTTTGCTTAAATGTTTTGCCAGTTTTTTCATAGACGAAGCACCCAACAATGTTCTACGTGAAACCTTCCCTTTAGAGGTGGAAGAAAGTAAGTCTTAAGGCTCCTCCTGAGCAAAGGATATCCTCGACGATAACTCTAACCTATAGCAATGAAGAGAGTATATGTAACACCATAGAGTGTACGAACGAAGCCCAAAAGAGTGTTGTAAGAAGAGTCACTGCATCTGGACGAACGAAAGAGGAAAGATTTGAGCTGCCACATGCTGCGAGTAATAGTTGAATGCTCAACACTGAACTTGTTAGTTAAGTAAATAAACAAATGGAAATTTTTATGACTGACAAGACCTTGCATTCTTGTTAACAAGCCAGCTCCATCAACACAAATACCAGCTTCTAAGGCCACAATGAACGGGTGCTTCTCTTGCTGATGCTCAGGCATCTACTCTCCAACGAATTTAGAACAAACCATTCGTTGGTCGAAGCATGAATTTAGACCACGATATTAGAAGAAGTAAGAGAAGGTCGAAGCAAATGACAAGATACGCTTTAACATCCCTGATGAAGTCGATGCAACGAGCTGAAACATTTTTTTGGTTTAGGAAAAACTTTCGTACTTTTACTTATACAAGATCCTTTTTTGACTTTTACTTTCACCATTCCGCATTAGTCACCCACTTTCCGAATCCTCAATCGAAAGGCTGTGACAACCTCAGGAGAACCAATCGACTGGTTGTGACAACCTAAGGAGAACCAATCGGGGTTCCCCTGTGTCCTTTCTAATTTTCACGTTGAACATAGTATAAAAAAGGAGGAGGGGAGGAGAAAGAGAAACTTCGGTATTTTGAAGACTTTACTCCACCACGGGTGTCCTAAATTCCATAACATACACAGAACAAAACACACAATTCTTATCGAATTGTTTTTACAGTAAAAAAAAAAACATCATCAAAACTTTTGGTATTCTTTGCTTTTTACTCCTAATTCCTCTTTGTTTTGTTATCGCTTTTTGAGTTAGAAATACCCTCAACTTGAAAGCTTTCTTTGGAAAACGATTGAGTTGGGAAAATGATAAGGGACATGTTTGTATATGATTTTATTATTTTTCTGATAAAAACATGGACGTGTTTTCAAACAAAACAATATTTCAGAATGATGCAAGGTTTCCAGCGACTTTAGATACACGTTTTTTTTATAAGCAACACGTTTATATGCAACACTAGTAAATTTTTTCAAAAAGTTAAGCAACAGTACTACATGGATCTTACATAAATTAGGAACATGAAATTTTGAAATGATGCAGCACAGGTTGCAGTACTTTGTCCTAGACTTTGTACTTAGATTCTTAAGCAACATTAAAGGCCTGACCTTGGTTGCCTATAAAAAACAACGTGTATCCTTAATAAGTATAGACAAGTAGAAGTACTTACGACATTGTTCAAAGCTTTCCATTTTCATCTACACGTATTACATTTAATTTAATTCTCTAAATTTCTCAAACTGTAACCATTTTACAGCCTTCGCAATGTTCGTAATATCTCCATAGAAAGTAATTTTCTCTTCCCCGATGATGATGAATAAAATATACATAATATAAAATTTGTGATGATTAGAAAACTGCTTCGACATTCAAAAGACTCGACTTTGAAAAACTGCTGCCATACGTCTGAAACTATGTTTTCGTTTTCTTCAGACAACTGAATTTTAAAAAGAACAAAAATAACACAACTTCGAACCTCGATGTTGTTCGATTTCATTGTTCTGTTCAATTTCATCACAGATCTTGTTCGATTTCATTTACAATTCATCCACTATTGGCCATGAAACAATTCAATTTTTGATTTCATGCTTATCTTTTTCCCTTTTCGAACAAATAAGAACATATGTTAAAGTACTACCAACACTGGCATGAATTAAAAAACGCCGGGTTTTCATTCAACAAGTTTGTGTGAGTAACAACGATTAGTGACAATACAAGTGGAATCTCTATAAAGCGGACACTATATAAAGCGGACACCTTTTTAAGACGGACAGTTTATCTAGGAACGGATGGATTTACAGTCAAACTCTTATGAAAAAGTCTCTATAAAGCGGACAATTATAAAGTGGACACTCCTTAAAGCGGACACTCCTTAAAGCAGACACTTTTTCAGGTCCCAATGGTGTCCACTTTATAAGAAATTCCATGTACTGCTGCTATTGTTCTAATTTAACGCTGCTTTAACGCGGTCAGGCAAAAATGGTCAATAGCTTTGTTCGCCTTCGATTATTAATGCGGATCGAAAATTTTGTGTATTTGATTTGCCTCTAATAACATAACGCGGATTTAAGAAAAAAAAGCACTGCTTTAGATCGAGTGTGAAAACACCTTCATCTTCATACCCTATTACCCCGCATATAAGCGCTGCGCCTATAGCAAGAACAATCAAGTTCTGGCACGATTTATTTTATAAAAAAACGCCGACTTATAGGCGCATGCGCCTATATTTAATCGAACCTTTAGAATATCCTTTCATAGCCTGGAATAAGAGCCTTCCGTATGGGTGGGGAAATGTCTAACAGGAAAAGCAGGAAAATTCATTTTCTAATGGTTTTACATTTTAAAACTCTGTCTACAACAACATCGTGGTTATGAGATGCTGACAGCAGAGATGGAGCCAGAAAATGAACACGACAAGTTCGCAGTGAAAATTGTCAAAAACAATGAAGTTGTTGGACATCTTCCAAAAGAACTTTTGAAATACTGTACTTCTGCCTTACTTGCTGGGGCAAAGACATCCTGTAAAATTACGGGAAAGAGGGAAAACAAGACAAAGAATAGCTTGGAAGTACCATGTACCTATACGGTGAAAGGACCACACTTTATGGTGTCTAAAGTGGAACTTTTTGTTAGAGATTACCTGAGAAGAACAAAATAAGTCGTCATTAAAGATGTGAATATTTTATTGGTTTCGTCCCCTAAGCTTGGACTTGTGATCGAGTCATTTCGACGGGATATAGGCGTATGCGCCATGACCCGGATATAGGCGCGCTTATATGCGGGGTAGTCATCTTCGTCGGCATTATGGCATTTTCCAGGCATTTTTGGAAAAATTCTCCACTGCGTGTGAGCCTTTTCTGGAACCGAGATCCGCAAACTTCAAATTATCTTCTCACCATTTCGTTGCTAGGCAAAGATAGTCTATCCTTATTTTACCCCATTCGATCATCTGCTGGCGAGTTGCTACGAAAACTTTGCTTTTACTATTATTTCCATCCACAGGGAAGCTTTCAACGACCCAGCACTTCCTCGTTTTGAAGAGGGTTTAAATGCGCTATTAAAGCAGACATCCGTTGGTTGGCATTTCCAAATCAGAAAGCGTATTCAAAGTTGCCGGGCCTCTTTTCCAAGTCTCTCAAGGAGTACAATGATTCAAAGAGAGGTAAAAAAATTCAAAAAACAAGAAGAAGAAATAAAAAGTAAATTTGCAAAAACTTATTTTTTCAATTTCTTCCGCGCTTATAGCGTAGGAAATTGTTTGGTTTACACATTATCTATATCTCTGTCACAGTTTTTCGTCGTTTTGAGAAAGTCCGTTCGGATTTCGGATTGTTTGTTTATTCAGAATAGTTAATGACTGACCTATGCTAGGAACTTAGGACAGGTTTGACTAAAATTGGGTAATTTGGGCCAAATTTGGACCAAATTTTGAAAGTTCTTCAAATTTCATGAAATTTTGCAGGATTACATTTGAAAGGTGCTGATTTCAATTCTGGAAATCATTTTGTCAGATTTGACTAAAATTAGATAATTAGGGCCAAATTCGGACCAAATTTCGAAAAATCTTCAATTCTCATGATGAATAAACATCATGCGCAAGATATTGGTGAACTGATTTCCTGGCCCCGAAACATCATAGTGAATTGCAAGCTGTCAAGATTAGGTTAAATAAATTAAAGAAGGGAGTAATTTGATGAATTCCAGACTGTATCAAATTATTAGTCAGTATACAAGTCATTCAGATATCTTGAAAATTAGCTTAAACCAATTTTCTCAAGGGCTGATGCGGAAATTGTTCAAGCCTAATGGCTTCTAGTTTATTTTAGGGTGGGATTATTTTTAAACTTTTTATCTTGTGTTTTGACATCGTCTAGGGATTTTCTGAAATTAAATTCAGGGTCATTCAGGGTTATTTTGCCATTTTTTTGTAATTTTTCAGGGTTTTTGTTTCCTTTTTCAGGGTCCTTTTTTAAAGTAAACAAAGTTTGGACATAAAGATACAGTAACAAATCACGTCTAATCATGGGATTAGAGTCCAAGAGCATTTGTCTTTCTTGTTTTCTCAAGTTCCTGATGTTTTTTGTCCTTTTTAGTGGGAGTCAAGAGAGAAAGCACCACCAGATTTCAAGCCAATTGTCTTATGGCAAAGTTTGCAATAAGCTTTGGTAGTGTTAGTTGAACCTTTAGAAATCCACAATGAGTATTTGGGATTGTTAAACCAACTTTCTTGGAATGTAGATTTAGAATGTGATTTTGACATTTTATTAGTTAGACATTATTTATCACTAAAAAAGAACAGACATAGACAAATCATTGTGATGTCTATTGATTGTCTTGTCTGTCATTCTATGGATTTTGTTCTTTCAGTTGGTTAAAAAGGTCCAGTAGATCAAATAGTCATGTAGAGTGATGTATGGAAATGTTTTAGTACTAAAATAAGTTAAACATTGTTTGTCCGGTCCACCCTTCATTCAGTTTGCTGGTTCAAACCGTTGGTTAATAAAGAAATTCAGGTGTTCTTAGTCTCTGCTATTATGTTTGTGATTGTTATTGTTATTGGTTCAAACACGTAAATACACGTTGTCGTTTTTATAATTTAAGAATTAATTTAAGAAGTTTTCTGATAAGAAAAACAAAAAAGAATAAAAATTGTCAAAGAAGAAGTGTTTTCTTTTCCAAGGTGTTCGAGAGGGGCGCCTATTTGAGAGGGGCGCTTATTCGAACGATTACGGTATTGGAATTTTTTAGTTCTATCACCAACTATATTCTTAAGTGATTCTTAAATGTACCAGTCACAAATTGCTCTACATCAAGAAAATGTTTTTTTCTCTTGGAAGGCAGAAGTGACGGAGCCTCGCACGATTCTTAGAAAATTCGTAATTATCTTCAACATGCTCCCCCTGTCATGAAAATTTGTTTCTAATCAACCGAATTAAAGACAAGGTTATAATCAATTGTACGAATTCTAATTAAGGACGGGTTAAATGTTGCATAGGTTTACCTGAACACAGTATGTTTCACTGAGAAACAATATCATATAGCACTCTCTGTTAAATGTTTTCCACCCTTAACAATATCATATAGCACTCTCTGTTAAACGTGTTTTCCATCCTTAACAATGTCATATAGCACTCTCTGTTAAATGTGTTTTCCACCCTTAACTGCCATTCAACAAGACATAATTTCCAACAGAGTAGATTCACAGTTCCACAGCTCTTCCCCTTACCACCATGGACGTGTTACCACCAATCATTTAAGATAAAAAAAAGAAACACAAAACATAATTACATTGGAAACGTTTCTTTTGACGTTAACTTACACCTAAACAAACATATGGACTAAATAACACAGTTAAATTAAATCCACAGACATATATCTAAAGCACTAAAAACTCGACGCTCGGACGGACGGACGGCCAAGTAAAAACAAATCCAAGGTTGACCAATCTTACTTAATTTAGCCAGAATCTAATATAATCTTTTTGGAAATGAAATTACAGCAGCCTTTGCCTCTCTTTCAATTTGTACGTAGCTTATGAAAATAGACTTAACTAATCAAAAATGAACGCAAACGAAAAGTAGTAATAATGCATGCCATCACCACTAGTATAACAATAGGTAACAGTTGTTGTATCTCAAATAAAAGTAAAACCTGATTGGATAATAAAAACCTGTATCTGCGTATAAATAAAACTTCATCGTTTTTAAATAATATTTATAAAAGACAAATGATAAAATATTTCCAGCTCCCATAAATAAACAATATTCTATAAAACTTTTCTGCCATGAAAACAACAACAAGCAAAGACCTACCAAAAATTGCGTTACTTTGCCTCGTTTTGAATCGTTAATCCTCGTTTCTGATAATTTTGGTTTTCTCCTTCAAAATGAGGTTACAGTGGCATACCTTACTGGTATCTACTGCAAGTCGACGCCCAACAAAGATAATTTACTGCAAGTAGACGCCCAACAAAGATAATGAAGGGCGTTTGCAATGTTAGTTGAAACACCTTACTTGTTGTCATATGCAATAGCGTTAAATAAAAAGGGCACCCAGAAAATAAAAACACTATGTCAAATAAAACTGTTTAAAACAAATATCTACAAGTTCTTGTCACTTACAAAACGTTATGGTCTGTCCTTTGCTTTGGAATGTAATCTTAACATAAGTTTTAATACGGTACCGAGACCATGTTCACATGTATCGGATAGATATCATTTCGGAACAATTTCCATACCGGATAGACGTTTCGTTCACATTGTTCCGAAGTTATCCGTTATTAAAATTGAAATGATTCCGTTCCGCTGCAAAATGTGAAATGATTTCGTTCCGATGTCGGAACAAAAGCTATCCGATACGTGTGAACATAGTCCGAGTTTTGACCTAAATTTCTGAAAAAACATCTAGCCTCGGATATAATACGCAACTAGCCTGATATAAAATGTCTGTAAAAGCAAATACAAAAATTATCAAAATCTCAAAATATTTTCCTCTATGAAAGGTAGTAGAAAAAAAAAAGAATATTTATAAAAAACAAGGACCAAAAAACATTTCCATTTGAGAAGGTTTAGTAGGTTACTATTGAACATCATACAGTGGTGATCAGATTCAGCAACTTGCCTTTCTTGTCTTTTTTACTTCCTCTGGACTCAATCGGTGCTGGCGTGGCAAGTCTCTCTGAAGACACTGCGCCATTCAAACGTTTCGGTTGCATACCTGATTGGATAGAGTAGAGATCACCAGTTGAACTCGATAAACCTGAACTCATTTTCTGTCGATCCTTTGCAACTGAAGGCGGATCTGAGACGAATAAATAAGTAAGTAAATAGGGGTTTTTTTAGTCCTTGGGATTACATCCGTAAAGGTTCCTCCCACCGATTGAAACTACTAGTTCCATAAAAAAAAAAAATTCTCAATATCTAAAAGATGTTTCGATTCCACAGTAATTTAAAGATTTTCAGAAAAGCCCATTTTACCAATTTGCTTTTGTGACACTGATAGCTTTGGTGGTAACTGCGTGAACTCTGGTGAAAAATTCCGAGCATCTGTGTCGCTTGCAATGGTAGGTTTGAACGGAGGAGGGATCTAAACATAAGAATTGTTAGTCAAAATTTGAGCGGAACATCAAAAACATTGATGGGTTGGGATTACATGAATCAGTATTTTATTATTCCTTGTTGACATTTAAATGTTCTCAAGTGACATGAAAACATAAGAAGATCTAGCGACATTAAATTGGCAGCTTTATATAGACAGATGTTTTGATGATGTGATGAAAACAAAAATGATTGAACAATTTGACAGCCTCCATTGAAAACGTTGACATCAACATTTCTCGTTCATGGCAGTTTAAAGACCTCAGTTTTTACCACCAACAGATTGGCTTATCTAGAGGTACTTACCTTCTTCTCGTATATATCAATCCAGTTGATGAGAGCAAAATACTCATGACCCATCACATCTTCGGCGTCTTTTTCTCCGCCACCCAATCTACAGGGAAAGAGATCAATGAGTGGATGAAAGAATGAATGGATATGTAAATCTATAAAACCTTTTGTGGTGGACATTTAAGTGAAGTTATCCCCAAGAACTGATATGAAACTGGAAAACTAGTGGAAACAATAATTATTAAACTTATCATCGTTTCTACAAGATTTATCAATAAAAAGAAACAGTGCTATGTTGTTAAACTCAAATCAACTCGATGGAAATGAAAATATTTCCGTAATGTATTTTATTACAATCCTCGTAACCAACCTCATGACTCGTAATTATGTCAGTATAGCTATCGTGTTTCAAAGGAGAGATGTATATTGAATGTCCTGGCATGGAGTCAAAAAAGCTTTCGCAATCGCTCGATAGAGTTTATAATCGAAGCAGATTTGATATAAAACATGATAAACAAGAGTGCGCATGTGCGGAAGCCAACAAGCATGATTTCTGTATCATATGCCAGAGAAAGTATGTGTGGATTAAAACTACTACTACAATTCAGACAGTATAGTGAATCTTTTTAGAAAAACGATGGATACAGCTTCATTAGAAAATTCAATTTTACAGAACATAAAAATAGTACCTTTTCTTGGGTTTTTTCTCCAGAAGGCCTGTTAAAATGCTCTTTGCTTCAGTCGATAGCTTGGAGGGATATTTCACCGGTTCCTGAAATTAATGACAACACCGATTTAAAGCTGATTGACACTTAAGCAGTCAACAATGAAATTACCCTGCTGGAATCAAATGGATCTAACCGTTAATATTTTCTCAAATAATTCTTCATGGTCTCTGGCGTAGAAAGGTAAGCGTCCTATTAACATTTCGTATAAAACAACACCAAATCCCCACCAATCAACAGCCAAGCCATAATCCATATCCTCCAATACCTGTTTCCAGAGGGATAAGGAGATTATAAAACTTCCTGACATAAATGTATGAAAAAAATATCCCAAAACGTATCTGGTTAATATAACCAGTTAAATTTAAACCATGTTAGCGTGAGAATCTCATATCATAACATTCTGTAGTTAATGAACAATATACCTCTGGAGCTAAATACTCTGGTGTCCCACAAAACGTTTTCGTTGTATCAGCAAATGAGATTTCCTCTTTGCAGAGTCCGAAATCTGTAATCTTAATATGACCATCCTCATCCAAAAGAAGGTTTTCCAACTAAAACATTGAGACAGAACATTATTTGGACATTATATTATAACTTTAAATTCAACATAAATGTAACAACTAATCTATGAAAAATACCTTCATATCTCGATAGATTATTTTGTTCTCGTGTAGATACTTCAAGGCCAGAGTTATCTCAGCTCCATAAAATCTTGAGCGAGCTTCAGAAAATTGCTTATCTTTGGATAGGTGATAAAACAACTAGAAAAATCACATACAAAAAAACGGTTAGAAGGTACAGGAAGACTTTTTAAACAGAGAAAAAATAATGAGTTTAATCACAAAATGAGGTGGGGAAAACAAAAATGAAATTGAAAGCCAACTGAAACCATATTGAAAATTGGGAAGGTTTTCATTTATACCACAATTAGTTTGGTTAAAGAAATAAAAATCAGATCCATTTCCCATGAATTAAACAACAAAAGGGTTTTCCATCTTGTTCTGTTCAGATTTTCAACAAGTTTTGGACTAGGAATGACGAAAAAGGCCTACCACTTTTCTTGTTTTGTCAAAAGTGCATTTTATTGACATGAACCACAACAAGTTCATTGAAAACAAAACTTTACTTACTTCCCCACCCTTCACGTACTCCATCACAAAAACGAGTCGGTCAGCAGTTTGGAATGAATACTTTAACTCCTTGCATAAACAATAAAAATAAAAAGAAAATAATATAGCAGTATTTCTCAATTTTTGTTTTTCACTGACACTATTAAAACTGATGTTTCAGGTAATAGTCCCCAATAAACAAGATCAATAAGAAAATGAACTTACAGTTAAAAATGGATTTTTAGATGACTGCAAAACTCTGTTTTCTGTTAGTGTGTGCTCTACCTCACCCTAACAAAGAGTATCAAAAACATTGTAAACAATTTATAACTACCACTAAAATTCACAATTGAAATTGCATGCACCACATCTACCTTTTCAAGAATAACATCTTTTCGCAACAACTTCATTGCGTACACATTTCCTGAACGTTTTTCTTTAACCATCATTACCTGCAAAATATAGCCAATACATCTTAATTTTTACAAAGGATTGTTGGCAGGAAAGACAGGAATTCAACCATATTGAATTAATACCTTTCCGAATGTTCCTTTGCCAAGAACTTTCAGTAAATCAAAATCCTCTAAAGTCTAAAATAGAATCCGGATATACCTTAAGGGGATTTTTTTTGCGTGGATTATTGCGACTTATGAATTTTTGCGACTTATGCGAATTTAGGCCAAATTCATCCAAAATAAATCCAAGCAAAATGTCAAGACATGAACAATTTGCAAAAAAAAAGCCACACAAAAGTTGTTTCGAGCAAGAAAACCTGTATGTCAACATCATTGCAATGCACCTAAACATTTCTCTGATCTTTTCTCTGATCTTTTCCTTGCCTTTTTTTGCAGAGATTTGTTGAGAGACGCTATGCTTTTCTTTGGAATAGCATGACTAAAAAGGAGCTAGAGGTAACGCTACAAAAAAAAGAGCTTAAAATTTGCTCATTTTTTTGGCTCTGTGTACCTTTCGTAAACTATTTCTTTGTACTTATGAAGCATCAATGGTTTCACAATGTTCCCATGCATTGAAATGGTGATTTTCGCTGCTATTTCTGAGCTATATTATACACGCATTGCACTTTGTTCACATTCGCAAAAATAAATCCAAACATTTTCCTTGAGAAGCTCTGACGTGCAAAAATTAATCATAAAACGCTGTCAAACCTTGTCTCTCAAAAATTAATTCACGTAAAAATTAATCCCCTTAAGGTAGTTGTTTTCAAATTTATCTGTTATCTAAGAGTGCATGCAAAAGACCACCAAAGTACAAAAATATAGCAAACAAAATAGAGAGGAAAATGGAAAAATTTTATGGTGTGTGTGTACTACAACATCATCTTCTTTGCTTCTTAGTGACATTTAGAATATAATATGCAGTGACTCAATTTTCCCATGAAGCAAAAAAAGATAACAGTCATACGCACCATCGAAGGTCTATAAAATGAGAACGGTGATCCAGCAGATGCCTTCTTCTTTTCCTCTGCTTTTTTAGCAAGTTGCAGTGAAACATTTTCAATTGATTTTATCCACACATCCCTTCAAAGTTAATAACAAAAATAAATATTACAACTAACGAACAATTTCACCTTTAGTGTTAATTTTCAGAAAGTGAACATTACGAGCTATATCATGTCTAAAAAAAGATCTGATATAGAGGAATTCTCTCTGTTTTTGTTTTAATTTTCAGATTTATGATCACAGAGTTGCATTAAACGCAGACGCATGTATATGGAAGGCAAACACACTAAAATGAAGTAACTGAAAAGAGAAAACTGATGATTTAAATATTATATTACTGTACCTTTCACTGGGTGTGTCAACAGAAAACGTTCTCTCCACAACCACAGAGTACTGATAACACCTAGAAAAATACAAAACCCAGAAACATTAGACAGGGCATAAAATAGGAGAGTATCAATACATTCAATAATAAGTGGTGTCTCATGCAAACAGGCCAAATATAATGAAAGAAAATGTGATTTCACTGGTGTATCCATTATTTCCTCATTCAAGAATACAAATTGTTTACCTTATTATCAAAATCACAATGCATAATAAAAAAATGCTCTTTAAAAAATATGATTTTCACACCAAAAATCACTGCTGTGAAATCTTTCCAAAACCTAGTCACTTCAGTACATTGCTTTCATCAGTGCAGAACCCAAAATTCACTGTTCACATGTTTCCAATAAATCGTTTTTAGAAATATAGATGTTCCAGCTTTTGTAAAAAATCATTGTCATCATGCTATTAATTATGAAGTGCATCAATAAAGAATGGATTTTAGTGCAAACTACACAAACATAGATTATTTCCAACCACAAAATATGTTCAACAAGGAATTTTCAAGAAATTTCAACTAAACAACAACCACACACATCACAAGACGTTTTCAGAACATTGTAGATTTCTGCTGGTTGTACATAGGTACATTGAACATTATTGTAGATTTCTTTTAAACAAAAGAACTTAATTAATTTCCACATGTGAATAAATATATAGCTTTTAAAGAACTACAAGTCAGTCCCACCAACCCACCAATCACTTGTTAATCACCTCTTACTTTTCAACATAGAATTTTTAGCAGTCTTTTTACTTTTTACATGGTATATCTGACAAGTGCATAAACACGAAACTTAAAGTTATGTACTTTTTAATGTTAAAAATATATTATATATTATTATTAAAATATTATTATTAAAAAATATTATACATTATTTTAACTTTATTAATAGATCGCTATGTTTTCTGAAAGATATGGACCACTTGTGAAATGTTCGTTAAAGAAGAATAGATTTCTGATTATGTCAACTCTTCAATGTCTATTGAATAAAAACTGAAAGCTTTGGGCTTTTATAAGTTTGATTAAAATGTGCAAATGCCACTGTAAATGTAATTCTGAAGGATCTATATTTCGATGTAACATAGTATATATTTCTGTTTACATACCGGGCAAACTCGAGAGTGAATGATAGGGCAAGTGAGACCATAATGATTCAGTGTGAATATACACTAAAATTTGAAACCCTATTTAAAGTTTTAGTTCTCATCAACAATAATTTAATTTCTCAATGTACAAAGTTTAGGTTTTTTAATAACACAATAAAATTAACTTCTATTATACAATATAATAATAGCAATTAGTTTTATTATGCTTAAACATGCCATGTTTTCAAAAGCATAATCCCGTGTGACCATAAAAACACATGACTGAAGGTGCTAATGTGTATTTAACAAGGGTATTAAAATGAGTAATCATGCCTAAATTCATGAAGTAGACAAGTAGATTTTTTAAAAGCAGAGTAAAGTACTGTAATCAAGGTGTCTACACTTTTACATGAAATGAACTTAACAAAATGAAGATCAATGGAAGTGAAAGTGAAAACTGTTGTGAAAGTGAAATTAACTCTGTTTATGCAAAGTTTTATCTCAATCATGTGCATTCATCTTAATTCTCTCTATGAACTAATTTTGTATAATATATACATAAAAATGTGAATACCTGATCACGAAAGAGTTTTTATGTTTCCCTGTCTTCATTATCTGGCAACCTAAACAGAACAACATTTTCTACAAATATAAGTTCCACAAGACACACACAAAGATGCTTTAGATTATAATGCTTTCTTTTTTTAGAAATAGATTTACGTGTCACAGAGAAATTATTTTCAGGCTCCACATGATCATCATTCGGTCGGTCTTTGTAGCCCCAAAATGAGCCATTACTCCATAGCTTGAAAAAACGAGGTCGCCATGTCTTGATGTATTCACCTGAAAAAAGAAAAGAATTGAATGAACACTTTTAGATTATAGCCTTCACAGAGTTAGTTTTAGTTTTAAGATGATAGATGGCAAATAGCCTTGACTTAAAGCATTTAATGAAAGGTTGGAGAACATGTAATTGTGTCATAAAATTAGAACAAAAATCAAATCCATTCTTAATATTTTATCTAAAGGAAGTACTTATATACCTCTCTTTAGGAGCCACCCTTCTTTTACTATGTATAGTTCCATCAATGTTTATGATTGCATGGTGGTGTTAATGTTGTAAAATCTAACAGAGATCACAATGAGAAGTTAAAAATAAGTGCTAAAATTACAGATGATCACCAACCATTCAGTACTTTATCTAAAGTGTAAAGAAACCCTGACGAAGCTTGGGTAAAAAGAATCAACAGAATCAATCTCGATGCCCAATAGCGCATTGCGCTTTGGTTTTTGACCTGTATAGATAGATAAAGGTCGTTAAAAAACAGTACAATACTGATGTGGACCTACTATATGTATGTAAATGAAAAAAAAACATTACCCCCTGGACACAGTAATCCTGAAATAAATAAAATAAGTCTGCAAATCCTGTATAATTTACCCCTGCATTCAAAACATAAGAAACATTCAAATAAAATATATAAAAAACAACACAAAAACGTTTTAAAATTTTCTACAAAGCTTTTCGTAATTTTCATACATAGAAATAGAGGCATTTTCAAAATTTTGTGACTTCAATAAGTATTTATAAGTATTTATTACCTTCTTCCATGAAATTAATGTGCCATCTAATTAACATGTTTTTTAAAATTTTGGATTAGTTTCATTTAGATATAGTATTGTTTCCTTTAAAATTAATTAACACACGACCGACGATGCATTGTGTCTTCAAAAAAATATTACATTAATAATTAAACAAAAAACGAAACCCATCCAAAATCCTGCAATAAGTAAAAATAAAAATCAAGAGCAGTTTGAAATTATAAATTAATTCAGAGTGATTATTCGAATTAGAAGTATTTAAAATCTTTATTGTTTTTATTTTGAATAAAAGTTTTTGCTTAAAATATTGAGGAAAATGAAGAAGAAAAGTTCATGATGGGATGAAGTGGTAATAAATCAATAGTAAGCAAAGCCGCAGTATATAACGCATTAAAGTATAGAGGTCTTTCTCCAATCCTTCCTCCTTTCTCTCTTGGAAGAATCAATGTTTCTGAAACCCCACTCACGCTCGCACGACGGAAAAACTTTCGCTTAGTCAGCAAATTAGATAGCAAAGTAGCGTGAATCCAAAATGTTTTTTTTTTTTTTTATTGTAGAATTTTTCTTCTTCATTAAATTTTACAAAATAATAAAAATTGTTTTTTATATACATAAATAGTGATTTAACAACGCCTGGTGACTTCAGCAATGGTTTCGTCAAAATGGTTGTTGTTGAAATGACGGGAAAGTGAAACGGAGACTCCGTCGGAATAAGATCAAAACACCAGATTGTAATTGCGCAGCACCTGGGCACAGAAGAAATGAGGCAAAAAAGGGAATGAATTCTTTATCAGTCTATTTAAAACAACATAAAGGAATTAGTAGCTCGGAAAAAAATATTGATGAAGATAAAAATTCTAAGTTGGCCAACAAAAATGTTACATGTTTAGTTAAGCCTCCTTGATCTCGGTTTCGTTTCGGTTTCGGTTTCAGGAATAGGCCAAATATAATCCACTACACACTACTTACTCATCATGTCGGGAAAAACTTTCGCTTAGTCAGCGAATTAGATTGGTGCTATAATCGGTGAAAGAATAATCCAAAATGGCTGCTGAATCAGGAAATGAAAATACGAGAAAAGAGAGACGAAGTAAGATCAAAGACCAAACGTAATTCCATGAAATGAATTCAATACATTAATTAACTATTTTTAAATCCAGAATTTCATTTTTATTAAAGTATTAATGGGGTGTAGCAAATCGATATACCGAGTGAAATTGAATTGAGATAAATACCCAAACAAAAATAGAAAAGAGTAGCTATATATTCCATATTTTAATTACAATGATAATGAATGTAGGGTAAGCCGTGAAAAATGAGGTAGGTATGGGTATAATGGGCCACTGGGCTAACAACATTCTGTGATGGTCCAAATATTATATATATATATACCGTCAATCGTCCTAACTTCGGACATTCTTCCAAACTTTGGACACGCTAAATAAACAGACCTGTCTGGTAAACGAAATGTACAAAATCAATCAAACCAAGTTACAATAAATACTAAAATATTAGATAAAGCTGATAAAATAATGTGTTCAAACGCAATAAAGTTAGCGTGAAGCGTAAATAAACGTGTAGAAAATAAGTGATTTGATATATATAGATTTGATATATAAATAATGATAAACGTCATTCTCAAGGGATTGCAATAGCAATTCTGTCGATCAACTTAAAATAGTATTATAGCAGACGGTTTCTACTTGTATTAACTTTTGAAATAATTGAATCTTTTCTATGTATATAACTGAATGAGAACCAGGTAACCAGAGAACCAAGCATTGAATATCATTTCTATAGCAAAATGTTTTGTTTACATTTTTTTTCGACTTTTTTCTTTGATACTAATCAATTGCGTATGATGATTTTACAATACTCTTCTCTACGTAATGAGCACCTGCGCATGTTTGTATTTATGTCCGTGGACAATTATCCATAGTGGATATTCACCTTCAAACGCGCAGTGTAATTATAAATCACGTTCGTCTCAAGGGTACAGTCAACTAATTTGAGTGTTTCATTTTTGTTAAGTTTAGTGACAAGTTTTAGATTTATAGCTGTGAATAGTTTAATTCACAGTGCAGTATGGACTTTTACTGATTAGGTTTGTATTTTGCGGATATGTTTTTTTTATGTCCGAAGTTTGGAAGGATGTCCGAAGTTAGGACGATAGACGGTACTATGTATACTGTTCTTTTGTTTTTCTTGTTATATTTCACAATACAGTGAAATGTTGGGTGACTTCGATCAATTTTGCCACTATTTTAAAAATAACTTCCGAAATACTAAACCATTACTTCTGAAACTTTGGAAGCATTACCTTATGTATGTGGTCTTCTATTGCACATTACCAAATCGTGTCTAATTACGGACAGTCTTCGTAATTACGGACATGGATCAAAACATAATTCCAACCGTCTGTAAATTAAAAACACGGCACATCACGTACTGTCAACCAAACTGTAATAAAACAAGCTTCAGAGAGAGATAAATAAATTTATTTAAACGCTAGAGAAAATTACCAATATGCCATTTAGAATTTATTTTTCTAAACTTTAAAGATTTAAAATAGACTGCGCCCTCTTGAGAATCATGCGTATTTTTATGAGCTCTGTGTGTACAATGGTAGCCATATTTACGGATAAAAAATAATAATGGCCACCTCCGTTATGAAATATCGACAGGTCGAAAATTTATGTTTAAAAATGAATTCAGGAATGAAAATGTTTTTAGATCATGCTTTTAGAAAGTTAATTATCATAAAACAAGTCAAATAAATAAAGTTTTTGTACGTCAACAGGGCTTTAGCCATAACTTAATAAAACACCGCGTATTACCAGAATTGGGAATTTTTGTTGCCAAATGTCACCCACCATGATTGGGTGACATTTTGAGATCTAGACTCTCTAAAACGTCTTTAAAATCAACTTCTCTGTGATTTTTGAGCATATAAATAATAACCCAACATTATTAACTTCATCGTTTTTTCATTCATTTTTTTGACCAGTAGATTTTTTCTTTCCGTCTTGTCAATATGAGGCGCACTCCTTCCTAGAGTTAGTTAAGACGCGCTTTCAATCGCGCATGTAGATATGCTTTAAAAACATGCTCAACTTATTATATTAGTTTTCGTGCTCAATTGACAGTGATGGATAACTTAGGTATATTAAGTGATTATTCACCAATTTGCTGTTGCTAGGGAGAATGGCCACCGTTGCTAAGGTAATTTTGAAATTTCCTTCGTTATATGAATTCATTTGTTCACCTAACGAAAGAATATGAAAACATGAGTCGTACCAGTAGGACCCGTTTTCGTGTTATTATATGAAGTTAAAAAGCATCTTAGTTTCCACTCCCTTTACAATCAGAGAAATGGAAGCTTAACCGGGTTTCCACAAACAGAAATTTACGAAACTTACGCTCAAAATAATAAGTAAAACATCGTTGATGGAACTCATTTAAAATGAAATGATGCAAACAAAAGAAGAAGTTGAATTGGAAGAAAAAGATTCAAAATTAAAAATTATCTCAGCCAGCTGACTTTCAGCTTATAGTTGAATTGATTTCTTCATTCATTAGTTTGGATATATTTTGTTTTGCGAAGTTGTTTACGTGCTCGATATCACGTTACGAAGGTATGGTAAATTCGGCCTGTATTTAACACATTAACTTTTTCCTACAATAACATAAAAATATTAAAATTTTATCAAATGGGAAAAAGTAATGTATACAAATTTGGGAATTTTCTGACAATTGGGAATACCGCGTTATACGCTAAAGCCTTGGTCAATCACAGTAGCGGAGGACACTTTTTACTGAGAATTGAAATATAGGCCATTATGATTTTCACGGTCCATTATTCTTCAAGTGTTAGTGCTAATTGCTCTCTATTGGATTGCTCTGTTTCATAAAACATTTTATTCAGTTATAGGTGGTGAACTTGGGAAGAACGCATGTCTATTTTCGTGACAAGAATGTTTGTTTACATTTTGATGTCCGTAATTACAAAGGCTGTCTGTAATTAGACACGAAGACGGTCATTCTAGAGAAATAACTTGAACTTTCCAACAAAACAATGACAATATTGATTATGGGGTGACTTTGATCAGCTTATAAGGAGTGCCAAATTACTTCAGCGCTGAAAATAATTTTTTTACACCAGCCGGTCATCGTGATCATTAAAAGTCAAAATCTGCCAGTCACATATGGCTCTGTTGCCGGTAAAGTCAAACTTGAAAAATGTAAACACTGTTATTGTAAAGGGAGCTGGAAACTAAGGTGCTTTTTAATTTCATTGAATAACACGAAAACTACTCCTGCTGGTACCACTTATGTTTTCATATTCTTTCGTTAGGTGAACAAATGAATTCATATAACGAAGGAAATTTCAAAATTACCTTAGCAATGGAGACCATTCTCCCTAGCAACAACGAATTGGTGAATAATCACTTATGTTTTTAAAGAGTATCTTCGTGCGCGATTAAAAGCATGTCTTGCCTAACTCAAGGAGCGTTATAGGGAGCGTTATCCCTCGCTATCAAGCAATCATCATATCTCGCAAAATCTGATGGTTTTTTCATTTCAATAAAATTAATTCTGACCGGTCACGTTGATCAACCATAAGAAAAAATACATGATCAAATGCCTTATATTGCCAGTCATTGCCAGTTACTTATATTTAGCAATCTTTTTAAAGCACCATTATTACAATATTAGCAGAGCACTATTTCTCATATGCGATAAATGTTTGACCATAAAAGATCAGTGAGTATTATAGTAAAACAAAAAATATTTACAACAGTCACACTTGTGCGTGGCCCTCATTTATACAAAACGAAATTATCATTGAAATTTAATTGAATCTCAAATGAAATTTTTGAGACCTATCATCATGGGGAATAATCACGCTTATTAAAATTTCTTTGGATAAGTCATTAAACCTCCCATGAGATACTGGTGTCTTTTTATAACAAGCCTATTCCGCGAATTCTGCTGACAGAAACCAAGAAGGAGCTTCGTGCACATGATTTTATTGTGTATTATTTAATTGTATTATGTAATTGTTTCCTTCTTTGTCACTTTTTTTAATGTTCTTTTAAGTTACAAAAGTATTAATAAAGGTTTCAGTTTCGAAAAAATAATTTTTAAAGTCTGTTCATAAATTATATGCACTGATTTCAGCTTTTATATAAAAACCAGGCTCAAGGGAATTTATGTAATTTGTTAAATCTGGTTTCCACATGGTAACTGAAATTAGTGCACATATTTTTTGAACAGACTTTAATTCAAAATATTACCCAGCCAGGTGGTGACGAATTAATGGAACGGAAACATCTTTACTTTATTTCAAAAACGATTTTAACTTCAAAACAAAATGATGGAGAGTGTAACACAATTTTTTTATTTTTAGGTTTTATTTTTTTCTCTTTATTATCTTTTGAATAAATTTTATTTTCCGTCAAAGTTATCTTTAGAGCTAACATTTTACGATCCCAATCTTCAAAAACATTGTTTTGTTTTATTTCTTGTTAAATTCATTCTTTGTGAATATCTCATTTATTCTTACATATGACACATTTCAAATTTGAAAAAATTGATCGTACATCCGTCAAAAATTTACACAAGCACATGCCATAACTGATATCGTCAATTAAGGCGTGCAATGACCACATGTCTGCTTATTTTTTTACGACCAGGCCTGGTTTCTCTTGAAGTCGATTCAGGTGGCATTTTACAATAGGAATCTAAATGAAAATCTTAAAAACTGTGAAAAACGCACTTTAGTTTCAGAGTTTTAACAGTTTATTTTACTGATTGAAGTCTGCCCACTTTATGGTAGTAACTTCATAGATTTGTTTATTTTTACCACTATAAAGGTTGAATGTTTACAGCATTTTACAGAGAATCTGGATGGTGTAACAAATGATACTAAAAAATAACATAAGCATTTAACATGTCTAAATAGGCCGGCATCTGTGCCACAAAAACTTGCCATCCTCGCTGTACAACTTGCAGACCACAGTTTCTATGCAGAAACCCTCGAGTTAAATATTACTGATGACAGAACCAAAAAGTTCCCACTCATAACCTGGTCCCTTTGTTTGTAAATTGGGTCTAAAGTTCCAGTTTATCGGGTCTATCGTTTTGTTTCGTATGTGAACGATTCTAAGTGTTATGTTCTAGTGCATATTTTACAGACTTATGTTTCGGTGGAGCTTGCTATTAGAATGTGCTTATATTTCAGGTCTGTAAAATAATATCGGTAAAAAAACTAAAGATGCTAACTTTAGTTATGATAAATAATTGAATTGCTCACCACGTTGTTAGGGGATAGCTTTAAGGTGAATGCTTTCTTCATTTTCCTGGGAACAATAATGAAGAAACAGTAAACAAAATATTGCAGAAGACCTTTGATACTTTTTGAAATTCACACGAACAGTGGTTAGAATCACCAGAGGACCTGGTTCAGCGTGTCGTCAGGTTTTTTGTTTATCATCCCCTCTCATCTCTCCTCTCTCTGGAGGATGGCTGCTGTTTGAATATTGTTTAAATATAACTATCGAAAAATATGAAAGCCTAAACAGTAGCACTGCTTAACGAGGGTTTAGGCACACAAAAACCATTGTAATTGAACCAAACCAAAAAAAAAGAAAAGCAATCCTCAGTTTTACTAATAATAGCTGTTGTCCTATTATATAACAATATAACTAGAAAAATGGTTATGCTAAGACTAAATTTTACTGAATGTAAATGTGTTTTCTGTATCGAAATCCTATAAAATACTATAATCAGCCTTATTAGTCTCTATTAGATGCTGCTTTATAATCTACTTATCTCTATCCTATGTTTAAGGTATCATTGTTTACCTTTTTAGTCATTACCCAGAATAGTCAGTTAGATTTCAGTTTATACTATCATAGCAGTTGCTACAGAAAATTCACAGATATTGTCTAAAATGGAAAGAGCAAGGAAGGGTTGCAGGTAGTAAGAAGTTATCAAGTACAGTAGTCAAACCTAGCTGTTCTAAGCAAAAGCTTTACCCAATTTCCTGGTGTATTAAGATCACATAGAATAAAACTAGATCTGGCATTTTGGAAGAGCATTTGCGAAAAGGGAAGTCCTTTGTTAGGTCAGAATTGCTTTCAATTTATTAGATGTCGTTTATTATATTATAACATTTTCTCCAAAGGTTTTAAAGAATATCAGGGTTCGAATTAACGTTTCAAAAGTGATTCGTGATAATTTAGTGATTTGCTTAGGATAGTGACTCCGTGAGGCGGCCCCATGGTGGCCGCAGAGGGGAAAATTTTTGAAATATAAGTGTCTAGATTGGCGGAAAATGCACTTGCGGCCAATGTATGTTGGTGCTGGATTTATTGATTTACAGTGTGATTTTCTTCGTTCGTTCGTTTTCTATAGAGATTGAAGCTGGCATTGAGATTACATGCTAACACTTTAAGCCCTGACGTTTCGTTGATTTACGATCGAATCAGCAGCCCCATTTGGAACCATGCCACAGGAACCTGACACTCCGAAGAGCCAGACAAGTCTTAACTGATTCGCGTTATATTCAACTCAACTGCGGGAAAGTGCGCACCACCGCAAGCTATACATGATAGCCAGAACGAGGGAGAACCTCAATTGCCCTACGACGCAGTCGTAACTTTCAAGCGAACTCTCTTTCTGAACAAACAAACAAACAAACCAGCGCTGGAAATACGATTTTCACGTCTCTTTATTTTGTTTATTATCATTCTTCATTTTACCGATGGTATTTCTAAACTAATGAACGTAAATAGGCAGAGTATGGGCATAAAGAAAAAGCGATGACGTAAAACTAATAACTGATTTTATTATAATTTCGAAAAAAATTTTCGTGAAATTATGAAAATGGCTCGTGATTCACGAATCACGAATCGTTAATTCGAACTCTGAATATATTTTCTCATAAATTGAGTTTTCATGTGTGTGCACAATTGAAATGGGTTGTTAGATCCCATGAAACAGCACTTGCTTAAATGAATAATGATCTCTGAAATAGCTCTATCACCAGCATTTCACAGTAGTGTGTTCACAACTTTTGTTTGAAGTAACATTGATTTCAGAGAGGAAACAAGATCAACACATAGATATGGCCTATGGAACAATAATTCAAAGAAGCAGTGAAGAATCTGCATCAAATGAAGGATTCCAACCCGTAAAGAAAAGTGAGCGATCTTTGAAAGAACCATTAAGAATATTTCACGCTTTGTATTGGGGAAAAAGGAATATGTGTGTAACTCAATGACAGTACGGATTAAGCCTTAGTTGTCTGAATGAACAGGAATTTCTCCTGGAACAACTTATTCTAGCATCGAATGAATTTGTAAAATACATCTTACATCTTACCTAGTTGGACAGGTAAGTTGTAAGATGTTAATACCACAATGTCACAGGCACCTCTACATTTTACAAAATACTCATGTTGCAGATGATGTTACGGATAATATAAGAAACGAAGAAATAAGCGTTGATGATTACAATGATGATTATGACGAAGACTATTTGATACGTGCTTATTTGTGGACTTTTAATGTTCTACTTTCTGCGTTTCACTTAGTAGTTAACAGTGATTGAACAGGTCATGTCTTAAACGTTTCCTTTCATGTGTTTGCAAATAACTGTGTGCGAATTGAAAATGAAAATTAGGCAACCTATGTCAGAAATTGCTTAATTACATGAATTAAATGGATTTATCTTTATTGTCCTCTCCTGTTCACTTTGATTTTCATAGTTTCTGATTCATATGAAAGCAAAAATTAGGTGAACAACAAAGAACCACACACCTCCTCCTGAAAGCATGGGTAAAATCCAATAGTCGTCTGTGTTCCATAAATAGTTTACAATACATTTTCAGATATATGTTTGGTAGGAAACTTTATTCTGCATTAAATTTGCTATACAATGATATGTAAAAAATTTGTTTTCCGCCATTTTGAATTTTTTCTCTTCTTATGACGTCACAAAATGTTTTTTGGGTTATTACGTCATAATGGACCAGCGAATTTGTGGGAACCTTTTTGTTTCAGAACCACTACACACCCCTTAACATTATTTCAGCATAAAAGTGTGGTCTGCAAGTTGTACAGCAGAATATTTTTTCTGAGCATCTTTTTGTTACACAGATGCCGGCCTAAAATACCATTATACATTTTACATTTTTGTCTGCAATGGCTACCTAGTCCCTCCTCTAGACAAGCATGTCTAGCATGTCCAGTCTGAAAAATGCTTCTCCAACTTTATATTGTTTATGTTATTGCATGCACTGTATTTTTCTTCCCTAGTTTCATTGTTAAGTCAATGAGGTACATGTTTCATTCAGGGATTTTTCCAAGCACTTTTGGTTACTAAATACTATGCATTAAAGAGTTAAAAAATGTTAAATTGAGTTTCTAAACGCAATTCAAGATTGAGTTTCAACTACCGGTAAACGGTGGTTGGAAAGTGCATAGAAAAATCCCTGTTCATTATCTAAATGTTTGTTTGTTTGTTTACCAGTTAATTGGTCTACACCAGATCAGTGTATTTTACAATGACTTTTTATTTTTCAGTAGCAAGTAGAAAATGCCTTTTATTTGTGTGGAATGCCGGATGTATATTTCGTTTTAAAAGAGAACTAAAAAATAGAAAAGATACTTTACCTTGAGCAATGCAGAAGAGCTCTAAACATAAAAAACATCTCACAAAGCTGAATATAAGTGAAGAAATGACTAAATGTAAATCACTCCCCCGTTGTTCGGAGGAATTTTATTTGAATATCTATTTACAATTTCGTTGCAACGAGGGAGAATAGATTTACAAAACCAGGGCATAAAAATCTGAGGAGTTCTAATTAATAAAATAATGAAACAATATGGCGAGGTACCTTTCACATTTAAAGCATTTGTAATGTACATGACGAGGTTTCTGCCTTATAATTTCTTTAAATTTTTTTAGTGCGGTGCAGGTGGGTTATGCTGAACAAAGTATTAAATAACTATGGCCTAATTATTTTGTTTAAAAGTGTAATTTCTCTGAATAGGCATGTAATTATCAGATCAAAAGTGGTCCATTTTACACATTAAGGGTGAAAAGGGGATATTAAAGTGATATCCACGTGTCCCATTTTGGCATACATGGGAAGAATGGGACACTTAAATCTTTTTAAAAACTAGCCTGTCCTTACTTGTGTTCAGTGGTTGTTTTGAAGTCATTTAGGGTAATGAGGTTGATGTGCCAGCTTTGGTTGATTCTTGTTTATCTGTATATGTTTGCAATGTAGTTGTATTCATTGAATTGATTGCAGTAGGTTTACCACATTTTGTGACATGACCATTAAATGGTAGAATTTTCTGCCACAGCCTGATTATATTTGTTTTGTTTAGAAGGTGTTATTTATTCAACAACTTCTGTCTACCTCAGACATTCTCTCATTTTAGACAACATGCAGGTCCTTTTTACAAGTTTCATTTTAAAATTTTCTTGCTTTTGTACAACTTTGTTGTTTTGAAATAAAGCTTAAAACGAAGTATTGCAGGGAGCAAATTAACGGAAAAATGTATGATCGCAAAAATATTTATCCCGCTGCAGGCAGATTTGCGGGCATCTTTGCTCATTTAATCATTGTTGAAACAACTGTTTGCATTTCAAAAACCAAAATATTGGCATGCGGAGCAAGGTCTATTCAGTAGGCTAACGAAGGACATGCATTTTAATGTATTGTATCATGCTTTCTCTTGTTTGTAATAAAACAATAAAGAATTATTTTGATCGTTATCAGAAATTTGAGATTGGATTTAACCTTTTTTAGTCATTTTGTTATTGCAACTTCGTAAAAACAGATCGCAAATCGTGATTCCTTAATTCGATCGTTGTAATGGATTTTTCGCTTTTCATTATATCTTGTTTTTTCCCTGAGATTTTATGTTTCTTTAAAATCGAACATCGATCTCATGGAAGTAATCCAGTTTATTTCATATCTTTAGAAATACTAAATAATTATAAAGGACATTTTTAAGCACGATGACAGCTGAACTCTACACAGTGAAAGAAGGTTGGTTAATGAAAAGAGGTATGTGTGTACCTTCTTACTAATGGCCAAATATTAAATTTTTGAAAACTGTGAACTGCTTTTGAGTATTTTCAATATTGGCAATACTT
Source organism: Turritopsis dohrnii (assembly GCA_027922465.2). NCBI lineage: Eukaryota > Metazoa > Cnidaria > Hydrozoa > Anthoathecata > Oceaniidae > Turritopsis > Turritopsis dohrnii. Next base: position 455,282 of record BQMF02000238.1, on the reverse strand, counting down.
CAATAACGGATGTGTATGGAATATTTTATCAATCACTTTTCAATCAGAATTTGCGGCATAGGGTATTCACATTCTTAAGATTTTATAAGATTTATATTTTTGTTTGCTCGATAGATCAATATTCAATAACACCCTACAATTTCATTTCGACATGCTAAGAAATACTTACAAAATAGAAAGAGAGCTGAAATTGCAAAGACAAACATTATAAAATTCAAATCTCTTGACAGTCAGGCCACTGCTAAGATTAGACACTGATATTTGCTACCTGAAATCCTTTTCAGATTCTATTGTTTGTTTGATAAAATACTAAACAAGTTTATGAGCCTCTCCAATCCAGTCATTCTTTGATTTAAGTTTTCTTTTTCTTGTTTTAGGAGAATATATAAAGAATTGGAGGCCGCGGTACTTCTATCTGAAAAGTGATGGCACTTTTCTTGGGTATAAAGAGAAACCGAAAGGGGAGCCAACCAATCAGGATCCATTAAATCATTTCTCAGTTGAAAGTAAGTTTTTCTTTCTTTATTTTTATTAGCTTGAAATCAAATGCAAGAATATGCTGGAAACTGGGAAACTGTCTAGGCTGACTGTTTGTAAATTTTATGAGATGACTTAATCTCAGATTTTTTTTATTATATGAGATATTACAGGCCTGGTCGTAAGAAAATTAGCAGGCGTGTGGTCATCGCACGCCTTAATTGACGATATCAGTTATGGCGTGCGCTCGTGTAAATTTTTGACAGATGTGTGATCAATTTTTTCCAGTTAAGATCAACAATCTTCATTCTGTATGATAATCAAGTCAAATTTGAAATGTGTCATATATGTAAAAATGAGATTTCCACGGAGAATGAATTTCTATGATATTTCTATGATATCTAATAAAATAAAACACTAAAGATTCGGTACGTAAAAACTTAGCCATAAAGATTACTTTGACCGTAAATAAAATTTATTCAAACATTAATAAAGAGGAAAAATAAAACCTGAAAATAAAAAATTTGTATTACTCTCCATCGTTTTGGCTTGAAGTTCAAATGGTTTTTGAATTAAATTAAAGACGTTTCTGTTCCATTAACTCCTCACCTGGCAGGCTACTTTTTTAAATAAAAGATTATTTTTTTGACACTGCAACCTTGCGCATACTTTTGTAACTTAAAAGAACGTTAAAAAGAAAGAGAAAACTACATAATACAACTAAATAATATAATACATAATAAAATGGCGCGCACGAAGCTCCTTCTTCATTCGTCAGCGCATTTCGCTGAGTAGACTTGTTTTCTACTAACAAACGAATAAAATTTTTGAGCACTGATTTTTAATTCAAAACGACTACCGTATTCGAAAGCGATCAGAGACCTCACTTCTGAAATGGTAGCAAAGTTTTGTTCCGTTATTGTAAAATTTAATCGTAGCACATGAACAATTTTCGAAGCAAAACTTTCAACATTTTAGGACAGACTTTTGTTGACTTTTAAATAAACATTTGTTATCACACTTGTCATTACAAGCCAGGCGTGCCATTGCCACACGCGTAAATAAATCTTGGCATGTGCATGTGATCGCACGCCTCATACGACCAGGCCTGTGTTAAAGTGATGATCAATTCTATCAAACTAACAACAAGCAAATCAGGGATTGGCTGATGAAGTTGTTTTATGAAGAGAAGATGAACATATTTGTTTCTTCCTATTTGAATCACTAACAGCCCTAAAAGCGTTAAGACCTAAAGTTTTACTTGATGTGTCCTATATATAATCTATTTGGCAAATGGGTCAGTCTCTTAAAACTAGTTATATAATGATGCCAATATTTTATACTTTTTCTTTCTTGCATACTCTTCAACTCACATCAACTTACAGACGTTAATAAACATAACTTGGTTGTCTTCCAGTCATGAAACCTGTTTTTTGTTTATTTGACAGTCAAAGTTTTTTTGAAGGTGTTTAAATGATAATAGTGTTTATTGAGTTGCAGTGTTTACAGCTCTTCTTGTAAACCATTTTATATTTCCCAATTACATAAAATTGTCAGCATGATAAAAAGTAGACCTACATTTCATATAAAATATGACCATTGTTTTTAGAAGCTCAAGTCATGAGACAGAACAAACCAAAGCCATTTGGATTTGTGGTCAGGTATGTATTTTGTTTGATGAATATTGTTACTTTAAATAAAATCAGGAAAATACTAAAAATGTATTTTTTTTTAATGTTTATGGTTTTTGAGAAATCAATCACTTTATATATATCATACTAAAATATTTCTGAACTTTGACACTTGTCATACTGACAAACGATGACTCCCAATGTTCTAAAGATTGTAAAACGAAAAATGCATAAGCATTAAGACCAAAAAAATTCTTAATGTAATAAACTGATTATGTAACTTTCATACCTAAATTGACTTATTGTGTTTATTCTGGAAAAATATCGATGAAGAGCCTTCCATCAGACCAAGAATTCAGTTGATAATTTTGATGGTCTGGAGACTATATTGCATGAACTAACAGAATAACAAAGTTATTTCCAGGATGTTTAATAATGTTTAATAATAGTTCGTTAATATCAATAGTTTTTAATTGGCTATAAATAGAATGAATTTGTGCTTTCTTTTTTGTGGAGATCAACATGAGGAGTTGGCATTAGCAGCAGGCTAGTATTTGCCATCATAGAGTTGAATTGAATTACATAGAAATACGCACTTCAATTTTGCAAATGCACAAACTCTGACTGACTGTATACACATTCGAGAATAAGTAATTGTCCTGATTACCATGTATTATAATTAACATAACCAGCATGCACCTTCACAGGAAAGAAAATGTTGTTAAACTGTTTTATCTGTTTATTGGTCCTCTAGAAGACTATAGAAGACGTAGTTCGTAGAGCTGATAGACCGTGGTACCATAGGTCACCAGAAACGAACTGACATTGTGCAAATGTAGGTGTCAGCTCCTGATGAAGGACCTTACAATCCTGCCTTTGTCTTGGCAAACTCATGCACGCGTTTTTTTCACACATCCTTGTACATACTATGAAAGACTTCTCTCATTTTATTGCACATTTCTAGCTTCCAATTTACTTAGACATCATAATTTCTATATTATTAATAAACGAGACATCAACCTTGCGCATCACACTGATACAAAATGACTACTGACAGGGAGGACACAAGAACAGACCATGCACCCCACCATACACTTATACTTCACCGCACCCCCTGCACTAACACAACACCACGACTCTCCACGCTTCCTATCTGAGAGACTAATTTTCACTTCACATCCTGCATTTTGTACACAATTCACCTAACACATCACTTTCTCTCTAAGTCAGTCACTGCTTATGCTGCAACACCACTCTCGAAAAATAATAACAACAATAAATCAACTTTAGTATACATACTGGCTTGCGTATCATGTTTCAGGCCTGGTCATGAATAAAATGCTTGGAGTGCGGCAATCGCACGCCATACGAACTCAAGGCGTGCGCTAATAAATATAACAAAACTACAATACTATCCTTAAAATAAATAAAAAACAAATAACTTTTGCTGACAATAGAACACCAAAGATTTCTGCAAACCAGATGTTACAAGCTACTCTCTACCTTAAATTAAAAATATTTTAACAAATAAGGAAACGGTGACGTTTAGTTTTTTTACTTTGATTTAAAAAACATGCGCATGATGTGTTGCGATAAACGCTAAGGACCAAGGACGCTAACTCAAAATGTAGAGATTTCCTTTGTTACACCTTTTCTATCCATCGTTAGCGAAAATTAGTGAAAATGCATCCCACCTCATTTTTATTGGAAAGTACTCATGAACACAGATTTCTTTAGAAATTGGTAAAAAATTCTGAACGAAATAATAAAAACTTAGTTCTTAAAACTTAGTTCTTACATGTGGAAACACTGTATTTACAGTGATTTCATTTTTTTTAATTTTTTTTTTTCATTTTCATTTCAAGCACAGTGACGAATTGAAAAAAATGTATTCGTTGAAACGCGACTTCATTCATCAAACAAGTTTTTCTTTCGTCTTAAAGGAATTGAAAAAAATATGTGTTCGTTGAAACGTGACTTCATTCATCAAACAAGTTTTTCTTTCGTAAATATGAACATATATAACCTCTGTTGATTAATCTACCAGCTGATGGAAGAAAAAATATGTGATCAAATGTTCCGTTATTGCGAAAAAAACGTAAATATTCTGCACGTGCGATTTATAAATCTGTTTGATTGCACGTGCGGTAATCGCACGCCTAGGGTCCGTTTTTACGAAATTCACGTGTGCGATTAACGCACGCCTTAGCCGATCTAGGCGTGTGTGGGCGCGTGCGCGTGCGATCGCACGCCATTCATGACCAGGCCTGATGTTTTGTTCTCTTGACAAAAATGTACCGAGGCTCCAAAACCAAATGGAAGGTTATTCCCCTTCTGTAAAACTCAAATGTAGACTACGTTAAAGTGGCACTTTTGTTTCAATTTGTTTTGCTTCAATTTTCTTGCCTATTTCAAATCAAAACGGTCCGCTTAAGTCGAACACCGTTTAAGTTGGACTTTTTGTTAAGTCGGACTATTTTCTGCGGTCAAAAAATTATATAAGTCAAAAAATTATAAAAAGAAATTATCAATGGGAATGCAAAACGTAACAAATAAATGCTTGATCCATATATAAAGTCTGTCTCAATATAATTGGCAGTGGAAACAAATTACCTCATAACTTTTGATAGCCACTTCCGATTCCAAAAATGTTTTTTGCATGTTTTAGATAATCAAAAGCACTATATTTGAATATATTTTTGGTTGAAAAATTCGCGATTTTTAGCGGTTAAATTTGCGATTTAAAAAATAAAGCTTTTTTTCTACTTAAGCTATAACTTTCATTTTTGCACCAGTGGTAGCCCTGTCTTAGGCAAAAAAAGTTATAAAGTTTGAGGGCAAACCAATGGGTCGTTCAGAAGATATGGGACCTGAAGTAACCTTCAGTAGCGATTTTATGCGAAACATCAAATCTCCAACTTTCAACAAAAAACGGGGGTTATCTTTTCTTTCATCAACAGCTCAATTAAAATTTGAAAAGTGTTACAGTAATGCGTTATCTAAAACATGCAAAAAAAATTTTTGGAATCGGAAGTGGCTATCAAAAGTTATGAGGTAATTTGTTTCCACTGCCAATTATATTGAGACAGACTTTATATATGGACTAGCATTACAACTATTTTGCCTTCATAAAAGACTTGAAAAGAAAGACATGAAGACACTACCCTTGTGTGTCTTCCTTTCCAGAATCAATTCATGCATTCCTTAGTAGTTAATGTGTGGTTGATAATTTTGTCCTAGATGTCTTCAACTGACGACACTGGTTGAACGAACCCTTGCTGTTGATTCTGCTTCTGAAAGGTGATTATTATTATGTAGAAAAAACATTGAACTATGAACTAATTCTATTGTTTAGGTCCATTATCAGCATAGGTCGTTAGAAAACAGATTCTTTCAATTCCTGCTATTAGCTTGCTTATTTTGTCTTCTGATAAGAGGTTCCACGAATTTGTTATGAACTTGTTTCAATTTCTGATTATAACAACTAAAAGTTAGTGAAGTTGTAAGTTTTTTCGTCAGAGTATTATTTTGTGATTTCCTTACATCATCATTTGGAATCAAGGAATTCACGGGTTGGGCATTGATAACAGTTATATATAGAAAAACACATGTTATGAAAAGCTTCATATTTTAATAAAATAAAATTCATGTGTTTTTAGTGTAATACATATTACGTAGTATATTACGTATATTATGTATATACTTATATATTATCTAATTGTTATAGCTCTTCAAACCTGTGCAAATATTCTATATAGTAGCAATAATAAATATTTGGTGATGTTGTGTACCATAACATTGTTGCATCTCATAGAGAAGACTGGATTAGTGCTATTGAAGATGTTTCAAATCGACTCAAAGCTGAAAGTTCAAGAACTTTTGAGGAAACTGATGAAAGTAGAAAACAATCCAAGATGGTTCGTATTTTCTTCATAGCCTGTTTTTCTTTCAGATTTTCGCAAAATCTCAGTTATCTTTCGTATAGTGTTGATATGGTCTATGATGATTTTGTCAAAATCTCAGTTATCTTTTGTATAGTGTTGATATGGACTATGATGATTTTGCTTACTCATAAGCTATTAGATAATTTCTTGGTCTGCACAGACGGTTTTTCAGTGTCAACACAGCTCATTTTTTAGGTTCTAGAAGACTTTGAGATGCTAAAGGTTCTTGGTAAAGGTACATTTGGGAAGGTAAGCTTTAAGAACCAAGGAATTATTATTACATTATTACAGTAAAACACTTTAGTATTTGAACAAATGAGGCTAAGCCTGAACCTTACCCTCACTAACCCCAGACACATTTCACAAGGTTTACATCATAAAGTCTAATGTTTGAATCCTGTCACTTATTCAGCATAAAATCATGATAATGAAGTTAGGATGAAAGCATTCTTTCTTAATGAGTTTAGTATTAAACTTGTTATTCTTTACTTGCACTAGGTGATGCTCGGAAAAGAAAGGAGCACTGGAAATGTCTTTGCTATAAAGCTGCTGAGGAAAGATGTGATTTTAGCAAAGGTATGTGCAAAAGAAATATACTGCAGTTTGATGAAAGAAATACAATATTAGTCCAGAAAAATTTTATTAGTTTTTCTTACAAATGTAGTAAATGTATCAATAAATTTTAGAAAGGTCCTAGTAAAGGACATGTTTATGGCAATAACATCCCTTTAATTCAAGAAAACCATAATTCCATTATTTCCAAAATTGATAAAATTTTGGCTCCCTTTTATAAAAAAGCTGATACCAGGCTCATGTGCTATATCAAAATATTTAGGCCTAAAAAAACCTAACTCCTAAAAAAGTTAGTATATGAATGGTCTTTAGAAAACAAATTTAAAAACTAAGGGATGACAGTATTGAATGAACTTTTTTCAAGAAAAAACTACTGTTAAAACTAATACACAAGTTAAAGTGATTTGATAAAAGGGAGCCATAAGTTTTGCTTGAAAAAGATACGTTTTTTGAAACAATTGATTTGATATTTGAAGTTTGTTTGCATACTGTAGTATTTAAGTAGTTTAAGTATTCATAGGCTGGAATTCTGTTGTAACTGTTACATTCTAAAAAGTGATGATCCTTTTAGATGCCTCAGTAACTATTAACTATTAACTATTAAAGATAAGTGATATAGTTACAGATTGTAGAATATTAGATTCTTAAGTTGCGATTAGAGATAGAAGCATAGTATCTGTCCCTCCAGATTATTTCAGTGATACTAACTATGGTACAGACAGATATTTTAGTAAAGTATTAAAATGAGTAGATGATGGCAAAGATTTGAAAATTAAAATTGAAAGTAAATTCACAGTATGTAAAAGCTAGAAGCGGAACAGAAAAAGTTGCTAGTAGAAGGACTGTAGAAGGATATTAAATATGTTATAACAGTTATCGAACAGATTGACAGACATCAAACTATTTACATCCCAACTGAATGGGAAGCAGTTATCAATTGTGCTTTTAACAAGAGACAGTGCAGTTTTAAAGTCCTATAATGTAGTTGCATTTGAACTTAATCTACATCTACATAAAGAAGATAGATAAGAAGAAATTAGAAGAACAAAAGAACAAAAAGGCAAACTGAACATCTTCAATTATCAATCAATTTGGGAAAGCACAAAGTTGAAAATTATTCTGGTCAGAGGTGGTTGAATTGAAATTTACTTACAAAAAAGTTTTTTATGAAGAAAACATATATGAAAACTATGTAGCATCTGTATTTTGCAGCAGCAAACTGCTTACTCCCAACCAAAGAATTCAGAATGAAGAAGTATTCAAGTCCATGTGGAATAGTGACACAGAAAAAGACTAACCTTCCAGAGCTTTCTCTCTTTCTACAATTACCATTACAATTACCAACAAAGCAGTAAATCACGACGAAAAGTCAAATAGAAAGAAGTAATAAAAACCTAATTTTTGTCAATTTGTCAATTTACTGAGACTGTTGTTAACTACATAATTACTTCAATGCTGCTTGTTTTATATTAGTGTTATTCCAAGCAAATTTCAGGATCCCCTCACCTGTTATATCTTTGCAAATGAACTTTTTTGATGAAAACTTTCCATAAATTGAACATTTTTTTTGGTCCCTTTGATGTCCGAGAGTTTACTGTACTTGAAATTACTACCTATTACAGTATACATTGCAAGAGCAAAATTGAACCAGCTAGACTGAAAGTGTAACCTAATTCTAAAACTCCTTTGTATTTTAGTTTACCTTAACGAGATAAATTTTCGCGTGGACATATTTTCGCGGATGAATTTTTTTTCCATTTCGCGGGGACATATTTTCGCGGATGGCCCAACTTCAAATAATTCGCGTGGACTAATTTTCGCAGACGGCAGTAGATAAATAAAAAATTTTTGGTCTTCAAAATGTATTATACACAAACAAAGGTTATGAAAAACTAAAATACAGTGTTAAATACAGTGCTAAACTAATTGCCCTGTTCATTATCTATACCCATTTTTTGAAATTCAAACATCTGTATTATAGAGAGAAAAAAATTAACATTTCACGGAGACATATTTTCGTGGATGAAGACATTGCAAACTTTTCGCGGAGTCATATTTTCACGGAAATGGCCAAAATCCGTGAAATCCGCGAAAATTTATCTCCGCGAAAATTTATCTCGTTAAGGTATTTCCTGTTATCAAGCCACTTTGTTTTGGTTCATCAGGTAGAAATGATAGATTAATCTTATATATAATAGCGAGTGTGCATCCCACTTTTATTTTAGAGAGTGATATATTTAGTTTAAATTTATGGTCAAGTTCTTCTTAGTTGCACATAAAACCATGTAGAGGCGAGAGACAGTTTTTTCACGATTTGTATAAAAGCATGTGACATTTGATGTCAGTTATTTTTATGATCACGGGGGAATCATTGCATTGCATCCCCAATTGATTGCAGCCTTTTGGGGGAAATAATCTGAGAACCAATAGGGATAACTGACGTTTTATGGGGTTGGCGATACAGGTAATGGGGTGACGCAACATTTGGGCCTAAATTTTATTTGGTACTGCGGCTATGACGTCATCAAAATCTTTGATCGACGATATCTCTGCAACGATTGGTCGTAGCGCAACGATCCCGTGCACTTTTTTGATAAGTTTTTCAAGCTCTACAACATGGGTCTTTTTTCGATATTTGGTGATTTAATTTTCGGTGACGGGCACGTACAAGGGAAAAAATGAAATTGCACATTTTTGAAGTTAAACTCAGTAACAGATTTATTATTAATCTTTATATTAATAGCAGATTCTATGTCTGTTTGTTTGATTGTTTGTTTGTTTGTCTGTCTGTCACGCAAAATGGTAGATTGTGTTGTGAGAGAAACTATTTCTCTTCTTTTGCGCGACGTCAGTGTGAAACCATTCCATTGAGACCCAAATAGAATGCGACGTTTAGGGAAAATTATCTCGGTAACCAATAGAGGGATAAGTGACATTTTTTGGGATCAGTGATACAGGTGATGGGGTGATGAAAAATTTGTGTCTAATTATTTGGAGGGACGGGTCTGTGACGTCATTAAAAATTTTTGATCAACGATATCTCTCAGTTGGTCGTAGCAAAGCAATCCCATACATTTTTTAATCAGTTTTTCGAGCTCTACAACATGGGTACAATTATCATTGCCAATTCCTTAATTATATTTTTTTCTTTGGGGGTGACACAAACGCATATTGAACATGATATAATATGTAGTAAGCTCATTGTTACTTCTATTCTTAGGTTCTCAGGGTTTTTTTTGGTTTTTTTTGTGATGCCTGGAGTTCACTGTTCTGTAGGCTTTATGTTCAATCTCGTTTTGATGCATGTACTGTCTAAAAGGTTTCCAAGTAGCAGTAGAAGTATCTTAAAACTATTGTCCTTATGTCAGGATCTAATCTAGAATGGACGAGCAGCAACTGGCAGAAGGAAAAAGGGCACATAATGAACATCCAAAGGGCACTTTTTTATTCAAAGGGCAACCTGAGCTTTATTTCGGTGTACGTTTAACCTGTGACCCCCTATACAAGAGTGATTTTTGAAGTTTTTAAAGCAAAATGAATTTAAAAAAAAAAGAACATAGAGGGGAGCATCGGATCAACGGACGCTCTTTCGGCCTAGACTAGACTCTGCATGTATCTGGTCAGAAAGTTATAACAAGTAGAAGCTTTTCTCAAAACTAAGAAAATGAACTTATAGCTTTCTTGAATTAAAGTGATGCTGATCCACTTGTCTTTCTCTACCATATGTCTTGCAATTGTTCCACCTTCTTTGTGAGGTTTCATCCCTGGAACAACTAAAAGCCTATTCTTTCTTCTCTGTCCTTTAAAAAAATTTAGATCTCTCCCGTCATGCATTTTTATTTCAGGATGAAGTTGAGCACACGTTAACAGAAAACCGTGTCTTACAATCAGCCAAACATCCTTTCTTGACAGTAAGTTTGTTTTATTTATTTATTAACTTTTTGAACTTCGACTTCCCTTCTTTGTTCACACATCAAGTAAGTTTGCTGTCCTGCTCAAATAGATTGGGTGCATTCTGTCAAATCCCTGGAAGTATTTCGGAAGCTGTCCTGGTGTTTGAATTTAGGTAGTTCGGTGTCCAACCAGGTTTAAAAATAGAACTTCTCTGATGCTATAGCAACATGCATGCCATGTTGTTTGTTGTTAAATACATACATTGTGTGAAGCATGTTTGAAGCTTGAAGTTTTAGGTCTGTACAAATCACTGATAGCATCAAAAATAAACTTGAGAAAAGCCCCTGAACTACTTTTTTGGGCTCCCTGCCACAATTTATTGGTTTGATTTCGGTTAAGAATGCTTAAAGTTTTAGGTCCATGACAGATGATCAGATGACAGATAACATAACCATAACCAGGCAGGGGCTAATACAGAAAAATAATAAATAATAAAGGCTACCGCCTCCCAAAGCTATTTTTCTGTCCAAAGGAACTGGGGGTCTGTGTTCTGAACCCCCAGGCGGGGTCTGGGAGCCAACGCTTTCTGGTGCATTCTAAGACTTAGATTGGCTTAAAATGATATGAATTTAAGTGGTTCTTTCCTTTTTTCCCTAGCTTTAAATTGGGATATTTCGACATTTTTTTCGTTTGAACGTCGAAGCAAAACAGCGCAAGTAGCACAGTTATGTTCTACCATTTTGATAAAAATTTACCGTGACCGAATTGCTAAACCTAGATCTACATTCGGGAGGGCTATGTAGTGGGAAAAGGACACGCTTTCCTGTCTTTATTTTGTCGTTTTTTCCTTCTTTTGTTTAATACCTTTTATACGACCTCGACTTTGACCTCTATTAGCCTCTGGCAAGGAAGAACCTCGAATTCATCTCGAGAAAAACCCCAAAAGTCTTTGCCAGATTACTGTACGGATTATCAGATGTAGTTAAACATTGACTGTTGACTGTTGTTCGGTTATTTTGTAGGAATTGAAGTATTCATTTCAAACGAATGATCGTCTTGTGTTTGTGATGGAGTATGTTAATGGAGGCGAGGTAAGTATTGTTGTTAGTGAAAAATTCTATGGAATATCGTGTTTATAGGGTAGATGATTTACAAAGACATCTGAGTGATCTGTTTTTCTATCTTAATACGTCTCAATCAGGAAAGGGAACCTATTTGTTTACATCGATCACGGAATACATACAAAAATGATTGGAACTGAATTACAATCACTTGAGCTTGTGTTCTATTGGCCATCCTTGCAATTTTAGGAGTTTTTTGAGCTCCAGCAAGAATCAAAGTTTGCATGCTGTGTTTCTATTAAAAAACTTTATACGATACAATTGGAAAATTTCGAAAGCTAGTTTTATCATTAACTAATTTGCACGTTTTGCGGCATTCTGCTATATGAAAATTCCCTTTTGAAGTCACACCTGCAATATAGACACGAGAATGGTTGTGTTTTCATTTGATAGCATCCTTTCTCAAACTCATTAAAACAAGTTCTGCGGACTTTCGTTGATCATTCTTATGGTTTATTGGTTATCCCTTAAACTCTCTCACCGGGCAATTGAAAAATCACTGAGTAGGAGTACATTTCTATAGAAGAGCCCGCTAAGATTCACACTATTTCATTGAAAATGCACTTCATCGCAGTGACCTTATGACGATTTTGTCCACTGAGATTATTTCTCTTCCGAACTTTTCGAGCAATTGCTAAGCTGCTGATATATTCTTCTTCATTCTTTTCTTAAGGCTGAAATATATTATCATTTTAAGGGATCAGTTTAAATTGTTTTAAATTGTTCTATTTATGACGGTTTTATGACTATATTTCTATTTAATTCGCTATATGTATCACGTTTTCTTTTATTTCAAACAATTTAAACTGATCCATTAAAATGATAATGTATTTCAGCCTTCAGATTGCAAAAGTAGGATTGTTATCAATCGTGTCGTTATTATTTTTTAGTTGTTCTTCCATCTCTCGCGAGATAAGTTATTCTCCGAGGCTCGCTCAAGATTTTATGGTGCAGAAATAACGCTGGCGCTGAAATACCTGCATGAAAAGAAAATCGTTTATAGGGATCTTAAGGTATGAACAGGTGACTATATGTACGTTTTGAGGAGAAATTCTTCGGAAGACCGGTAAAGAATTGGCGTGAATGTTTTTTGCATCGCTGTTAATTTTCACTGCGCTTTCGGAATCAAGGATTACTTGATTGACAGGTGTCAATTTCCATTTTTTCGCGAACTGTTGGTCCAGTATTTTAAGATTTCTTTGAAATATAAGAAAGCAGTGATAGCTAAAACAAGAGATTCTTATACTATGGCGTTACTATGGTTACTATGGTGTGATTTGATGGTTTATTATTAGCCTAGATGTGTGGTTCTATAAAAGCCTGGTTGCTTTTTCCAGAATTCTTGCAGACCAGTTTTCCTCTGGTAACAAGCGTGGTCGAGCTTTCATTAAAACCATCATCGTTGAACCTCCAGTGAAGACACTGATGATTATTGTCTTCTTACAAAGTAATGTCATGTTCTTCTGGTTTCTTCATAGTTGGAAAATCTTCTGATAGATTCTGACGGACACATTAAAATAACAGATTTTGGTTTGTGTAAACAAGAGATCTCTTTCACCGACACAACGAAAACGTTTTGCGGAACACCAGAGTATCTTGCTCCAGAGGTAAACGTTGTTCGAGCTTTATGTAGCAGGTGTACGGAAGAAAAAATAAAGTCCCTTTGTGGATGATTTCAAACTATTAGATATCAAATTAATAATTTTTGGACTTCTGCGTAATCAAAGAAATCCATTGCAACCTCTTCTACGTTTTCACTGCTGAACCTGGCATGTAACACGAAACTTGATGAAGTTCTATCTACGTAGTAATATAGCACTCCATAAAAACTTTTGTCGTGTGAAAACTACTTGACAGTCGGACAGCGAGTGTTGCAGAAATCATTGTAGCAACATTTCATTTCATTCCCTGTCTAGTTTAGTTGGAACCGTCTCCTCAGATCGATAATCAACAGGTTTTTGTTCTTACGATAGGTTCTCGAAGACAACGACTATGGACACGCAGTTGATTGGTGGGGATTTGGTGTTGTACTATACGAAATGTTATGCGGCAGACTGCCGTTCTACAATCGTGACCACGAAGTCTTATTCGAGCTTATTCTCACAGTGCGTTTTTTATTCGATCCATTGAAATTCTAATAAAAACATTAATAAGAGTTTTTATTCCAATAAGTAATCTTCCATGTTTGCTGCGCTTTTAATGACATATTACAAGGCAAAGCAATCCCAGGGGCCAAAGTCGTCAAAAAGTCACAACGACGAAGAGCATTTTCATTGAAATTATGTGTTTATTTTAAAGAAATGCACTCTCTCGTTGTGAATTTTTTGACAAGTGTGCCCGTTGGGATGATTGGTGAGAAGTCAACTACAGTAGAATCCCGATAACTCGAACCCCCACGGGACCGAGAAAATAGTTCGACTTATCGAATGTTCGAGTTATCGGGGGTATTTTATGAGAAAGTATTGGTGAAGGGGAATTCGACATTGGTTCGAGTTATTGAAAGTTCGAGTTATCGGGGGTTCGAGTTATCGGGATTCTACTGTACTTGTGAGAAACGCCAACGTTAAAGGGTACTTTTGAAGAACTCCACATTACTTACTGAGAAGCTGTTATGTTATAGGAACCAGTGCGTTTTCCGTCACGCTTATCGCCTGATTCGAAAAGTATACTCAACGGTCTTCTCGAGAAACAACCGACGAAGCGTTTAGGCGGTAGCGTGCGTGACGCCGAAGAAGTTATGGGACACAAGTTTTTTGAGAATATCAATTGGAGTGATATTTACAACAAGACGGTATAATCTCGTGATGTTTTATTCTGTTAACAGTTACCCCTTTATGTAGTTATTTCATTAATAGGCCAATCATCGTAAATTACGGCAACCGGTTTTGATCTCAAGTTGGGTAATCATCACGATTTGTTTCGTTTAGCAAAGAAACGATACTTCAGGTTTTTTTTATCATGCTTACGTATTAATTATTACGTTTGGAAACGAGGCTGATCTTGCTATGATATAATTTACCAAAGAGGCTATGTATCATACAACTGCTGTAATGCGACTCGAAAAATCATAAAAAGCATTTCACGAACTATGCTGATGTAGTGTAACTGGGAGAACGTTTACCCGAATATCACAGGCAGGGCTTAAAAATGCCAAACCCTTCTCCTCTGTGGAGTGATGTCTAGCTCCTTATGACGAGAAAGTAACCAACAGCCCAAAGTACTCAACAGACCAATTCTTTCTACAAACTACATCAAGCTACATAACGAACCAACGGCATCAAACTTTTACAAAAAATTTCTGACATCATCACTTTTGAGTTTAGGTGGACGTGCCATTCAAACCGAACATCGACAACAAAGAAGACGTGAAATATTTCGATGAAGATTTCACCAGAGAGACACCAAATCTCACACCACCAGAAAGTACGTTCGTTTAAGTTTTATCTATTTCTTTAACTCTTGCAGTTGGAGAGAGTGCGTCCATTCTACATTTCTGTTTATTTCTTTTTCTTATTTTACTTGTTGCAGATGTATTTCCAGCTGATGAGAAGCCAACGAACTTTCCAGAGTTCACGTACATAGATGGGAAAGGAGACTTGGCAACTTAATATGACGTCATCGCACGTTCTACCGCATTCTAATCTTTTGTTCGATAACGCATGGGATGATGGGAAATCTCATGTTCTCCTTCTTTTTCCTACTTAAAAAGCGATTTAGCAAGTTGATATTTATGATAGAACGTTTAGGGACTATCGCCATTTTTTCTTCATGGAGTTACGCTTTAACTTCCACGATAACAATTTCTTTTTATACTGTTTGTCCGCGATAATCGTTAGAACCGTTTTTTGGAGGTTATTAGGGAGCTTAAGCAATCGCAACGGCAACGAAGACGGCGACGTGTTTAAAACAAAAGCTTTGTGTTCTATGTGGAATTTGTTTTGAAAGGGAATCTACTACTTATGAGACCATTGGGAAAATTTTATAAGATAATTACATCATTAACATATTTGCATGTTCTATGCACAACGTGAAAAGTCATGATTTGAAGTCGTACTGACAACGGAGACGCGATTATAGAGAAAGTCTTTTTCTCTTATGTAGATTTTACAGAAGCTCGATAACTTTCTAGTCGTTATAAGTTTATCAATTGAATAAGTTCTCCAATAAAAATAAGTTCTTCAAAATACTATTCACAAGTACTTTTATTATTTTGTTCTTTTTGCTCACGTCGTCGTCCACGTTGCCGTCGTAGTTGCTTAAGCTCACTATTTAGTAAATGAATTACTATATTTTTTGTAATGCAATTATATATTTTTTTTATTTTCTAATTTATACAAATTTTATGTGGAATTTACCTACTACAATTATGGAGGTGAAAAATCAAAACAAATTACTGATTAAAACGTGCAAGATGTTAATCTTAGAACGCAGCCTGTATTTTTTGTAATAGTATTTTCTTTTTTCTGTTTATATCACCGGTAGCCGACTGTATTACCTTGCAGTCCCATTTCGAACTGAGGTCTTAACGCCTTTCCTTGTTCGCCCTTATTGGCGGTATATTTCTAAAATTCAAATGGCGTTTTTAGCGTTGCGTTATAAAAACTAACGCAATTGAGGGCCGGCGCAGACAGTTCCGATAATATGTAGAAATCGAAACTGCGTGTGTCTGTCGCTCCTATTGGGCGTTTTGATAAGGCCAAACACTCCCTCTGAGACATTTTCGTTTATATGGCAGCTATTGTTTTAGCTTTCGTTATTGACTTTTTGTTAAACCTGCGTTTACATGGGATGGCTGAACTTTTTTCTACTGTTCTGGTTTGTAACATAAGTAATTTCTTTTTTGTTAAGTTTGGTTTCGATTTTTATTCAGCCTTTTGTATTATTTTTTTACTTCAGTTTTTTTGTATACTTGAGAATTCACTTCATGTAAGATTGCACAACGTCATTGAAAATGAAAACGACTTTTTTGCTTAAATATTTTTTTCCCGGCTGGTACCTAGCCTACAAATATAGACCGTTGCTTTATCAGATTTCATCAGTGGGCTACAACAGGCCATTTGAACAGGCTAACGCGAATTCCTTTTCTGTTGCATTGTGGCGCGTGGAATAGCCGAACCTTATAGGAAGCATGTCGGATACTAGTTACTTACTTGCACTTGCGCTATACAAGTTTCAAGTTGTTGAATCAGACTAACATCATTTTTAATCAGTTTCCACTTCTTGTTGTTATTGTGAGTTCTATCCTAACACTGTAAGCAAACTGACAAATCCCTGTTATGTTCATGACATGCTAACGCCCTTCTACAATCCCATCAACACTGAATGCTAACGCCCTTCTAAAATCTTCACGATGACACACTGTACGTGTATGCTTCCTCTTAGATATTGTTGGGTAAACTGCCACGTACGGTGCCACGGCAAAACAAAACAAACACATCATGGAAAATTTTTAAAAAATCAACAACACATTTAAAAAACCCGCGGCACATTTAAAAATATTTATAGCAAATTAAAAAGTCACGGCAAACTAAAAACCTGCGGCAAATTAAAAACCTAAGGCAGATTAAAAAATCATGGTGAATCAAAAACCCAAAGCATGTTTGAATTTAGAATTTGAAAAAATGTGACAGATAATGTTTGGATCAACATTTAGATTTTAAAAGATTTAAAAAGGCAAGGAGTCTCTTAAAAGTTATCTACGTGCTGGTGGTTTAATGGTGTCTTCATCTGAAGGTATTTCTAATTATTTACTGTGGGAAGGTTCTTCAACCCATTCCTTGCTTGATTTTTCATTTTGAGATTTTACTATGGTCATTTTATGGGCTACCTAGCTGATTTATACCTTGTTAATTCCAAAACCAATCAAAACTATCCACTGGTACATATAAAAGGTATGTCGTAAGCTTGGAGAAGTAGGAGGTGGGTCAGTCTACTCCAATTTTGTGTAATTTAGGTTTGACGGCCTTAATTATATTTTTTGGTACGTGAGCTATCTCAACTGTAACTACCCCTCCTATACATTCGTTGTCAAGGTGCTAAGCGTATTTCAAAATAAACATAGAAGCCACCTAAGCTTTCCAATTTCATAAAAATGTATCAGCGGAAAATACAAAGAAATCCTCCTTTTACTAGGAAGGCGTCATAGCTATCAAATAAGTATCCGAGCTCTTCTACGCCGGCTCAAATCATATGGATCAAATCATAGGAGAAATTAACATGTTAACACTAATAATCACCCTAAAGAGAAGACTAGAAGAAATAATACGCAGACCTGGGTCAAGTGGAGGCTATAGGACCGGTGCGTTTACCCAAAGAAATGGATCCTGAGGGCACTGAATTCAGGAAGGCCAGAAAACTGAGGCGAAGGCAATGTAGAAATCCCGGGTCAACCTATGCATGGCACATCGACGGGTAGGATAAAGTTAAGCCATGGGGTTTTCAAATACACGCTGGAATTGATGGTCTCAACAGGATACTTTTGTGGATTCATGTCTGTAAATCAAATAAATCTCCCCACAAAATTGCAGAACTATACCTCAATAGCGTTAATAGTGTAGGTGGCTGTCCTGTTGAACTGGTGACCGACTTGAATATGCACTCGTTGCTGCTATACAAGCTTCTTTCCGCGACAATGCAGACGCACATACATACGTACCATCTACGAGGAACCAGAGGATCGGATCTTGACGATCAATATTAAGCAAAACCCGTAAGATTTGGTGGAGAAACTTTTTTTTGGTTTAGAACCAGATGGTACACTCGACCTATGTGACGAACTACACACGCACTGCCTTTAGTTTTCTTTTTCTGGGGTCATTAAGAAAGAATTGGGTGATATTTTAGAGCATTGGAGCCGGTGTAGCAGCTTATAATCACTCCCTGACAAAAAGTACTCCCCCAGTACTTACTTCCTAGTAAAAAACTACTCCCTCAGTACTTTTTTCCTAGTAAATAAGTACTCCCTTTAGGAAATAAGTACTCCCCAAAGGGATTACTTATTTCCTAGGCCAAAGTAACTCCTTTTTACATTGCATTGCATTGTGAAATGATTCATTCGAACTTCATTCGAACTTGATGCTTTGAAAACCCACGTTTTGGAAAGGGATTGACATTTAAAACTACGAAGATCACGGAAACAATGGCACATCATGTTGATTTTGATGCTATCGAAAAATATTTGCGTGAAAAAACGTTTCCATGTGAGGTGGCCGGAGATAAAGGGAAAAAAGCAAACTTTCGAAAAGCATGCAAGGCATTTAGCATTGTAAACGGCCAGCTAATGTACAAAGATTCAAGACTTGTAATTTCTTCAAAGGAGACTCAACAAACGATAATCCATGATATTCATGTTGGACTAGGGGAAGACTCTAAAGCAAAAGCAATGGCTGCTCATCGTGGAAGGGATTCAACACATCAGAAAATCGTGGCTAGATTTTTCTGGCACAATGTCAAAAGTGATGTGGAAGAGTTTATCAAGAAATGTGACCAGTGCCAAAAACATGGTAAAATAAAAAAAGTATCTTCTGAGCTCCATAGTATTCCTGTAAAAAACGAAGTTATGCAGCAAGTTGGTGTCGATGTTTGTAATCTGCCTCAAGTTGACGAATTTAAGCATCTAATTGTGTGCATAGACTATTTTACGAAATGATCTGAAGCAAAGCCCACCAAAGACAAAACAGCTGCTACAATTGCGCAGTTTTTGTATGAAATCATTTGCCGTCATGGATGCATCAAAGTGCAAATCAATGATCAAGGAAGAGAGTTTGTCAACGAAGTGATCGAACATCTGCACAGAATGGGGTCTTGGTCACCAATTTGTCCCGAAAAAAATGAAATTTTTTTTCCAAAAAAAGGTCAATACTTTTAATATTCTTTTGTGTCAAAATGATCCCGTACCTATGGACTGTAAAACCCTAAGTTTGCCGGGCAGTGGCTAAAAGAGAAAAAAAAGTTATAGCCTATGACATAAGCGGACCCTTTAATTTTTTTAAACCGTACGTAACATCAGTTTTTTCCCTGTGAACTCATTGAAATTTTGATAGGAAACATATTTTTGCTACAGACCATTACCAAAACATATATGACATGATACAAAACAACAAAACTTATGAATATATTGCTAAATCAGAAAATATTCTTGAAAAAAATCAAAAAATTGCTTGGAAATTCTAAATAAAGGTTTTGCAAATAAATTTTTAATGCTTTATCATGAAATGAAATTGGGTAAAGGCCTGAAAATAGTATAAAGAGGTCCTTAAGATAGTGAAACAAAAAAAAAACTCATACAGAATATCTATGCTCTACTCAAATAGATCCAAGATTCCGTAGCTGTATAGACCAAATATAACCGTACGTAACGTTTTTTGGGAAAACATAGAAAGAGCAGTTTTAAATGAAAAAATGACCTGCTAAAGTATTTTCTAAACATCCTAGATAAAAATAACTCCAGAAACTAACCCCAAAAATACATTTAAGGTATCAGCACCTTTTCTGTGTTACGTATGGTTAAATGCTATTAAAACCCTAACGCTGAAGAGAAATCTTGGATTTCAAGTTGAAAAAGGAAATAGTTGATAAAATGATATAATTGTATGTCAATATCATTTTATATTATATAAATATGAAAATATTATTTTTAAAATTTTAAATGCTTCAAAAATAATGAAATAAATAGCCTTTTTTATATACATAATCCTAACAGACTTTGAACAAAGATCAAAAACAGATTGATTATTACATAGATTCTTAAAGTGGTATTCTTTAGCATAGCGGCCTTATTTTCATCATTTTCAACAATTTTTCTTATGTTCTTAATGCGTCGAAATTGTGAAATTTTCCTTTCATAATGTTCTTGCAATTCTTTAATTTCTGCGACCAGTTTTTTAACGAAAACTTTTGGCTTTGCAGTCTTAACAGCCTTCACACTTCTGTAGGACTTGGTAGTGATTGTAACATTTTCTTTTGTTGAATCAGGTTTAGATATGGATGTCTTTTTATGAGTCACAGGCTCAGATATCCACTCCTTGTAGGTAATAAGCTGAGTTACAGAAAAGGTTTCTTCTAACCTTTTGAGTTGATCATTATTGAAGTCGAGCAACTTATCTAATGTGATTTGAGGCATTTTCAATGCCTCAACTTTAAGTTCAGGATTTAAACAAGTTTTACACAAACTGGTTCCCCAATCCTCAGGCTTTGGCTTCCTGATATTAGGCGGAACATAGCGGGTAAAGCTTCTAAGAGAACATTCAATCAAAGTTTCCATAATGAATCGTTCATGCAAAATCTCAAGAGTGTCCCTGCGAAAGCGAATCTCATCATTTTTCTTGTCAGGGCACTCAAAAGAGTTTTGATTGTCCAGCATGAACTTAATGACTTCTTCTCCAAAACCTCGAAGGGGTTCTTCATCATCTTGAAACAAACGTTCTTCCCTAACCCTAATGTTTGAGTCTCTCAAACGCTTTTTGACTGGAGTGTAGCCTGGTGTTGAAGCCATTCTTTTAATAGTTTTTCGCTTTGAATTCGGTGACATACTTTTGAGTATGAATGAAATATCTTCCGTACTTTTGTTGCTCGTGCTGCTAGTGTTAACACCAGTAGATAGTTGGCGTTTGAGTCGTCTATTTTCATTGACAAGACCAGACATCTTCACTTGAAGTGCCTAAAAAAATTGAAATACTGTTTATAACAAACAACAATAAACAATACAAATAATTAAACCCGCAATTATGTGGAAAGGAGAGGATGAGGAAGGAGGTTCATATTACCTTGAATATTTAATAAATAAATGTATATACTTACAGAAAGTTTTTCTTTTGTTTCCCTTTGGTTTTTTCTTCTTGTTGCCTGTCCTCGATCAGTTCGACATAACTTTGCGCGTTTCCTTCCACGGTCAGGATGAAGTTTGCATGATTCATCCTTGCATTTTCGCCCTAATGGACACTTTTCAAGTTTTGCTCTGATTGCAGCCACTCTCTTTCTAGTCTCCTCTTTAACTTTCTCATGATCATAATCTTTCTTATTCTTCTGCCTTTCTCTGTATTCTCTGACCCTCTGAGCTGATGTCTTTGGTTCTGGGTTGAAAGGTGAGAGCAACCGCTGGGGAATTCTAATTTCTCTAACTCTATTTCTTGTTTTCATTATACTAACAGCTATTAAACAAAAAAGAAAAGTTCTAAATACCTACTAATGACTTTAATCTCTTAATAGAATAAGTTTCAAGTAATATAGACTGGTACCGACAAAAGACTACTTCTCAAACTCCATATTCTAATTTGCGCGTTACGTACAGTTTAGGGGAAAACCGTACGTAACACTTAATCCATGGTTCAAGATCAGCACCTATATACATATTAAATGCTGATGCCTTTCAAAATTGTCTATCAATACAAGGTTTCAGAAAATAGAAATGAATTTGCTGACAAAATCTTGTGTTGGTCAGCATTGTCAATGTTACGTACGGTTTTTCATCGTCAATTTCCAATTCCGAGCCTTAATTCGATAATAAAACAATCAAAAATATATTTCTCCCCCCAAAAAATGATCAAATCATAAACACCTGGAGTCAAAAGAATTGAAATTTCAGAAAGTAATGAAATACACCCTTGGTCTGAAATAATATAGGCCTACAAAGGTGGGTGTTACGTACGGCATGTTTTTTCGACCGTCGTCGTTTTTCCCATCCATCGGCCAAAATTAAAAATAATTAAAAAATAAATGTTTGCCATTTAATTACAAGCATCTTTACAAATCCATGCCAAAAAGATAGCAAATTACACCTTCAGTCATGAAAATATCAGTCATTGAACTTTTATCCCTATGAAAACCGGTGTTACGTACGGTCAATTTTAGCATTTTCTTGTTAATTTTTAAAAAAATCAAATTTTTCCAACAACATTCAATTATTGCCCCTAATACTCTACCTGAATGAGAAAGTTTTTATATGAAAAAGAACAGCTAGTTACTTTTAGAGAAAGAGTCAAACCAAAAAACCATGTTACGTACGGTTTCGGGACAAATTGGTGACCAAGACCCAATGACTGGCACCGCACAACGCGTAACATCTGCGTACCATCCCCAATCCAATGGACTTTGTGAGCGGCAAAACCGAACTATTAAGGACTCATTGGTGAAGGTTCTTGATGAAAACGCCGCCGAATGGCCATATATCATCGAAGGAATTTTGTTTGCGCATAGGGTTAGCAGACACACATCGACAAAATATTCACCCTTTTTTCTTCTGTACAACCGAGAGCCAACATTACCCATCGACATTAAACATAATTTATTCCATAATGTTGATGACAGCACTGACGAACCATTCGATAAAAAAACGTTCGATGCGGTTCTTTCAAATGCAATTTCTATGAGAGAAAAAGTTCATAAACACGTAGGTGAAAACATTCAATCAGCGCAGAAGAAACAACAACGTGATTACAATCGACGCCACCAAGTGCCAAACGTTGTCAAGGTTGGTCAGAAGGTGCTTCTAAAGAACCAAAAGAGGGAGGACAGAAAAGGCGGCAAATTTTCATTCAAGTGGCTCGATCCATACACAGTTCAAGCGATATCAAAGAAGAACCTATGCTCTTTGACTAACAAGAATGGAAAGGAAATCAAAAAGAAGTACAGTATTTCTCTGTTGAAACCATACGTGGATCCAACTCCTATCGTTGTGAATGATGAAAAGCCTCCTGTTGACACAAAAATTGCTTCTTCTGCTTCAATGGACCAGCAGGTGCCTGTTCATGAAAAGATCAATTCTTCCGCTCCAGGCAACCAGCAACTTCCAAATTTATGGCCCAAACTACCAAATGAAATCATTGAAAAGATTTTGATTGACTCTGTGAAGTCCTCCGATAACGTAGTAGAAACATATAGAGCTGTATCACGCACCTGTTTAAAATTCAAAGAGATCGTACAAAGAAAACAAGAATCACTTCTTCCTCGGTTATACAACAAATTTCAAGATCGCATGCTTGATACATTACCTCGATGGAACGGCATGATTAAAGTGAGTGTACGGAAAGTTGTGAAAATATTTGGCCCTTTTAGTGGGGTTGCAGTTAGTTTAGCTGACATGATTAACAATAAAAAATGGAAATCCGCATGGCTTATTATTCGTCCTGAAAAGCATTCCTGGTTTACAGTCGAAAGAATCTTCTGGAAATCATCTGGAAAACCTACAGATCAAACGAAAGAAATTTCAAGAGCCAATGAGAGTCATGTCATTTTCTGGCTAAAGAATGATCTTTATAACCTCCAGATTGAAGACGAACAAATCCTTCGCTCTCCAAATTCATGGTTGAATGATCGGATCATGGACGCTGCCCAGAAGCTTATTTGTAAAGAGCTGGGAGCTGATTACCAATCTGTCTTGAACGTGCAAAAACGTGGCAATGCACCATATCGACCAGTTAGCAATGACCACATTCAGCTACTGCATGATGGCTCTAACCACTGGTTGCTCACATTTTCCTCTAATGGTAGGGTTCAGATCTGTGACAGCTTGAAGACATCCCTCACCCGATCCACAAAGAAATGTGTAGATGCGTTGTACAAGAAAATTGTTAACGAGAGTGAGAAATTGGTTATCAACTTCCTTCCCGTGCAAAAACAGCCTGATGGCTTCAATTGTGGCCCATTCGCTGTGGCCTTTGCAGCAGAAATTTTGAATGGGTCATCGCCCATGGAGGCCCATTTTGATGTTGGAAAAATGCGAGACCATCTTATCTTGTGTTTGATAAAGAAGAACTTGTCGCCATTCCCTAAAGTCAAAATTCCCTAATCAAAACTTATAATGAGACTAGCTGCCGAAAAATAACTGGCACTTCTATAACTATTATAAGCTACCTGTATGCAAGTATTAATGCTGATAGTGTGCTGAAGACACAGGAATGTAGGATATGTCAAAATGTTTTATTTTTGTTTTTGTTATGTGCGTTTGTTTTCATTCCCCTCAGTTATTTCAAGCACCGTCCTTTCCATTAAACAGAAAATCAGTAATCCTTTTACAGAAATTCGCATATTCATGGGACGATTTGGTGTGTAGTTTACCGAAACTGCTCAAGGGCATAAAGGGGAGTACTTATTTCCAAGGGGAAGTACAAATTTACTAGGAAATAAGGAATCCCGAGAGTACTTATTTCTTAGGAAAAAGGTACTGGGGAGTATTTATTTCCTAGGAAATAAGTACTGGGGAGTACTCATTGAGGGGAGTACTTTTAGGCGGTGACACCGGCCGAGCAGACGTGATTTTCTATGGCCCAGAAATCATTGGGGGTACCGATTTGAAAATCTAGATCGATGGTGCATCCTTGGACATCGCGTTTGACAGCGCAGAGCCTGAAATAGAAGATGAAGACAACGATTATGCAGAATATTTTGAACATGTTATGCAAGAGTTATCATTAGAAGTTCCCTTTTCTTAGAACAGCGCGTTAGAATTGTGCCAACAGTTGTTAAATACAGCAAGTTAACTACTTAAATTTTTTAAATTAACGCTAGGAACAATCAGTCAGTTTTGGTAAGACAAAAGTGTCTTAAAAAAAGTCCCTAGTAATCATTTCCCAATATTCAGATGTTCCAGAACACCCTTATAATAGTACTATTTTCTTTTGTGGCTCCATACAGCTGGACATCTTAACTTTTCAAGTTCGCCATTATGGATCAACATGGCCAACAAAACACAGCATGCTTGCGGACGGGTTTTGAATTTTGCCGCGGGTTTTGAATTTGCTGTGACTTTTTAGCTTGCCATGACTTTTTAGTTTGCCGTGACTTTTTAATTTGCTATAAATATTTTTAAATGTGTTGTTTGTTTTTTTTAAATTTTCCGTGATGTGTTTGTTTTGTTTTTCCGTGGCACTTGTGGGCCACCATAGCGACGTGTCAGACTGAATTCTGGGAGCAGTCAAACAACTATCAAGAAAATTAACCAATAAGCAATCCGACACTTCGCAAATAGAATACATGGTGTAGTTTGATTGGTTAATAAGCCGTTTTGTATTTTATTACATTACATTACATTGTATTTATTTTTTTTGCAGGAGTGAACGAAGATTAAAACTCATGGTGCAATTCTTTTGTGGTTTAACGCCGTATTAGTTAAAAATAAAACATGGCATTTTGGAAAGTCCAACATGAAATGGTAACAGCATACCAATACATAAGTCCATTTGTTTTGCTTTTAAGATAGATGAAACCTGGCCAAACCCCCTCTATTAACTTGCGCAATGAACATATGTGCTTCGAAAAGCATGTTGGGTGAAATTTTGACTAAATATTGAAATGTTTTGAGTAGTACACTTTCATCGGGCTAATATAAGATATCCTTATCGGGGAAAAATGATATTTTTTTTCCCCGACCAAATTTCCCCCCCGACTTTTCTGCACCCGCCGACCAAAAATTTTCCCCGACTTTTTTCCCCCGATAAGGTATACAATAACTCAGACGTTATTTAAATATCTTGATTATTTTCTTCTTACATTGAAAATTACCTACTTTTTTTCCCTGATAAGGTAGATGTTTCCGTGATGAGAATAAACCTTTGATGGAGGGGATGGTTCGAGCGGAAATAGAACTTACTTTTTTTATTAAATTAAAAGAAAAAGCAAAAAGGTTGAACACTTATCAAGAAAGACGATTTTGTCAAAACGCTAAATCTTTCCTCTTAATATCTTTACTGACTCAGAAAACACAATTCCTTCGTTTAAAAAATATTATTGGAACCACAAATATGTTTCGTTTCTTTTGCCAATTCTTGTCCAAATATTGTGAGAAACATTAATGACCATATTTTCGTTTTAATTTCAAGAATCATACTATAGTAGGCGTCCGAAGCCATCAATCACTATTGTCTTTCTTATCAAACCTATGTTTACATACCCAACGCGTTGGCCAACCCTCGATTTCAGGAGGCAGGGCTATTTTGCAGGTACTTCTTTTTAAAAACACACAAATGCAAATAAAATCGGAATCACTTTGTGCATGTACAATACATTCGATTAGCGTTTCTTATTTTGTCTCATGGCTATGTAGTTCCTCATTTTTTCTAACATTTTATGAGAGAATTCTTGACTCGTAGTGTTGAGGAGAAATGGTTAGCAGAACATAACTCACTTATGTTGTTATTATGTGCAAATGTTTTGCATCTGAAATCGAAATCTTCCAGATGTTTTTAAGAGAGGGTGTGAACCTTTCAATGGCAACATGTTTAAGTTTACAACTCAGCCACTTGAAAGATAAGTTTTTTTTCTTTTAGTATTTTTAAAAAGATGTTTTTTTGCAAAAGATCGGGAAAGTTAATGGGAGGAAATGAACATACGTGGCAGTGTCTTATTTCAAATATCAAAGAAAAAAAATTAATTCTAGATGATATATATATTTTATGTTAAATATAACAGGTATTTCTAATTCGTTAATATAACGTTTCGAAGTGATATCTTACTCAGTAATAAAAGAATTTTATGTTCATAGGTTTCGGAAAGTGCCTTAAAAATAAAAAACAAAAAGATTTCGAAATTTGACAAAATATACGGTATCGAATATCTACTTGAATAAGCTATGAAAAAAATATGTAACCAAAGAAAATACTTGTATCCTTTGTATCGAGAGCCAGCATATGTGTGATCAGGTTGGCCTTAATGAAGGAAGTTTATCCCACGTGAAAATTCTTTTGTTTCTGTTTTTTGTTTCTTAATGGCTTGTTTTTCACTTACGATCGAAACATTGGATATATTTTTTTCAAATCACGATATTTTTGAAGTGTTCCCATTAACAGCTCCTTGTTTTCTGGTTGAATGTTTGTGTTAACCATTATCACTTCAGACGACAAATAAATGTTATAACTTTGCACAATATACAGAAAATTTTCAAAAATATTTTATTTCGAAATAAAAAAAAGAGAAAAAGCAATACTATAAAAACAAAAGGTATTTTCGAAGAGAAAAGAGAAATTCTCACTTTTTTAAAAAATTATTTTTAGAGAAGTTTCTAGTGTGGAAATAAAAGTTTCTTGTTGAAAGATACATCCCTGTTACGTGCTATTTTCCAACAAATTCTTTTTATCAAATAGTGAACCTCAAATAGTGAAAAATTTGCGAAACAATTAATAATCAATACAAGATTCGATTTTAAAGTTGTCACGATTCATTTTATGACAACCCTATAATTTCATTATTACTTTTTTTTTTGCATAATTCATATAATCAAGTCTAGCTCACAATTCTTAATCATCACATGGCCAAGCCTAGCTGCTAATCAATCATAATAAACAAAAATTTTGACTGTAAATGAATTGACGCAATTGTGTCATCCAACCACAGGAAAAGCACACTTATAGACCAAGCAAAAAGGGGTGGAAACTCGTAATACATTCCAAGATAGTGACGCTGAAAATATAAAAATTAATGTTTTGAGTTGCCAAGCATATTTGTTTTTTTTGGGAGGATTTCATATTGGGAGGAGAGACAGGAAACTGATCATCATTTCAAATTTGTTTCAGTTTCTTTCTAAGCAGTATTGTTAGACTGCGCATTATAAGTTTTTACAATATAAATTTCGCTTTATATTACATATGTAATCTGGTTTTTTGTTTCTTCTTATCTACACAATATATACAAATAATGTTTATCCAGCAAAATTGGAAATAACAGAAAAAATGAGGAAGAAAAAAACTTTTCTTTATAAAGAGTTTTCATGATTCGTTCGGCAAGGCATCAAAAGAATATAAGAAAAAGCTCAAGGACGAAATCAAATTGGTTTTTAAACCAAAAACTTCGTAAACGTGAAGATAAAGAGTAGATCTAAAAACACATATTAAATGTTTTTATTTCACGACAATTTTTATCGTCTCTAACTTTCGACGTTGACTTCGACGTCGTCGCCAGTAACGTCACAGTTGTCGTTGTTTTTTTCATTGTTCACTACCAACTTTTCAGCTTCTTTGATCGCTTTGTTTTGATGTGTTTTCATGTGTTTCGATAAATGATCCGATCGTGTGAATCGTTTACCGCACTCTTGACAAGCGAATCGTTTTTCGCCGGTATGTGTGCGCAAGTGGCGTTGAAGTTCGTCAGAACGTGTGAACGATTTGTTGCAGAAAATCCAATTACAAACGAACGGGCGAAGACCAGCGTGCCATCTCAAATGTGCTTTTAAATGACTAGTTTTACCGTATACTTTTCCACATCCGGGGATATGACAAACGTGTTGTTTCGGCTTGTTCGGCTCGGGTTGTTGACCGGAAACACAGTTAGGACATTTACAACGGCGGCAGCGTCGTGTAACTCCGGCGTTAACTTGCTGCGGGGTTACTACTGGTTTCGGTGCAATTTTTTGAAAGATTTGCGATGGAGAGACAACTGCGATGGTTGACGGTGGAGCTTGAGAACGCATATGCGGTAATGTCCAAAACGAATGAAAAGAGTTTGGTGAGTGTGGTGGCGATAGTGTAGTCGTAGGAGATGGAACTTTTGGTGCAGGCTTACACAGCTGGCCTGCAGCACACGCTGAACACGGCGCCTTCTGGTAATTTGTAGATACAGTTTGTATTGTGCTAGGTTGGAATTTTTCACTGACGTACGTTGGAGACGTAGGAGTGAAACGAAAGTTAACAAGTGACGTAGTTTTCAAATCTTGCTTTAATGGCGGAGTCGGTGGTAAAGTAAAGTAACTGCTTGTTTCCAAAAAGTTTCGAACTTTAGACGTTGGTGAGAGGGGTGCCTCACTTGTGTGATTCCACGGTTGGAAGATCTTTTTAGATGGTGGTTGGTAATCAAGCATAGGGCTACTAGCACGGCCGATCTTATTGCAAGTCGCAGCCAACATTTCCAATGGAGAATGCTTCGAATGATCCTAAAAAATTAGAATGAACACAAAGTCAATAAAAATTCTCTTCAAGTCAGTTTAGCGAAACAAACCAAAAGAACTGAATCATTATTATTAATAAATGAAGTCGCAAAAAAATTTCACCCATGAAAGAAATAAGGTTTCATAAAAATACACTCACAAAAAATAATTTCAAATAAGGACTTTAAAACTTACACATTGACCATTCATCATAAAATTCGTACAAATCGACGATGCTCTGCTCGGTGGAGACATTCTGTCTTTATAAAAAAAATATTTCTAAATACTTCTATACAGAATGATATATTTAACGTTCTCAATGTTTCAACTTTCACTGTAGATGTGTTCAACACAAGAGACAAGTTTGAACTGAAGTTCTCCACCTTCGAAACACTTTATGTCAGCTGGTTGTAGTAATAATTTTCTAACGTTCTATCCACTTCAAAGAAGACCGCTTCAATCTCTTCAGACATCAAAGGATACCGCCAACTTCTCGTAAATAGCATCGGTGTCTTTGATAAAGGTTAGTTGGCCCGCCTCTGACTGCGAAATGGCGCATAATAATCAGTTTATTATTGTATTGAAAAAATATGGGCTGGACTAAGGCGGTTAAGAAAAGAATATTTGAGGCGGGAAAGATATTAATGTTATAGATCAAAGCAAGCCGACAACACAATAAGGTTTGATCTCATTGGTTGGTAAACAATAGAATCGCCATTGATTGGTTCAAGGTGGTACAATCAATATTTCTTATGATTGGTTGATAACTTATAAGCTTTTAATATTCTTAAATATAACAATAAATCCATTGTAAACCGTTATCCGACTATTGACATAAATGTTAGGACTCAATAGAAAAGAAACTCTCTCATCTATGCCGACAATGCTATCAAGTTAAGTTTTACCAATTTTTCCAGATCAACAGAGCAGAGCAGTTCTGGTAACTAACGGGTATCGTCTTTAATCAGAATGATTTCTTGTTTCCCTCTTGGTATAACTACTCTCAAGTAAATTATTAACGCTATTTATTGAAATAAAATTGATGATAATAGATTTTGAATTTCACTATTTGTAAAGGAAAGAAGGAAATTTCTGAAATACTTAGGTTTTTAGACTACATTTGAACCAGAAATTATATAGATCGGAAACATAACTTTCTTTAATACCGATTAAAATTCCCACATATGAATTACTTATTGAAATACTCTCTAAAGACTCCTGGCCAGAAGAGGCAAAGATAAATAAGAATTTTTAAATATTCTGACTATAGTAATAGTTGATATCATGTAAGTTAAGCAGGAAACCCCATACTGTTGCAAAACATGTTTAATTTATACCATTATTAAAATTCATAACGTAAAGTTGGTGAAACTTCACATGTTATTGCTGACGCGAAGCAGTACACAACGAGACAGAAGGGGGCAGGGCTCATTAACGCATATGCAACATTGAAATATTCCTTTGATGTTTACCGAATGTAATAATATGCAGACGCCCTTTTACTTACACAGTAGTGTGAACTGCCGATAATTATTCGTTCACGCTTATCTTATAAAAACAGATAAAGGTTTTTCTCATATTTTTGATAATTAACATCGCGTCGAAATTACTGCAAATCGACAACAAACATTTTGTAACATAACAATTTCGTCTCGGAAATCTTGAGACTTGATATTTTATGACATTCGTATCAAACAGTCCCGTATTGTGTTCATGTTGTTATCTTACACTATAATAAAAGTTGCTGTGCTGATATGTAATTTACATGTAGTTGTAAATTTCAATATCCTAACAATGAAACAACAATTGAGGCAGTTGTTTTTTTAAAATCGTTATGAGGAAAACCTCAATAAATTTTTAACTAAACTTTGAATAAACGCTTGTTGTTCATTAAAGAAACATCTCTATTTGAGAAATTTGAATTGTTATTAATTTTTATGAACACAGGGTGTGTAGAGGTCGATAAAGTGATTTGATAGAGTCGTCAATCGTTATATATAATAAACTGGCTCCAATATTTATAAATATTTCATTGTATAGTTATCAACTAACATTTTATACGCATGTTGTATTCACATCAAAAAAATATAAAATATACGTGTCAAAAGTAGGCCCTGCTAAAAATTTCATTAAAGAACTGAATTTTTATTTTCATAGCTTGCCAAAGATAGAAAGTAAATAAGTTTACAATAGGTTGTTCATATAATTTTTAGTAGGATGGTTCTTCTTGCACGTTTCTCTGATAGAGAACCACAACATTTAAATATACTCTCTTAGGAGGAGTAAATTGAAAGACACTTTGTTCAATTAAAAGAATAATTACAATGCACTTACTAACGCCTTATAATAAGCGGCATCGTTTGATCTTTTCAAATACTCTATAGCAGTCAGGAACGTATCATGTTACTTTTCACTCCTCCCCCTTCCCGTCATTGAACTTATGTTTGAGAAGGAAATCTTCTCCCCTCCTCCTATGCGTTTGTATTCAAAGAACATACAAGAGAATAATTAACAACCCAAGACCTTCCTTCTCAAGTTCATACGGCATGTGCTTTCTCCTCTCAAATTCTTAATGTCCTTGAAATGTACAAATAAAGCATTTAAAAATTTTTTTCAGTCAATAATACTGCCTCGTGATGATATTGCCGACCTTTACCTAGATTTCTAAGAGATAATCAAATTCGTGTGTTGTTCCGACTATACCACTAGTCCTTAAAATAAAAAGCAATTAAAAACATTATTCACTGATAAAAATAACATCAACTCCGCCTTATTAATATGAGGATTTAATTACTTTCAATTGAATTCGTTCAAGTACAGTTTTGGAGTGGATTACTAACACTATAAACAAATTAATCACATGACGTCACATAAACTTATGCCACATAACTATCTATCTCTTACCACAATCAAAAGACAAAAAAAAAGCGAACGAAATTACACTTTTGAAATAGCACATGTTTACTTGATATTGTTGTCTTGTCATTTGCGTTTCATAACGTTACGTGTGTCGGCTGTCGCCACTTTCGTCAATCACTTTTTGAAGTCACGTTTGAGTTTTGAAATGTCGCATGAAATATAACAACATTCGTTTTTGTTGGATTTCAAATCCTTTTTAAATTTCCCTTGTTGTTCAAACAGCTACTTGTTAATTTCTTTTGGAAAATTGAGAGGAAGAAATTCTAACAAATCGGCCAAAGCGACATTTTGCCGAGCAACCTAAAAAAGGATTTTACATGTTTTTTTTACTTTCCTTTTTGTAACATAAATTTTACATCATTTAAAGTCATTTATACCGAAAGCATCGTGCTGAGGACCAAACACTGGGCAAATTTGTTAGAAAATCTCTACAAAAGAGTGTATTTCTAAAGAAATATTTCAACACTCTTCGTCGCAGTGACTTTTTAGCTTGGCCATATCCATATCAAGAGGTTTAATCAACTTATTTGGTATATAAAAATATTTTCTCGTTATCTTTGTATTTGGTAACCGCTTTTAAATTGAATATCGCTTTCTTCACACGACAAAAGAACAGGAAAAGAAAGAAAGCAAAGAGTTATATTTCTTTCTAACATAAACAGACCCTCGGATTGCTATATTTTCTAATTTTTTCCTTCTTATAGTGTATCTTGTTTGAAATGTTGAGTGTACCCTTGATTGAAATGTTTAGTGTACCTTGATTGAAATGTTTATTATATCGAGCGGTTGTTGGAGCTGTGAGGTAAAAAATGGCAGACAGGAGTTTGTTAGTAAATCGACGTATGTAGGAATTTGTACGACAAGGAATAATTTAAACATCATCATCATCAAATTGTGTCTTTCTTCATTATGTTGTCGCCGTTTCTAACAGAATGTAACCAAACATTATTTCACTTAAAAGGAAAATTCAACCAAAGTAAAAATTATGGTTAACATTTAGTTATTGAAAAAATTAGTCATAAATTTTCGTAATTTTTTTTCTTATATTTTTCTGTAAACGTAAAACATTTTGAGATATTATTTTACTGCATACAAAACAAAACAATATAAAAATTCACATGAGGTCCTTAAAAACAGCACAAAAAGAATCCACGGATTAGAAGAATGGGCAAAACAATATCAAGTAACATGGTTATTCATTTTAAGGACCAACCCACTCCTAAACGGTTATGGCTTTTGTAAACAACCTTTTGAATTATATACCCTGGGTGAGGAACTCCTATTCTCGACACGACTTCCAAGGAAAGAAACACTGAATGAAAGAATTTTGTTCTTTTTTTGAATAAAAAGAAATTCAAAGGGTGTGGTTTTAAACGTTGAAACGCATGGTAGTTATTTTGATGATAAGGAGGAGGCCATCTTTGAATAACCTCGTGGTGAATAGCTTTATTTAGTGATATCAAAGTATACTCCCAAATGTCTGAACAAAAAAAACCCTTTCGTTGTTTTTTTTCGAAAGAAACAAGAAATTCCATGTTTGGTAGTTAAGTGGTTTAAAAAATTCATATCTGATGAGATAATTGAAAACACAACGATAAGTATACAAGGTAAGACGTAAATCCATCCCACTTCAACATGAAAAACGATAAAGGCAGCTTGATAAAGGACCCCGCGTGACTTGACAAAGTAGATATAATGATATTGCATTGGGTTTTTTGTGACAGCATACACATTGCTCTCTTGAAACCGATATATATGGTACAATTATTGTTTACAATGTGGAATCAGGTGATGGTTATCTGCACAACAGATACGTACGTGAGGCGATACGAGGGTGTCGATATCGCTCTTTCAAAAGAAAAATCATTTCAATCAACAAAGAAAAAACAAATAAATTAGTTAAGAGTTTTTGATGGTGTATTATTTTGTTTCACAAAAATTATAAAGTTAATGACAGGTTAGTAGCCATTCCAAGACCATTGAACGAATGAAAACAATGGGAAATGATATGTATAAACAGTATTGTTCTTAATACAATCAAGGTTACGAATATAAAAAGCAAAATCTCTGTCTGTATCTTTATTTAGGGTTATTAAAATTTGTCTTACAAAGCAACGTGACTTCATCAACGCAGTTCAAGCTTTCATCCACAAATAGAGATTACGATATTAAGAGATGGAGATCAGTACACTTTTAATATGAGGCGTTACACCCACTTACCGGATCATAAAAAGATGAATAACTCAAGAAGACCGACAGGATATCAGTTTAAAACTAGGCCGGATATAATCCGGAATGTATTAAAAAGCAATTTATCACACTGTCCTAAGAAAATGGGTGAAGGTAAAAAAATAAGTCACAATGTGTGTAGTCGTGGATTCATTTGACAAAAATGAATGAGCATGCCAAGCATTTTTTTGTAGAGGATAAGTGCACATCATCATTACAGATTTATAGGAACATCTATAAAAAAAATAAACAGATAATCTGCGATTAGTTTTAAAACCCCATCAAAAGCCTGGAATCAAAGGACATAAATAAGTCATAGGTTTTTGTGTCGAGACGTATTCAGAAATACGAATTAGCATACATATGTCAGAAAAGTCACATATTCATGATGGAAAGACTTATTGATAAATATTCCGCTACTGTCTTATGCTGATCACGTAGTTTTCTGCAGAAACGAGGAAAATGTATTTAAACCCGTTCTGTTATTAAATTTTTCGTTTTCCAGGGAGATTTTTGTAAACAAGATTTCAGAATTTTTGATACGGTTTATCATTCCAACCAAACTGTGAAATAGGATTCGGATTTCCCCTTGAAGTACTAAACCGGTTCGGGTGAGAAAATGTTTATTTATGAGAATGCAAATGTCCATGGCAACTGAGGAGTTAGATAAAGGACATCATGGCCTTTACAATCTCTCGATGAAGATAGAATAATTTGCTAATATGATCTCATCCCGGTTTTCTTCCCTGCAAATATTATTCCGATGACTCATTTAGGATGACGAACATTATTGGACGCATGTATGATGACGATTGAAAACAACACATTGAATATAGTCATACGTCGAGCAATGGTTTTGAATTTATCCACAAATTCTCAATGCTTCAAAGAACGTGGTTGAAAGGGGGGCACATTGGATCAAAGTTAAAGGAGAGTCCAGTAGGAAACCAACATTATTTCGTACAAAATTTAGGAGTTACCTTGATGTTTCGTGAATAGGTGGGAATCAGGTGGTGTTCTAGGGAATATTTTTACGATTTATACGTGTTTGCAACTCTTGGTTACTCTTCAATACCAAATTTTTGTTTTTCCAATGAATACGGGGTAACTTGAGAATACAATAAAGTTCTTCCAATGTCGACTTATCAAAACATAATCATCAAAATGGACAATTACGTCATTACTATAACTCGAAGCTGGTAACTCGAAGTTCATTTTGTGTTTTTTGTTTTTTTTCAGTTCTTTCTCCGCCGATTTTCTTAATTGTTGTCGGCACCATAAGAAGTCGTGAGTGGGTGGGACTTGCTAATGTCGTGAGATACAATGAATTTGTGTCGGCGTTCTTTATCGTTTGACACTTTGATTCATAAATTAATAGTGTTGGTACACGAATTAAATTTTAATGGTGAAAACAAAATAGCTGCGATAGGATTATAATTTAATACCTCTGTCAATGGATTTTCATCTCGTAGGTGTTGTGAAGTAGTTTCCATGAGAGAATATTTGAAATCCAGAAAGGTTTTCAAAGAAAAACAAAATATATAAACGAAAAAATAATTGCCGGTTTGACAAATGATGTATTTTTTTTTGTATGAAGTGGTAACAAACTTTAGCACCTATAAAGAACCCTTGATTTGTTGTCTAGTGTGTAAAGGGCTTTGCACAAGTACTTACTCGTATAAGACAGTGTTCACTTACTAAAATTAATCCGATACTTATCCGATTAGCATCGATAATCAAGGATTGTCGAGACAGCGGAAGGATTAAAATCACAGGCTACTAAACACTCTCCACTGAGATGATTGGATAAGGGGAAGAGTAAGGGAGGAGAGGCTGCGTTTTGATTGGTCAATTTTGTTTTTCAGAAAAGGCCGGCTTCAAACAAAAATGGTAGTAATAAAGGAAACCAAACTTTTTTTCAGCCATAATTATAGTGCATACAAAAAATCATCCAACTAAGCCGAGTGATCTGTTCCGATATCGTTGAAGGGCTAGCAAAACATTGACGCCTTTGTCTTTGGTTTCCACTAACAACATCATTCCCCTGAAAAAAAAAAAACAAAAACGTTGGGCTTTCATTTTTCTGCATCAAAGATCTTTTTTTTTCCCGAAAAGAAAATGCAATCCAATCTATTCATTTTGTCGGATGGTATTTCACCTTCATTCCGTAAGCCATCTTTCAAACAAAATTAGATGAAAGCGTCCAATACATAGATGACTATTACGGTGTTTATTAAGGTGTATGAATATCTTAAAGTTTGGTGTACACATAAAAACGCTTTAGCAATCATCCATGAATTCATGATGGGAACAAACCCATTCCAAACCCAACTTTAGCGTGACCCCTATAACGAGTGCAACATAATAAGTAAACATACAAAAGACACTCCTCCACTGCTGCTCTCATCACCACAACACAATCATAAACAAAGACCGCCGCAGAATATGGAAAATTGATTAATTTGATCAAACCAAAATGGCTGACATTGATGTCATGTTAATTTTTTGTGCTTGACGTGCATATTAGCCGTTTTTTTCATGTTTTACAAAAACAATGGCTCAAAGAGTTTAGGTATAACTGTGCCAACAACATTCGAAAGATGATTCGAAAGATGATTCAAACCCAAGAACAAGTCCATTGTCCCCACAAAATGGAACAGTGGGTCTTCCAAAAAATACTTTCGCGGTAATTCGAACAACACAAAAACAAAATTAAAAATATCGATGATCCTAGTTTCGCCCATTGTTAAATAAGCTAGGTCTATTTGGCCCTTCACCTCGTTCAAGTTATTCATAAGTTATATTGTAACGCTGCAGACCGTACAAACTTATGTGGCTCGAATAACCATTCCTTTTAACACGTTTAGGGAAATACCATGACCCTTAAAGAACACCCACAAGATGCTAAGTAAGCAATATGAATAACGAAGAGTGACTCATCATTAAACTGTAAACAAGAGGCTCATTTAGAGGTTGTGACAGAAGATGAAAACAGTTAGGAATTTAACACATTAAATTAATCAGGAATTAAAAACCAACAAGGATAATGACTTTGATCGAGGATACAGGAACTTGCTTCTTATGAAAATATTTGAACCTCATGATTCATGCCAAACTGTAAATCAAACATTACAAGGTTTAATTAACTGCAGCAGCAGATCTAACGGTTTTTAATGGTTTTTTGATGAAGAGTTAGTCACAGTGCCAACAGTGATATATTTGTGGATAGCGTTAATGAGGGCCGTCGTACTATTTGTGGATAACGTTAATGACGACCGTCGCACTTTTTGAACTCGTTAATTTCGTTAAACAAACTTCGTGATGTCATCGTGAAAATATGTTTCCTTTTTAGAATGGGTAATTTATTCCGATCAACTTCATTTCCAAGTTTCTTTTTTCAACAGAACTTTTATTGAGAATGAGGTTGGGTCCATTAAACTTGCACGTGTAGCGGTAACTCTTCATCTGTAATTTGAAGTAATCTTAGTTTAACTCAACACATTATCAACAACAACAACAACAACAACAACAGCAACAACAACAACAACAACAACACCCACATACATTATTTCCTGACATTTCCTTTCTATTCCCGGTTCTTCATTTCGCACAAGTGTGCAAAAAATAAATTCAAAAAGATTTATCACCTACTATATAACGACGTACAGTGTTATGAAATGTAAAATGTAAACATGGTCGATTTCATGGAAATATTGTAGTGATTTACTTTCGCTCACTTTTTGATTGGTTCGTTCAGAGTCTGATTTAATGATAGTTCATTCTAGTTACATCAAAATTGTTTGTTTATTTTAATTTAGCAAAAAAAAATATCCTTCGTGTTTAAGAAGAATGATAAATTATACAAACCTTTTACGAAGTGGAAGAAGCTTGAGAATCCAGCTGTATAGTGACGGGTCCATCGTTTTGGATTTCTACCTGCATGTATTCACCAAATATCCCATCTAACAAAATAAGGACAGAAAACTTAATGGATGACACTTCAATGAACAACACAAGTTTATTGGAACAGTATTGGTCAAAAGTATTGGGGATGTCCAATAATTATGCCACGCTTAAATTGCCTTTTTTAAACATCATCACCGCTCTATCACGTTTGTTGCAAGACTCCCACGCGTTGTATCACGCACAGCACAAAGACCACTCCCTCTTCCTATGCCGAAACAAAAAGAAATTTAAAAACAGTAGAAGGATAGGCGGAAAAGTAAAAAAAAAATTCATTCCTTTATCATGTTTTCTTCTTCAAATGCAGGAATAACAATAAGTGACAACAAAAAAATGTTTAACAAAAACAGTCTAGTATGAACAGCAAATACGTTGTCAGTCATCTGTCCAAACTTGTTCCGCCATATCAATTTCATTTAATACAGAGGTTCCACTTTTATGAACGATTTCTGGAATATCACCTTCCACAACATCAAAATCGAATATTCGAATGAAAATTATACAAAATATATAAACATTCGAATTTAAGACTAAACCATTATCTACATTACAAAGTAAATTGAGAATGGAATAAAAACTATAAAAAAATGGTTTCGTTCAACAACCTGATTCATTTAAACTGAGTGTTGACTTTTCTTTAATTATACAAAAACGTTTTACCTTGAGGCTATGCACTTGAATCGAGAGACAATCACCCCCTAGTTTATCATCACAGATTATCACGGCATATGTGTATAACCACTTAACGCCAAAACCTGACGTAATTATTGAACATACCATTAAGGGATTATCAAGTGATGGACCCGAGAATATCTCAACATCAAGTCTTTCTAAATTATACCCCATTAGTATTATATACACTTTATATAACTTTTAAACCCAGATGGTAGTCAGAAAATAAAATGTAAAAAACCGAGAAATCAAGAAGACTTGGAAATTCTAACTTTAATCTTATACAACTGAAAACATGGACAATATAACACACTATAATTCCATAAAAATCAACAAATATAATACCTTTCACTAAGTCCGACTTGTATGTCGTCTTCAATTTAGTTAGAAATTCTTCATAAAATTTTTTGGATGGTTCTGGTGCCATAGATAAGTGAAAATCCAATTTATTACCTTTTAATACGCTGTGCAAAGTAAACTAAAACAAAAAGCACAGCAAAAAGCTTCAATGGAATGACAAGAGCTGATCTCAAGAGTACATTCTCATTGAGTGAATTAAAACTCTATACTTGACTAAATTAGATATTTGCCTTTCAATGACGAGGAAAAATACTTTGTAGAATAACTCATAACAAACAGAAAGATATAACAAATTAAGGTTTAAACAAAACTAACTCAAGTCAGCTTTACCGATTAGTCCTCATTAAAAAATCAATGGTGAAAGAGTCACAAAACACCACATTTAAATCAACACAACTGGTGTGATTACAGACAGTGTGATTAAAATTTACAGACCTGGCTTACACACAGAATTTCTAGGTTTTCGTCTTGCACAGATTTTTTCCACCTGGCATCGCCTTGTGCAAACAAACGGAGATTCAATATTTTTCGAACTCTATAAGAAAGTTAAATCTACATGTAATATTTGTGTGCACTTCAAAATTTCCAATTGTCAAAAAAATCCCTCCCTTTTGACAACAAATTGTGACATACTTTGCACAATATCGTGCTGAAACTTTCTGAAAAAGCAAACAAACAAACAGACTAAAATAGCTGAACTGACTCTTTCCACAACTAAAATTAAGTTGATTCCTAGTGACATTTTAATTCCAATCTTGGTTTTTCATGTGGGAAATAATTCATCATAAACCAGGTAAGTATTGATGATTTACACAGTAAGGGTGCATAAGGCTGTATGAAAGCTACTGCACCACTGCAAAATTATAAAAAGAAACTCTATTGGTTCATTTAATATGAAGGATCAAAACATCATGGCAGTTGAACTTCCCTCTAGTAGATACCATTCAGTGGGCAAAATCCTCAAAAAGCCACTGTGATGAAGAGCATTTTCATTGAAATAGTGTGTATATTTCTACAGAAATGCACTCCTTCTAGCGGTTTTTCAGCAAATTTGCCCGCTGGGTATGTTTATGCAACTTTTTTGACTTCATGTGGTTTGTCTCCCTCATTGTTTTTACCTGTTGAATGTAATTGAATCTCTAACAAAAGTCGTACTTATGTTAATTTTCAGGTCATAAAGGTTAGTTCATTTTGAAGGTAAAATGTGTCCCCGGGCTTGAAAACAATTTATGCACATCAATGAATAACGTATGTCTACAAATACATTTTGTTCCTTGAACATGTAGCTGCAATCTGATTAAAATGTTATTGGTTTAACAATGGGATGATAATTCTTGTTATGAAACAGTGGCCAGAATAGAAAAACTGTTACAACCTGGTAAATAAATCTTTCCATCATCTTTCTTTATTATGTTAAATAAATGCATTCCAATACATCTTTTAATAAAAATATGTGGCCCCTTAAAACGGATTTGTTTCAGGTGTAATCATAAGGACAACAACATATTGATTATATTCAAGTTCAAGAAATCAAAAGAAATATTTTACCTTACATGTATTCTATATCTTTTTGAGTGTCATCTCTTGATATACCAATCAGTACACAGAGTCCACGGCCGATAGAACTAACTATGTGATTGTTGACTTAAACAAAAGAGAAAAAGAACTAAAACATGTCAGACACCTTAGAGTCATTGCTGTGTTATGAAAATAAAATTCTAAAAGGACGAAATTAATCTCACATATAGGATTCATTTATTGAAGGCATAATCCAGAACAGAAAGTCACCTGAAACGCTTGCTTTCGTAACTCTTTGTATCACTGCCTTCATTATTCTAGTTCTAGAAGGACAGTACATTAAGTTGTTCTTCCATTTGAATTCTTTCTTATCAAGATTATAAAGACATTCCAAGTTTTTTAGGTTTTCTGAGTGAAAAAATGTCAAACGCATTGTGTAATGTTGCGTATTCCCAAGGATTTCGAAAGAATTACGATGAACATTTGGAAGGAGACTGGACATCTTAATTTCCTCAATTTTGTTTAGGATGACAAAGAAAATAAAAGCATCATTTTAAAAGTGCAATTGCTTTTCCAGAGAGAAAATAGCAAAGACAATTTCATCCCTACAAAATAATTGAAAAAATGAAAATATCGATGGACAAAAATCCTTTTCTAAGTTTTAGGACATTAGGGAAACTAAACTAAAAAAATCACAAGTTCATTTTCTTGAAATGTTGGTGAAAGTCAGTTTTTGAATTTTCAAAAAATCATTTTTTGTTCCTGAGATATTGACATAAAATGTGAATAACTCAGAATGTTTTAATGATAGACATTGCAATGTAGAGTGGAAAATAACTATAGTTGCAAAAATAGGAATGAAATTTATTGCCGGCTAAGTTCCAGGTCTCTATTTTTTTTTGCTGACATCAGTATCCAACACTGTTACTATGGCAAGCTTTGCTTTAACTTACATCCAGTGAAAATTGTTCCATTTACTGAAATTTTGTTTCCCTTATCTAGATCTCCATTTATAGATTTGTCAGGTGGAGACTTGGAAAAAAGCCAGGGTTACTATGGCCACATTTATTTTTAGTGATTTGATACCTACAGGTGTCACTATACATACAAAATTTTAGCAGTGTATCAGTAAACTTTCTTGAGTCATTTACATGTTCGTATGTCAGCAATTTCTTCTTGATTGCCATAGAGATCAAGTTTTGAGCAAATAGCCGACTTTCATCATTTTTTAAATTCTCCCAAATAGTACAAAAAAATCAATTTTGATTTTTTTAGTTTAGTTCCCATTTAAAAAAGAGTATAAATTGACAAGGAAGAGAGTATGAAGAATCTAAAGATTCTATAAGTTTTACCACACAACACAAAGTGACATTCGACAAAATAGAATTCTATCATTTTCTAAATCTACAATTAAAACAACCAAAAAATTCTTCAAAAAAAGTACGATTATCACAAATAAAAATTACAACATTAAACTACGAAAAAGAATGTTATTTTCCTTCTAAAGCCTTTTCACGTTCAAGAACTGAGTCATCAAATTTAATCAAGAAAGTTGTTCCTTTATGCCAGTGAACTGTTACCGTTGCAGGAAAACTACAACCCTTTAGTATACCCTCCACAATACCTGCAGTAAATGCAGCACAGTTCAAACTGCCTTTGTCCTTTGGTATTGATATGAATCTGTTTACAAGTGATTCTTTCTCTATTATGTAGTAAGTTCCAGCATCATCATTGGCATGTTCAAGTTTATCAGCTTCTCTACCAAATAAAGTCTTCCATAAGTTTGAGCGTATAAAGACTAACACATTCAGCAATTTAGTATCTCTGCGAAAACCCTTCTCTCTGATGGTCAATGTGTCGATTAGACGTACACCAATTATTTCCCCAAAACTTGAAAGTTTTTCTTGAAGTTCGGTCACAGTAAAAACTCGACTTTGACAATACTGGACTATCTCGGAAAACAGCAGTGCATAAGAACTGATGTTCACCTCATATTTTCCTTTGCTCAGCGGTCTGTCCAATATATTCACCAATTTTGAAGTCATCTTTTCATCTGTTACATTTACTTACCTAAAATATTACATAAACAAGGAATTAGAGACTGGATATAGATGCAAGTCAAAAATAGTGTGACATTTCTGATAACACAAAATTTATCAAAATTCTTAAAAAGAAGGATACCTCATTATAAAGCTGGCAGCACAAAATTTTACCATAAGGTTATGCAGACTATGAGGAATACCTGTAGTAGTTTGATTTTTTTATTTGAGCCAATTTGGCGGCTTCAAGTGCAACTTCAAGTATGTGTAAAAAAAGGTCAGCCGCCAATCAAATCCATGAAGTATTCTGAAAATGTTTATGTTTTTTCCATAAAATAAAGGTTGTTATATAACAAAAATAATAAATGGCCAGATAAACCTATGATAATTAAGATAAATTGGCGGCTTCTTTCCACCCTCAATAATAATTATTATTTACTTTAAAAATACCGCCAAGAGGCACAAAATACTGTATTTCAAGTAAATTTCTTTTCATTGTTCACTCTGATGATAGTGTGCAATATATATCACTAGTAACCCGGGTAAAAATTTTTACCAACTTTAACTTCGAAAACGATGTGTCAAATATCGCGTTCCGCCCGTGACGAAAATTTTAATTACAGATTCGCGACTTAAAAGTGTACCCATGTTGTAGAGCTCGAAAAACTTATCGAAAAAATGTATGGGATCGTTTCGCTATGATCAATCGTTAAAGAGATATCCTCGATCAAAGATTTTGATGACGTCATAACCGCAGTACCTAAAATAATTTAGGTGCAAATGTTGTGTCACCCCATCACCCGTATCGTGGAACCTAAAAAACGTCAGTTTTCCCTATTGGTTTTCGAGTTATTTCCCCAAAAACGTCGCATTCGATTGGGGATGCAATGCAATGATTCCTCTTGATAGATTAAAAAACTGACGTCACGGCACTTGCTACTATACAATAATCGTAAAAAAAACGCATGGCCTGACGAAAAATATGACCACGATTAAGAAGATTTTGACCGTAAAATTCAACAAAATTTATCACTCTCCAAAATAAAAGTGTGACACACACTCGCTATTATTATAAGATAATAAACTTTGAAAATAGAGCCAGAATGGCGGCTTACTACGGTTTACTCCACTATTAGTACCATAAGATATTATAAGTTTTTTTTTCTAGTTAATCAAGATTCTTACAGTTGCAGTTGCAAGAATTAAACTAGAAAGAGTATCAAAAATATTAAAAGGATCTATTCTGGCGGCTAACAACCTTCAAAAAACCGAACAAAAATAAGCCAAAAAAAGTTAGGCCTTTCAATCTGAAAATATAAAACGAATAACAACAAAAAAATCAATCAAATGTGTCAGCCAAAACTGTTGCCAAAACAATTACAAGTGGCAGAAATCATTGTTCTCCACAAAGTGAATAATAT
Source organism: Turritopsis dohrnii (assembly GCA_027922465.2). Classification (NCBI taxonomy): domain Eukaryota; kingdom Metazoa; phylum Cnidaria; class Hydrozoa; order Anthoathecata; family Oceaniidae; genus Turritopsis; species Turritopsis dohrnii. The sequence goes on along the minus strand of BQMF02000238.1, from coordinate 410,673 downwards.
CAGTATATTCCTCGTTTGTGAGGACAAGCCCTCTTTTTGTGGTATGAATGTTAACAAATGGGTACAAAACGCTTTCTTTGTAAAAAAGTTGATTTCTGCAAATTGATTTTAAAACATTGCCCATTTTTTACGTCACACAGTTTTTCGAGGATATGACCTTGAATGAAGGTCATTCCTTTTGGGATGATGTGGCAATAACCATCAACAACTTCACTGTCAAAAACTGTTTCTGACTCCGTTATTTTGACAAACCAAAGTGTCTATTGCTTTTTGGTTAGTTGCAATGGCTACAATTGACTCTTATATATAGCTACCAAATGGTTCATTTTTTTTAAATGGTTAATTAGTTAGTAAACATGTAAAAAAATAAACAGATTTAAATTTGAGCCCACAAAGTGAACACATCAGCCACAACTCCTATTTTTCAAATAAAAGCTGCCATTCTGCTCACTTTATGGAATGTTAGCCGCCAAACTAATCGCTAATAAGTTAGTTAAACTATTCAAGAATCCAACCCAATGGAACAAACTTTACTACATCTAGTTCAAAATCAAAAATCGTGCCCTGAATGATTACGATTATGGCCAGCTGCCAGCAAAATAGCCGCCAAATTGGCTCCTACTTTAATAGTACACACCTCCACAATGGGTCAGTCGCCAGAAATATAACCTATATCACTGTAATCAGAATATACTTAGCTTATCAATGACATTCAAATGAAAGGTCAGCCACCAACTTTTGAAAAATTAGGAGCAAAAAGGCGGCTGACCATGGAAATGTCACAAATCAGGGGTTAATTTTTGATTGACAGTGTAATTCACTGATGTGGGCCACCACCAGGAATGCATACCTCAGATTTGAAGGTGATTGCGGTGTTATGTAATCATTGTCACGGTTTTGAAGTGAAAAGAGATAAAAAATGAAATCCAAAAAGTTTTTTTTCCTTTTTCATACTATTTTTCTTGTATGAAATTTTTTATCACCCACATGCTAATATTATTTTCATTTCATACTTCTCTAGAAAAGTGTACATAAGCCAAAAACTTTTGGAATAATTTATTTTAGAAAATATCGTTCTCAAAACACTAATGTAAATACCAAATTCAAAAATTCAAATGTTTTTGATTTCAATGTTTTTTTCTGAACAGGTCATTATCCTGCCAATGCATTTCCCCCAAAAAAGTAGCTAACTAGTTGATTTTTTAATCTTGTGATATTTTTTCTTAACTACATTATCATTATTTTTTTTCTTGTTGTGCAGTAAAAAGTCGGTTTTCTTCTTCGTTTCACTTTCAACTTTCCACCTCCTGTTCGCGTGATATGAAAACAAACTTTCTGCCCTTCAACTGTGAGTTTGTTATTAAAACTTTTAGTTTATTTTTTATCAAGCTCCGCCTCGTTTTCGCAATGGTTAATATGGTAACGAAATGTCACGGGACTCATTTCAGTAATGTGCAATAAGTGTAATAATTGTGATAGTGTTAATGATTGAGCACAAGAGATTCGGTTGTCATAGTAACGCAATTGAAAACGAGGCGGAGTGTGATAAAAAATAAACTCGGGAAAGGTCTATTACAGCATATATATATCGTTGATTAGTAACAGCGGAGGAGAGCGCATGTAAAATGTGTGAAATGTTTTATCATTCATTTCGGCAGACAACAGGTGAAGTAGGAAGAAAATGAAATCATTTTCTTCTTCTTAAATTTGTCCAGAAAGTTTATTTAGTGTCAGTCTTTTATTCTACACAATCAATGTTGATGATTGCAAATAAAGAAAAAGGTTAAAGAAGCAAATTGAAATGTCGAAGAGAAAGTTGAGAATAATTATTTTTTAGACAATCCGATTTGCTCAAGTTTATCTGTTAATTATTTCACCACAAGCATTATGATATTCATAAGAGACATAAGATCTACGAGATAATTCTTACGTATTGTTAGTTTCAGTGATTGGGGTTCACTGATAACTAGCTGGCTTGGGACGCCAAGTTGCTAGAATCGGCCCCTCACCAGCAATATGAAAGACTTAACTTTAAAACTTGTTTCATTTCTTCATACAAGCACTTAATCAGTGACCTGTCAATATATTCAATGACCGTTCAATTCACACTAAATTCGTAGAATCAGCCGGACATTGACCTGCTCAGATAATTTTCTTATTTCGCACCCTGCACATAATTTCGGTATTAAATTTCACGCATTTTTGGGCCTCTGCGCGAAATTGCGCAAGAATTAGTATGCGCGCAAAATTAGTACCTTTAAGGTAATTTCTGTAGAAATAGTTATAAAAGAAGTTCATAATAATTGCCAGCAACATTGAAGTTTTAGAAACTGTGGGGATTTCTTTCAATATATACGTCAGGGCATAAAGTGTAAACATGAGCATTGATACCAACTTTAACTTTTGACCCACGTTGCGCCTCTTATACTTTAGCTCTTATGTTTTTATACAAATGCGCTTGAAGGTTGGTTTTACTGATTTATAAAATTTCAGTTTGTCATCAGAAAAAAATACTTTTTCCAAAAAGGTAAATTCTACTTTTGTTGATGCAAAAGTTATCAAAACTTCAATAGATTTTTTATCTAACGATATACTTTAAGGGAAGAAACTTTTGCGGAAGAAACTTTCCCGAGCCGCAAAATTCACGAAATTTTGCGGGAATAAATTTTCACGAATGACCAAAAATTAGTAAATTTCGTGGGAAGGAACTTTCGAAAATCAAAGAAAAATAGCAAATTTGAAACTTTTTGGTTGACAGCAAAGGTTATTGAATTACTAAAGACGGGTTAATGTGCTAAGAACAAAAATGTATTTTCTCTTTCTAACTCAAAAGAAACAAGAATATCAACAATAACTACAACTACTAATGTACTTTTAACTGTATAAGATTTCATTTGGAGCAAACATTAGCTTGGTTCTTACTACTACAAATTATCGCCGATCACCGCTATGTCAAGGTGGGCCTTGAGATTCCCTGTAAAGTAATTGCCAGCTACTATTAAAAATCATATGATATTTAGTCGATATCAGAAATTGGTTGAAGAGGAATATTGCGAACCAAAGGAAGAAGAAGTTATCGGTGTTATTGTTTACTCTCTGTTTTATCTTGAGATATATATATATATTATACAGGAGTTCCACAGGAGGCTTATTATCATATTATAGCTATTTTTAACATTGGTAGCAGAGAGTAGTTGCGATAATGGCTGACAAGAAGTTTTACCGCGAAGAAAAGCTCAAGCCTCCTGGTTGGGATCCTATCAAGCAACGATATAATGATTGGAAATTTTTGGTGTGAATGTGGGTTGAAGCTTGTGAGCGTGCCAAGTTACCAAAATCTGATTGTGGATATTTATTATTCCAAAAGTTAAAGGACATAGAAAAAGACAATATCGGCAATAAACTTGTTGCAGAAGCACAGTTAGGTGTTATAGATGTGTTCCATGAAGATGCAGTTGATCAAATTTTACATGTGCTTGATAAGAGATTTAAAGAAGATGACCTAGCTTTAAAAAAGAAAGCATGGAAAACTTTTATTGAACTAAAACGTGACAAGGGACAAAATATTGATGAGTATATTGATAAATTTGACAGTGCGTGTTCGAGTTTGAAAATAGCTGGGAGAGAATTGGATGATGAAACTTATGCTCTTCAGCTCATGGAAAGTGCATGTTTGAGTGATGATGTGAGCCAGCTAGTTATATCCGGGATAAACCATAAGATCCCCGACATCTTGGATCAAACAAAGAGGTCACTGCGAAAATATCTTGGGAGTGAGAAAACCGGTTTAACTGTGACAGAAAACCAGAAGGTAAAAGATGAGGTATTATTGACAGCTGACGATGATGAAGCCTACTATGTTTACAGCAGGAACAATGTGCAGTTTTCAAATCGTGGCCGTAGCTTTAATCGTGGTTCAGGACGAGGAAGAGGTCAACGAAGTCGAGGTGGTAGATTCCAGCCAAGTCGTATTTTTAAATCAGAAACACCAACTCAATCCAACTTAGAGCAAGGTACGAAAAATGTAAGAAAGCGTCAAATGAATCATTTACATGAAAATGGTCAACCTCTTCGATGTAATGTTTGCAGTTCGATCTTTCACCTTGCCGGTCGATATGGGCACGGATGTCCTGAGTCATACCATAACCTTCAAGGTGCATACCAAGTTGATGCAGAAGAGGTGAATAAATGTGATGAGTCAGTTGAAAATGAAGTTCTTGTTTTCCAAAGTACTGATGAATGTCTTTTGGACAGTTGCTGTACTTCAAATGTCATGGGTAAGACATGGAAGGATAATTTCTTTACAAACATGTCTGATACTGATTTTGCAGAAGTAGAGACATTTCCTTCAAATTCGAAGTTCAAGTTTGGTGGAGAAGTTCCTATTCAGGCAAGTGAGAAGGTGAAGTTTCCTTGTTACATCTTAGGAAAGCGTACTACTATTACTGCAGACATTGTTCAAAGGGATATACCATTGCTGATTTCTAAGGCAGAAATGAAAAAACGAGGTTTTTCTATAAACTTTAACAATGACACGCTGGAAGTAAATGGGAAGTCTTATGATCTAGACACAACAGCCTCAGGACATTTTAAACTGTCTCTATGGAAGAATGATGAAGTAAATATCTGTGCAAGTGATATGAATGAGAAGGAAAAGCTAGAAATGATTAAAAAGCTCCATCGCCAGTTTCGACACCAACCTGCTAGTGTAAAAGAAGAGTTGTTAAAGAGAGCTGGGATGATCAATACTGAGTTGAAGCAGATGAATGAACGTGTAGCTGATGATTGCGATGTTTGCCTGAGATATAAACGCACACCGTCACGCCCAGTTGTTTCGTTACCCATGGCTGCATGATTCAATGAAGTTGTTGCAATGGACTTAAAAGTTTTCACTCAGAGTAATATTTACTTCATATACTTTGTTGATTTATTTACGAGATTTACGCGTGCAACAGTTCTGAGGAGCAAAGAACCAAAAGAAGTTGTTGATGCTTTTGTCCTTACTTGGATTTCTGCTGGAATGGGAGCGCCTAAGAAAGTGCTGATTGATAATGGCGGCGAATTTGACAACCCGCAGTATCTTGCAGCAATGGAACAATTCAATGTTGAAGTGTGTACAACCGGAGCTGCTTCTCCTTGGAGTAATGGCATATGTGAACAAAACCATGCCGTAGTTGATTTGATGGTTATGAAAATGCTTGAGGAGAACCCAAAAATGAAAATTAACATTGCTCTGGCAAATGCAGTCAACGCTAAGAACTGTCTTCAAAACCATAAGGGATTCACACCTGTACAGTTGGTTACAGGAGTATTACCAAATCTACCTAATGTTCTCAACAGTTCCCTGCCTGCTTTAGAGAAACTAGAGAATGAAAGTTTAAACGATCATTTAAACAATATGCATCTAGCTCGTCGTACATACATGAAAGTTGAGTCATCTGAACGAATAAAGCGTGCATTACAACATCGTGTCAGATCTTGTGAGGAAACGTTTCTGCAAGGCGACAAAGTTTATTACAAACGGAATGATTCTCCAAGATGGAGAGGGGCAGGAAAAGTACTCGGTCAGTTAGGAACTGTGGTTTATGTTATACATGGTTCAAGGTTAATAAGATGCTCTGCAAACTGTGTCGTGAAAGTTGCTCATGCAGAACCAACTGCAGATACTGGCAAGAAGAAAGCAGAGAACAATGATACAGCTGATTTACAGTCAAGACCACCTGCTGAACCATCATCTGATGAAAGTGATGGAGATGAATTGAGTGATGTTGAAAATCTTGCAGACATAGTACCTGATGATTCTGTAAATGATGGAGATAGAGGAGATCAAGAGAACAATGAGCAGGATGTAGCAACATCAGAACGAAGACCAAGGCGTACCCGAAAAACACCATCATTGTATGACCCAGAAACCGGTAAATGGAGTTCTAACATCATTAATGAAGCCCATGTCGTAATGATACCTGTTGAAGGACACAATGATCCTGATGTGATTGAAGCTAAGCATGCTGAAATTGAAAATTGGAGGATGATGGAGGCTGTAGATTTGATTGAAGACAAAGGTCAGAAAGTCATAAGTACGAGATGGGTTGTGACAGAGAAGGAACAAGAAGATGGAAGTATTAAACCGAAGGCTCAACTTGTCATACGTGGTTTTGAGGAAGATGATATGGTGCAAGCAGATGCACCAACTGCTTCTAGAACAACATTGCGAGTAGTATTTGCCATAGCTTCTAAAAACGATTGGGTTATACAAACAATCGACATTAAGGCTGCATTTTTACAAGGTAGACCAATTAATAGAGATGTATTTGTGGTACCACCACCTGAAGCCAACGGAAATGGACAATTATGGAGATTGCGTAAAACAGCATATGGATTGATTGATGCAGCACGCAACTGGTATTTATCTGTCAGAGAAACTCTTATAAAGCTCAGTTGTATTCAGTCTCAGTTAGATAAAGCTGTTTTCAGATGGTATTATGGTGGTATTCTACACGGTATCATACTTTTGCATGTGGATGATTTCTTTGTTACAGGCACATTGATTTTCTTTCAGCAAGTTATTCAGAATGTAAAGGAGAAATTTAAAGTCGGTAAATGTATCACACTCTGTTTCAAGTATGTTGGTCTGCAAGTGACGAAATTGTCTTCTGGTAGTATAGTTGTCAATCAAGCTGCTTATGCTTCTGAAATTCATGATCAAGAAATGCAGATAGATGGTCCTCAGGAGAATGTAGATCGAAAGCAACTGAGATTATTGAGAAGTATAATCGGTCAACTTCAATGGGTAAGCTCTCAGACACGACCTGATTTATGTTTTGATATACTGGAATTGAGTATTGAAAGAAATAAGGCATCTGCAGCTACATTCAAACGTGCCAAGAAAGTAATTAAAAAGCTACACACAAGAAAGTCAGAGATCGTTTTTAAACCAGTCGGTGAAATTGAGAAAATTATTGCATACTCTGATGCAGGATTTTGTAATTTGCCAGATGGTGTCTCAAGCACGCAAGGCTATGTGATATTGCTTGTTGGTAGTAACGACACATGTATTCTTGATTGGGGTTCTTCCAAGATTAAGAGAAAAGTAGCAAGCACTCTAGAAGCGGAAACTCTTGCTTTAAAAGAGACGATTAACAATGCTATTTACCTTGGAAATTTGATATCGGAATTCTTGTTTAATGATTTCAAGAACAACAAGATTGAAGTTGAAGCATACCGTGATAACAAGCCAGTAGAACAAAGCCTACGATCAACTAAGCAAGTTCAGGAGAAACGCCTCAGAGTTGATGTTGGAGAAATTCAGCAATTGCTTGAAGATAAGGAAGTTGCTGACATCAAGTGGATTCCAACTGCATCACAGCTAGCAGATGGATTGACTAAACGTGATATCATGATGGACGAACTGACGAATTTGGTTACATAGTCTGTTTGGACTGTTTAAAAAACGTATTGACTTTTACTATTTTGTTATGTTGGATATAGGTTTATTCACACAGAAGTTTACAGTTCAAGCAGCATGAACAGCGTCGCTATGTTCATTGCTGGGAACATGTTGTGCTTTGCTGGTGCCTGTTTATCTTGGTTTTATTAGTAGTTTATTTTACAACAGGTTTACATTTTTTTTTTTCAGCTAGGTTCAGGACATTTTGTTTCATTTAGAACACAGGGAGGATTGTTATTGTTTACTCTCTGTTTTATCTTTAGATATATATATATATTATACAGGAGTTCCACAGGAGGCTTATTATCATATTATAGCTATTTTTAACAATCGGTTCTTTTCTAGTTCTGAAAGCTAGTCCTGTTCCCAAACCCTCAAGGCCACCACCTCGATAGATAAAAAACAGCCAAAACAAGCAAAGCATCATGACATAGGAAATGTGTTCAGAGCGAGTTGACAGGAAAAGGAGAAAACATACAAAATCATTATTAGCGAGTTGTAGAAAAAGGTCATTTTTGTGAGAATATACTTTCGCGAATGCTAGATTCTAGTTTTTTTCACGAATTTAACCTTTGCCAGTGCCGCATCCAGACATTTTTTGGGCATACCGTTTTCTTAGATTAGGTTGGTATAGTGACACCTGAATGGTGGGTGCTAAAGGGCAAAAATTTTTGAATTTGAAAAGGTCTAGATGCCAGGAAAATGCACTTCCCAGAAGAGATTTACATAAATTGATGTATAAGATCAAGGTAAGTTTTACGTACCTTGATGGACGAATGAGTAACGAGATACGAAGTAGTTTTTGAGCAGACAAAAGGGGGATGTTTTAACTCGTGAACCCCAAACACGAGGACTGAGCATCAATGCAAAGCTCGACTCTCACAGTCTTAACTTTTTTGTCTGCATTGTGGTCGAATTAAATTCGCATTTTTTAATATATGAACAATAAAATGCAAGTTTTTCTTCACATTATTATCTATTATCCTCAGTGTAAAGTATTACAGACTAATGTCGTTTTATTCATTTTGTTTTTACGGAGTATTAAACATTAAATATGGTAGCTGTTAGCTACATAACGCACTAGTAGCATCTGATGGTATAGTCATGGAGAGTTGAGAATACAATCGCGAATACAAGATATATCGATGCAAGCCTTCTGTAAATACAAAAATTAAGGTCTTTTAAAGGATAATTCTGGACAAAAATGGACAAAAATTAATTATGAAAAACTTTTTTGGGCATATATTTTTGGGCGCCCATACCGTTCCAACGGTACCAAATCACGTCTGGATGCGGCCCTGTTTGCGAAAATGACCCAAATTCGTAAAAGTTTCTTCGGTGAAAGTTTCTTCCCTTAAAGTACTAAAACTTGAATCATTGAAGTTGCAAAACACTAAGAACTCAAGTAAAAAACAGTGATGCATAAGCTATCCATTAACAGTTAGGACCACTCGACCAAAACTTGCGATAAAAAGCGTTTCATTCTACTTTATGACAGCCACAAGACGAAGTGCATTCACAATGTTTTCTTCTGATTTGAGAATACAAGATTGAGAAATGTATTGTAAAATCGTGAAAGAAGTAATTATCAATCTGATTTAATTTGTAACTTAGGACCCTTTACTTTGTACATTCACGTTGATATAAATAAATTGTCCAGAACAAATTATTTGTGTTTTTTCTATGAAGCCCAAGAGAATACGTGAATAGAATTCGGCAAGATACAAACGAAGTTCATTGTAGTATTGAACAGGCCTTGTCATAACAGGAGCGCGATCGCTCTCGCGCACGCAAACACGCGCCCAAGTTCAATATTTCTTCCATCACCCGAGCGATGATTCACTCGCGCAGATTTGATAAACAATGATTTCTCTGAGTGATTTATAGTTAATATCTATCAAAAGGAATGATTATATATTTTAGAGTGGCTTTCTCTTGTTTCTCAGAAAACATGCATAAAAAAAACGTCATGAATAGCTTTGTTAATTTCAGAACGCCCTTGAAACGAAAATGTAAAAGCAACTTTATTACCAGATCTTTTGATGATCAAGTTCGAAAAGATATTGCGCAAGATTTTACGTTATTGAAATTATAACAATTGGATTATAGAAAAACATTATAGAAAAAAAATATTCTTACTTCATTTGAATATAGGAAATATGTCCAAAAATCATAATAGCTAACTTTCAAAAGGCTTTCAAAACAAAGGGTTTTGTTGATACAAAATATTTTTGCAAACAACATCTGTACATAGATCAATTCAGGAAATTTTGTTAATTCATTCTAAATATAGTTTTTAATTATGTTAATATCAATTCCCAAATGAAAAAAATCATATAGTTATGTAGTTGTATTTTCGTTAGCTAAAACTACGTATTTTGTTAAATGAATTTTCACGTGTTATATCGAGGAAGCATGAAGAACTCGTACTTAAAAAAGAAAGTGTAATAATACGCACTGAAGTCGAAGATAAGGGCTGCAATGCCTCCAGTGTTTGGGGTTCACTGGTTAAATCGTCCCCCGGCTTCTTAATAACTAAAATTCAATCACTTGTAAACGAAATTTAGAATCGCGCAGGCCAATTAATTGTTGTCAATTTAGGCGCGCGATTAGTCGCGCGGGAGAGATTTCTTTATGACAAGGCCTGATTGAAGGCACAAAAGATCGGAAACACAAAAATTCTTGCGACTTTCCTGACATTTTGCTTTTTTAGGATTCACGACTTTATATGCTGGCGACTTTTAAATATTTTCACAAAAAACATTTCACGGATTTGCAGCCATTTCTTTGAAGGGTAAAGGGTGCCCGTGACTTTTTGCGTTATTTTCGTATTCAGATTGAGTAATTTCCTTCAAATCCGCAAAATAAAAAGGCAGTGGCATAACTCGGGGATTGCTTTGGGTGCGATCGCACCACCCTCGGATTGAGTTGGCCTTCTTTTTTTACCAAGCAATTTGTCAAGGGATATACTACCAAACATTTCTAGAACGCTAAGTTTAAGCTAAGGGGAGGACTGGGCGTATAATTACGAAACATATAATGTTCTGGTGAAGCATGTCATAACCATTCGTTCGTTTGAATTATTCATTCCGAATGCTTTCCGAAAGTTTGTTATTGCAATGTTTGGTGTATTGTCATGTTAATGATTTTAATAATCGTTTTGTCGATACGCCACACAATAATGCAATTTAATTTTACGACCATTATCGATACTGATGCTAATGTATTGTTAGAAAAGCGGTACTCCTCCGAAGATGTAGCAATTGTTCGTTTTCTTCTTTCTTCATTTTCCGAAGAACTAAGCCGAAAGGGAAATTTTGACACGGTAAAAAGTTTTGTTTTTGCATAAAGTTTCACAACCCCAAAAAATAAAAAAAATTTACCATGTCGAATTTTCCCTAGAGCTATGTTTCTATGCGGTTGCTACCGTCAATCGTCCTAACTTCGGACATCCTTCCAAACTTCGGACACGCTAAATAAACAGACCTATCTGGTAAACGAAATGTATATAATCAATCAAACCAAGTCACAATAAATACTAAAATATTAGATAAAGCTGATAAAATAATGTGTTCAAACGCAATAAAGTCAGCGTGAAGCGTAAATAAGCGTGTAGAAAATAAGTGATTTGAAAATAATGATAAACGTCATCCTCAAGGGATTGCAATAGCAATCCTGTCGAACAACTTAAAATAGTATTATAGCAGACGGTTTCTACTTGTATTAACTTTTGAATCTTTTATCTGTAACTGAATGAGAACCAGGTAACCAGAGAACCAAGCATTGAATATCATTTAGCGAAATGTTTTGTACATTTTTTTTCGACTTTTTTCTTTGATACTAATCAATTGCGTATGATGATTTTACAATACTCTTCTCTACGTAATGAGCACCTGCATATGTTTGTATTTATGTCCGTGGACAATTATCCATAGTGGATATTCGCCTTTAAACGCGCAGTGTAATTATAAATCACATTCGTCTCAAGGGTACAGTCAACTAATTTAAGTGTTTCATTTTTGTTAAGTTTAGTTATGACAAGTTTTAGATTTATAGTTTAATTCACACTGCAGTATGGACTTTTATTGATGTGGCTTGTATTTCACGGATATGTTTTTTTTATGTCCGAAGTTTGGAAGGATGTCCGAAGTTAGGACGATAGATGGTATGCTAGATCGTCATCATTCAATCGAATGTATTCAAATGGGAGAGTAAAATAAAATTATCGAGGCAATTTTTTATAATAAATCACGATTATTTTAGCGACGAATTCTGGTCGAGTGGTCCTGATTAATCGACTCAAAAATAAACCTATGATAAAAAATGTATTGCAACACTTATTGCTATTTGAGCCTGCAGTGGACTTTGTTCGCTTCACTTGCATTGTAAAACTTTTTAAACATTATTTCAAACCCTGCTTTGCATGACAAATCTGATCGAAGATGATATTGAATGTTTCAGCAGGTTAATGCTATTATTAGGCTAGGGGCCGGCGACAAATAACTTTTGTCACGCTTAGCGGAAAAAATCCGTCAAGGTCTTACCCCCTCCCCTCCCCCCTTCTTAGCGGATTTTTTTTTTGTTGACAGAACCCCTCCCAACACGCGATGGCGATGTTGAATTGGTCTGCTGTGATGGCTGCCACATTTGGTATCACTCGCCTTGCTTGTGCTTTGAAGAAATGGCCTAAAAACAAGCCACAGCGAAGGCGACGATGGTTTTGCTGTTTAGCTTTTTTGTTTACAACTAGTCTTTGTTTGCGCTTAGATTCTTTCGATAGTGACTTTTTCGATTTGCGCACCCTTTATATTTTGATAACGCTGATTTTTGACTTTGATTTTTTGATTTCTCATAAGAAGATGCATATGATCAGATGTTTTTGTCGCCGGCCCCTTATAATGTTCATTTTTTTTATATTTTCCTGCTTCTCTTAAATTCAAAAGTCTGGGATTACCACTTAATGGTGGGTGGTTTAGAAATCTATACTCTCCTTGAAAATAAATGCAGGGGACTGAATGTATTTAGGTAGTGAGGCTACACACAGACAGGTTTTATTTTGTAGACTCTTCTGTTGATTTTTAGCAATCAGCTTGATTGATTCTCATTGAAAGTCCATGAGAGCAACGAAGCGAATCCCATTAATACAACCCAATATACTTTCCCTATATTATCATTATTAATTTTCATGGCACGCCATGATCAAACTCAGACATATAAAAAATTATGTACCATTTATTTTGATGCTCAAACTACCAAAGAACGAAAGTACACTTTCATGAAAAAAGATAAATAAATAAATTCAGCTATTTTGTAATCAAAAATAAAGACCAATAATTACGGTATTTTTAATATTAGAAAACGATATATTGAGTTCATTTTTTGTTAAAAAAAATCTAATCTTAAACAAAAGTATGATAAAATATATCATTTATGAAATTGATTTTGAAATGTCATTTTCATTTCTGATATAATTTTCCGTCAGGTTTTTCTATTCATTCCGTAGCTAGATGTAAACAAAAATGGTTCCTTTGCTACGGGCAAAAGGTCTTAGCTAATGAAATCTCTCTTGTGGAAAGAACCCCTAAATAAGAGAGGTAGAAGCTTAGTTGGGCTACATTGCCTAAATGGGCTTAATACCCATCAAATTCAAAGAATATATGACTGATTAAACTGTATTTTTTGAAAATAAGTCATTACACAGAGAGCACTTTTATTTAGTTTAGTTTAGATCTTTCTCACTCACTTTCAAATTCTTCGTTATAAGTTATGCCCCACACTTTTGCTAAACTTCGAACACACTCCAATTTTATCGTGTCGAATTTTATTTTCATTACTCAGGACAGGAACGGAAAACAGTTATGCAAATATTGTATACATTTTTAAATTGATCTTTTATCCTGAATAAATATTCGTTTAAGCACTCTCTCTGTCTGGAATGACATTGTTGCAGTGCGCGAAACAGCCGTGTCTGATGAAAAATGATGTAATGTTGTTAAGAAGGTAGGTAAGTAAGGCGCTATTTCCTTTTCGCACCCCCCTAACTGTATCTGATCCTAGCCCTAACCCTAACCCTGACCCTAGGGGGGTGCGAAAAGGAAATAGCGCCGGTAAGTAAGTAAGTAATCTATTTATTCTGAAACTATTCAATGATCATAAAGACCTTTCCCGAACACTATAGGCCGACAGCTTATGTTAGGGTTAACCCTAACCCTAACCCTGCTGACACTGCCTCCTACTTAAAACATCCTGGACAGTATAGGAGTAGAGAGTGGAGTGGGGATGCGAAAAGGAAATAGTGCCAAAATTTCCATAATAAATTATTTCAATAATAAAGAAAGTCAGGAGATCGGCTAGGGCAAAATTCATGAGAGATTCAAAGAACTTAATGACTGAAAGCTAACTAATAACGTATATATATACCGTGAGTTGGGGCGAGATTCAACTCTGCGGGGCGAGATTCAACATGCCAAAATCAAGCTGCATCTGGTCAATAATTTAAATTCATTACATTTTTTAAAACTAAACCAAGTTATACAACACAAAAAAGATTTAAAGCAATCAAAACATTCATGAATGATTACCATTTAGAGAGACTTTGGCTATTAAATGTCACGATCCTTTTCAGCTAATCTCGTTATGTAACGAGCTTCAAATGTTTTGACGTCAAAATAACTGCGCTGAACAAAACGCGTTTTGCAATAGAAATGTTGTTTTAGTTTCTCTGTGAGAAAAATGTTTTCATAAGTTTCATGTCGGTTCGTTAGTTTTGATATACGATTTAGGTAAAAGTTGTTATAAGAAATAGTTTAAAATTTTAGGTTTTGACATCAGGTTAGTATAGTATTTCATAAATGGTCAGCGGTTTTTTTTGTGTGAATCGCAACAACACACGCGGCAACTTGAAAATGAAAGTGAATGCCTGGTTTCTACATTGCAAATCGGTTAAGTTGAACTTATTAGGATGAGTCTAGTCATAGTCATTGCGAAAAATGTTGTAGATTGTATTTAGATTTTCAAATTTTTGTGTTGTCTCTCCTTTGCCGTTTTTTAACCCCTGTAGAAAACATGAAAAAGAAGTTACTTTTGTTTCATTAACGGGGGCCACTGAACAAGATTTTACATCTCTCAAATTCATTGTCCAGTGGTGAATCTTCTCAACTGAGTAGCAATGGGAATTGATGGAGTGTATACGATGTGCACTTTTAAATATTTGCACAAAACCCTTTACACAGTAATTGTACATTTATCAATTCTCACCATCATTGCGTTACATCTCAGCTCACGATGACGACACACGCACGGTGAAACCCGCCGGTAAGCTTTGTAGGTGCGCTGGGAGGGTTGGACGAAAAGGTGTTTTAGGGAATGATGTTGCTTTAGTGAAAACTGTCTTTGAGAAACAAATTTTGCACAGTGATCAATCATCTCCTTCAGTTTGTTTCACTACATAGCTTCCGCCCACGCACCCCAACCTGTTCATTAGTATAATAAGGTAAACACGCTTGAAAGAGCGAAAAGGTGACTGGGCGGAGGGTGGACACCACTTCATGGAAACCGTCTTTGAGAAATCCTAATTGGTATTTTAAAAATAAACGTGCGCGGCTGTACAAAGTATTTTAACTCATGTTGGGATTTGAAGAGCTCAAAGGCAATTCACATTCGACTATTGTTAAAATGTAAAAATTTTTTTAATGTGTAGTATAGATTACATCTTGGT
Source organism: Turritopsis dohrnii (assembly GCA_027922465.2). NCBI lineage: Eukaryota > Metazoa > Cnidaria > Hydrozoa > Anthoathecata > Oceaniidae > Turritopsis > Turritopsis dohrnii. Next base: position 395,509 of record BQMF02000238.1, on the reverse strand, counting down.
TCAGATATGCGATGTTGTTGTTTTGAAATTTCGCATTATTTTGTTGAATGTTGTGGTCTGGATAATGGTGCTGTTGAATCTCACCCCACAGAGTTGAATCTCGCCCCAACTCACGGTATACCGTAAAACAGGGTGAAAAAATTTGCCGTTTTTTGAAAAGATTTGCTCATAACTTTTAACTTAAGAAAGTTATACTGTGAAATTTTGTAAAAAGGTCCATTCATCTTTTGTCTTTCAGATAACGAAGTGTTCAAACTTATTGATGCATATCATCTCAAGTTATTGCTTCACAAAGTATACACCTATATACTGAAATTTATCATGAGGGGGTGACTTGAAACAGTGCTGTTTCCACAAAAATGTTTTATAGAGCGCAAAAACAGAAAACGTGTGATCTACGATTATTTGCGTGTAAAACATAAATTAAAATAATTTGTTAATGCCAGTTTCATTTTTATTAAATGATGGAGAGTGTTAGTATTTTGAAACCTCAAAATTTCAGAATGGTAAAAGATTGTAAAAAAATAAGTTCTGAAGCCATTAAAATCATTAAGCGTGTGATAACAGAATTGTTTCAGAAACAATATCGAAAGCATGCAAGATGAATTTGAATTTATAGCTAGTTTACACGACTGTACTTACTGAAAACTTGTAAATTGAATAATAATAAAATTCCCATTACATCTTTTCAGAGTACCCAACTTTCTTTCTTGTGCTTCTCTTAGTTTAGGATATATTTCCTTTTCCATTTCTATACAGATGTCACTTAGAAATTGATCCATCGTCTTAGTTTTTTCCACACAAGCGCTTCATCATTTCATCTGGATTACGCAAATTTATTGCGTCATTGCATATGACATGTATATAGAGTATGAAACGGCGTCCGTATATCAAAAAGACAAGAAGCCCTGGTAATGAGGTTAAAGGAGTGGTGTCATGAAAATTTGAAAAAAATTTTTTTCTTCGTATATCCCTTGTTTTAATGTAGATACTACAAAATAAATTTAATTTGGAAGAAAAAAGACTTTTTTTCGCTATAAAATGCCACTTTAAAACATAGGCTTAAAACGCTGAATAAATTAGTAATAATTATGTGACGTCATTGAAGAAGTTATATTCAGTGTTGATGCGATGTTTTGCATTCAAATCGAGCGAGTGTTCTTTGAATTTCAAGCAATAACTAAGTATTTTTTTTAAATCTAATGAAAAACATGGTTATTTGTGCTGCTGTGGGATGTGACAGTGACTCAACCAAAGGACAGAACATTAGTTTGTTTAGATTAGCTAAAATTCATATTTAAAAAAAATATGGATTTCAAAGTTGAAGCGAGGCCAATCTTCCATCTTTACGTCACTTATAATTTAAAGAATCATGTTTTGGAAGAAATTTGATGGTAAACATGTTTAAGGAGTTTTACTTTAATGTTTTATCTACACTTTTCGTTATACATAGGTGAACTTTTACTTTCTGTGTGCAAGTGTTTTTTCGATTTTTGTTTTCGTGTTTCTCTTCGAACTGGGCATTTGAATATTATTCCGTTTCACCGATTATTTCATTATTGTTTTCATAGAATGAGCTATTGATTCTTGAACTCCTGCACGGAAAACGGAAAATTGGAAAAACGTTAACTTTCAATAATGAATTTTACTACGATCAATGATCAACTCAATATTGCATGTATTTTTTTTTCGTTTTGATTTGTACAAAAAATTATTTTGAAATTTATCGTCTTCGATCGCATAAACTTTGCAACACATTGCATCACTGTTTGTTGCCAACTCTCTCCGGTAAAGCATTTTCGTCATCAAAATCATCATCCGGACTTCTTCATGTTCTTTACAGCAACTGGGTCAAAACTATATTGCTCAAACCGCCAAAACTTTCTGTGAAATCCTTGAATAAAACTCATTGCTGCATTCTTCATCTTCGCTGAGAACATCTGATTCCTCTTCACTTGAATTCTCACTCATGATTTTCGAAAACATGAGAAACTAATATGCTCCTTTGCACTGACATAACAAGTAAAAATAAATGAAACTTCTTCAATGACGTCACACGCTTTTCATCAGAAAAAAAGACGGGGGTTTATAAAAAAATTAAAAACTCAATATCTTCGGAAGTAAAACGTTTTTTAAAAAAGCTTTAACGCAGGTTAACTATACATTTTTTAAACTAAAATTCGTCATAAAAATTGAAATGACGATACCACTCCTTTAAGTATGAAATTGTAATAGTAACAACACGCAGCCCATCTATCGCCAATTCTACAATAAGTATGGTGTGCCTATAGCCTTGAGCGGAGGATATAATTGCAGCACAGATTTGTTCAGAGCTCTGATTAGTATTCAGTTATGGTACTTAGTAAAATGAGTCAATTGAGGTTCAATTCGTAGATATTAAACCTTCTATTAGCTAATTGAACTTATGATGATTACTAAATGACTTATACCACCTTTGAAACTCCATTGGCTGAACTTCATCACACATCAATGATTCGATTGCATCATGATTGATAAGAATATTTATGCAATAATCGAAGAGACGAAGTGTATCGGGTGAAACAAAGAAGGCTTTTTGGTGGGCTTTTCACAGCTGATCTTTTGCGCCAAAAACCATACCTTATGTTGTAAAGCACCGGCTACGGCTACATAATAAGTGGGTAATCTAACTTTGGTAAGATCTGCATTCAACAGCCGTTACGCTTCAGATGCCAGTGGTAACAAGGCAAAATAAATTAACCAGCATGTCTAATTCTTCCACCTGTTGTCATGAAAGTTCTCTGCCACTTCCTGACCCGTCATCCCCCGAAAACTTGGGTGAACTATTCAATATATTGAATGAATTATGTATATAAGTCCGTTGCCAGAGTGGAGGCGAATCAACAGCTATTTCGGACAGAAATCCTCTCAGAGATAAGTTCTAATATATACTGGTCAAATATGTTTAAAAAATTTTGGAACTCAAAAACAAAGTAGAAGAGGGCTCTATGTTTCTTTTAGTCCCACTAAGACAAAGCTTCTTTTTATTAATCCTAACAACACCAGGATAGTTTCATTCCTGATACTTCGGCTTCTTGGAATGCTCTGCTCTGCCCATTGTCTTGTTTCCCTGATGGTTATGATCTTTTCACTTTTAAGAAGAGCATCAATTGTTTCCTTCTATTGTAATGCTTCTATCTGTATCTTCTCCTTTTATTCTTCGTTTTTTCTTCTTTCATAACTCCATTTAGTAGTGGCTGTTTACAACCTTGCAAAGAGTGATACTTAATTAAAAAAAAGTCTTTAAAAATTGTCAGAAATTCGAAAATCAGAGAATCAGAATGACGTTAATGTATCCCCAACTTTTAGGAATTTGTTTTTGCCTTTCCTACAAATTGAAAATCATGATGGGGCCTCCTTCGGTAATTTATTTGAGCCCCCCAACTCAAAATGTCTTGCTAAGTCCCTGAAAAATACAAAGAAACAGAACCATAGAATGAGAAGTGCACATAAACTATAAAATCAAAATTAAATTGAATAATTTAAAACAATAAAATCTGGTAAAAGAATGATAGAAGATGGAAATATTTTAGTCAACAAATTTACTTGTTATATTGAAACTACTGAAAATATTTGAAAAAATATTTGAAATCATTTGAAAGTGGAGTTTGTTTTTGTTGCTAGTAAAGATATTTCTATGGTTATTCATGTTTGTATTTCTTTTGTCTCATTATTTGATTGTTTTTTTGGTCCTCACTTTAGGTAAACGTTCACAAGTATTTGTGTAGCATACATGCTTCTATTGTTTTGTACTGTGTAGCTCTTGTTTCGAATAATAATGGTCTGGAAAGGATCTATTCCATTGTGGCCAAAAGAATGATTTAGCTAGAATGTTTTCAAGTACCTTGTTTTTTCTTTGCTTCTTTGTCACTTGTCTTGAATTATATACATTAAAGGCATTATGAGTAAGCTCATTTTTGGTTGTCTATCCCGTAAAAGTACATATCTCAACTTCGCAGTTTTCACAACTCGAAAGAAAATGAACAGTTTAGCAACTTCCGTGAAACCACCATTTTTAAAGGCAATGCAGCCAGAGTTTCATGAGAAAATTGCTATTATGGATGAATTCGGTGCACATAGTTACGGAGACATTTTAAAACACAGTAGACAACTATCTAAGTACATTTCTTTTCATATTCATTTCCATGGAAAATCTGGAGACAACTTAGATTGTGTTTCACTGGAGACTGTTGCATTTCTTTGCTCTAATACTGTTACATACACAATCATCCAATGGGCCATATGGATGTCAGGAGGTATTGCCGTGCCCTTATGCACATCACATCCTGAAGCAGAACTTCGATATATTGTCAGTGACTCCAAAAGCAGTTTATTAGTTGCCAATACTGAATTTTCAAGAATATCAAATAGTGTTTCTGAATTAGAACGTATTGGTTGCATCACTTTCAATGACAAACATTTCTTTTCAAATGATAGTCAGAGTCATTCTATATTTGATGATTTTGTACATTGGGATAACCAGAAGGAACCTGGAAGCCATGACTTAATGCCTCATCAACAAAGATTACCAAAGAAATGGGAAGAAAAAGATGCCATGTTGATTTACACAAGTGGGACTACTGGTCGTCCAAAAGGAGTTGTTACGTCATTTTTGAATTTACACACACAACTGGAAATAATAACGAAATCATGGGAGATGACATGTTGTGATACGACACTACACACTCTACCACTGCATCATGTGCACGGAGTGGTAAATGCTCTAGCCTGTCCATTATGGGTCGGTGGTACCTGCATATTAATGAAAAAGTTTGATCCAAAGCTGGTAAGTCAGACAATCAATGAACACAAACATAACATAAGAAATCATTGCGATTAACACTATTACAATATATCTTTAGGTCTGGAAACAGCTCTTGGAAAACCCAGATGTTAATGTTTTTCATGCTGTGCCAACCATCTACGCCAAGTTGATTGAGTATTATGACAAGAACTTCAGCAAGTCTGAGCAAAAAACACATGAGATTTTTGCTTTACTGAGCAGGAAGATGAGGTTGATTATCAAAATTGTTTGGGGAGATGATAGAGCTCTAAAAGTTGATTAGCAAGTCTTTTTACAGTTTTTCATAATTGTTTGTTGTTTTCGAGATATCTCAATTTCACGATTTTAGATTTGATATAATATATAATGTATTGCATAATTATGATAAACCTACTGATTAGGACTATTTTTTCGAAATCTATGCTTGATTTCTCTGTTTTGTTTATTGAGAAAAAATATTGTATTTCAATTGCATCTTTTTGCTCTTCAGGTTAATGGTATCAGGATCAGCATCATTACCAGAGAGCATCTTGCAGAAATGGAAAAGCATATCAGGTCATACCTTACTTGAACGTTATGGAATGACAGAAATAGGAATGGCTCTGACAAATCCTTTGAATGGGGAAAGAATTCCAGGTACACAAAAAAGTTGAAATGAACTTCATAAATTTCATACTCTTCTGCGTTGTGTGAACATTCTGCTCTCATATTTCCACTATTCATATGTATTTGAAGGATTCAAGCTTCCTTTATTTAAAGCATCTCATTTTCACCTGAAAATTAGGTGCTGTTGGCAAACCATTCCCATCTGTTATTATACGAATAGTTTCCCCAGATGGAGATGTGTTGGTTGAAGGTGACAGCAACAAAATTTCAGTGAAAAACTCAAAACAACATACAACTGGTGATTTACTTGTAAAAGGGCTGTCTGTATTTAATAGATACTTAAACAGGCCACAAGCAACAAAAGAAAGCTTCACCCACGAAGGATGGTTCATTACAGGTTAGTTGTTTTTCAGTTATTTGACTGTCAATGTCATATAAAAGTGTATTTTGTATGTATCATTATTAGCTTTACTTAGCTGACTATTGGAACAGGGTTTCATTGTTGTCGTCATTGCCTAGATTTATAAAATTATTTGTGGTCAGTGGTATTCAGGCTGTATAAGTCATAAGATTAACAAAAATCGTGCTGACTAGCTGCCAAATTTCTTTTCCATTTAATTTGAGTGAGACATGAGCTTTTTACAGACTTATCACTCCAATATCATCTGTTGGTTTTAGGTGACACTGCCTTTTACGATGAAGAAAATGATGTCATTAGAATATTAGGAAGAACATCAGTTGATATAATCAAAACAGGTGGTTACAAGATAAGTGCTTTAGACGTGGAGAGGCATCTTCTCAACCATAACCTCATTAATGAAGTGGCAGTGATAGGGCTGCCTGATGATGTATGGGGACAGATTATAGTTGCAGTGGTCGTGTTAAGGACCGACGTGGATGATTTGAAGTTGGAAAGCCTTCAGGAATGGACCAAAGAAAGGATGCCACCATATGCTATCCCTCGAAAGTTAATTATACTCACTAGCATTCCACGTAATGCCATGGGTAAAGTGAATAAGAAGCAGCTAGTTCAAGATTTTTTACAATCTCAATCTACTGGATAGCTTCATGTCATGTATGAAGATTTTATTTATACGTTTTTATATCCACCTTATGACTATGCCTTGTTGATATGATCTGAAACAGGAAGTTCGGTCACCAAGAACCTTTTGTAATCTATTTTAATTTACTATTATCTATTGGAATTACTGACCTGGAATATCTTGAGATGCTTAGTATTTTTTCCCCATCTTGTTGAATTCTTATAGTTGTCAAGAAATTATTATGTTTGCTAGAGACACTAAAAACTTTGATTGTCTTATCAAGTTTAGAAACTTAAGGTCCTGTAATTGCATTTTTTTCCTGTTTCATTGCAAACCAATGGAATTACTGACAGCTAATATCTATTTATTACAGTTTGATATGCTTTGTCTTCACAACTAAGCAATGGTTGTTGGCATTTAAATTTTGATTTTCAGATAAAGTTTTTATCAGTATTATGCAATCAAGCTTTCCCATAATGCTTTGACACAAATGCTTGCAATTTTCATAGAGTAAAATAATAATGTCAGATATCGAAAACATTGGTGATAAAGTCACCATTCATATATTGCAATGTAAAGGCTTGGTAAGTATTGTTATAATTATTGGCGAAACGTTAGTTTTTCACATCCTAACGATTTTTTTGAAAACTTTTTAATCCAGCAAGGTAGCAAAGGAAATCAACTGACTGCAATTGCAAAAGTAGAATTCAATAACACAGTGTTGGGAGAATCATCAAAAGTTGAGACAGACACTGGCAGTGTTTTGTTTGATTTTAAATGTGATTTGACGGTGAATCCACTTGATCCTTTGGCATTAGATGAATTGGCTCAAACACCTGTTGTTGGTAAATTTTCATTATTGTCAGATTTCACATAACCAGTTATATCCCAGATGATTTTCATATTCAATTATTAAATATTAAATACATAGTATAAATTTTTATACAATCAAATATCAAAACTTACATTTTGGTAGAATATTCCTCAATCTTGTTAAATTATGTTATTTTTATATACACTAAATATTTTCGAAATGCATGCAATGTTGTATAATAATATTTTCACTGCTTTTGCAAACATTCGTTGTAGCATACTATACATTTTGATTTAGTTCTCTTCTCAATTAAACATTCCCATTTCTGAAACAAGGCATTGTTTGAATTTAATAAGCTCTGGAGTTCATGAAATCGGTTCGTTATAGTAACCCCTCAGTTTGTCTTTATTTTCAGTTACTCTCACGGAAATACTTCCTAAAGATAAGAAATCAAAAGAAGAAAAAACTAACCTTCTAGGGCAAACTTGTATTGACTTACTACCATTACTGAAGGGTGAGTAGAAAATATTATGATAATACTTACTTTCTAAGTATTCTCTCATTGGGGAATATTATTGTGATGGTATGATATTTCAAGTGTTTTTCGTGGTGAATAAAATCAGCTAATAAGGTTTTTAAAATCAGCTAAACTTCATTATTAATCATTTTTGGTAAAAACATTTTTTCTAATTCATTAGCTTTATCTTTATACTCCAGGTGACACAAGTTTTACGATCATAGAGCAAATTCATCCTGTTCATAACAGTGAGTTGACAGCTGAGCATGTTTTGGTAAGAGTCATTCACACATGCCAACAATATAGTTCTTGTAGAATTTTCAGTTGTAAGCATTGTAGTGTATCACTTCACATCCAGACTTTGAAATACTTTGAACAGAATGGTTTTGGGAACGACTTTAACAAGGCATCGACGCTGTCATCAAAATTTCAAAGTTTTGTCAATGTACATAAGTAATTAAGTCATAAATTATGTGTTTTTAAATATCTTAACACCTTCAGGACATGGATGGTGAAGTAGATACTACACGGATGATAATTAGATTTTTGTTCATCTGGTAAAAGAAATTTCAGATGGTTTGTCGCCGGTATTATTGATTAACATTCATGCTCAAAATACAGTGTCAGACGGGGGTTGGTTTTTGGCAAAAAAAATTGAAAACATTTACATGTAAATTTTCGTTCCTCTGAGAATAGACGTAAGCAACAATCTATTTCTTTATTATTAATCATGAAAATAAATTCATTCATTGACATAAGAAAACCCAAATCATAACGAAGGAGTGCAGAAAAATATGTTGAACGTAACCTACATCATGAAATCTCCTCCGTGCACTTTAACAACAAAGTTACAGAAACTTATCATAAGAGAAAAAAATAGGCAGAAAGCACTTTCAGTGAATTTTCTTATTTTCCTTAATAAAATTATGGCTTGACAAGAGGATTTAATGAAAAAAAACTTTTTGGATTTGATTCCTCTTTGAATTCATAAAATTCTTGCAACTTAACAGTCAATTCTGCTAAACATTTTATAAAGTTTTTATTTCTCAATATTTTGTTTTAGGCTGATGTAGAAATTTCAATATCAACAACAAAACCACTGTTGACAGATGAACAACTCGAATCCTGGTAAGTCATTGAGTCATAGGCAGTTAATTGTTGTTTTTCTTTCCCTTGAGTTTTGGTCTTTACTTGACATGTTCGAATTTTTTGATTTTCAGCAATTTGTTAACTGTTTGTGTTGAAAGTGCTTTTTCCGTGCCTGAAGCATGGCATCATAATGGGAACCAGTATTCATACGCTGCTTGCATGCCCATCCCAATAACCAATGAGGTGTGTTTTTATCAGTCCCTATAGTTGAGGAAAACAAGAAAATTTTCAATGTAATTGGCAAGTGGTATTAAGTGGTATTAAATTATGTTTTATATGTGAACTATTGGAACAATGATGTTTTTTTAATGTTATTTCTCTTTATTTTTCGCCATGTAGAAGGAGACTGTCGTGTTAATACCAAATGGAAGTTTCAGAGATGCTGGTGAAAAGGTGATTGTTACTTATCATTATTTTATAAAACATAATTTGAGATTTATTAACATTAGTTAATACTCTTTTTAAAACTTCTGCATAAGCAAGAAATGTATTACAGCTGGCTGTGTTTGTGATGCTTCATCCTTTTTCATTACTGTCTAAACCTGGCAACTTTGGGAGAAAATGGCTGATATATATAAAAATAGCATTCTTTGAAATGATCATAAAAGTTTTTGGTATTTTTTTTTCGTACAAATTTCATATCAAAGTAGTTTGACAACAAACATTATTATGCTTATATATTTCATTTAAACTTTTTTTCAAAATAGATGTTTAGTTGTATTGTAAAATTCCAAATTGGAAGTTATTGTTTCTCTTGCTTCAATTGCTCACAACTTTTCCTGATGTGGGTTTTGCTGCTACTGAAATGCACAATTTCGAGAACAGATTTGCAATGATCATTTGCTCATCAGAAAACCTAACCAGTATCTTTTTGTTGTTAAAACTCCAGCAAGAAGAACAACAGAAATTCTTTTGTGCATTGGGCTTTAGCTTCTATAATCAATTTTGTATTTTCTTTGTTGAAGTTTGAACATTCTGTTACCAAAACAAACATTCCAGATTCAAGTTATTATGCTTGGCCCAAGAAAAACATAATGTTGACTTTAATATCATTAAGTAATAATTATTTATTGACCTTCTTTTTCAATAGGAAGTGTCAGACCAAAGAAAATGGTCATGTGTCCCTAATGCATCTGGTTCATGTCTTTATATACCAAACACGTGAGTAACAATCTCCCTATTCAACACAGAAAAAAAAGTTAATTAGTATCTTTAACAATACATCTATAGGCTTTAAAGTTTGGTTTGTTGGTCCAGTGTTTATAATAAGTGAAATTAATTATCATTCTATGGATGTGGTGGTCTTTCGAACTGGACACATTCTATGGATGTGGTGGTCTTTCGAACTTTTGACACATTTCAACTGCATAAGGAGTAAATGAAGTGTGCATAAATTTCTCATCTCACTTACACAAACAGTTTCTTTTCCATGATTCACATGGTAACGATGAGAGAATGTTCTTTCTAGGCAAATGACCTATTTAAATCATCTGATATCATAACTCCTCTTTTATTTTATCTTTTGTTTGTTGAGCAAGTGAAATACAGCAAGTGTCTTACGAAGAAGAAAATGGTGACTTCAAGACTGAAGAGGTAAATGGTTTTTTTTATTGTACATGTTTGTATTATGATTTGCATGAGTAAGTTAAAGGAAACATTGAACACACAATTTATAAATATAAGAAAAGAAAAAGTAAAAGGTTAAGAGAGATTTTTTGAAAATAATAAAAATTTTTAATTGCAGGATATAGAGTTCCGAATAGATGCTGAAAACAATAGGCCACATGTGACTTGGAATGCAGAGCGACGTTCTTTTTTGGGGTCTGTCTCAACAGAATGGTAAGTCTCAGCTTCTTCATTTGTTTTAATTTGAACTAAGTGCTTAATAAGCTTAACTTACCTCTACAATAATTGTCAACATACATACATTCACTACTTCTTGCTTCTTTCTTGATTTGGATTTGTTTGACCTTTCCATGACAGAATTTTTTTTAAAAGAAAAAAAAAATTAGTGGTCTAATACTACCCTTTAATGCATAAATTTATTTCTTAACTGAGAGCTTGCAGCTTAAGCAATAAATTAATCACTTTTAACATCTCTATGACCAGTTTGCAGCAGAAGATTGCATTGCATAGATACTGGCCTTTGGAAATAATTCGTGCACTTCAGCCAAACAATATCAAACCACGAGGTAAGGAAGAAGACTCGCAAGTCAGTTACCATGGAATTATTTATGTTGACTTGGCCCCACTTCTTTATCCTGGTGTTCGTAAAATCAGAGGAGCTTACCTTGTTCATCCGTATAATGAAAATGAGGCTCAGGAGAAGCTTCAACGGAAAGGAATCTTGAATGATGATGTAATCAAGACGTTGGTTGGTATCAGTGGAAGCTCAAGCTCTTTGGGACAACCCAAAGCAGGTGGGGCTGCGAAACAAGGAAAAGCTGACACAAAGGCTAAGGTCTGTAACATGTTCTCAATCTAAATTGTATCATTGTTTTTTTTGTTAAATTTATTTGTTCCATCTTCCGATATCCACACTTTACAGGTTATTGTAAAGTACGGATTGTCATTGGTTGCCTGATCTTTGTTCTTTACATTTTTATACAAACTTATAATAATGTGAGGATTAAATAGAACACTGAGTTTCTGTTCTGTGCATGTGCTGTGTGTCCATAACATAAACATTTCACGGTCAGTAAAATTTTCATGCGTCCAAAATTTTGAAGCCAATTAAAATTTTTGGAAGGAGTATGTGAAAGTAAAAATTTTTTTTTCTCATATTGAAGTTTTACTGATTACTGTTCATCTAACACTGTCATATTGGAGTTTTACTGATTACTGTTCATCTAACACTGTCATATTGGGGTTTTACTGATTACTGTTCATCTAACACAGCAAAGGAGAAGTGAAAGTGTTCGAAAAGTATCAATAAAGTAATTGAAACAGTTTACTTGTACTAATGAACCATTTCCAAGTATTCAAGCTATGAAAAAGTTATGACTCTTATCTGTAGTGCCTAGCTAATATTAATGAAAAATGAAAAAGTCATGTAAAAAAGTGATTCCCGGGTCAAGGTTGATTTTAAAAAAAAGTGAAGAAAAAGTGAAGAAAAAAAAAAGGTTCTAATATACTAGAACATAGGTTTGGTCAATATGTGTAAAAATTTTGTTTAAAATTATCTTGTATAAAATCATGCTGTCCAACATGTGTATAATATTATATTACATGTCTACATTATTTTAGCCATCTGCTGCTGCTATGAAAGTTGAAGGAGCGACAGAAGAAGCACAAGATGTTGCTTCACAAGAAGGCCCGGTAAGAACTAATGAATAACCTCTAAGGATATCCTAGCAGCAAAAAAAACTTTTGTTTTTCATTAAAATAAAGAGAAATTTCCCTCCTTCCTTTTCACAAGATTACCACGCAGTGTTGATATTAACATAATTACAGTTGAAACTTTTTTCATTGACTCACTAAACCAGAAGGAAGTGGTTGTCTCTATCAGCCGGTTATTTCTGAATTTATTTATGTAGCAATACGTTGAAGCCAAAACCTATATTGTACTGGAATTAGAGTTAGAAAAGCCACTAGTTGCAAAACGAGAAAGGGAAGAGATTGCGGCAAGGTATGTTTCCATTGTTTAAATTGTAACATGACAATGGTTATCACTTGTATTAATTGCTCTTAAAAACCTTTTTTAATATTTTTGCTAAAAGCTTACTCCATAAAATAGCCATCAATTTAGTTAGTCCTTATGTGAAATGTTTTAAAATTTTACTAGTTATCGGAATTACTGGATTAAATACTCCTATTAAATTCCCTACCACATGTTTTTTATGAGTTTACATTAGCTCTTGAAAGAGAAGTTGTTGCAATGCATAGGCTCAAATACTATGAAACAGATAATAATCTTGTTGACCAGTACGCACATTACAATACTACCGGTGTCAGATGTAAAACTTATGATATGATGATTACACAATGATTACATTCTGACACACAAACATTCCCTAAATGACAACACACCTATCCTGAATCCATGTTCATTATGCAGCATTTTTACCCACTTGTCCATGATAAAGATCTGATCCGGATAAGTTATATAATGTTATAATGGTAATAAAAAACAATTTCAAGTGATTACTAACATGGATATGGATAACTTGGCTTCAATGCAACATGAATTAGGAAAGATGTATCTCTGTTTAACTTGACTATTGATGCTTTTAAGAAACTCTATAGTGGTTGGCTATCCTGACAACATACCGACAGAATTAGAAGTCTAGCTTGATAAAAGTTGTTTCTCTTCATATTTACAGAGTGGCTGAACTTATACCACCTCGGCCAGCTTTTCCAAAGAAAGAAGGCGGCAGTAAAAAGGTTACAATCATCTCTATTTTGTCTTTTTTCATTACAGCTGAACACAAAATAACATTCTTACTTTCTTCATAGGCAATTCAGGATTTTGAAAATGAGATTTATAAAGCCGCTGACCAGCTGTTAGAAGAATTCAGGTTTCAATCTCTGTTCTATTCATTTAAGGTGCAATTATTTTAAAAACGGAACATTGAGATCCGATGATTGAATATTCTAACCAAGAAGGTATACATCTTTAAGTGATATTTTTTTCAAGAAGACACAGACCTTTGAAAAAAATCTTATCAAATCATAGCCAGGCAATGGATTGATAGGACACCACAACCTTTACTTTCCTATCAATATTTCATTCATCAATTCATCATTAGGGAGATGTTTGGTTCCGAAGTTAATTCCAATGTTAAGGATGCAGATCAAAGGTACTGTCAGAAATTTTTCTTTTTTTATTGTAAATATTTTTATTCAATCAAAGTCTTGACATTACATCAAACACCGAAAACCTTTTGTCTTGTTATCTTAGGAGGAAAGAATTTTTGTATGAACTGAACACTTCTGGAAAGTATTTCGCTTTTAAAGAACGATTGAAGGTAATGTTTTCGATAGTAATTTGTCAATACGCCTTCACAAGACATTAGTGTACTAGTTATACATTTGTCAGCAATATTTATGTCGATATTGTCATCAGCAGTGAAATAAAATGTACGCCATTAGTAATCATTCACTGGTTTTTAGAAACATTACAGCAAAAAACTAACAGCATTGGCTTTTGATGGTTGCAGCTTTAGTCAAGACTATAATATAAAAAAAAATCTCCTTTCTTGAATTGAATCGAAAACATGAAGTTTCTTTTTTTATGCCATGAAAAAACTGCTTGCCTACTCCAAAATCATTCCTAATTCAAAATGCAGATTCCATGTATTCTTTTTCTTATTGTAAATAAAACTTGTATCTCTTTGTAATGTTTTTACCATGCTGACTTCAACCATAGTTTGATTGTTTTTATCAATATGAAGACCTCTATCTTGGTGAACCCCCTCTCCCAGAAGATTCTAATTTTGTCACTATTTTGCCAATCTGATTTTATTTTAGTTTTATGTTGTGAAAATCGTCCGTGAAAAGTTCATGTACAAGACTAACTTCAAGACACAAGAAGAGCGGGAAGCCTTTGTCAGCAAACTGTATATATTTCTTTTGGATCATATGCACAAAGGTCTCAATAAGGTAATTCCTCACATCAGTTTTTTTATTCCTTAAAGGTCCCCTCAGTTGTCACATTCCTTTATAGCCTATACTTATTTAACTGCTATAAAAAACTTTGGTTTTTACTTTTAGTATCTTTCAACAGAGGAGGACGTAGAAATCCCACCAGCTGTTGCTGATAGCTCAATGTTGAGACATTTTGCTAAGGAGGCAGAGGTATGTGTTTAATAATGTGGTGTTGAACAACAACTAAGCTTTAATTTGGTTCTGCATTTTAATCTAACTATTAACTTTCATTAACGAATTTTGCTTTCTTGAAATAATTATTCCTGTCTGACATTGACAGTGGACATTCTACTTGAATGTTGAAAAGCCCTTGTGAATTACCAAGAAAATAACTCTTAATATCAATGCAACTGATCTGACATAAATTGGCCCAAAATTTAAGTAGTTTTCCACTGTTCATGTTCAATAAAGTTTCCTAAATTTAATGTTCTATACATTCAAACGTTCCAAAATATGTGAAAATATCTTCATAATTTCTGTTTTTCCTTCTTCTTCTTCTATTTTCTGTCAAGAGTGGATTTTGTCGCGAATTAGGTGAATCCAGTGTTTTGCTTTTAATTATCAATTAGGTTCTCATGATGACTTCTGTTATCTTTCACCTGAATTATGTTCTTTGCAATAATAAACTTTGTATCTCATCCTATAGGTCATGTTTAAGTATGATCTTGCTGCTAAATATTACCAACAGGTTAGTGCATAACTTTGTTGGTACATACTCGTTTTTGAATTCCCACTGGTTGTTACATGTTATTCTGACTGCTGTATAAAATAAAGCACCAAGAGTCTGATTTTATCTCAACTGTCAAACAGCCAACCACAACATTCAAACTGTTCAAGATTTGAGTCACAGTGATTTTTGATAATGTCCTGGCATTACATCATTAGGCGTTTTTACAAATTCTGTTGAAGCTCTTTGTTATTTTAGCCATCAACTGTAGTATTTTTTATGCTTTGATTGCTTTTAATTCTTCTGTTTTCATTGAAATGACTATAACCTGTTATAACCTTGAACTGTTTTTAGCGAATTGTACAAGATGAGTTTGACGTTGAATGTTGGTATGACTATGGTATTTTCTGTTTGCTCATTGGCGACATGCAACGAGTAAAGATTTTTTCTTTCTTTATTATTTTATTGCTGAATTCTAACTGATCTGAATTGTGAACAGGATGAGAATGTGCATTTTCGTTTGTGTGTTCAAACTGTCAATGAAGCACTTCAGTGTTTTGTTTGTTTTAAACTTTTCGCAGACCATCAGCAACTTTTTTGGTCTTCATGTTGTTTTTAGTTTTCGTATTCAATTGTTCGTTCCTCTTGCAAGTCCATATCAAGAGTGTTTTGTTTCGTTTTAATGCTTTTTATTATGTAAAAATTATACTAACCTACCGGGCAAATTTCTTGAAAATCACTCCATTTCTCAGGGGCGGATTTAGGATTTTTTTTGACTGGTGTAAATGTCAACTTAATTGACTTAGTCGTATTGGGGGCGTTTGGAGCCACCCAAATAGTCCAAAGCCCTTTGTGCATTAATATGAACTGTAACAGGCCCAAACACTATTGTTTCCTCCCATGTGGTTGTGGTACATTGACAGTATAATACAAAGCAACTGAAAGAAGTGAAATAGTGAAAATACATCCAGAAGATCAAAAAATTTCAAATTGTAAACATAAAAGGTAAAAACAGAGATTAACATTGGTCATAAGCATCAAGTAGGACTAAATTTAAAATTTTCAATTTCAACTTATTACATACATTATGAAATACCAAGCTTTCTGCTATAATAACTAATTGATCAGGAAACCAGTCCATTTATTAAAAAATGCTCAAAGGAGCTGGGTGTCTGTCAATCATTTAGGCATTACAGAACCTATTTTATTTCTGAATGTTAAATAATGCATGTGTGATGTAACAAATTGACACAAAATATATATGTGCAACACAGTTAGATATTCTGCAGTCTCCCACAAAAAATTATGATTATAACATAAGGAATTGACTCCTACATTTTTATAAGAAGCAATGGAAGCTTATCAAAACAGAGACTTGAATAAAGAGAAGGAGAGCTGTTTGTCTGATTTGTGGCAAAAAGATAAATATGAATTGAATGAACAAAAATTATAATACATTTCTAATAAAGATAATGCATGAACTGTTATGAGGGCTGACAGAAAACATAATTTAACAGTTTTCTTAATGGAAATTGTTTCTTTGAGAGTTCCTTAGCGATTGTGATGTTTGTCAACTGCTCAATGAGGGTTCTCACTGACATCAGTAATCTGCAACCCTCAGCTCAGCTTATAATAGTTCATAATCATCTTTAAGTTACACAAAAAAGATCACTACAGTCCCAGAATTACCACTGCACTGTGAGTACTCCTACAAGTTTGTTTGTGTATATATACATCTAATGCTTTGAATTGCCAGTCCATAATGTTTTCAAAACAATCAAGTTCAGCAACTGAGATGTGATCAATCATGATAGTAAAGAAGCTAAAAAAATAATAAAAAATAAATTATATATAATATAACCAAATTAGAAAATAGGAAAATAAACAAAAAAAAAATCTGTTTACAAACCCACCTCACTACGGTAAAGATTTCATTATATATAATAAAAATTCAGGCTGATGCTAATGTTTCTCCTTCATTTCAAAACTGATTATCAGCTAGCTGGTTAAGTGGTTTTCGAATGGGTAGTTTCATGTTTCAATGTAGGTACAAGTCAAAAGGAAGTGGAACAATCCATAATACATAAAACGCTACAAAGCAGCAGATCTAGAAAAAAATGCTTAGCTATTAATAAAGTAATTCACTTTTAGTTTCTTCTCACTATCACACTAAACGTTTTGTAAACAAAAAGCTAGAGAACTTTTCTTACCAGTAAAGAATAATACAAAACCATTTAACTTATTCAATTTCCGCGCCTTAGCGAAGGAAATTGTTTGATTTAGACATTCTATCTATCTCTCTCCGTAACAGTTTTTTGCTGTTTTCGGAAAGTCCGTTCGGATTTCGGATTGTTTGTTTATTCAGAATAGTTAAGGACAGACCCAAAACTCTATGCAAAATGTAATACAAAAAGGCCACTTTCAATAATAATTCGCAAAAAATAATAAGCTTTTTATACTTTTTAAACACTTTTAGAAGTTATTTTAGCCGTTTTATATTTAAAACTTTCCAATTCAATTATCTTTAAAATTTCTTTAAAAAGTCAGTAAAATATGCACACCGAACACGTGAAACGTTCTCGAACCGTTTGTTTAATGTTTTGAGAGTAGGAAGATGTTGATGCAGAAGAAGCTTTGAAGAAGAATTTTAAGACTTTATCTACTATTGCAATCGAAATATAATCATGAGAACATTACTTATGGAGGAAATATTGATGTTTAGCTGACTCTGGGAAAAATTCTTGAAAAAGAAGGTGAAGGTTTGATAGTAAACGAAACTTAGCTGTGAAAAAAACTTTCAATATCACAGCAGAAGTAGTGAATACTGGTGAATACATCTTATCAATAAATGCATGAAACATGTTCATTTCATTTAATAAATATTACACCGAAAGTTGAAGATATTGAAAAAAACAAAACAAATGAAATTATCATTGCAGCACAAATCACAGTGAATTAATTGACTCAAACACATACTGAAAGTATAAACATGTGCAAGATATTGGTGAACGATGTGTCTTATAAAACTGTTTTTCTTGCTCCGAAACGTCATAGTGAATTGAAAAGCGGTAATAAATTAAAGAAGGGAGTAATTTGGGGAATTTCCACACTGTATCAAATTATTCATCACTGTACGATGCTTGGTCAAGTATCACTTGTGTGGATGACGTTGTTCAAAATAATCCTGCAAACCACTCAATGGAGGCACAATGATTTAGTTTGGATATATGTCAGAGGAAAACAAACTTTGGATGATGATTAGAATCCAACCAATTATATTATATACATACAATGAGATCACTAAAGCCTTGTGAAAATTTGGAGTGTAATATGTTCTAGGACACAATACCTTAAGGGGATTTTTTTTTGCGTGGATTATATAAGTTTTGCAACTTTTGCGAATTTTGGTTAAATTCGCAAAAATAAATCCATGCAAAACTTCAAGACATGAAGGATTCGCGAAAATAAATCCACGCAAAATTTCATGATTTTATTTGCTCATTTTTTGGCTCTGCGTACTTTTTATATATTAACTATTTCCTTGTACTTATCAAGCACCCATTGGTTTTGCAATGTGGCTGGCATGGAAATGGTGATTTTTGCTGCTACTTCTAAGCTATATTATAAAGTACACACATTGCACTTTGTGCCCATTCGCAAATATAAATCCAAACATTTTCCTTGAGAAGCTCTGAATTAAAAATATTAATCCACGTAAAACGCTCTCAAACCTTGGCTCGCAAAAATTAGTCCACGCAAAAACAAATCCCCTTAAGGTATATCATGTTCGAAAAAAACATTTTCATACAGATTCTAACAAAGTTTTATTGTTTCATTGGTGTTATTTATAGACTCCATAGAAGTGGTAATATGCAGACATTGGTGGATCTAGAGTGTAGTCGCAACTTGTGGAGAAGCGCATTAACATAAGTTGTGAATTCAGTTCATGTTATCAATGGGATTATTTGAACCTTTTTCTTTTATGTTTGAATTGCTAACACTCTCCTACATAAGTTGTGGCTTACCTCTGGATCCGCCACTGGCGAGTTTAGTAGAAATAGATTTTCGTATTGTATGTTATGTTGATTTAAGTTATGTATAATTTTTATCTTCTTGTAATTCCTGTTAAATGTCATGGATTAAAATCTTTGAAATGCCCAAGTTTCTCCTGCTCGTGTTAATGCAAGTTATGAACAATTTCAATGTTTATTTAAATATATATTACCAACAATGTTTACTTAAATATATTACCGAATTCACATTTCTGACAAAATTTGGAAGGTGTGCACAAATAACAATTGGAAGGTCCTGATATAAAAGTTGGCAGTTACTTGCAGATTTTTCCCTGATTTTTCCTTGATTTTCAAATGATTTTGGTTCACTTCTATCGAATATCATTTTATTCTTCATGTGAACCATAAGTCATACTTTGGGAATTGTGATAGACCTGTTCTCACGTACGCAACAAGAACAGAATGGATAGCCATTCAGATATCTTGAAAAATTAGCCTAAAGCTATTTCCTCTAGGCCTGATGCGGAAATTGTTCAAGCCCTGAGGCTTCTAGTTGTATATCATTTTGAAATAGTTCACAATAACATTTAGAGGTTCTGCATACATGCTATCTTTCAGCATAAACGTGGAATAAAAAAGACATGTGGAGACTTACTGTGATAAAAAAACTTGGAAGTAAACAACATAAAAAAATGCTGAGTTTCATATAACTAATATTATTTTTGTACATACATTTTCTTGAATTAAACTTCCCAAAGCAAGAAATATGATGCAAGATGTCTATTGAACAACCAGTCTTCAGTTTTGGCATCTCTTCTTCCAACTTTGCAGCATTTTCACGCTGCCATAATAGAACTGGGCTTTCGTTTGCTTTCGCTAGAGGGTATATAATTATCTAGATCGGCATGCCGTACACTTTTCTATTTACACCAGTCGAGCTTACACCAGTCAGACGCATCTCAAAACTTCCCCTAGAACTCTGCATCTTTACACCACTCGAGTGGTGTAAAAAGCAATACCGGCAACCGACCTACTGAATGTGTATTTTCCGAAGCGGCACCCCGTTTCATACTTGCTATGCGGGCCAAATATTTCAAAAATAAAATTATCGACCGAAACAAATTCCGTGAAGGCGAAAAATATCGCAGCAGCGCAATTCGAAAACAGTATTTCACAGTTAGGAAAGAAAAAAGGAAGTGTCAGATTAAAAACTGTATTAACTGAAGGAATACTTTAGGTTCAATTAAATGACCGAATTTCACTGGTGTAAGTACACCAGTACACCAGCCTAAATCCGCCCCTGTTTCTATAGAAAGTCGCAGTGACGTTTTGACTATTTGCGTGAGTGATAAATTGAATGCAACTGCATTTGGGAGGTACTTTCGAGTGGTCACACGCTATTTTGCATCATTTCATCTGACCAGGAAATAATTGCCACAGTTGATATGTGTAATAAGCATTTAAGACTATACCAGACTATGCCAGTGTCTGGATGTTGTGTACATGAAAACTCGAGCAATTTCTGAGCGCATTTGTAGAAGTAAATACCTCAGTCATTATTTCAAGATATGAATAATTAATAGCTTTAAAATATCCTTGAGAAATGTTGCTGGAGATATAGTAGGCTCTACCATTTTTAATGAAAAGCTTCAGAACTTTGGGGAAAATGTCAAGTATCCTTTCAATAATTTTTAAACCTTTTGATCGAAATATTTTTCTTTTAGCAGGTTAATAACGTTAATAGACGGGATGCTAGAGCTTGTTCTAAAGGCCCGCGCAAATGCATTCAACATTTCATCCAACATGTCGAACGCGATGTTTGATGAGATGTTGGATGCAAAAAAAATGTAAAATTTCTAAGAAGTGCATTTGAAGGGCTTCATCCAACAAAAATTATACATGTTCATTCATTTGGCAATTTGGCGGAAGCAAAGGACTTTGCAACCATGATAGTATTAAATTAACTTGTGGATTAAGAAGATGTATAACCAAAAGAGAAAATACTACAAAATGGATCAAAAGACAAAAGGAAATGGATGTCTTCACAGATATTGTTCAAGAACTAATAATGGAGTATACCATTTTTAGAAAAATGTTCATGATGGATCTCTGATTTCTTGATCTCCTTCTTAGTGCTTTTTTGCACTTGGCGCAGAGAGAATTTTGATATGTTGCACGAAAACTGCCTCAAATGCATCCAACATGAAAAATAGCGAGCAAAACTCGGAAGCTTCCTTTGATCTTGCCGAAAATGTTGGATGAAATGTTCAAACTTCATCCAACATCATCCAACACGACTTTTTTCTTCTTTTTGAATTTTTCATAAATTTCGAAACTTCTCAATGTTGGATGTTGCGTGCATTTGTGGAGGAGAGTTAAGTTTGTGGAGGAGAGTTAAGTCATTTAAAGTAGAAAAGAAACACGTGTTATTAACCACACCGACAGATTGAACATCATGACGTTGATTAACACCGAATACGCCAACGGTCTCATCATACTTCAGGAATCGATTTCTGATTTTTCCTTACTGAATGATTCTGTTAATGGTTTTATTTGAAAAAATTAACTTTAATGGTATTGTTTTTTTAGGCAGAAGAGTGCTTCAAACAAGTTGTATCATTGGACCAAAATCATCTATTTGGGTATGTCTTATTCCTCTTGCGTCCAATAGTCACAGCGGACAACTGACATGAAGTGTTGTCAAGATTACGTCGGAATTGGACTATAACTGCGAAGTTCATATCAAACTCACGTAGAAGATTTGGAAACGCCATGGTGTTGTTAAAACATACCAAAGAAAAGTAAAAGCTTAAGTGTCCCAAGTTTCATTTACATGCCATTCTCCTATGATTTGTTCTAAAGGTTATTGATGAGTGGTTTGATGTGTTCCTTACACGAAGAATACACCGCTGCTGAAGAATTACTCGACGCAGCAACATGTCTTCATCCTGATGAGATTTTACCATGGACATTACTAGGTACATCTCCAACATATCCTTTTTACCATGGATATTACTAGGTACATCTCCAACATATCCTTTTTACCATGGATATTACTAGGTACATCTCCAACATATCCTTTTTATCATGGACATTACTAGGTACATCTCCAACATATCACATGACGCGTATCGTAAGTTAATATTTTTGAAATCTCTTTCAGGGTTTCATTACTCTGGAGTAGAAAATTCAATTATGGCTGAGCATGCTTTCAACGAAGCGAATAAGCTGTTGTGCAAGAAGCCAACAGATGAAGGTAATGGTGAGAGTTTATTTATTCGAAAAATATGGAAGGGATCCATTGACGAAGCTTTCTTTACTTTACCCTGGCGAATTTTTTTAGAGCCTGGAACCGAAAATATATTTTGCCCATTTTTAGATTGTACAGTGGACTCTCGATATAACGAACCTTTAAGGGGAAATGAAAAAAGTTCGTTATATCGAAAGGTGTGAAAAAATCTGAGATTTTTGCCTTAATCATTTAAATCTCGTAATCCTTTCGAACAAAAATGCTTTGAATTCGTTTTTTCAGCTAGTATCCCGTTCAAAAGTAAAATAATAATATTCGAAAAAACTTTGAAAGTTACAATATGTCTTTGCTTCCATTTGTCTAGACAGCCATCGGAGGCCTTAAAATCAGGTAGATCGAGGCTTTTGGAAAATGAGATCGTTTTTCTTTGATAATGATCCTGTTGACAGGGATATTGTTCGAGCGCACATTTTTGAACCATAGAAAAACAGCTTCATCAAGATCTTTATTGTTGCTCTTCTTCACTTTTTTGTGTGTTTAAATTTACTTGGCCTGGTTCGTAAGCTTCTGTGATTTTCCTCTTGTTTTCTATCCAAGTCGAAACAGTAACATTCTTGTTTGTACTTTTGCCCTCTGCAATTTTCTGCAGGGCTTTATACTTATCTGTTATGGGGATATTTACCCTTTTCGTATACACTTAACAGATTAACGCCTTACAGATTGTAACTTTGTTTATGTTTAGATCCGCATTGCACGCGTTTGATTTATTTTGAATCATAAAGTTCAATTTGCACGATGCCAAAATTGTTTTTGTTATTTTTTGTAGCATTTATTACTTTGAGTTCGTTATATCGAGGTTATTTTGGTTTGAGGGACGAAACATTTGGTTCGTTAAATCGAGAGTTCGCTATATCGTTCGCTACTTCAAAAATTAATGAGGATCTCCCCAAACCCCTTTGAAGAATGTCATTCCAAGACCTTAACTTAAAGGGATTCCTACACTTAAAATGATATTTACAAATATGATAGAGCTCAGAAAGTTGTTTAACAAATCTCTTTTCAATATTTCATAATTATTTTTAGTTTTTGAGATATTTCGTTTTTAAAATCTTATATTTAATTTATGCAATGCATATTTATGATGTAATAAGATAGTAGCTAACACTTTTCATTAAAGTAACTTTAGATATGATTAATATTACATCTTTGTAAGTTACTATGAAGTAAGGGCTTCCTCTCTGAGTTGATTGATAGAAGAATGAAGTCATAGTACTTATTGCATCATAATTATGCGTTGCATAAATTAATGATTTTTAAATCGAAATATCTGCTCAAGGAAACAGAATATCCAAAAGCTGTAAAAAGAGTTCTTAAACAACTTTGCGAGTTCTATCATCCCTTGAAATATCAGAAAATAGCAAGAATCCCTTTAAAAAACCATTTGTTTTTATGAAGTCCATCAGGATGACCAACCGAAAGCAGAGATCTCGGAACAGATGCAAGTGAAAGAAGATGAAGAAAAAAATGTAGACGAAGGTGGAAGCAACGAGCATGAAGAGGTGACTGCTGAGAGAAAGAACGCGACTGGTGGTGATCATAAAAGCATCTTTCTTTTGGCTGCTAAGTTTTTGTTGGACAGTCATATTTGGCAGGTGATTCACTTTCGTCAACATCATGTGTAGTATGCTTGTCTCTGTGATGGTCATTCCTCGAATCTTTCTGATCAACAAACAGCAACATGAGCCTGTGTTTATGTCTGGATTCACATTTGAATAATATAACACTGGTTGTAAACCTTTCCGGATATTCCCAGGGTACTTGTATTCTTAAACACTGCATTGTGGCTAACTTTGTTGCTTTTTTATGTTCAAAATTCTTCCAAGTGAGAATCGGGTGAGAATCGGTAATAATAGGGACTAATATTCAGTGGAACAATGACTTGCGTGAAAGCGAGGTTATATATAAACTTCGGCCACAGTGCAATGTTTAAATAGAACTTTGGTCTGTTAAACTCGATAGCAGCGTCTGCATTTGTTATCATGTTTACATCGCACATCTCCCAGGCTACTTATTACTCCCCTAAAAGTGAACGCATGAGATGTTCATGAAAGACATACTAACTTTTTTTATATAATATTTAGGAGATTGAAAACTTTTCATACTTTTTAAAAATGCTTGACCTCATGAACCTCAAAGCAAAGTATTCATTATAATTATTTATAATTATTTATAATTATTTCGTTTCACTACTGTTCATTAGGCTAATTTGTTTTCTTCTATCTTCATTAACTCCTACTAAATAAAATCCGCCCTAAACAAATAGAAAACTGTGGTAATCAACCTAACTTTGAGCTACTTCCAAACTGCCATTTACACGTTGCATAGATTGCAGAGCGAGCACTTGCTCACGAAGTTGTCACTCGAAGAGATGAACTGAATGTACCCTACTATGAAACCCTCGGTTTACTACAAATACATCAAAAGCAATACGACAAAGCTTTGAACAGTTTCAAAGAAGCATTAGTATTACGTCACGAGGTATGAAAATCTTTGTATGCGAAGTGCAGAGTTGATGTTTCCAGTCGTGATTTGAGGTTGTTTTCCGCGCTGAGCAATGAGTATCAGTCCGTTATATGTAAGCGTTGTCATGTTGCCTTCTATTACGTCATCTTTTAGAATCCTAACATTTGGGCTAACAAGGGTCACGTGTATTACGTAACACAGGAATTTCAGCTATCTCAAGAATGCTACGAACGATCTCTTGCATATACCATGGACGCTTCAGATATGTATGTTATCTATATACGACTTGCAACGATCTATCTCGAGAAAGAGAACAAGGTTTGTATATGCTCTTATTGCATGTTTTGCTTCTGTTACAGGCTGTTAGCTATGATACGGTCTACTTGATGCTAAAGATTTAGTATTTTACTCGAATTCGCATCCCTTTTGCTCAACAGTTTTGAGTAATGCGTAGAAACAATTTCTGCATGTATTTACCCTGTTGATGTATCATGTTCTTCTTGTTTTCCAGTATACAGACGCCAAGAACATGTTTTTGAAGGCTTGTCAGACGTCACCGTCGTGTGTGACGTGGCTTGGTGTCGGAATATCATGCTACAAAGTATGTGTTTGTCAGCTTTGATAGACTTGAGTGATTCCAATGCTCTTCTACTATGTGGAAAAGTTACTTCCATGTTATCTTAAGTAGCTTGCTTTGTCTGTCAGTTCGTCTTCGTTCATTCCTACTCCCATCGATCGTGTTGTTATTTTGTTTAGCTTAACGAGCTTGAAGAGGCTGAGCAAGCTTTGAACGAAGCCAACATACTTGAAAACAACAATGCTGACGTTTGGGCATACCTCACGTTAGTCTGTCTTAAGGTACGTTTAGCCTGTGTTAAGATGCACGGGTATGTCTATCTGAAGATAAGTTTTCGTAAGATGTAAACATACTCTTAAATTCCGTTATTGAGTATGTTCATCTGACAGGATTCGAACATTACATTACGAATGAGCCCGAACCTTACCCTCACTAACCCGGACATATTTCACAAGGTTTACACCGTGAAATCTGATGCTGGGGATCTGTCCAATTAACAATATTATTATTTATCAGCGGAAGGCCTAGTTACACGGTGTTGAATTTACATCTGTGAATTTATCTCTGTCAGTTATTTGATAATCATTATATATAATGATTTTAAAGCGTGTCCTTAAGATCTTTTTGTATAAGGTAAAATCGTTAGTGCTTAAATGTCACTCAGATAATCACCTTTTTTAAGGGAACTTGTTATTATCGGGAAGTGTTTTGTATACCATTTCTCATTGCACGCTAGTAATGAATAAAAGATTTAAGGGATGATACTGGCTCTTTTGACGCCCAAAATCTAAAAATCCTCATCGTTAACCGAAAATATTCAACGATGTTCGGGATGTGGACATTTTCCGTTTTAACATTTTCTTATTTAGCAACAAAGACATCTAGAAGCGGAACAATGTTATAAATACGCTGTCAAGGTAAGCTTTCGTAAAATCATCTATCTGGGATAAGATAAGGCTGACAACGTTCTCAATTATAAGCTTTTACTTAGAAACCTAAGGTGTAGGATATATCCATTGTGTTTTTAGCTTGGTTTGTGTGACCATGCGTTGGAACAAGAGCTCAAAACTACGATGATATTGACAGATTTCGATGATTCTGTTTTATGAAGAGTCTTTTTATTAGCGCATGCGTGTCAAGTGTTTTTAACAAATTTGTCACGGTTGTCATACTTTATGTGAGAGGTCTGGTTACGACTCCTGGCTCAACATACTTCGATCGATCGACGAAGTCAGTGTTTGTTGTTGTACATACAAGCAGGTTTTATTGTTGACGATAAGTGAACACGGTTTGTTCTGAGAATTGTATATGAATTGTCCTTTCATCTGGAGACTCTTTTGTTAATCCACTTGTCTGACAAATGTGTTCCATTTCTACAGTTTGTGAATTTCATTGTTTTGGCGTATCTGTTTTGCTTTATTATTATTATTATTGTTATAAATTTTTTTGATTGAATGCGCGCGTCATGTAGGAATATGTAAATTCAAAAGGTAACTTATGTTTTCTGTAAGAATGTTTATTTTTGTTAGATGGATAATGAATGTCCCAAATATATCGTTAATATATTGTATACAGCATACTCTATGGCGATCTTGAAATATACAAAAAAGCGAAATTCGTTACCGAGAGCAGTTTCAATAAATGTGCAGAGCTTCTGGTTTATGGAAATATTCGTTACATTTCGAATACATGAAGGTTTCCTGTGGTTTTTTGGGTTTATTGTGGTTTTAAATAAACCTCAATCATGCCAAGATTGAGCTTTCCAAGATTTATTTACTTGTTGTGTTTTCTAGGAAATACTTATCTCTTTCAGCGAAACAAAAACACACAATCTCTCGAATTTTGACGAAAATTGAATACGAGAAAATATGTTTTAGTTCTCTGAAAAACGTGGTATCGGTGTGGTATCGGTGTCTCCGATTTGAAAGAAAAATAAACAAAATCACCAATCACGAAAATGTTTATTTTTTCAGATATAATATAATTTTTTGAAACTTCATTCTCTTTCGTTTAATTCTGACATTTTTCAACGAAATTGTTTCGTAGGATTCTGAGAACAACGAGCAGATAAGTAAGATACAAAATTGACAGCTTGTTATGAAGACGTCATTAACTGTCCAATACCTTTTTCATTTAACTTTATCAGTCATCATCGAGTGAAAAGAAAGCATGTATAACAACCAAGCACGGTATTCTCCGTATTAGGTGTTTCATGCCAGTGTCTCTATCGTCACAGGGGCTCTGAAAGGACAAAAAAAAAAAGTTCTTTTACAAATGCCCTAAACCAAATCCCTCTGAGAGTTCAGAAATTACAAAAGATGCTTATACGGTTCTCGTTGAACAAATAATGTGCCAGTTACTTAGGTGTCATGCCTGTATTCTTGTCGGTTCAGCACTGAAGTTCACTCATCATGTTGTCAGCACTGAAGTTCACTCATCATGTTGTCACATTAAGCATACTTGTACCCAGTATCTAAAAGAAATCCTAAACAAAAGGATGGCTACCACTGATGATGACGAAGAAAATCCTGTTATGATGAGGAGAATTCTCCCGTTTCAGGCCTGATGATGTGTTAGTCATTTGTAACAAAATGCAGCGAATACGTTGATGGATAATGATTGATTCAATGAACGACTTGTATGTAGTCAATACAAAGATTTTCCATCTTTTTAAGACTTGCTTTTATATTCATCGAATAATTATGAATGGTATTTCATTCAATGAACGATTTTTAATGAATGAATAAATTTTATGTTTAACAAATAGTAATTTGCAGAACAACTATATAATTCTAGTCTTCAAAGTTTAAAGAAAATGGTCTTAGAACATAACTAAATGTCCAACATGTTCCAATATTTTTTCAACACTTTCAGTTGTGTTGTGTTCACAAGGAAATATCCGAGTGCAAAAGTAATTTTTGCACTATAAACACGGTTCGGGCTTAAAATTTAACATTTCTTAATTGGTTTGCTTCTGTGAAATTTTGTTTTGAAGGCTTTCCTAGAAAATGTCAACTTAAGTAGATATTCTGATAGTTCCGGTAATGTTTACATGAAACCAAACTGTTAGCTCATGTCAGTTTGTTTCAGTCGAAGCTGGTTTCCATTTGCTATTGCTTAGAATAATAATCCTTCTGTTAGCTTTGACGGTTGATGCGATCATAAACCATAAACATATTTGTTGAAAAAATAAAACAAATAAAAACAAAAAGTTGTAACATTGAGTAACTAAAAAAACCCAACAATTTTGGCCAGGTAATTTTCTCATTAACACACTCGCTAACCTTGTGTTCTTCTTGTGCTCAACAGTATCGTCAGCATCGGTTTTCACTTAGTAAGTTCTTTACGCGGTCGCTAGTCGATTGTGAACTAATTATTGATGAATCTTTACGAGCGACTTAAATGAAAATGGAAACCGCTGTAACAATAGCAATAGCTTCAGGAGTAGATTTTAAAAATAAATAAAGCGTTTTGCTAATGGTATTAATATAATTACTTTGATTTACATTTTTTAATAAACAGTATTTTAATGTTTTCTTTGCTGGCTTCCTTGAAGTAAAGTTATGTGGCATGAGTTGCTCAACCGAGATCGAAGATTCCAAAGGATGGCTTCGTTGCCAGCTATGCATTCAGTTAGTTGTGCGACCTTCTCTATTGTCTGTTCTTCATAACGATGATAATGACAATTACAATGGTTTAAAACGTGATGGAAGTTTCTTGTACAATGAGATTCAAAACATAGAACAAAAATTAACCAAGAAAGATAAGAAATTCCTCAAACCTGATCAATGGGATATTGCTTTGCCAAAAGATGGTTCCTGTTTTACTGATTCAACAAAATTCGACCCTACAATCATCAAATACTTTGTTAGACATGGTACAACACTACCTGCTCCTGTAGGCGGATGGAGTGACCCAGACCCGCTAGCAACGAACGCCACCAGCATCGAAACTAAGGTTTTTGCAGTGTGTGAAGCTGTTAAAAAAAGGAATGAATTGGCTCACCCACAGTTGCTGAGTATTCCAAAAGTTGAGTTTGATGCATTGTGGGATAGTTTAGAAGAGATTGTTAAGAATCTCGGATACTGGAGTGAACACAAGGATTTAATGGTTAAGCTGAAGGATGGGCCACTGGAAAATTATCAACAGACGCAACTCGAAATATTACTAGCTTTGGCTGACAAACCAGATCGAAAAGAAGTTAAAGATTTGATCAAAGAAGAGATTGGAAAATTAAAGGATACAGGTAACTTTTGTTAATTTTATTTTGCTAACATTCCATTCAGGGTACATACACTTGAAGCATAGTCACAAGAAACTATGCGACTATGCTTCAAGCAAGTATCTTATATCACATCAATAAGAGAAAACATGATTTCAGAGTTGATATACGGTAATTATTGGTATTTATTGCCCTTAAAAAGACATATAGATATTTGGTTCCATGTGAAAAACAAAAATGAATAAGGAATTTCCCAAAAAGCGATCTTCATCTTTTAGTTGTAAAAGAACCTTGTTTATATGAAAATCCATATTGAGAACTAAAAAAAAAAATCTTTACAAGCTGAAATGACAGTGAATGACACTTCTCCTGTGGGAATACATTCAACAGAAACAAGTAGACAAAAAAGTGTTTCACGCAATTCTTGAAAGAACACAATTAAGAATATTCGAGTGGGAAAACAAGCACACCAAACCAAAACCTTTGTATAAATGTCAAGCATAGACGTGTATTTAGCGTAAATAATGTTTTTTATCTGCAAAAGCAGCCGGATATTTGCACTTACTTTTGCGACGACAACTTAACCAGTGGAAAGATTTATTGAAAAACCTCTGCGAAGGAGTACATTTCCATGGAAACATAGACACTATCTTAATGATAATACTCTTCGTCACAGTGACTTTTTGACGATTTTCCCCACTGGGTAACGAAACATAATCAAGTTATAACAAACATACTTGTCAAAACATGATGTAACATTTTGAAAAATCAAGAACCAATAAAAAGCCTATTCACCAATAGCCAAATAGCAGACAGAAAGCCAACTTTAAATGATGGAAGATCATGAGATGTCTTGATTACTCACCCTTTCAGTCACTAATTTGATAGTCTATTAAAAAATGAAAATGTTAGTAAAGATTCGTTCACTTTATAGATAGCTTTGTGCTTGAATCTGTTCTTGATATCATTTGTGAAGAGTTTGACGATTGGAAAAAACTCGCAGCACGATTAGACATTGATGATGACGGCGTTGAGACAATTTTATCTGATGACAACTTGGATACCAAAGGGAGAATGTCTAAGATTTTCGATATGAAGAAACGACAGATCAAATGGTCGGACTTACGAGATAGCTTGGTCCAATTCGATAAGGAAGATCTAATTGAGAAGATAAAACGTGAAACGCTTATAACTGTTGGTAAGTAATATTTATGAATTTTCTTCTCATAAAATGTCAAATGTTTATCAGTATTGTTATATATGCTACAATGTTCAAAGTTAGTGAAATATTGATATCATAAATCTGGGGAAATGTTTTAACTTGAAATATTTGGTTTTTGATTTTGAGAATTCAGTCCTCTGAAAACACAACGTCACACTCTTTTTTCCTGTGCCTGCAGGGAAATTTTAATTGTCCCTATTCTGTAGCAGTCACAAATGCTTTTAGATAAGGCTCCAAACTTATCATTTCAGGTTTGCAAAAAGCTTCAAGAAACCTGAGAACGAAGTATACGAATCTGTTAAAAGATTACACTATCACAGAACCATTGAGCCGACCAGGACGCCCAGGATCAACTGTTGTGGAATTCGAAGATGCTTATGTTGACCTGGCTATACTTGAAGCATGGGAAATGGATGATTGTTGGAGACACTCAGATTTAGATCATCACAAAAAAGCAAACTATCTGAAGAAGTCTTCCATTAAAATAGATCAAATATTTCCAACTGAGTCCAACAAACCAGAAAAGAAATTTGTGATTATTCGTGGTATTGCTGGGATTGGGAAAAGTATGCTCACTGATTCTTTCACATTGAGATGGGCAAAGGACAATATGCTGATTGGTAAAAATGGGATTGACTTCTTATTTAAACTCAAATGTATGGATTTGAACGAAGAAGAGGAGAAGCAAGGTGTAGAAAATGTTCTTAAGAAGTTTTTTCCAGAAGTGTTTGACCACGTATCCCTAAAGGATCTGCATGAGGTAGCCAATCGAGTTATGATCTTGATCGATGGCATCGATGAACTAAAAGATGTTCACAGGTTTGATTTAAACAAAGATAATGAATGCATGTTAGGGAGTGTGCGAAAACTTTTAGACATAAATTCAGACATCCTGCCTGGTCACAAAACGTTGCTTGCTGGCCGTCCAGAAGTATGTGGAAACATTTTTTCTTACTTTGAGAAAAAAGGTACAGTTCCCAATTTTGTCGAAATTTGCGGATTTAACGAAAAAAACGTTGAATTATATGTTGAAAAACACTTTTGTGACGACGACGAAAAGAAAGCTGGAAAAGTAATGCAAAAATTGGAAGAATCCGAAAACCTGAAGATGATGGCATCCATTCCGATTTACCTGTGGGTTATTTGTGGGCTTTTCAAGTCAGAAGATGTGGAAGCACCTCAGACCACCACTGAATTGTGTGCGTACGCATGTCTGGTCTTCATTAAAAAGCATGGAAAAATATACGATGGAGATGGTCAAGAGATAGACAAAACCAACTTAAAGCTCAAGGAGCTAATTAGCGATCATCCGAAAGTGCTTCATATTATCTACCTGTTAGCCGAACTATCCAAGTCTACATTGGAAGAACGGAAGGTGGTATTCACAGAAGAAAAGGTAAAATCATTCCAAAGCATCGATGTAAGTCATACTGGGTTTATATGTAAACAACGATCAAATGCTCGACATGCCAAGTACCAATTCAAACATTTAGTTCTGCAAGAGTTTTTTACAAGTATATCCTTGTACCTCAAACCAGGACTGTTTTCATTCAAAGTGGAGAAGGAATGCTTTAAAAGCTGTTTGCCAATGGTTGCTGGGTTGTGTGGGATCGAGAAATCATTTGAGTCAATAACTGATGAAGATGAATTAAGTCCAATTCAATATTTTCTTAAGAAATTGAAAGCGTATTATTACTCCAACTCGAACTTTATAATTAAAATGGTGACTTTCTTCTCGGAAAGACGAAAAGCTAAGTTATTGTGTCACATTGAAGAAAAACTTCTTCAACAAATGAGAAGGGATGCCAGTAAAATAGTGCTGGAGGGCGCGAGTACAGATAACCTATCAGCAGTGTTTGAGCACCAGGGTTCATTCTCTCAAGAATTCAAGTCTACAGTATGCAGCAGTCCACTTGAAATTAAGAATATCTTACATCATATCGATATTCGAAATATGCTATATTTCATCAATAAGGCTGAGGTTACAAACATCTCGAATCTACACGTGGAGACTATAGAAGGGAGAACCTTTTCAGAGAACTCCATCGAGTTGTTTAAGCGTTATTATGAAAACACCAACGACGGTGTAAAAACAGCATTATGGTTCGAAGGAATGTCAAGCGATGCAAAAACCATCAGGATGACCGATTATGAAGATGACAAACGTAGAGGAGTCTGCATCGCCATTACATCGTCAAAGAATATCGATGATAATGATGAACTAATTGCCAAGATTATCGGAATGGCGAAGGTTGTATATCTAGATTCGTCGTTGCAAAAGCTTTATCGAAAAGTCAAAGAGTTCATCATGAAAACCATGAACAGCGATTCTGACAAAACGATTGTGGTCACCTGTGGAGGAGAGTTAACATCGAGTGAACGGATGAAATCGATAGATGTTGAAACGTTGGAAATCATTATCGATTCGAACTTCCGGTTTTCAAGAAAACATCAAAATATGTCTTTACAAGTAGAAGGGACAGCAAACTTAGCCAGTAGATTCGATGAAATCAATTGTATGTTCTCAATTGGTTTACCAGACGGGTTTGAGGCGAACTACATAATAGAAGAGTGTGCAGGATTATTCAATAAAATCGTTTTGAAGTCATCAGTACACACCAACTATCCTGCCATCAAAAGTTATCTTCCGAGGGATAAGCTGATGTTTGAAGACAAGCAGAATCGTTTCGAACCAATTTCGATGTCACAGTTCCAATTCCAAATCGAAGCCCATTTACATCTGATTTCAAACGACAGAAATGTATCTTTATTTTTGGGTAGGGCAAAAACTGAAGATGGATTATTGGTAGAGATAGCTTCCGATGAGAACACTGACGTAGTTTTCAAGATTTATCTTGGCAATAAAGACGGAGTTGAAGATGTTTTCACAATCCTTACAGACTTCATATCGTCCTTTTCGACCGTCACAATCCATGCCTCCTTAGGAGAACTTCGCTCTGATATCATTAGCAACCTCACAGAATATCCTCATGATCAGATTTTATCTGTAGAATAAGCGTATTTGCTTAGGGTTTTTTTTATGATGTTATAATGAAATTATTCACCATGTTTGACGCGTTTATTTGAGAAACGATGAAAAAGGATGGAGAAATGGATGCAATCTATCATTAGTTTTCTTAGCTTTTCGTTGCGATTCGTTAAATACCTATAACGTATCATTTTAGCCAGATTTTAAATTTATGTTTCCTGAAGATGCGTTTGTTATTAATCTTTGAGCACAACTGTTCAACTGTTTCTCGTTTGCATGTTGACAATTATTACAAATTATATTAATTTGTTTCACAAGAGAACAGATTTTACACGAAGGTGTTTAAATGTTATATACAAACATGAAATCGACATGTTTATAGACCAACTAACTCATGACAATTTGAATCATGAACCTTCATATGGCTGTTAAAAAAATACAAAAACAACTCGTACATTTGCAAGTATTTTCCAGATTCATACGCTTGGCTTAATCATAACATTTTCACACTTTTAATTAATAATACCAATTTTTATTATGAAAATTATCATGTTTACATAATTTGTATATACATAGTATTTTCTTATTAAATTTTTTCATATGAGCGACGAAATTAACATAGATACATTTTAAACATCAACTATAACTGGTTTCTTCCATTAGTATTTTCTCTCCTTTGAAGCGGCTTTTTTTTTCAAGACAGAAAGTAAACAAACGCATGCGCAGTTTTATAAAGTTAAGTTTCGAACGAAATTTTAATAATCTTTCCCCTTCGTTTTAATGTAAAAACTGGTTTAACTATTTTTAACTACAGTTAATTGTATGCTGTTACGTTAAGAATTGCGTATTGCACCTTACATCTTCAGATAGTTGTCAGGTGGCATCTGGTTTATGTTGTAGTGGAAAAACAACACCCATTTTGGAAGAAACAGTGTCGTAAATTCCCGGATTGCATCTTATTTAATTTCTCTTTCTGCGTCTCCGTCATTGTGTACTGAATTAACGTTTTCCTGTTCTTGTCTTTATCAACGATGGGGTTTGTGTTTCTCAGATCTGTCACCTTTCGGTACTGGAACCACTTTTGGAATAACAAGAAAAATTAATGTCACATGATAAGTGACTCGAAGTGTACTGCACGTGTACATTTCTAACGTGGGTACACCTTCATAACTTATCTTCCATCGCTGTTTGAGTGCGCATGCGCAAAACTCTCTCTATCTCTCCGTCAACTTCCTAATGCCGGGACCGAAAAGTAATTTTCTTTCCGATTGATCTACAGACTTTTAAGAAGATCACCCATCATTGGAGATTGAATCATCTTACCATGATCTTACTAACAGGGACTAGTCATCGTCCATTTTCAGGTTTACCATGAAGAAGGGAAGTACTCACAATTCCTGAACTCTTTAAATTTTATTACTGAAAACTTTCGAGTTGGTGTTTCTGTGATATAAACCGATAAGCGTTTCTTTGTTGACACAAGAATGACGTCACACAGTGTGGAAAATCAGAGAGATTAAACGAAAAGTGAATTGTACACATATCTGCTACTTAACCTTTATCAAAGTGTCGTTGGTGAGTATAGATCTCACGTCAATCGAAGCCTTGGAAAGAAGCCCGAAAATGTGCATGAAGAAGAATATGTTTACATTCAGATTTGAAAGTTTCATAGTTCATAGGGGGATCAGTGTTCAAGGATTGGGTATAAAATAAACCTTATTTCTGGTTGGTTACTACGATCATAAAAGCCAATACAATAAACATTCATTTTTAACTGTAATTAAGAGAGTTTCATACAACGAGGTGAACTTTATTTGAATAGATTTAAAGAAGTCCTTCTCTTTTGTACTTCCATGGGTGGAAGTGCGAGCTTTCAAATATTATGAGGATCTCTATATATGATGGTGAAGGTCAAAAACAGGAAGAGTTATTCGATTATTCTGTTTCGTCAGCCTCCACCCCAGGGTTTCTTCGATGTACGATATACTTCGATATACGAAGGAGACAAGAAACCCTGGAATTGAGGTTGTTGTTTCATGCAAAGTTGTTTTCGTTGTTTTTGTTTTTGTTTTTAATGCCTGTTCCTAAAATACCCTGGGTTTTCAATAAACGACCCAGAGAAGTGGTCATGATTTTTACACTTCTTTGAAACCCTGATTTAGTAGGTCTCTAAAAATTGAAAACAACATCAAGAGTAAACAAAGAAATAAACACAAACAAACAAACAAACAAAATGAGTAAACAAAATGATATTGAAGTCAGCAAAGACGTTTTGTTTTTTTCGTCATTGACATTGACATAGAGATTAGACGTGGCCTAAAAACATGATCCCTCATAGAAACACGAAATACGTTAAAAACAAAAGACTTGTCATATTCGGTTCGACTGAACTTGTGTCAACAACGCAAAAGATAGAATCAACATCTTCTTTTTACAATCGAATGATTTTATCAACAGATGTCACAACAGTCTGTGCATAGCAACTTCGCCACCTGGATTTTTTTAGTTTAGTGTCTAGGGGATCCAAGCTAGAAAAACTAAGAAAAGCCTGATTTCCAAGCTGTCCACGAGATTCAATTTCATTAACAGATGATAAAATTAGTGGCTTGTGTACGAAGTTGTCAAATCAATTAAATACTTTCTGAATTCAGCACTATTCTACTTAATTTGCTCAGCGTAAACAAATATGAGATGTTAAATTTTTACATTTTTTTTTCTTTCTTAAAATAATCATAAGTATCTGTAAGTTTTTAGTAGTGAAGATTAAAAAGAAAAAAAAAGGAAAACAAAAGTCTGGTTTAAATTTTATGTTTTTGGATTAGCTTTTACGTTTTTATATTACTGAAATCTCGAAAAACGTGCGAGTTATCGAGAGTTCAGTTCAGAATCGATAAAAAAAATCGAGTAATCAAGTGTTGGAGTTTCAAGAGTTTACTGTATATCATTTACTTTTGTTGTTGTTTAAAAGATACTTTTTATTAAAATCTACATCTTGATTTCGTTAAGGTGAGGTGGTTGCTATAATCTCAGCTAAGGTACCACTTATCGTGTTTTCTCTCTGTCTCCTTACAAACTTTGGGAACTGCACAGTGAGCTTGTTTTGATTGTTTACATTCAGTTTCTTTCCAGTTGTTTCAACATTTATGTATCGAAATCATTTTGTAATTTCCATAAATCATTTTGCAAATTGATGAAGCAAAGTGGACAATTGTTAATGTTTACACTTATCAGGATAAAATAGTGAAAAGTATGCAGCTAATAATAATGGTAAAAAACAACAGGCAATGGAACTCCTTACATAGATAGGAAACAGAATTAAACTACAAAAGAAAAATAATTTTTACTTTATTTTTTGTAATAATACTTAATTAAAGGAAGAAAGAAAAAACAGTACAATATGAATATAACGGAAATTAATGCAGACGGTACAAGCGAAGGTTTGTTGAAAGGGATCATGTATGGCTTGATGGGATTAATCATTGTTTGTATAAATGCCATGGTGATTATTTCGTATTTTTTACGAGCAAAACGGAATCGCGGAAATCCTGACATTTTTGTCGTCAGTCTGGCTGTTTCGTCGATATTGACGGGAACGACAGTTGTCGGTCTTGTGGCTTACGTAAGAGCTTCACACAACGAGAATTTTGTCGGTAAAAAAGCCGAGTGTTACGTCCAGTACTTTTTCGGGACAATGTTACGTCTAACAGATGTCGCAACTACAACATCAATAGCGTTCGATCGGTTTACGGCAGTATATATACCTATATTTTATCGTAACAGTGTCAAACTGAAGCATGGTTACATAGCCTGTACTGTGATATGGATATCATCTGCGTTTATAGCCTCTATACCGTTCATATTAGATCAAGAAATCAGCAAGGATATGGAGAGTTTGTGTACAGCTGATTGGACGACAGAGATTGCTATTGTTGTTGTGACGGTTTCATATATTCAATTCCTCATTGTTCTAATATGTTACATAGGTATCTTCAAAAGTATTCGCGAGTTTGTGAAACGTCAGAAGGAAATGTTAAGACCTAAAACGACAAATGTTGCATCAACACTAACGAAACATAAATATATGGACACTTCAAATGTTGACAAAGTGCATGACAGCAGGTCAATACAAGAAAGTAATCGAGAGGATTGGTCCAGTACGAGCTCTGTGCATCGTAACTCTCTCGAACTCAGAAAGTTTCCTAATGTTACAATGCGTATTAATAACAGAAAACCATGTGGGTTATCATACATCAATGAATGCTTCGAAGGTAAAACTACTGACGGATTGGTCAACCTTTCTAAAGCTAATATAAAAGCATCGTATGAAAAGAATAAACAAACGGACAGACCATGCGAAGTAGATAAGATGACCGATGGTTTGGTGAAATTGTCACAGAGAAACTTATCCACTCATAACGTGAATCCTGATATTTCAAACATCAGAACGACAGATGGGCTGGTTCAATTATCACAAAAGCACTTTCAACAACTTTTCCGCGACGTGGACACGCCCAGTCAAGGTGTTCAGAATGGTTCAATTTTTAATGAAAAAGATCACGAATCATACTCTTCACTATCAAGTTCTAATTTGAAACTCAAAAAAACTACAAACCAAGTATCGTGGTCAGATTTACCGGAAAGTAGATCATTTAAAACTGCGTTTTCATCAACCACTCAAAACAACCAGCATACCCTTTCAAAACTTTCCCACGTTAAAATACACCCCGAGAAATTATCCAATGAAATATCCCCTCCAGACAATATTACTGATATTCAACCGAACAAGAAGGCGAGCATTCAGAGAAAAAAAGTTCGCAGAAACCTCAGCACGGTCGTGAAAGATAAATGGGCGGCAAGAAAAATACGACGAACGTCATCGATAAGAAGCTTCTGGAAAGAAAGCAAGACATTCGCAAAAATCATGGGTGTTGTGGTTTTGATATTCTACATCTCATGGCTGCCATTAGCGGTAAGGCCTTATTGTTTTTTACAGTAAATTTTCGATAACACACAAAAACCACAAAGGGATGAAAATTGCTCGATTAACCAAATATTCTACATACTTTCGTGAGAGGATTAGCTACAGAGGCAATCACTGTTGGTTTTTTGAAAGTTTGAGTTATCGAGGTTTTGCTGTTTGTTTTATGTTGGGTTGTTTTTGTTAATTTAACTTGAAACAATTTAATGCAAACACAGTAAAAACATCAAGCATCTATAAAAGTGATTTGTGAGGGAAGGTCACAAAGGTCAAAAAGGTCATATTTGTAAACCACAAGTTTGTATGTTTGATTGATAGTTTTAAAATCGTCACATTTTCATTCGTTTCTGCTTTACTCAGGTTGTTGTTGTTGTTGTTATTATTATTGTTTTACCTTCAGGTTTCAATAAACATTGTTCTTGTCACTGGCAATCAAAAGGAACATCATAACATCTTGTGGATTTGTTATAACCTTAGCCTGTTGAGTTCAGCAGCAATACCCATCGCTTATGCTGTTATGTGTAAGCCTTATCAACGTCCATATCGATTGATTTGGAATTTTTTCAAAGATTGTATTGTGCAGAAACTGAAACATTAACTCTGCTGACCTCTTGAGATTTTATTTACAAAAACGATAAACCACTGGAGACAGTAACTGGACTGAGGATTTCCATTTAAATACACATTTTCTTCTTTTTACATACGAAAGCGATTAGAAGAATCCTTGAGGCAAAGCTTGAGAGACCTTCGGTACTAAAATTATGTAGCTAATTTTCAAATATACAATTTTAACTGAAACCTACGGATTCAGTATTCCTTCAAATCCAAATAGTGATTGCTAGAATATATAAAATCATCTGACACTTGAGCTTACGTAGCTATCGAGGTTGAGCTGTTCTAACAAAAAATGTATAAAAAAAGATTTAAATCAGCTTGGTTATTATGACATTTGTTTTGGAGTTCACTGTTATTAATATGGTATTTATCTCAGCATGCCTGCTATGTTTTATATAAATTCATAATTTCTTTGGTAGTAACCAGCAGGCAAAATCGTCCAAAAATCACTGCGATGAAGAGCATCTTTATTTTTATTGTCTGTATATTTCTATAGAAATGCACTCCTTCGTAATGATTTTTCAAAACATTTGCCCGCTGTGTGGTATGTAGAAGGTAATATTATTTCTTAACGATATGATACATGTTAAAGTATTCTGCAGCATTCTGTTCATTTTTAACATGCAGTCCAGTAGTAACAATGGCTTGTTTGCGCAAATCATTTCTTAACCATTCTATTGAATATTTTATGGGTAAAATTTAGAAACAATGAAAGTTGCATGAAAACGAGATTCAAAGATATGTTGTTTGTTTTGGGTACACTTGTTTATGGTAAGCCAAGAGTTTTTTTCTAAAAACACTTTCACCTTTATTCTGAAACTCCGTACATATTTTGTATAGTATAGTTTTTCTCTATGTTGTCAACATAGCCTTCATTCCATGGAGAGCGTTGAAGAAGCTAAGCACAGTCACTTTAGGCGATAGTAAACTTCGTTTACAAACTTCACTTACGAACCGTAGAACGGTGCGGTGAACAAAAACAACAATATTCTTTAAAGTCATAGATTCGCACCCGCTGAATTATAAGAATTAAATTATAACTTTTTGTGGCATTTGTTAACCAAGGAAAATGTTTATATAAGCAGCCTCGAAAATTCCCATTTTATTTCATGTGATAAGCAAGGTAACTTGAGTGAACACGTACAACATTTAAAAGATTGTGAAAAAAACATAAAACATAGAACACCTATAGCGTCACGTCCTAAAGTAATTGATTTATCTGATGTTTCTGCGATAAAATGTCATGTGAATTGAACAAGTAACAATAATGAAACATAACGACGAACTTAGCAGTTTGTAAATTTAGATTTATCTATATTAATTGATGTTGAACAAGTTTTCTTACATAATACAGTATAAATTATACATCGATTGGCCATGTTGAAAAACTGTTATTCAACATTAAACTAGCAACCTGCCATGTGAAGCTAAAAATCATATTATATATGTTATGTTAAA
The DNA here is from genome assembly GCA_027922465.2 of Turritopsis dohrnii. Lineage (NCBI taxonomy): Eukaryota > Metazoa > Cnidaria > Hydrozoa > Anthoathecata > Oceaniidae > Turritopsis > Turritopsis dohrnii. The sequence goes on along the minus strand of BQMF02000238.1, from coordinate 354,398 downwards.
ATTTAGTTAAAAGTATTTGTACATGCAAAAGGGACGTATGCCGATAAATGGGAAATATAAAAAATTTCGAAAGGAAGTACTATGCATTTAATCGTAATAATAATGTCTTTTGTCATGGATCATAACTTGATGAGCATAGCATTTTATGATGTCCATTACGATGTAAAAGAACATTATTAAGGTTTCAGAAATAAGGCAGTATTGGTGAAAAGCTGAAAAGGTCTATTAAAATACAGCTGTATAGTTCTTTGCACCTAATAGACTTTGCATGAATTGTGCAGCCTATTAGTGCAATTTTCTCTGCATGAATTTTGTAATTCTTGAGGTATTTATGTTTTCATATACACGCGTCAGTCATGCTTAGGTCACGCTATGCCGTTAATAGGCTTCCGTTATAAACATCTTGTTGTTCCAAAGTGTTTTTTAGAATACATCTATAAGCCGGTTCAATAAAGGTTGTTTTTAAGCTTACGAAAAGAGCAGCATTTAGGATTATGTACTAAGAGAAAGTGGAAATAGTTTTTAAGTGTCATGAAATATTAAATTAAATTTTGTATGTTTGGATAGATATTGAAGAATAAGTCGTTGCTGTAGCTGCTTGTCTAATATTTACTTTTTAACTTATTATTTGATTTGACGTAACGTTGGTTTATGGAAGATTTTGTTGTCATGGTTGTTGTAATCAAAAAATAAATTTAGATGATGACACACATATTAGATAATGTATTTCAAGACGTCTAATATATACCTAAACATCTTTTAAAACCAGGCTACAGTAATTACAAGGACTGAGCCTAAAGAAGGTGCTGTTCCTTTTCTGTTTCCATGAAATGGGTTCTTAAATATTGATAAGGGGAGTTCTTATACACGGTTCTTGTAATAATATTTGGAAAGTATATTAAAAGAAGACATCTTTCCCGAAGTTGTGTTTTTATGTCGCGTTTGAGCTATGTTTTAGTCATTGAATAATCACCATAAAACAATGAGAAACATCAAAACGAGGCACGTATGGAAAAATGTGATGTAATGCGACATATAAACATGGTTTCTGGAGAAGTGAATTTTGTCGGAAGTGAAAGTGTATTACACGACGTTATTTTTCACGACGTTCTTTTTGTCGTAAAAATATTCTAGTCGCCGAAGCTTCTAAGAAAGCAATCTAGTAAGTCCAAACTAAACCAAATTAATTATAAGACTAAAAAAAAAGATGACTATTTAATTTTTCTTTCAATTTCAGGTTATTGTCGTGTTTTTTAAATCAAAAAAATTATTAAAAAACATTTAAGTTGTTGAATACTTCATAACAATATGTCGCCAAAAAAAAAGAAGCTTTTTATTATTTCTTATATTTTTCCCTCTTTCGCTTCTTTTATTGTGTTGCATATAATCTTCAAGATTTGGAAAATCACCTTTGCCTGTACTCTACCTTATTCTAATAATAAAGACTAAAAATTGAGTCATTTTAAAAAAAAGTTTTGCCGCCTTCAATACGAAAGCTCAAGGTATTTAACGAAAATATTACTTGCTGATTTTTTAGGTATTTTTCTAAATTAGATTTAGGCTATAGAAATGAACCGAACAACAAACGATGAAGACTATGCAGAAGGCTTATTAAAAGGCATTCTTTATGGTTTCTCAGCATTCGTAGTATCGTTTATCAATTTCATGGTGCTTTTGTCATTTTTTCTGAAGAACAAGAACAAGCGAGGTATTTTAGATATATTTGTGGTCAATCTTGCTATCTCGTCGATATTAACAAGTATCGCTGTCATTGCCGTTGTTGCGTATGTCCGTGGATCAAACAGCGAGAACTTTATCGGTAAAAACAGGGAATGCTACGTTCAGTATTTCTTTGGGACTATGTTACGTCTCACAGATGTTGCTACGACAACAGTCATTGCAGTGGATCGCTTTGTAGCAGTTTACAAGCCAATATTCTATCGAACCAAGGTGAAAACGAAGCAAGGGTATATAGCTTGCATTTTTATATGGATATCTTCAGCGATTATCACCTCGATGCCTATAATATCTGGAGACGAAATCAATAAGGATATGGAGAGTTTGTGTTCAGCTGATTGGACAACAGAGATTGCCATTGTTGTTGTGACGGTTTCATATATCCAATTCCTCATTGTTCTAATATGTTACATAGGTATATTTAAAAGTATTCGCGAGTTTGTGAAACGCCAAAAAGCAATAAGAAGATCTCAGATTTCGGGATCACCATGTTTGTCAATGAAAAATGAACAAAAAGAATCTTGCAGTAGTTTACCGTTATCTGACGTCAGCAGTGATAGCTCCATCAGCGGTTCTAGCTCTGTTTCATATAACAATCCGGCGTTTGACGTACAAATCGCTGAGAAGCTCGTCCAGCTATCAAAAGATAACATTGAAACTGCATTTCGTGAGGTGAAAGGGATTAAAAACATTGAGGTTGAAACAAACATGAGACTTAAAAAGGTCGAGACTCAGTCAAGTGTGAATTTGAGAATTAAAGCAGCAATCAATCGTGTATCTTGGTCTGACTTACCCGAAGAAAATGCCGAAAAGACATCTGAAAATACAGTTGCGGATATCTCTCGTGAACGACGGTTAGTCCGACCAGAACTTCAACGAAGTTATACTTGTCCTGCAAAAGTAACGAAAGAGAAAGAAGAAAGTGATGACGTGTTTGTTAACCGAAGCAATACCATCAAGACTGTTTCAGATAAACCAATCACTAAGAGACCAGATCGAAAAAGTTTCAGTGTGTTCATAATGGAAAAGTGGAGGGGGAAGAAGCTAAGACGTACCTCTTCAATAAAGAACTTTTGGCGAGAAAGTCAACATTTTGCAAAAATCATGGGTGTTGTGGTTTTAATATTCTACATCTCATGGTTACCATTAGCGGTAAGTATTTTAAGTATTTTAATCCTTTTTTAGCTAACTTCCCATATGAGATGTTTAACTGACATGTTTTGAGAACTTTCAACAAAGCACTCTACAGGGTGGTACCTTACATGGGGTTTTCTTAAAAGAGTCAACAGCCTTATTCCGTTTCACACCAATCAAAAAAAACCCAACAAAAACACATTTCCATTTGTTTTCTGTTACAGCAGAATCTTTTGCTCTGTTAGGGGCTGATTACATGATCACTTTTTGTCCCGGGTGTCGGGATATCTCGGGTGCCGGGCTAGCTCACTTTGTCTAACAAATTCTCTTATTTTTATAAGTGCGATTACATGTATACTTTTCGTCTCTGTCTCCGGGATATCTCGGTTTGGCAAACCGTGTATAATTTTTTCATGTAATACAGGGCTGGAAAATATTGGCGATACTTTTCAGCCCGGTACACGGGATGTAATCAGCCCCTTAGATTTATTGTTGGAACAATGATTTGAAAAAGCTTTTATTCTAAATGAACAATATGGCTTTTTAAAATCTGCTTGGTTATAACTTAAAGGCCGATTTCCATTCAACCCTTATTCCCGCGCGGACGTAGAATTTTCCGAGCGGCCAAACAGCTGCAAATGGAAATTAAAAGACGCGATTGGCTGAAATTATCAGCGGACGTCGGCGGGCTTAAAAAAAAGTTAAAATTTTTTAACTTTATTTTTGATCGCTGAGCGGACATATCTACGCTTATGAATTAGCCCATGCGTATGCGTTCTACGTCACTCAGCGTGGATTACCTACGTCCGCGCGGATATTTTGCTGAATGGAAATCGGCCTTAATTCAGGTTTCAGAATGATTGTTTGATTTTCTTGTTGTTATTATCATTGTTGTTGTTGTTGTTGTTGTTATTATTATTGTTTTACCTTCAGGTTTCAATTAACATTGTTCTTGTCACTGGCAATCAAAAGGAACATCATAGCATCTTGTGGATTTGTTATAACCTTAGCCTGTTGAGTTCAGTAGCAATACCCATCGCTTATGCTGTAATGTGTAAGCCATACCGAGAAGGCTATAAGTTCATATGGAAATATATTCAGCTCTTCCTATTTTGTCGCCAAATCACGTCGAAGTTACCTTTACAAAGAGCAGCGGTGATCAAGAGATGACATCTTTGATAGCATACAATGATTATATGATATATGATGTAAGAGATAAATCATTGGCATAAAATTACTAAAAGTTTATTTGAAGTTTTCAGAGGAATTTGAAAGTTATCTAATTCAGTATTTCTAATTTGATAGCGATAATTACTGTATTGTATCTCACAGCTGTTAAGTCTGGTTCAGACCTGACGATTACGTCGATTACGACGTTTAAAAAGAAACCAATCGTCATAATCGCCAATCGCCAGGTCTGAACACTCTCAAGTACAGTGTTTCAAAACTTTGGCGTCAATAATTTTCATCGCATTCGTAATTTTTGTGGGGAATGGAAAAGTAGAAGAAGACAAAGTTAAAAAATAAGTATGGAAAAACTCATTAAGATTTTAACGATCAATTAAGACATAAAGTTAACAGCCGAATCTTCATTGTTTAAGGGCGCAAAATCTTTTATGTCGTTATGTGACATCTGAGACTCTTAATTAAAGCAATGGCTTACTTAAAAATCTTTCAAACGTGCGTAACATTGGGTTTATTAAAGTGAAAGCGATAAAAAATTGCTACATAACTGTTTTTGTTTTCGCACATTGATCTTATTGTTAAACATCTTAATTGATCGTTAAAAAAATAATGAGTTTTTCCAAACTTGTTTTTCGATTTTCTATTTTTCTACTTTACATCACGAGAAAGACTAAAAAATAAGAATTTCATCGATATAAAATTTATAAAAATTAATTGGATATTTTCTTCAAAAATGCGATGAAAATTTTTGGCACCAAAGTTTTGAAACACACTGTCTGTCAAAAAATTGTTTCAAACACACGATACTTCTTTTCATTGTTAAGTTTGAACTTCTTAGTAAAATTTGCCTTCACGATCTTAAAACAATAGAATTGACTCAAAATTCAATAGACTTTTACATACAATAGAGAGACTACGACGATAAAATATCAAAATTTTTTGATATCATTATTTACGACGATATTACGACGATTACAAAAGTGTTCACATTAGACGATTACGACGATTACACTAAATTTTAATCGTCGTAATCGTCTTAATCGTCAGGTCTAAACCAGGCTTTAGAGAATAGGGTCAAAGTAATAACCTCTCGAGAATTGACCGTTAACGTTATTCAATTATCAATAAAGGCGTTTGACGAACGAAACTGATGTTCTCAATGGCACAATGGGAGATGTTTATGCAAATACCAAATTTCTCAGCTGATATACAACTACCGGAAAGCAGCGAAATACCATCATTAAAAATATTTCGACAGAAAAAACAAAGCTATGACCATTAAAAATATATCAATTGATCAATAAAAATGCTTGACGAACGAAACAAAAAATCATCAATGAAACAGTGGGATACTTTTATGCAAATACCACATGATTAAAGCATCGATGATGGTAGTTGACATATAATAGAGATAATTGAATAAGGGAAACTGTTAATTGGTCATTGCCTGAAGGAACTTCGACATAAATGCGAGTGGAGGATCATAGCTTTTTACTTTCGCGCATTCATTTATACGTCATCATTAAATTCGAAAAACATCATATTCGGAATTTTTTCGCATTGTAGTTTATTTTCCTATTTGTATATAGTTTGTAATTATAAAAAAGTATTATTATGTGTAAAGTTTTTGGGGTTTCTTTTTTTTTTCGTTGTTTTTTAATCACTTTTATCCGGCGATAGTTCTTCAGATCTATGAACACCACACTTGGTAATAGTTCAAAATAATCCAAGAGATTTGTTTCATTGTCTCCCAGTGAGGCAAATTTGTTGAAAAATCTCTGCGAAGGAGTGTATTTCTGAAGAAACATATACAATATTTCAATTAAAATGCTCTTCATCACAGTGAATTTTCACTGGGTTCTGTCTTCTCACTTTAGGGATGACCAAACAAATTGAAGCAATTGGTAATCTTCTTTTATGTCTTCTCTCCATATCAAAGTCTCTCATCGTCATTGATATAAATCTGCAAAAAACAAAAAGAATTTTTCAGTGCAAGCTCTCTCAATTATATTTCTGCAGAGGCTTCCTCGGCAACGGACGCGTTTTTGACGTCGCTTCATATTTCTGGTGTTTTTTTACTACAAATACTGATAAAAACTATACTATACTATACTACTTATTGTCGACAATTTACCTCAAATCTCGATTACGACTGGGGCAGGAGCTTATTGGACCCTTGTCGTGGTTGATTTTTGATGGTAAACAAAGATGTTTAAAAGAAGAACGTCATTCATATTAACGAGCCTATTAATTTTTGTGGTTGGTGTTAAGGCAGATGGTCATTTACAACCGAATCTAACCTTGCTGAAACAAATGCCAGCTGTTAAGAAAGAGAGATGGTCCGCGCCGATTTCTTATTACCGCAATCATGACTGTACGTTTCGTCTTCTAATATCTGGCGATATCGAGTCGAATCCCGGACCAGCAGCGAAGTGCCCACAATGTGTCAAAACAATAAAGAGCAACCAAAAAACACACGTATGTGAAATTTGCTTTCAGTCATCGCATTCTAAATGTGTAACCAAAATCAAACATCAAATTGCAAGACATTCTTGGACTTGCCATAATTGTATAGGGTATGCACTTCCTTTCCATAACATGAGAAGTTTGGCAGACCTAAAGACCACTGATACCCCTCTAACAGAACAGTTACAGATTAATGACCAATATGATCATCAAATCAATCTCAACCACTGGTATGTAGCTCATCTCAATACTCGATCTATTTGCTCAACTTTTGATGAATTTCAAATATTCATGAACACTCACAATTTTGACATTATTTCCTTATCCGAAACCTGGCTAAGAAATGATGACAATCTCCTAAAGTACGTTCAAATACCAGATTATCAACTCACCTACAAAAATCGGGGTGAAAGGCGAGGTGGTGGCGTCGGAATTTTTGTCAAAAATCATATCAAATACAAAGTTCGCAACGATCTCAATAACATTACTTCCGACCTAGAACACCTATGGATAGAAGTTGCTGGAAAAAACAAGAACAGTTCCTTTCTCCTTGGTACGTTTTACCAACCAAGTTCAGTTGAGGAGGATAAAAGAATCTGGCTAGAAAAATTTGATCGTACCATTGCGCAAGTTCATACAAAATGGCTAGGGCCTCTGATTATCACCGGGGACTTCAACATCAACCTGCTAAAACCTCAGAAACAGCAGTTACAATCAACCACAACATATCTAGATATCCTACAGAGTTACAACCTGACGCAGCACATCTCTGAACCGACAAGAGAGGGGAAATCACTTATTGATCATATCATGACAAACTTTCCATCAAAAGTATCTCGGCATGGTGTCCTCCCTGCTGACACAATAAGCGACCATGATGCACCGTTTATTACAGCCAACATACGGAAAGAGCGATACGAAAAAAGATACAAATATATACGCAATGAAAAGAACTTCAATTTACATGACTACATTACTGATTTCAGTCGTCTGCCTCTGAACCTGATCTATGCTTTTGATGATCCTGAAGATCAAATATCAGTCCTGAATGATCTCATCACCACATGTATCGATGAACATGCTCCACTTAAGCGCACAAAGATTACTCGCCCTCCTGCTCCCTGGATGAAAAAACCCAGAAATAACTCTACTCCAAAACGAAAGAGACACACTTCGTGATGTCGCCCATCGCACACAAGAAGAAGAGGCATGGACGAATTTCAGAGCAGCTCGAAATAAACTGAAACAAGTAATCAAATCAGCAAAAAGTAACTTTACAAAAGCAGCTCTTTCGTCAAAGAAACCGAAAGAAGTTTGGCAAACAATCCATCGGATACTGTCACCCAGTCCAAAGAAAATAAAGTTCGATCCAGAAGCACTCAATGATTATTACACCGCCCTTGCCGAATCAATATCCACCGTAAAAGAAGTACCAATAGATCATCTGAATACTCCTGACCAAAACAACGCTTTCAAAATCAATCCTGTTACTACTAAAGATATAGAAAGAGAGCTTCAACAACTCCGTAATGACTGCTCGACTGGACACGATAATATACCAGTCAAGTTTATTAAACCCGTCAAAGATTACTTGGCATCACCAATCACTAACATCATCAACAACTGCATCGCCAAGTCAATATTCCCATCCAATTGGAAAATCAGTCGAGTGTGTCCAATTCCAAAGGTAGAACATCCTCAAGCACCACAAGACTTCCGGCCAATATCTGTTCTCCCCATTCTCTCAAAAGTCTTCGAGAGGGTAATCCTACGGCAAACAACAAAATACATCGAAAATCTTAACATCTACAAGGACACGCAGTCAGGTTTCCGAAAAGGTCATTCTACAACGTCACTGCTACTAAGAATGAAAGACGATATCATGAAGTCGATGAAAAGAAGCGAAATCACCTTAGCTGTCCTCGCAGACTACTCAAAAGCCTTTGACACCGTACACCATCAGCTGTTATTGATCAAACTTAAGGAACACAACTTCGCCAACTCTGCGATCAAGCTGATAGAAAGTTATCTGTCTGGACGTAAGCAATTTGTTCAAATTGATGATATTAAGTCTACCACCAAGGATATCAACTATGGTGTACCACAGGGAAGCATTCTTGGTCCGATGTTATTTAACCTTTACGTAACCAGTATGTCCAACCACGTCCGTAGTACGTGCCTTCAATATGCAGATGATACCAACATCTATCAGCACTGCAAGCATAAGAACATTAGAGATTGCGCACAAAGTCTCGAAGACGACTTGAACTCCCTTGCAAGCTGGTCAACAGAGAACAACCTGATCTTCAACCAACTCAAAACAAAATCTATGTTATTTGCCACGCCTGCCATGTTCAAAGCACACAATCTCGGTGATCCGAACACATATAACATTAGTCACCTTGACCGGACAATAGAACGAGAGAAGACGACGAAAATACTTGGAGTCATCTTTGATGAAAAACTTCAATGGAAAGATCATATAAATAAGCTGTTGTCTTGCGGTTATTCGACGCTGAGAATGATAAAAAAAATCAAAAGATTCACGCCATTCCACCTGAGGAAAAGTTTAGCTGAAATGTTGATCTTCACTAAACTTGACTACTGCAACATCGTATTCATGGAATCGTCCGAAGAATTGAAGAAACGGCTGCAAAAACTTCAGAATGCAGCAACAAGTTACGTCACCAACCAATATAGTAGAACTTCTAACACCGTCAACCTAAACTGGCTTCCGATCAAAGAAAGAATGGAGTTTTCAGCAGCAAAGATAGCATACAAATCTATCTACGATGAGCACTGGCCTGAACATCTGAAGAATCGGTTTCGTGAACCAAATGAACGTCTACGAAATGCAGGAAATTTTAAACTGCCGACGTCAAATATCAAGAACTCATTTCTAGACGTAACTAGCAAAGTATTCAACGATTTACCATTGTGCATACGTAATGAAATTAATTCTATAAACTTCATCAGAAAATCCAAGAGATACCTTCACGACAAAGCTCTTGCCAGAACAATTGCTGATTGACTTTTATATAAAACAAAATATTGATAATTAATGTTGTGTTAATTTGTATTTTCACGTTCTTTTATATAACACACATGCACAATTTCATACGCTATTTCAGGAGAAGAGCCAATGTAATATATTTGGAACTTGAAATATAAACAATTATTATTATTGTTATTATTATTATTATTTCAATATAGCTACATCAGGTAATTCAAGCATACAAATTGACTACAAAAAACCGTCATAAGTAACAAATAAACTGGAACTTCAGCATAATATCTTCAAAATAGCTTAAGAAATTGAAAAACATATCAAGATTCTTAAAGGTTAATGAACAACTGGGGAAGCTTAATCCATGTCAAAATACATTAAAATCATTTGAATACACGTTCTTTTTATAAGAGTGCAAGCTTTAGGACCACAAACTATTTTGATTTCTTTAATATACAAAACATTTATTGACCGTCGCTTCATATCGTACTTGAAAAATTCGGGATCTCGTAAAATGCCAACAGAGAACAGAGTTCAAGCATGTTTCAGTTTCTTGGGGTAGGTTACACGTAGTAAATAAATTTCTAGGTCGATGAGTCTCAGTGTTTAGAATATGTTACTAATAAAAACGCGTGTAGGGTCAAAGAATGAAACATGAATGATCTCGGATTGTATCTAAAATGAAGAAAACAATGTCAGAAACATTTTAGCTTTCGCATTTCCCAAACATTACCGAAATAAAAAGGTTTAAAAAAACATTTCATAATGCTCATTGAACAAACAAACTGAACAAGATAATGAAGTTTCAGCGAACTAACTAACATATAAACAATCTGTATTTCTTGGAGCTATCGATTAATTAAACTTCATCTTATGAAAGGCAGACATTTGTTTTGAGCATCAGATCGTTCAATTTTCCTCTTATTTTTCATATAATGGTAGAACTCTAGCCAAACTAATAACACCACACGTTTCGCTTTGGAGTTTGTTATTCTTATGAAACCATTATTTCAACAATTGTCTTTGAGACACTTCTCTATTTCACTCAAATCATAACCAAATGGTCCAATTCCACCTGCAAACATTACTTTACTGTTCTGAATAACGTACAAGCGATCTTGAATAGCTCCGTAAGCTTTGCATGCTTCGTTTCCAATTTTATCAACAGCAACAGCACAAGAATCTTTGTATTGATCGGTAACAAAAGACAAGAGAGCACTTTTCAGTACTTTGTGAGTGTTTAATTTCGGGTTAAACTTATCATAATGTTTCGATTCAGCGGGAAACATTAGGTTCTATTTCGCCGACCGCTGCATCTTTCTTTGTGTCAATCAAAGCATATTTCAGCTTCTCTTCAACAAACTGAAAACTACCGATGAAACTCATTCTATCGCTGATTCCCAGAGTGAATGGGATCCTTCTATCTTCTTTTTTGTTTTGGTCAGCATACTCCACCATAGGATAACCTGCTTCTTCTTCCATCCATTGACCTTATAGAAAATGATACTTCTCACCATTACAAAAACGAATGGCACAATCGATTTCACAATCGATGGCCATTTTGGATGATAATTACAAAGACACAGTTTTCAAAACATTGTGCATTTTGTTTGTTTTATTGAAAAAGGACATGCAAGTATTGTTCACCCGAATCTTTTAATAACTGTGGCTTAAGTAGAGTTTGCGTAATCGCTACTCTCTAAACGTCTCTTCAGCTAAATTTCGTTAAAGTGATGTTCATACCTAATGTAAATGTTTAGTTACTGAATGTATCTCATCAAAATGATGGAGAACATGTTGATAATGTGGAAACATAACAGTAGCAACAGCTTTTTAACCCTCCGCGTTTGTTTAAGCGTTTGAAAATTCGAAGATCTGGAAGTCTTTCGTGAAAACTTATTCAACAACTCCTCTTTAAAAAGCTGCAACCAGTTATGTAACCGCAACTTTAGGAAGGGACACTTGCAACTACCAGAACGAGAATTTGTAGCATTGCATGATGGTAGTTGTACGACATATTATGGAGATAATTAAATTAGCAGAATTACATATTTGAAATTTTTTAGTATTTTAAAATAAAAATGGGCCTGTTACAAAAATACTTGTTTTATGTCGGACGGACAAATCGATACTTAGGGCTATATAAAAATCAACACGTTTAATATAAAACTTCAAGCAAACATTTTTCGGAAGTATACTAGAATAGACATTACAAAATTCCAAAACATGATTTCTACAAGGATGATAGTCAAAAAATAATGAAACAAACACTTATCGTGTCGGATGGACAAAATGCTAATACTTTTGTAACAGACCCAAATAATGTATTCACTGTTGAAGAAAGGCCATATATTAGAGTACCAGAAAGTCATGAGATATGATCATTAAGAATACATCAATGAAACAACAAAAGTGATTAACAAACGAAACTAAAATTATCAATGCCACAATGAGAGGCGCTTATGGAAATTATAAAAGTGGAACATGGTAGTTGTATGGCATATAATGAAGATAAAAGGGGGGCTGTTAATTGGTCAATGCTTGAATGAGCTCCTATATAAATTCCAGTGGAGGAGCATAGCTTTTCAAGAACTACATCTGCGCATTCATCGCCGAAATACACCTGAAGAAAGTCTTTTTAATTAGATCCTTTTATTATAGTTGTGTCAATAAAGAAATCTAAACTTAATATTATTTTGCGTCCAGAGAAATATAACATAACGTTTGGATGATATTTTGCTGCATATAGTATTTGAGTGTCTATTCGCCACAAGCATCTGGAAAGCAAACGAGCATAAATCAAAGAGAAGGTCAGTTGTGCCTTAAATTTAGTTAAATGACTCGTTATTTTTATGGCAGTGTGTTTTTATGGCTCGCTCATTAATTATCTTTAGGAGACCAATAGCAATTTCTTAGTCGAATCATCTTTGTTTCCGAATTGCTCATATGTCACCATTAAATTCGAGAGGTATCATGTTATGGAATTTATTTGCATTGTAATTTATTTTCCTGTTATGTATAGTTTGTAATTATAGAAATTTTTAATCATAATACAGAATTTTTTTGGGTTTTCTTTTGTCTCTGGCTTTTATCAGGCAATATTTCTGCAGGTCTTCAACCCCTAAACTTGATACAAGATTAATAATTGGCTTATTTTAAAAAGGCTTTTACTTCTCCTCGCACAAAAACTCAAGATATTTAACAAAAACATTATATAAATTGGCTTTAGGATATAGAAAATGAACCGAACAGAAAACGATGAAGACTATATGCAGAAGGCTTATTAAAAGGCATTCTTTATGGTTTCTCAGCATTCGTGGTATCGTTTATCAATTTCATGGTGCTTTTGTCATTTTTTTTGAAGCGCAAGAACAAGGGAGGTATTTTAGATATATTTGTGGTCAATCTTGCTATCTCGTCGATATTAACAAGTATCGCTGTCATTGCCGTTGTTGCGTATGTCCGCGGATCAAACAGCGAGAACTTTATCGGTAAAAACAGGGAGTGCTACGTTCAGTATTTCTTTGGGACTATGTTACGTCTCACAGATGTTGCTACGACAACAGTCATTGGAGTGGATCGCTTTGTAGCAGTTTACAAGCCAATATTCTACCGAACCAAGGTGAAAACGAAGCAGGGGTACATAGCTTGCATTTTTATATGGATATCTTCAGCGATTATCACGTCGATGTCTATAATATTTGGAGACGAAATCAATAAGGATATGGAGAGTTTGTGTTCAGCTGATTGGACAACAGAGATTGCCATTGTTGTTGTGACGGTTTCATATATTCAATTCCTCATTGTTCTAATATGTTACATAGGTATCTTCAAAAGTATTCGCGAGTTTGTGAAACGCCAAAAAGCAATAAGAAGATCTCAGCTTTCAGGATCACCATGTTTGTCAATAAAAAATGAACAGGTTGAGACCAAATCTATTGTGAATTTGCGAAATAAAGCAACAATCGACCGTGTATCTTAGTCGGACTTACCCGAAGAAAATGCCGAAAAGACATCTGAAAATACAGTTGCGGATATCTCTCGTGAACGACGGTTAGTCCGACCAGAACTTCAACGAAGTTATACTTGTCCTGCAAAAGTAACGAAAGAGAAAGAAGAAAGTGATGACGTGTTTGTTAACCGAATCAATACCATCAAAACTGTTTCAGATAAACCAATCACTAAGAGACCAGATCGAAAGAGTTTCAGTGTGTTCATAATGGAAAAGTGGAGGGGGAAGAAGCTAAGACGTACCTCTTCAATAAAGAACTTTTGGCGAGAAAGTCAACATTTTGCAAAAATCATGGGTGTTGTGGTTTTAATATTCTACATCTCATGGTTACCATTAGCGGTAAGTATTTTAAGTATTTTAATCCTTTTTTAGCTAACTTCCCATATGAGATGTTCAACGGACATGTTTTGAGTTAAAAAATATATGTTCTCTTAAAGAGTCATTCCGTTTCACTTCAGTTAAAAAACCCCAAAACGTTTCATCTTGTTTTCTGTTACAGCAGAATCTTTTGCCCCGTTAGATTTACAGTTAGTAGAAAGACTTGAAAAAGGTTTTAGTTGAAACACACAACATTTCTTTTTAATTTTCGGGTTTTTTGAGGAAATATTAAAATCTGTTCCATGTAACTTACTTCAGGTTTCAGAAAGATTGTCCTTTTGTTCGTCTGTTGGTTTTATTATTGTTTTACCTTAAAGAGGCATTGTACGGCTAAAATTGTAAATATTATCGTCACGTGATCGAACATGAAAAATATAAACAAATATGGCGGCAAATAATCAAGCTTTCTCTGTCGGAGAAGAACAGAGATCTTCTTTATTTCGGGAAATCAACCTGAAACATAGTTTTGACACCTTTTAAACAATATGTTGGTGAAAGAATTCATTCTTCTACAATACGTGTTAGAAGTACAGTGGAACCTCTATTAACGGTCACCTCCATACATCGGTCACCTCCTGATAAGCGGCCAGAAAAGAAAGTCCCTGCCGAATTTATGGTCAAACTCTTATAAAAAAACCTCCATACATCGGTCACCTCCAATCAACGGCCAAACGGCCACTTTCTATTGTCCCAATGTCCAATTTTACCTCTACTAACGGTCAAAAAAATCTTTACGCAAGCAAATGAATGTAAAAATAAAAAAAATTGTTACTTTATTTACAATAATTATTAACAAAAATAAAGTCAAGTCAAGCAGCCTTATCTATTGTAGATGATTTGAACAACTTTTGTGAAACATTAGGTGGTGCTGACTTAGTAAGTGCTTTGAATCTTGTCACACAACGACTTGAAGCACTTAGGCTCAATAATGTTGTGTTTATTTTGATCATGAATCATTCTTTATAACCCTCCCATCCTGCCAGCCTTTTTGATAAAAAAAGTATATTTATATAAAACCTCCATACATCGGTCACCTCTAATACAACGGCCACTAAGCTGGGTCCCCCAAAGTGGCCGCTATTAGAGGTTCCACTGTAATTACTGAATTTTCTAATGAATTACAAGTCATCGTTGTGTATGAAGAAACATGTCAGCTGTCTTAACTCAGGTAAGATTACTTTTATCATTATAAGAGAATGTTGTGGAAGCTAATTTAAAGTGATTTGATTTCATTGCTTATTCCAATCAAAACAAAACTTTTTCTTCGTTGTTTGTTCTCAACGAAACTTAAATTTGATTACATTTACTCACTCGTGCATTTTCAGCATTGTATTATGTAACTCGACTTGCAGCAGAAAAGATGGTAAAAGATCTGGTTGCCCCTGCAAGACAAGGGAAGTAAAATGTGGAGAAGAATGTAAATGTGGGAAGAAAAAGAAGGGAGTTGTTGTTATTATCATATATTTAATATTTCTGTAAAAAAAAAAAAAAAGAGTCTATCGTTGAATCGTGATCTAAAATTTACATTTTGATACAGACGAATGATATTTCACATCGAAAAGGTCATAAAACAGAACTTATTCGTATTCAAATGTCATGTATAAACCCATATCGTTTGAGAAACATAATTGACAAGTGATAGAAAAAAAAGTATGTAAATGTTATCCACATATATCTTCAAAATGATACATGGTTTTCGCATCAGAACCACGAAATTAATTTCTTATATAAATTCATAGTCTTTTGGTGCTTTTATTTTTTTGCAACTTGATAACGTAAGTGAAAAAATTGATTACAAAAACAGCAATTTTTATATTTATACTAGCTCATCTTGTTCGACATCGTTTCTTGTTTGGCTTTCCACGATAACCCAAATACAGATACGATTGTTTCATAAAGATTAGATATGGGACATCAAGATTACAACGACCGTTTTTTTCGACAGCCCTATTTTTGTTGATTTCAGCCGTACAATGCCTCTTTAAGGTTTCAATTAACATTGTTCTTGTCACTGGCAATCAAAAGGAACATCATAACATCTTGTGGATTTGTTATAACCTTAGCCTGTTGAGTTCAGTAGCAATACCCATCGCTTATGCTGTAATGTGTAAGCCATACCGAGAAGGCTATAAGTTCGTATGGAAATATATTCAGTTCTTGATATGTTGTCGGAAAATCCCATCGAAGTCACCTTAACGAAGAGCAGCGGTGATTAAAAGATGACACCTTTGATATCATATAATGATAAATATATGATATATGTTGTAAAAGATAAATAAAATAAAATTATCAAACGTTCATTTGTAATTTTGCAGCGGAATTCAGTCTACTACTTTGTTATATTTTATAGTGCAAAGAGTATAACATCAAAGTAATAGTCTCTAATAGAATTGACTGTTACCATCGTTCAATTATCAATAAAAGCGTTTGTCGAACGAAACTGATATTCTTACTGACATAATGAGGGATGCTTACACATAACACATTGTGGTATTTGCATGAGCTGGATGATATACAACCACCAGAATGCAACGAAATATGATCATTATAAGTAATTTAATGGCAAAAATAAAAGCTTTTCACGAACGAAACTGATATTCTGAATGGAACAATGGGGCAGGCTTATGCAAATGCCACAGCGAGTAATTATAGCATCGAATGATGGTCGTTGTAGCAGGGATATGTATAACATATCCCTGGTTGTAGCTATTGTGAAGATACTTGAAGGAAGGGAATTGCATATTTGAAATTTACTAGCTTTTTAAAACAACAAGGATTTTTTTGGTGTTGATGTAGAAATGCCAGATGAATGACCCATGCATGACAATGTGGATTCTTGCTTATTATAAATTTGCAAAAAACAAAAAGAATTTTTCAGTCCCAGCTCTCTGAATTATATTTTAATATACATCAGGTAATTCAAGCATACAAATTGACTACAAAAAACCGTCATAAGCAACAAATAAACTGGAACTTCAGCATAATATTTTCAAAATAGCTTAAGAATGCTTTAGGACTTGAAACCTTTACATTAAATATAATAAAAACATTTTTGGAACACAACGTTTCATATCATACTCGAGAGAACAGAGGTCAAACATAAACTATGTATTAGGTTCCTGGGGCATGTTAATCATACTAGATAAATAAATTTATAAATTTAAAGATTCAATATCCAGATCTTCCTACTTACAAAAAAAAATGCGTGTGTTCAGAGAACGAAACAGCACTTATCGACTAGTATTGGATTGTACCTCAAATGAAAAACATAACATCAGACATTTGAAACTTTTTCCCTTTCCCATTTCCCAATCTTTTCGCTGAATGAAAACGTTTGAAAGAACATAAAGCTCATCGAACAAACATATTTAACTTCTCCCAATTAAGTTTTAACGAACTCAAAATATCTAATATCTAAATATTAAAAATATCAAATATATCATATTTCTTGGAGCTATCGATTAATTAAACTTCATCTTATGAAAGGCAGACATTTGTTTTGAACATCAGATCGTTCAATTTTCCTCAATTTATAGAATATAGGCAAAATATTTCACCAGTAATTTTTCATATAATGGTAGAACTCTAGCCACACCAATAACACTTTACACTTTGGAATTTATTATTCTTATGAAACCATTATTTCAACAATTTTCTTTGAGCCACTTCTCTATTTCACTCAAATCATAACCAAACGGTCCAATTCCACCTGCAAACATTACTTTACCGTTCTGAATCACGTACAAGCGATCTGGAATAGCTCCGTAAGCTTTACATGCTTCGTTTCCAATTTTATCAACAGCAACAGCACAAGAATCTTTGTATTGATCGGTAACAAAAGACAAGAGAGCTTTTGCTGCAGTTATTCGATCCTGCAATATTTTGTGAGTGTTTATCTTTGGGATAAACTTATCATAATGTTTCGATTCAGCGGGATGCGCCTCTTCAATGTAGATGGTAAGAAAATCTGCTGCGTGACTCATACTTTGGCTTAATTCACCAAAGCGATCAACAGCAGCTAAGAACGGTGGTCATGTACAACTTCCAAAGTTCAACACTAATGGCCTGCTTCCTTTTTGATAGTCCAGTAGTGGTCGAATTTTGTTCGTATTCAAATCTACCAAAGAAACGTTAGGTGCTATTCCACCGACCACTGCATCTTTCTTTGCGTCAATCAAAGCATATTTCAGCTTCTCTTCAACAAACTGAAAACTGCCGATGAAACTCATTCTATCGCTGATTCCCAGAGTGAATGGGATCCTTCTTTCTTCTTTTTTGTTTTGGTCAGCATACTCCACCATAGGATAACCTGCTTTTTCTTCCATCCAATGCTCTAATTTTCGGGGATTGACCTTATAGAGAATGATATTTCTCACCAACACCAAAACGAACAACGGCAATTTCAGCAAGTAAACCATCGAAACTCGAAAGAGCTTTTCGTAATCTACAGCCATTTTGGATGATAATTACAAAGACGCGGCTACTAAAACACAGTAAATCTTGCGTATTTTATAGAAAAAGAACATTCAAGTATTCTTCATGTGAATCTCATAAGGCTTATTTTCCATTAAGTCGAATAATACCTTTGACTTTGGTGGAGTTTGCCCTTCAGTCTAAACGTTTTTTTCAGTTAGATTTCGTTAAGGTGACGTTCACTCAGATTATTTCGCCTAATAGAAAACAGGCTTTTAAAGTGAATTGTTATAACTGAATGTACTTTAACAGTATGATGGAGAACATGCGAACATAGAAATACATCTATAAATATAACACAAACTTTGAAACCCTCATTTTGTGTGCAGACCTCTTGAAAATTCCATGTTCTGGAGGTCTTTCGTGATAACCTATTCAACAAATCTACGTTATAAAAAAACTATCGCCTACGTAACTTCAACTTTAACAATGAACGACTGTATGTTTATAAACAAAAAGAAACTAGATGTTGCATGTAAAAAAAACGTAGAGACTTTTGAGTTGTATTCTTAACTTAAGTAATATGTTCATAACAGAACAGTTTGTAATTACGATGCATTCTAACAAATATTAGATGAAATAATTAGACAGTAATTAAACAAACATCGTACCCAAGATTTAATAATGGTTATTGGTTTCATATCGTACAGAAATAGTCTAGGAACGAGACTGGTAATTTCTCTTAATTTGAAGTTTTTTTAAATGGTTGAATTTGTCGATGAATTAAACAGAAATATCTTTTGGCTGGTTAAGAAATTGTTCTGCTTGGCGGGAGGACGACGTTTGAACGGAGTGCTTAACCTGACCTTAACCTATTTTAAATCTACGCATGCGCAATAGTTTTCAATGCAGGATAATTCTTAAACAGAATTTGAAAAAGTTAACAAATTTTCGGGTTTTTTCTCATACAATTAAGTGGAAAATTTTAATTGTTAGTCTTATCTTAATTCCATGACAATAATGATTCTCTAGTCCGGCTGTACCGTGAAAATTCTCACATTGTGACCAAAGCATTCAGTCTAAAGGTGAAAATTATAAGCATTCCTCTTACACCCCGTTTCAAATAAATTTAACGGACATTCTAATTCAGAGGATCGGATTATTCAAGAAATTTTAGAATTTTTTTTGAGTTTACATAATTCCATTTTCACCAATGTTTCAGGAATGGTCATGACATTCATGCACAAAGGCTGAACGCCTACGTTTCATTTCCTTTCTTCATTTTGTTACAGTGTCCAGGGTCTAATCTAGCCCAAAAGAGCATCCGTTGATCGTTTTTTTTAAATTTATTTCACTTTCAAATCTTCAAAAAAATCACTCTTGTAAAAAAGTGCCCTTTGGATGTTCACAAGGTACCCTTTTTCCCTTCCGCCGGACGCTGCCCTTCCATTCTAGATTAGACCCTGGTGTCATGTAAGGATCCTGTTCACGTGTGTCTCAGAATAAAAAAGTATGATAAGAATGTATTGATGTATTGATGGTAATAAAGTCACAATTACTGATGTATTGATGATTAAAAACATTAGTTTTAATTCTTCTATTGAAAGATACTAATTCTTAGGCACAGCAACTCAGCCATTACCACGACCGGTCAATGTTGTGACTACAAGGAAACCCAAGGTTACCACTGTCAACAGCAGGTTTAAATTCTGAGAAGACACGTGTCGATCGAAGTTGGAAGAAGAGCTTGATGAGGTACCAGCTGTTTCCAGCGGTGAGTTACTTTCAACAATATGTCTGGTTAATTCATCTGATAGTATGCGTTCAACTTTTTCCAGTTTATCACTACAATTCTTAACATGAGTCAAAGCTAATTTCATCTGAGAGTTCAGTTCTTGATATGTACCCAATCTTTTCATAACGCTATCACCGTGCTGGGACAAACTTCGATCTAAACTTTCAATATTTTTGACAAGATTTATAATATCACATTCTTGTATTTTTTGCAGAGGAGAGACGATGGACTTGTCGATCGGATTGGACTCTTCTGTTGGGATCGATGAAGACTGGTGAAGTAAAGTATTTGTTTGTAGCGCAAGCTGTTGGCGTATAGTTGCAGTTGCGTCGTCAATGACGTTGGAAGTAATTTCTTGGAATTTCATCATACGATATTGTGTAAGAAGTGAAGAACACATGAAACCTAGAGCAAAAAAATAATTCCTTCCTACAAGAAATTCATTTAGTCTGGGGCGTATGGCGTTTAATTATTGTAGGTGCTCATTGGATGATTTCATGTTATCATGTAATCACTCATACAGGGCGTTAGAAAAGGGGAAATTTACTAATTTCGTCTGCAAAAACTATTTTATTATGATACTATTAAAAACGAAGGATCTGTTATCTTGATCATGATTTTGTTGATGTACCATGTTCTATCTTAATTCATTTGTCAACTTTAAATTAACTGAAAGTATAAGAAACGAAAAAACAAATATCACCTACGTCAGTGTTGAGAGTTCTGTCATCAGTAATTTATATATCATGACTAACATATTATCACTTCAGTATTCTAAATTAATGAAGAACAGTTTATTTACCAATCACTGTCCCTGTTATTGAACCAATTATGGACCAATACTTTGTTCGCTCTGCACGTGACCGTTCTTTTTCATGTGATAAGCGGACAGAAGATGAAAAAATAGTGAAGTTCTCTCGTTCAATCTTTTCAGCAGTGGTATAGTCACGTTGCAGCTTTTTAACTAAACGAATTCAATATATTTAACCCGGTACACAAAAATCGTCAACAAAAAACACTGCGATCGATAGTAGATTTCTAAGGAAATTATTCCTTCGCAGTGATCATTCAACAAATTTGTTTATAGATCGAAAGACAAGGTGACGTGTGAAAAGATTGTTTTATTCCACGAACGCATGGTTTTGAGCTTCAAATGACCAATGTAAACGGCTTTAGGAGAAGTAAAAACATTCCCGTCCTGTTTCCCAACCCCGAACAAGAAAACAAAAACAAAACAAGAATGGAAATTCTTAGAATAACCGGATGAAAGGTACCTTGTAACAGTATTTTATGTTCTTCAGCGACATGTGTTAAATACGATTCGTCCGATCTGTCGATTCGATCCAACTTTTGACGTGTCTCGTTTAACAGGTTTTGTTCTACATCGAGGACATCTTTAATTCTGTGGACTTCATCACGTGACCTGAGAAAGTTCTGCTCTTGGTGAGATACTTGTTGTTGTGCCTCAACAACCTAAGTTGGTATAAAAAAACAACCTAAGTTGGTATAAAAAAACAACACATCTGTCAAAAACACACACAAAAATAATTTTTATCACTGTGAAAAATATACGAATTGAATGTTGTCAAATAAAACTTAGTATTACGTAATGGAAAGATTTGTACCTCAGAAACACCAAGAGTGTCATCAATAAACTTTAAAGAATTTTGAAATTTCACTTTGGCTGGTGTATTCACAAATTGTGTTAACTTGCTGCTGCTTTTCTTTAGTCTGTTGACAAGTTCTGTTCCTTTTTGTTTTGATGAGTTCATAAGCTTCTTATTAAGTAAAATTCCTGAATTTATGACCTTTTTAAAATTATTCATAACTTCTAAAACATGGGTATATATCTTACAGTTTTATAAATGACATCTCAATTTTCTGGTTTTTATTGAACAAAAAGAAGTATTATAATAATAATAATATTAATTATTAATGTACAAGACATCAGACGAGGCAGGAGTGTTCAACGTACATGGGACATGTTGATTCACAGGAGTATGCTGTAATGCTTGCTTTTTATTCATGTTTACAAAATCAAAAAATTATTGCATAGTAAGAAGATAAACTATAATACATCACTATAGCAAAACAATAATGTACTCAATTATCTACAAAATCATTATGTTCTGATAAAACTTTCTGCTTTTTAGATTTCATTTGTGCTTTTTCGTCATGCAATCTCTTCACAGATTCACAAACAAAATTTTCCTTCTCAGAAATTTGAAAGTTATCGGACAACAAGTTTAAAAAAGCTGGCAGTTCATGTACCTTGGAAAGTGAATTTTTAATTAGCTGTTCAATATGTTGTGATGAATTCTCATTCTTCCGATTAGTTGGGGTAATTTCTAATGAATAGTCTGGTCCATATTTTTCAATATATTCATGATCTGGTATATCAGAAGACAATGTTTTCCCTGTTATACAAGCAACTATTTCGGTCCAACATTTTGCTGTGTTAGGAGCATTGTAGCCACCACCGCCTAACACCAATGTTGGTTTTTGTCTAGAAAGAATGTCTTGTACACAAATACGAAATGACTGACTTGTTAAATTAAATGTACCCATTGGATCATGGGCTAATGAATCAGCTCCGCATTGAACAACAATTGCATCAGGATCAAATCCTAACATGACTTCATTGAATAGGGTTTTGAAAACAAAACAAAACAGATCATCATCAGCACCATCTTTTAAAGGTATATTCAAAGAATAATATTTCCCTGGTCCCGAACCACACTGTGATTCACAACCACTGCCTGGAAAGAATCCATCAGCAAACTTATGAATTGAAAATGTGAAAACTTTATTGGAGTATAGGAAAGCCTCTTCTACACCGTCACCATGGTGTATGTCCAAGTCTACATATAACACTTTATTGAAATGTGTCAGCAACTTTAATATACTAAGAACAATATCATTTACATAACAAAACCCAGCAGCCTCATCAACATGTCCATGGTGCCAACCACCATTCAGATTTATAGCTACATCAACATTTCCTTTCATTAAATAATTCGCAGCAGTTAAACTTGCACCAGCAACAGCTTTAACGTAATCCCAAATCTGTGGAAATAGCTCACAATCATATCCTAATCCAAAAGATTTACAATGTTCCTCATCTTCCACGTCTAAAAATTCGTTAAAATTTTCATCTTCACTACACATTTGAAATACGTCTGAGAGTTTATCTTGAACGCTTTCTAAACAATTTACATAATCTTCACTGTGAAACGTCATTAAATCATCTCTAGATGCATTCGAAGGGTTTACAATAAGGACGCGATCAAATAGTCCATGAGCATTCATCAATGAATCTACCATCGAAGCTCTTCTTCGCACTTTGGGATGAATGTCACAAATTGCTATGTATTCTAACGAACGCACATATAAAACTTTTTTA
Source organism: Turritopsis dohrnii (assembly GCA_027922465.2). Lineage (NCBI taxonomy): Eukaryota > Metazoa > Cnidaria > Hydrozoa > Anthoathecata > Oceaniidae > Turritopsis > Turritopsis dohrnii. Next base: position 330,868 of record BQMF02000238.1, on the reverse strand, counting down.
CTACTACCACTAAACTCCATATTTTTTCAAAATGTTTTATGCCAAAAAAATACGCATCATCCCGCCACAATTTCCCGCGAAGTTATGAAAAAATAAACAATAAAGCAAAGGGTAAAGTATCTTGCTGTATTATGGCATAATTTGTTTATAAAAATAAAATAATGCAACAAAATGTTATTAAAAGAGATTGAGTTAATCACTTATGAGTTAAAACCAAGAAAAAATATTTAAACTTCATGAAATTGTGGATGTCAAAGTTATCAATTTATCTACTTTGTTTGGAGAAATCACAGCAACATGGTATATTAACTACGGTCAAAGATAAACAAACTGTAACCGTGTCGTCCGTCGACGTTGTTTAAAATGTATGTATAACTCGTCTCTATGTCTAATGGTGGCAATAGCCACTACGTAGTGTAAAACCTACATTATAGAAAAATGGAAGCACAAAATTAAGTAGCCGGCCATTCATTCATTCAGAATTTTCTCTCTTCACACCACCCACACACCACCATCATGTGTTCATTCATTACCGTCGTAAAGCGGGGTGACTTCGACCAATTTTGCCACTATTTTAAAAATAACTTCCGAAATACTAAACCATCACTTCAGAATCACTACATTACATATTTTTTCTATTTCAGTGCAAAATTTCACATTAACTAAACTTGTAATTCCAGAGAAATAACCTGATCTTTCCAAAGAAAACGACAATATAATATCGATTATGGGGTGACTTCGATCAGCTTATGAGAAGCGCCAAATTACTTATAATTATATTTGACAATGTTTTTAAAGCGCCATTATTACAATATTAACAGACCACCATTTGTCATCCGCGGTAAGTGTTCGACCGTAAAAGATCAGCGAATGTTTAAACAAAAGATATTTAAGACGTTCACACATGTGTGTGACCCTCGTTAATACGAAACGAAATTAACATTGAAATTTCATTATCAAACAAGATTTTTGAGATCTATCATCATGGGGAAAGAGCAGGCTTATTAAAATTTCTTCGGTAAGTTAATAAATCTCCCATGAGATACGACGACTTTTCACGAAGTTCTTGTGAACATGTATAACTTATAGCGATATAAAACATTCGGTTTTTTCGTATTTTTATAAACACGATATTATCGATAAAGGAAAAACATAATATAGTGGTGAAGAACAGAAATTCTTTCGAACATATTATATATAATTTTCTTTACATTCAGCCTCTATACTTCTCATATGTACCAAAAATGGCTAAACTCTTGAATACGATGTAGAGCAATGACCAATGTGAGTGGTGAAAATTTTGATGTTTTTCGTCGTTAATTTCGGAAAAAATTGATTGTTTCGCTTGAAGACGATTCTGATGATATTTTACAATAAGAACCTAAATGAAAATCTTAAAAAATGTGAAAAACGTACTTTAATTTCAGAGTTTAAACAGTTTATTTTTACTAATCGAAGTCACCCCGCTTTACGGTATATAAAACATAAATTTTTGCCCTCTGTTCTATACAATGATATTGCAATTTTAGAAATTTATGTTTACAGGATGCATTATGCTTAGGCAGTTGGAATATGTTTTGATTTGCATTCAGAATTAGGAAGGCTGTTCAGAATAAGGAACGTCGACGATAAACCACCGTTTTGATCATATTATTCCATATCATTTTATCATTTCTGTGTGGAAATGAAACAAGTTGTGAATCAATGTTAATAGTCTTTTTGCTTATACATTTGGATGAATATCCAGTTTGTCCATTCTGTCTGAATTTCATTTGTTGAATGAGAAAGAAGATGACATCTTCATCTTTTAGGTAATTTAGTATCATGGTGCTTGGATAAACATGCAACATGAAATAACTGTGAAAAGGATTTATACGGAAAAAAATATTTGTGAAGTGTTTTGCAAAGAATAAGAGAGCTTTTCAGGTTTATAGAATAGGTCAAATGTTACAGCAATGAACTGTAATAAAGCCAAAACATGTTACCCATTTAGATTTGACTCAAATTAAAGGTCTATTGCACTTTAAGTAAAGAAGACAAAACAAAAAACCAAGCTACAAACTCCAAATACATCACATATATATACCAATATTGCCATGAAAATCATATAAAAAGTACAATATGTAATATACTGCCTGCCATCTATGAGTCTTTCAAATCACTCCAAGCATTATTAGATATATGATAGTTACACTGATATTTAATTATTGTGTTGACTTATTGGCTTGTATATTGTAATTACAGTTTAGTAACATCAAAAATTTTTGTTGCTTTAGATAAATTGGTAGAATGACTTAATTATTAACTCTTGTGTTATGATGGCAGTCAAAAGTAATGTTGGATCACAAGGTTTGTATAATTTAATATCAACATTTTTTTCTGCTTTTGTGTATTGCTTTAAAAAATCACAAGAAATGATTTTTGAGGATCAAATTCAAAGTACACAATTGAGTTTACTTTTAATTGTGTCTTTAGACTGGTTTTATCATGCACCTTCTGAAAAAAAGCCTTCTGGCAACCACCACATTTCTGTGATTTCGCAAATTCCTGATTTTTTACCGTCTAATGATTCTGATCTTGGGAATGACCAGCAACAATTTTGCAGAAAATGGATAAGAGATGGAGATTCTGATTACGTAAAGTTGGCTAAGCAGGGTGGTAGACATGGTAATTTCACATTGTTCATGTTTTTATTGTTATTTTGGACTACCTCAACAAAATCTGAGCAAGCGAGATCAACTTTTATTGAAAATTTCAATTTAAAATCTGCCTAAGATAATTATTTGCATGACTCAAACAACTAGGAAAAATTTCTATTGACTAACGGTGTTTAACCATCAAAATATTTCATAAACGAATCGTGATCATGTAATCATGTAATCGTGATCATGTGTCAAAATCATGTAGTTTGAATTTTCAATGTTGCTTTTTCTTGAAGATCTTTTCCGCTACCGAGAGCACAAAGCACCAGCTGGTGGGCCTAAGCCATACCCTCGTGTTGATTGGTATGATCATTGCAACTCGGATGAACAATCAACAATAAACACAGGGTATGTAGACTATTATATAATTATTTAAATTCAATTTCCTATAAAGTCTTTTGTTTACTTTTTATTATTTAATAGTTATATGTTAATTCCTTTTTTTCTTCTGTTTGATGTTTACAAAAAGCATTTATCAAGCTCCTGAATGGTTTACTCATCAAGAGCATGTGCAAAGTGAGGGGTCAAAGGAAAAACAACAGCGGACTATCCTTGGTTTTGATGATATGAGCATATGGAAAAGGTGACAATCATTTTGTCTCACAAACAGCTATATATGTATTTTATAAGTCAGCAAGATCTTTAGAAACAATACATAAGTCAGGAAAATACCACAAAACCATGTTGTGTGACCTGTTTTGAGTTTCTCTCGTGTCAGGTATGAAGTTAAAAAACAATTACAGTATGCTTATGAAAAGCTTTTGAGATTGAATTTCCTTTGTCTATACATGATGATGAAATAGTAACTTACAATGGAAACAATACTGGTAGACGCATGTATACCATCTTTGACCAATTTCCATTTGAATGTCTGTTTGTTGCAGGCAGGGTATTTGGTGTTGTATTTGTCTACTTCAAGCATGTCATCTGATAAATTCTTAATGAATCTGTCATCATAGCAAATAACTTGTTAATTTATAGAGATGAAGAAAATGGTGGTAGGCTACCTGAACTGAGTAACAAAATTAAAGCCCGCAAAGCAAAGTCCGTTGGTTGCAAAAACGTAGAAGTAAAGCTACCTAAAATGTAAAATTTGGTCTGCAGTTACACTTTACTTTAAAGCTTTTATCAGAGAGCACGAAAAAAAATGCAAATGCTCAGTAAATGCCTTTGTACTTATAGTATGCCGCGTGGTGGTCGTAAGAAATCCATCGATAAAGGCGAAATAACTGATCTTTTGGCGTTCACATACCAAGAAGACTTTCTAAGGCAAACCAATGAGAGAAATTTAGATGATCGACGGAAAAAGGTAATTAAGAAAATTTATCAAGTGTAAGAAATTGAGACGTCCTGATATTAGAACTGTTACAAGTAAACAACTATTCTCAACTATAATTTGAAAGATACCATATGAAATAAAGTAATAGTTCTTTCACTATGACGAAGATGATGGCATTAAGTAAAACCTTTCACACTTGTGTAGTCCTATAATCATTCCTATGCGTTCAATGTCTGCTTGAACTGTGCCTCTAATAAGAATGGATATCGTATATTTATACATACGTACTATATTAAATTACTTTGAAGTGTTCTGTAAAGAACAAGAGAGCTTTTCAAGTTTATAGAATAGGTCAAATGTTAAAGTAAGTAAGTAAGTAAGTAAGTAAAGCCATAACAAATAAGAGGACTATCAATGACTTAAGGTCCACTGAGCAACATCGTCAAAGTCACAGTGACGGAGTGCATTTCAATTGAAATTGAATTGTGTACTCTTCTGTAAAAATGTACTTCTCCGCAGTTGTTTTTCGATAAACTTGCACTGTGGGTTGTTTTCTAAACAATCATTATCCTCGCATCAAACACTATATCGAAACCATTAACTTGTGCACATACAGTTCGACTATCTTTCTCTGCAGCAAGAAGCACATAAAGAGAGGAAGGAGAAATTCGCACAAGACAGAGAAAAATATCGTAGGTATGCGAAAGTGGTTTTTTTGTTTGTTTCTGGTTTTTGTTTATGTGACTATCGTAGATGAGTGTTTGGACCAAATTAAACTCTTGAATTACATTTCCTAGATTGACGTTTTATCTTATAAACATACCTCTCGTTTAAAAGCCTTGTTCTCATTCGCTTATTTTCTCGTGGTATCTTTGTTTTTCTAGGCATCATCAAGTTGGCGATGAATCAAATGGGAAGCCCCTCTTCAAATTAAGCAAGTAAGACACACAAAAAATTATATCCTTTGTCGTGCGTTGGTCAAATTTTAAAATGGATTGCATGGAGATAAATTTGTTTCCTCCTTATTTATTGTATTTAATTGTTTAGATACGAAAATGTCTCATCTCGAATCGATAGCCATAGACAATGACTTGTTGACTGGAGCAGAAACTAAAATGTTGATACAAGATATTTATTTGTAATTGACAGGAAGGGTAGAAGAAGGGGGGAAAGTTATTTATTATTATTTCTCTGAGGATTATAGTAAAGTTCAGTAAAAATTGAGCTCACCGAGGAAGAGACGGCATGAGAATGATTGATAAATATTGAGAAAACAATGAATCATACAGCAGTGAGAATTTAAAATTGGATTGGGATAAAACAAAACGCTTGAGAGGTGAATTCAGAAAGGAAGAAATTTTATTCAGGATTAAACATGCGTAAACGTTATTAGCCTATGAAATTTTCCAAACGGTAAATTATGAAATAAAATTTCTTTCCAGACGAACTCTACTTATCTACAGTAAGAATTCATGTTGTTGTAATGGTTTAAACTCTGTTTACCGTTCTTTCATCGTATTTTCATCTTTTCTCATTCACTAGGTTTAACCAAACATTTTAGAGTTTTACATCCTTATTTAATTTGTTTGTAAATATCTACGTTATATTATGTCGAAAAAGATTTCAATAAAACTAATAAAACTGCCATACCCGTTGCATCGTCCCTGGTTAGAAGCCCAAACTAATCCATCGTTATATACCAGAAAACCATTACCATCAGGTTTACTTAGTGTGTCAGACAGAGGTCTGTGACCTAGTGTGTCCGACAGAGGTCTGTGACCTAGTTTTGGCAATGAAACTTAAACTAGAAGCTTTATTCCCGTTCAAGGAATTTATCAACCAGCATGATTGGTCGTTTTAATTACAGTCACAATTAACTCTACCATAACGACTAACTCTTATTTCAAATTCATGTGATGCCTTTTGTTTGGTTTAATTGTTTTTCATCTTTGCATCGTTAGCGATAGAACATCTTAAAGGCGTTTTTTTTCATCATCATTTCACATCAAGGTAAGCTTTTTTTTGAATAATTTTTCAGAATCCTTACTTTCATTTACACCATTTCATTTACCTATCATTTGAAAATCAGTTTAAACTAAAAAAAGGTTTCGGACGATGGATGATCTGAATGCATGTTTTTGTTTTTTATAAGCATACCCAGCTTAAGTTTTGTTTAAAAAAGAAGCATACACTAAGCATATTCACGAGCTCCAAAATTTAAAATCTTGTTTGTAAAAAAAAGCATGCAAACTTCAATAAGTTATATTAACAATACATTGTTTTTGTATCCTAAAATACCAAAATAACAGCATATTTATGCTAATTTTTATTACATTGTCGAGAATACTAGATTTTATTGTAATAAGCATACCTAAGCATAAATCCAGCCTTTATTTTGTGGTAGCTTAAGCATAACCGAGCCTCATCTGAAAATTTAATATGCATATAAAAACAAAAACATGTATGTTTCCTAAACCAATTTTTTTACCACTAAACATATCGAAATTATCATTTTCAACTTGTTTTCATCCTGCTTCTTCCAACACCAACATAAAACAACTTCCTTATATCTCTGTTCAATTTTCAGTCACGATCTAGTTCCTTACCCTTCTGAAACTCTTATAAGGGTTGCTCTTCGGGATCGGCGTTGCTAAATTGACACCTTTCCCAAATCTCTACAGTCTATACCTCTTTTCCGAATTTGTGTTTTGATGTTTTAAATATATCCAACCTCGTTATATTTTGTTGTTTCTATTGTTTCAATTGTGTTAATCAAAATTCTCCCTGAGATGATTTTGAGAGCAATTTTGACATTGAGAACAAAGTTAGATGTACGACACGGTTTTTAAACAGAAATCGGTAAAAGTTTTATAGGCTGCTTAATGTGTGTTTTAGTTAAAATCAGTTGATTGATTTAGGATAAACGTTTTGATAAAAGGACATGTCGAGAATACTATTAACCCTAATCTGCTGCTATTTCTGGATTTTATGCTTGGGAGTTGGTAAACGACCTGTTTGGGACAGACCTGTAAATGAAATAATGAACGACGTTGCTGAAGATAATGGCTATGATCGGCATCATGCTAAAGAAAAATACGATAAAGCTCACATAGTACCATTCAAAGAAATCTCCGAAAAAATAGACAACTACATCAATGGCGAAATTGATGATAATCATATGTGGAGTTTTATTGAAGATATATCTATTCCACACGAAGATGCTGCATTTTACCAAAATATGAAAAGAGAAACAAAAGAAAAGTATCTTCAAGTCAATGAAGTTATTCTAAGAAGGGCAGAATCTTCCTTACGGAAGTTACAAAGTCATAAGACTGATGAGAATAAAATCGAATTGAAAAAATGGTTATACAATATGCCAGCAAATTTATTTCCTGGTGATCCAAGGACAAACCAAGCTATCAACGCCAGGTTTGATCCCCCAATGAAAGGTCAGAAACACTCAAATGGGTATTCCATTCGCACAAACGATATAACTAGCCATTCAAAAAACTTAATGAGAGACTACAACTTAAGACCTCGCATTAAAAATGACCGAATAATGAGTTCAGACCGGATAATGAATTCAGGCCGGATAATGAGTTCAGGCCGGAGGGGAAATTACGGAAAAAGAAAATGAAATTGACGAATATTAAGAAGACAATGAATCATACTGCAGTGAGAATTTAAAATTGGTCTGGGATAAAACAAAACACGATTAACTCGAAAAGGAAGAAAGAATTTTTATAAATATCGGATAAAAACCTGCATAATGTAATTAAAGTATGAAATTTTCCCAACAGTATAATTTTTTTTTTTTACACTTGTATATAAAATATTTCTTCACTCAAACTTATCTACAGTATTTTCGTCTTTATTCACGTCGTAATTGCTTTAACTCGACCTATTATTCTACTTTCCTTCTTTCACCGTTTTTCTTTTCTCAATTTTCACTCACTAGTTTAACCAATCATTTTACAGTTGCGCATCTTGCGGTTTTTATTCCGTTGGAAAGAGGATTTTTTGAACTTTCCAAAAATATAAGTTGCTTGTAAAATTTTTTATTTTAAAGAAACTGTATATTAATATCCGATTATCTATCTGTTTGTTTGTCTGTTTGTTTTTCACGCAAGAAGGTAGATTCGAGAAATAATTTCTTTTTCTGTGCGTGACGTCAATTCGAAACCAAATCATTGCATTCCCAATCGAACACGATGTTCATGGGGAAATATTTCGGGAAGCAATAACGTTTTTTGGAGTCTGCGATACAAGCAAGAGTAGAGGGACAATATATACCGACTTGTTTGTTTATATGCAGTAACCGTCGCTTTCGACGCCCTCCACAGTGACTCTCGCTTTTTCCCATTCAGGTCTGTAAAATACACGCTCGAATTTTACAGACCTGAAAATAGATGCTGACGTTATCGGTTTTGTTGACGTCAGGGAAATCCCCCAGAAACTCCGTAAAATAGAAGGTGAGTCAGGGAAATCCCTAAAACAGAAGGTACTCGTCGGTCACGGTTGAATGCGTCAGGGAATTCCCTAAAATGGCGCGTCGGGACAGGCTCTTATCAGATTCTGGCGCAAGTGATGACATCATCAGATTCTCGTCTTCGAAAGTGAGTCAGGGAAATCCCCTGACTCAGTTCTGTCCACTCGTAAAAAATTCCCAAGTTGAAAAACTGTATATAATAAAGGATATCGAATAACAATTTCGATGTAAACATGACAATGTGGAATGCAGCTTCCAATGGTCGCATCGCATTTGTTAAACTATGCAAGGAGTGGGGTGCTACGGATTTTGACGAGGCAATGATAGTAGCAGCTCAAAATGGTCACATCAAGATTGTTAAACTATGCAAGGAGTGGGGCGCGACTGATTTTAATATTGTAATGATAGTGGCAGCTTCCAATGGTCATGTCGAGATTGTCAAACTCTGCAAGGAATGGGGTACCACGGATTTTAACTGGGTAAGGGGGGCAGCTGTAGCTAGATGGGGGGTAATTACAAGATTGTAGCACTCTGTCGAGCCTGGTTAGGTTATGACGCTATACATGAGGAGCTCTTACGTTATCACCACAAGCGTCGATTCGAGAAAAATTTCTATTACGAGTTGATAAAGGTTGCCAGCATCCAAATAGAGTGTGGGATTAGTATTATGATGAGGACGAAAAGAACTTTTTAGGTGCCTATTTTCAATAAGTATATAAACTACTTGTTGAACAACATTGTAACTCCAAGGAAACTCACATCGCATGTAAACATAAGCGTGTTTCGAATCCTTCAAGTGTTTGAAGACGCCACTCTAGTCGATTTTAGAGATGAAATTGCTTGGTGAATCTCTCGATCCAACATAGTAAGTCCTGTTGGGGTGTAGATTCGATCAGAAAACATCATCATCTTCCCAGAGAATCATGCAGTCTTTATAGGTTGTAATCCATCTGAGGGAAGGACAGAGAATGACGATATAGTCAAAGTGGTGCTTGAACTGGTTCCGTAGTAAACGTAGAACCAGTTCCGTCTTACCACAGCCTGTCGGTCCTGAAAAAATTGTCGTACAAGGATCATTAAGAAGGTCCATTTCTTTTAGTAGGCGACACTGTGGAAGCGTGCATTCACGAAGTTAATCTGTCCATCTTGTAGCACTAACACGTAACATTGGATGGCTCCCACACCATCAGCTTTTTTGGTGATCTGCAGTGTAACACCATCTGAAGTGTTTTTGAGGCGCCTCCCCGCACCGTGTAGAGAGTTGTCGGCAACACTGCGAAAGTCGATAAAAAGACAGTAATTAGAATCGAAGAATTTAGAAGGACTAATGGCTGGCAGCTGCTCGTTGAAAGTGAAATACATCCGTGCCGGGGCATACATTTCTTCTGGAAGTAAGCCATGTGTATAGAGCTGATTAGGCTCTCCTTCGATGGTAATGTCTACCTTGCTGATTTTCGGGTTATAGTAATGGGTGTTATCCATAGCGTATGCTTTTCGTTTGTCTGGATCAAGAAAGAATAGAACAAGAGCCTTTAAACTCTCGCTGGGCACGTTTATCTGTATATTCCAGGCCGTATCTTTCTTGTCCAAAGGGATTATTCTATGCCGTAAAACACGCGTGTAGGGTAGGCGTTTATTGGAAAGTTCGTTGTAGAGTTTTAGTTTGAACTCAGAGTCTTCTACCTTGTCGAATTCTAGAGCAATGTTGGAGATAGCGTAGGTGCCATCAGGATCTTTCTTCGAAGCACCTGATCCTGATCCTGCATCTTTGATGACCTTTCCATACTCAGCGAACTTAATTTTGAAACTTAAGCGATCGCCAAGCTGTAGATAGGGGAAATGCTTGACGAGTTCAAACAATTCCCATAGAGGAATGGTAAAACGGTTACCATAGACAGCTGCCAGGGCGGACTTACTCGTTGAGGTACTCGTTGCACCCGGTGTGACTCTGAGCTTGTTCACATCACCCTCCGGATCTAAATGTAAATTTCCATCACATCAAAATCTTGAATGTCTTTGATGGCATTCCCTTCGTAGCTGATAATCAACTGTCGGATCAATGCCTTTCCTAAGTTTTTGACGATGTAGCGTCCTGTATCGGTGGAGTTTCGCTTGATGTCAAACGTGAGCTTGAGAGATTCTGGTAAAATGACATCATCAGTACCTAGATTCGGAAGCCTCAATTCTAGAGTTTCATCCTGATTAATGGTGCTTGGTGTATGCGAGATCTTGACATACTGACGCGGTGCTTGGAAGGCAAAGCGAGTCATGTATTCCTTCAATGGGTTTGCAATACCATACATATTTATTATAAGAGAAAAGGATAATTTCGAAATGGATAGGAGAGATGAAGATGCTGTTGACGAGCAGACATACAGTGAAGTGCCACAAATAGAAGACGCTTAGTTCAGTGCAACTGGTCTAAATATGCTGATCAGCTCAAGTTCCCAATGCTTCAGAGTCAAGTGCAGGGTCTATATGACAAACTGTCTATAGCTTTAAGTCAAACACCTGAAGCCTTACATACGGATTATTTCATACAGGAAGGTCATGACCTATTCTTTTGAGGAAAGCCTGAAGCATTAACAACCCAGGATGGGCAACTCAGATCGGAAGGTGCGATAGCGCGTATTTTAGGGAAAGAAGGTCTTCGTAACATAGGTTTTGAGGTACCTAAGAAGATGTCACTAAGTGCGTGGATGAACAGTTTCAAGAATCTAGAAAACACCGTACCGAAAAGGATAGCTTGGATAAAAGGCAAGTCATCGACAAAATCTCAAATGTGGTGGAGGTACTGGATGAAATGGTCGATCAAGGCCCCAAAAAACGCTGGAGGTGGAGGAGTTCCTACGCGAGCAAGGGATTGAACTTAGCTTGCGTGAAGTTAGAGGCTTAGACGCTACATTAAAGCGAATACGTGGGGAGCTGGAGAATAACGTAGCAAAACTAGGCGAAGTTGATAGTCAAATAGCAAGAGAAGAACGCAAACTAGGTCAAACCAGTGAACCTGAAATGCAAGAAGAGATTAAGCGACGACTCTCCGTTTTCAAACTGCAGCGCGCAGCGCAACTAGAGGTGCTCAGTGGTAACCGCAAGGAGTTGTCTATCCAGTGGTCGCGCATCAAAGAGACGGTGTTCAAAGTTCTCGACAAGGATAGAACACTAGGGGAGAAACTTCGTATCCTCTTTCGAGAGCAAGGGATCACAATCGTTTCAATCTTAACAGTGTTTTCGCTGGTAATATCAACGATATCAACCTCTCTCACAGGTGGTGGTGCTCCTCCTCTTACTCCAGGAAGCCATCCTGCTGCTTCCGTTAGAGCTGGCGTGCAGCAATGGGTGAAGAAGCAGCTCGAAGCACTTGGACGCCTTCTTGGAAAACTTGCAAGCAAACTTGGAGCTGTATTGCCGGGGATCATCGAAAGTGTTGTAAGCTGGCTCTTAAACTTTCTGAAGAAAGGTGTCATAGCTCTAGCAAGCAACGCATGGCTATTCGTAGTTTTGGGGGTTGGTATGATAGGCAACTGGCTATGGTTTGAAATACAAAAGAAGCGCAATTAATCCACTCCCTACCCACACGAGAGCCTGCTTTTTTTCTTCGTGTTGCTTAGCAGCGGAAGATGTTGGAAAAGGATGATGATGCTGACGACGATGAGGGTGTGAAGAAACCGTTCTGCGACCCTGAAATCCTCCCAAGGAGTGTTGTTTAGGTGGTGGTAGTTTACCGATGTGAGTTGCAACGGTAATATTTGTCGAAAAATCAGAGATGTTGTCGAGATTCCCTAGCTTTAAATCGCTGGGTATCAGGTATGTACCGACCACGACTCCAAAATCAGGTTCCGATCTAGCGTCAATTAAGGCTTTCTGGAACTTACCAATCTCTTCCGCTAAAGAGGTGTCTTCCGCTAAAGAAGTGTCTTTCAGGATTGCTTGTTCTACTGCCATCATGAAGATCTTTTGCGCATCCAAGGCACGTCCAGTATCATCCACTATAACGGAGCGAGCACTCGCCTGACTTTCTAAAAGCACTCGCGCATACATCCGCGTACTCTGCGACAAGCGCTGCATACCAGCTCTACTTAACAATCATAGGGTTCTTATGGTGTAGGTGTTGCGTGGATAAGCCGCAACCAGTCGTGGCTAACCATGTAGTAAAAGATAGCTGTCCTGGGTACATGTCGATATCAAGCCATCTGTCATTTTCCATGGGTACAAACGGAAATGAGAAAATATCACGAAATTTAGCGATGAAAAAGTTCCCCTGTTGATCCACAACGATCCTATGCTCCCAGAGTTCCTTAGCAGCTAAGAGCGTACTGGGTAGCCCGAATTTAGGTATATACCGCACCTTGTAGTTCATTTCTCTTATAATAAATGCAGCAGCAGCGTGAAATATATCTGAACGTCACCCATCTTGGAGAAATCAAGTTACCAATGCAGTTAAAAGAAGGCACAGACATTGCGATAAAAAGTGCAACGTTATACGTAGGGTACTTCAATCTAGTTCAACACGCTAGAGTTACCCTTGATCAAGTACCTGACACAAAAGCCCCCGATGCAAGGTTCCCCATGCATATCGAATTTCCACCTGCATTATATACGTCAAAGAGTATTCGTTCAAAAATAAATGCAAGATCACTTGGAAGCGTATATCTCGATCAGAGAGAGGATGGTAAGCTTCAGTTATCAGTGCAAAAAAGGGCATTACGTCTCAATAACTGAAAACTTAGGGAAACTTTTAGGATTAAATCTAAGTAAGAAGAAGTATACTGCAGGTGAGTATAGATCGGTGCCAAACTTCTGTAGATTCAAGTCTATACGTCTGTACTGTATGGAATTCGAAAAAAGCTATATTCTGCTGAACGGTACAACTACGAAAATCGTACACATTTTTAGACTTCAGAAGCCAGAGTACGAGTATGGTGACATCATGTCGTATCACTACGAACGCCCTATGTTCACTGCCACATTGCCTTACTCGATGAAAACGTTGAAATTTTACGTCACCGACGATCAAGGTAGGAAAGTTGATTTACAAGCTATCGATATGCACTTCATCTTATAATTAACAGATGGCTATGTACGACGTGAATACGGAGAAGCTATATCCTGTTTTATCGGACCCTGAGGATGGATACACACAAAACTATAGAATTCAAACGGTCAAAGAGACGAAGCATACCTATCTCGAGAGATGGAATACCGAACATCTTTAGAACGCAAATTTTCACACTACTCAACAGTTGCGAAATACATATCTTACTTTCTGATCGCGGTGAATGTTGTACTCTCTGGTGGTGAGATTACATGCTTGGTATCAGGAATGGATACTTCGATGAGCTTTGCACTATGTGTGACAGCTCTTGTTGTGGGTCTAATAACGAGAGGCATTCAAAAAAGTGGCTCTACTTTCGATGTAAAAAGGCAGCAAAATCATGATATCGCATTCGCTGCGCAGACCACTCTAGACAGTCTGCGTGTGCTAATATCAAAAGTCTACAAAGACGGTACCATTGTACATCCTGAGTTTACTCGAATTATAGCGGAGAAACAGCGTTACACAGGTATGAAGCGAGATCTGCGTAAACGATCAAGGAAGGTAATCAAACAGCTTTATGAACATCAGAAGGAAGAGCTTTTGGAACGTGGAAGGGGAAGGTCGTGAAGAAATCGCAAAAAAGCTCGTGAGCAGTTCAGATACCTCGAGTGTACCTGCGAATGATGTATGATGTACCTCTTCCTTATGTTTTTTAGCTTGGTAAAGCTAGAAAACCACATCTACCAAGGGAGTCCAACGGTTGGACCTCCTCTTCAATATTCAAGAGCAGGAACACCTAAGTCATATTGATCATCACCAGTTAAGTCGATCAATCTAAAGTGACACTGAAAACGTTCCACATGCCCATCCTCTTCGAATCTATTAAACGCATGTATACCGTTAGAATTATCGATGACAACGATCTCCTCACTGCTCGGAAACTGGCTGAGTAACCATCGTCTCTTACTTGTGATTGCACGTCTCTTTATCCGTGCGACGTAGTAAGGCAAGTTGTAATATTTATCATCTTCAGAGGTAGAGTGCATGCGTGCAATCAGGATAACATTATCCTTGCGCAGGTCTTCTACATGAGGAGCATGTCTTTGCAGGATCGATCGTTTGATCTCGCTCTTCAAGGTCATCGTTGAGTAAAGCAAGAGCTGCTTCATCTTCCTCAATGACATTTTGCTTTTCTTGGATCAGCTTATTAAAGCCTCTTGAGATAAACCAGTTTCGGGCTAAAGTCGCAGTAGGTTTGTCGCTGCGCATTGAAATGCAGAGAGCAAGCTCTAAGGAAAGGAACACATCGTGGGGGTTTCCCAACGGTTGAGACCCCTCTTCAAGTTCTGCTCTAGTTATTTGCTTATGCTTCATAGTATCTGGAACAGATGCATCTATATGCTTCAACCCTAAGAACCTACCGAATTGGGCTCTGTGAATAAATGGTTGGTTTTGTCCATCAAAAAGTACTTCAATAGTTGATAATCCAGAAAACAAAGACATCGTGATCCAGATGCAGACATTATTACTGATAGAACTACGAAAGCAATCGTGAAATATAGAAACCATCCTAGCATTATAACTATTAGGCAGAGATTTGAAAATGAGAGCTTTTCATTTTCTGAAGTGAACCAGAGGGACATTGAGTTGGAGATTAGAAATCTCGACTTGTCCAAATGTACACAGGACTCAGACATACCCACAAGGATAATCAAAGATAATAATGACATTTTTGCAGAAATTATCACAATTTCTATTAATAATACCATTAAAACATCCAAGTTCCCGGCTACACTTAAGCACGCTGATATCACTCCAGCCTACAAAAAAGGCTCAAAGAATAACAAGGAGAATTTTAGACCAATCAGTATTCTTTCCAATCTTTTCAAGCTGTTTGAGAGATGTTTGTTTAAGCAAATAACATCTTATTTTGTGCAAAAACTCTCTAAATTCCAATTTGGTTTCCGTAAGGGACACAGTGCGCAGCAAACCCTCATTGTAATGATTGAGAAGTGGAAAAGGGCTATGGGTAGGAGGGAAACGGTTTGGAGCATTACTTACTGATCTCTCTGAAGCATTCGATTCTCTCTCACACGAGCTTCTGATCGCAAAGCTCCATACATATGGTTTTAATTTACCATCACTTCGACTCATTCATGATTATCTAACTAGTCGCTGGCAGAGAACGAAGGTCAACACAACATTTAGATCGTGGCTAGAAATACTATACGGTGTACCGCAAGGCTCCTTACTAGGACCATTACTTTTTAACATCTTTCTCTGTGATCTTTTTTTTATAATTAACGACATCAATTTCGCTAGTTCTGCCGATGACAACACTCCTTATGTCCAAGGAAAAGATCTTGACCATGTCATCGAGCAACTTGAAAACACAGCCGTCAAATTGTTTCAATGGTTCCACGACAATAAATTAAAAGCAAATGCAGATAAGTGTCACTTATTACTCAGTGTTAATGAAAGAAATACCATTAATATTGAAGGGTGTGAAATAGGCAGCGGTAAAACAGAGCAATTACTTGGTGTCACGCTAGATAATAATCTAACATTCAATAGCCACATTAATCAAATGTGTAACAAAGCCTCGCAAAAACTTAATGCTATTGCAAGAATGATACCAGAAATAAGATTAACCAAACGGAAATCTTTAATTACTTCTTTTTTTAAGTCTTTATTCAACTACTGCCCATTAGTATGGATGTGTCACAGTAGAAGCCATAACAAACAAATAAATAGGTTGCATGAGAGAGCACTAAGAATGGTTTATGATGATAAATCATCATCCTTTAACGAGTTGCTAGAAAAGGATGGATCTGTGACTGTCCATCAACGCAATATACAAAATCTAATGACAGAAATGTTTAAAGTAAAAAAAAATCTTGCACCATAGCTCTTGAATGAAATCTTGAATAAAAAAAGCATCACGTTATAACCTCCGTATTGAAGCGGATTTTGAAGTTACGAAAGTACATACCACCACATTTGGAACAGAAAGCTTAAGTTTTTTAGGGCCAAAACTTTGGAAATCTGTACCACTACCTATCAAACAACTAGATTCACTACAGTGTTTTAAAAATAACAAAAATAGACTCCTGACGCTTGTCCTTGTCGCTTGTGCAAAACCTACATTCATAATATTGGTTTCCTATAACGTTTGGATATTACTCATTTTAATAATTTATTTAATTATATCGGTTACTTCGGATATTTTACTTTTATCAGAACTTGTTTACAAACTACAGGAAGTTGACTTTAATTAGCATTCTTTCAGAATGGCTACATAAGCTTTTATATATTGCCTTTTAAACATTTTATGATGTACTTGAATATTGTAAATATTTTTTAAATATTTGTAACTTGTAAATTGTCAACTAGAAATAAAGTGATAGTAGTAGTAACAACCCCATTGCTAAAACAGCTATTGTATCAGCTCCAATCATATAGGTCTTAGCAGGTATTTTTTATAGGTACTTGTGTAGGTACTTGACTAGGTACTTGCGTAGGTACTTGTAACATTGTCTTTTTATTCTTTCGGTTCCACTCTGCTAGCTTCTTCCCACTCGCCCTTCTTTCAGGGTCCTTTGATTTTACTATCTTCTTGTTGTCGTCGCTCATTTATTTGATGTTTTGCGTACTTATTCCAATCAAGATTGGTAAAAATGATCGCAAACAGCGCAAAAGGACCGAGAAAAGACTTGCAATTCGAGTAGATAGTAGACCCTATCACATCCATAGGTGAAGCGTTAGGCATAGATGCTGCCATATAACTCGTAATGGAATTAGTGATGAGCGGATTTCCGTTGATTTCCCCCATCATCTTCGAAACATCTCTCACACCTACCAGATTAGATATCAGAGCGTTGAAATTAGGCGTTTCTTACTGCTGCTGCTGTTGTGGATTCGTGTATGTTTTGTATAGCTTTTCGATGGTCTTATCACTCATCTTATTCAATCTTTCAACTGTCCAAGGTTTTTTACCACCAAGATTTTGACCACTTTGTACGGCACTTATAAGTTCTACACTTTTCTGAGCTTCTGGGGAAGTGTCGACTACGTCTAAAAATCCATCGATATTCATGACTAGCTTTTCCAGAAAAGAAACATCCAGAGTCCACCCTAAATGCAGAAACAAACGACTACTATTACTTCATACACTTTTCTTTCATGTAGTGGTGATGAGCTACATGAAATGAATATTAATGTTACATCGCCTTCTTCCACTCGTTGCACCCTTTGAAAATCTCGATGTGACCATTTCTAGCTGCATTTTCCATTGTCTCATCAAAATCTATTGCACCCCACTCCTTACATAGTTTGACAGTCTCAACATGACCATTGGAAGCTGCTGAAACCATTGCCTCGTTATAATCTGTTGCATCATACTCCTTTAACAACCTGACAATCTCAATGTAACCATGATAAAGCTGGTGAAGCCATTGGATAGTTAAACTCAGTCGCACCCCACTCCTTGCACAGTTTCATAGTATCGACTTCACCCTTAATAGCTGCATTCCACATTGTCTTGTTTAATTTCGTCGCACACCATTCCTTGCACAGCTTCAAAATCTTGGTGTCAACATTTGCATCTATTATTTCCCTCCACTTCATAAAACGTTCGATCTCCAACTTCTGCAAACTATTTTTAAAAGCATCTACGATTTGCTGCTGATCCATCTTCTTTTAATAGTTTTGTTTTACTCCAACTATGAACTTATTGTTATTTTTAAACTTTCTCGAACATGAAAAAGGGACAGGGAGGAAAACAACGTGGACACGAAGAATTACACGAACGTCACATAGCATGTTACCTTGTCCCAGTCCAAGAAAGAAGAGAGCGAACAGACACGTGCTCGCCGATATATACATAAAAGAGTCTGGGAAATAGTTAAATAAAAAATGGTAGATACAATAACAAAATATGGTAAAGTGATATAAAAGTAAAATAAAAGAAATTTATATTTCTTTTACACTCCCCCCGTTGACAAAGTCAAGTATATTTATCGATCAATCTCCTTCTCAATTGTCCCTCGCGTGCCACGTGCCGTTTCGGTCTTTTCTCACTAATTTCGTGTGCCGTTGGAATTTGATCTTCTTGAACGTTAATAGGAACGACAGGAATAGGATCTGATTCAACGGAATCTGCGACTTCCAATGGAATTATCTTTTGAAGAGGACGAAACGATTCGTTGGCATCTGTCTTCAGTTTGACACCCCAAACAAAACCGTCTTTACCCCGACCAATTCAATGATTTTTCCAAGCTTCCATCGTTGTCTTGGAAGCGGAACATCGTCGCGAATGATGACAATGTCTTCAACTGATGGTACTTTATATGAATATGATGATGGTTTTTTGACGTACAAATGATGCTGTCGAAGTTCGTTCAAATAATATGATGTAAAAGATTTCCAATGCTTCCGAATTAGAGTTTGAATATACTTTGCTCTGCGATTGGTTTCTTCATTGTTGGAATTGATTGGAGTGTCTTCAAATGAATCTTCACGTGGATGTGAAACATTACGACCAAAAAGTAGATGAAAGGGTGTCAATGCTTCTTCGAGATCGTCAGACGAAACGTAAGTTAAAGGACGACCATTGATGACGAATTCACTCGTACATAAGACAGTTTCTAGTTGTTCATAAGTCAGAAGGGAACGTCCAAGAGATTTTTTCAGCGAAAGTTTCACTGAACGAACTAAACGTTCATAAAAACCTCCCCACCAAGGAGAAGCGGGTAAAATGAACTTTTGTCGAACTCCAAGTTTAGAAAAGTAAGATTTCGAATCTCTCGACTTGAAAGTTCGAAAATTATCATTAATAATTAATTTTGGAACACCTTTCCTTGACATAAACCTCTCAAAAGCTCTAATAAATGCTGGTGACTTCATGTTTGGTACCAACTCTAGATGAATGACTCTGCTGCTGGCACACGTAAAAAGTAATACGTAGCTACGGCTTTTGCGGTTTCTCGGACATATAAAGGTCCGGCATAATCTAACCCTACATTACAAAATGAAAAATCATCACTAAAACGAAAAGAAGGGAGATCTGGAGTCTCTGGGGGAGACAATGTTCGCACTTGATAGCGCTTACAAACGACACATCTTCGCAAAATAGATTTGATTGATTGTCTAGCTTTAACAATCCAGAATTTGTTCCTCAAAAAATTTAAAGTTGCCTCGACGCCAGTGTGTAAAACCATTTCATGACAATAACGAATAAGCAGACAAGTAAAATAACTGTCTTTATCACGAAGTAGTACGGGAAACTTAACATCAAAATTCAAATCCAAACTTCCAAATCTTCCTTGCAAACGTAAGACCCCATGTCTATCTTCGAACAGATTTTCGGAGTTTGTCAAATCGAGGCAAGTCACGTAGATGACTTTGCTCCGACTTGACCCACATTCGAACAGTATCTTCTCTCTCCTCAGCACTGACGTTGTGAACTTTGTCAACATCTTCAGCATCTTCCCGCCCTGAAGTTTTTGTGTTGAAACGATCTGACTGAACCCGGACTGAACCGGGACTTCAAGATCTTAATAAAACGTAAAACGAAGGCTGTCGTACCAATTAGCTTGCTGAACGAACCAAATCGATTGCAGTCAATAACTTTAGCAATATCGGGAACTTCTTCGGTTGAAACAGTTGTTGTTGTTGCAGTTGTAGGATTAACGCACTTTTTTGATTCGACGAGGACATCTGTATCATCCAACATGGCCTCGGCATCAAAAGAATCATCAAAATTACTTACTTTTGCAAACAAAAAATCAGGCCCTCTCAGCCACCTCTCGAAATCACTCAATTCACAAATCCGTGTAGGAATATCTGCAGGATTATCCTTTCCCGAAATAAAAAACCACTTATCACTATCAACAATCTTTCGTATCTTCACCACACGATTTTCAACCCAAGGCGTCCAATTCTTATTCTTCCCTTGCAACCAACACAAAGCAACTTGCGAGTCAGACCAATATTTAATATCATCAATAGAAGTCTTTCTTTTTAAATTAACCAAAACTTGCCCTACAAGTTCACTCAAGAGTAAACATCCTGAAAGCTCTAACCGCGCAATACTCATTTTTTTCAAAGGCGCAACCTTGGTTTCGCAGCTATAAAGAAATTTTTAGTCTCAGTGAGCAATTTAACTTGAAGATACAAAACTGCAGCATAGCATGTCTCTGAGCTGTCGCAAAACCCATGCAAGGTAACAAATTCGTAGCGTTCACTAGAGCTAACATAAGCAAAACGACTTACTCTCAACTCAGCAAAACGTGTTATATCATCTAAAAACGTGTTCCATATTAATAGTATCTCAGGAGGAACATCGCTATCCCAGTCACTTTTATCCTTGCAAAGAAGTTGAAAAATGGCTTTAACGCGCGCAGTGATGGGCGAAATAAAACCAAGAGGATCAAAAAAGGTGGCAGCAACCTTTAATACATTGCGCTTAGTTGTAGGTAAAGATCTTGCTAATCCAATAATCTCACCGAAACGAAAAACAAATTCATCAGTCTAAATCCCACTCTATTCCCAAAACCTTCTTAATACGTAAATCTTCTGACACCTGCTCCTTTTCATTAAAAAACGCTTGCAATTCTTTTGAATTGCTAGCCCATTTCCTCAACAAAAATCCACCCGACTTCAAAATTGACGAGCAATTTTCATAAAAATCTTTAGCCTCGGCAATATCAGAGCAGCTTGAAGAACAATCGTCAACATAAAGATCATCTAAAAACTTTTCTACAAGGGAGCCATATGTTGCTTTAAACTTTTGAAGATGATAACGCACTGTAGCATTTAAGATAAAAGGAGAACTGGTAAGGCCAAAAACAAGACGTAAAAATCTGTAAATGACAAGAGGAGATAAAGAATCAAAAGGATTCTCATACCAAAGAAAACGTAAAAAATCACGATGTTTTTGGTCAATTTCGATCAGAAGAAAAGCTTTTTTAATGTCAGATAAGATAGCAATAGGATTTAACCGAAAACGCAAAAGAATGTCAAAGATTTTAGCAATAAGATTAGGACCAGGACACAAACAATCATTCAAGGATGGACCTTCAACCTTACAAGAGGCATCAAATACAACTCTCAGCTTAGTGGTTTCCCGATTCTCCTTAACAACACCCCTATGGGGCAGATAATGAACATCACCTTCATTTATCTCATTATCAGGTACTGTCTTAATTATACCGTCTTCTTCGTAATCCTTAAACACTTTATCATACCTCTCAACAGAATTTTCCTTCAACAACCTACCGTGCATGTTTTTCAACCTTTTCTTACTCACATAAAAATTATCTGCGAGAGGAGGATGGTCAGGTCCAAAAGGCAGCTTCGTCACATATCTCTCGCCATTAAAGCAGATATTCTTTTCAAACTGATGTATCACACAGTCCTCAGATCCCTGAATACTTTCGATTTTCTAAAACCTTTCTAAATCTTCCCTCAAGTCATCGATTACAGGGGCACTACAACGCTGGACGTCACATCTCATCACATGGGCTACATTGGCCGAAGTTGAAGAATCCGAAAAAATCTTTCCACTAAGAACCCAACCAAAATGAGTTTCGTTCGCCGTAGGCCCTCCACGCGTTCTGAAAAGTTTGCCAGTAAAAAAATTATGGTAGTATTCTACTCCTACTAAAATGTCAACATCTAAATCACAACAAGAATTGTTAGAATCTGCAAGTTTCAAAGATCGCAATGAAGGATAGCTGTCAAGGGCGGAAGAGATATTCTGATTAGTCAAAGGGTCACACAGATGTGGACAACAAATTACTTCGAGGCAAAAGGATTTTTCAAAATCAACTTGTACAAAAACCTGAACAACATCAAGAGTTTGGGCAACTTTCCCAGATTTTCCAAAGGGTTTAACGAGAATTCTCTCCTGGCGAATAGTCTTAAGGTCAAGTTTCTGACGTAATTTCTCAGAAATATAAGACCTTTGAGATCCACTATCAAGAAGTAGTCTAGCATTGAAAAGAGATCCACTCGGACAAGAGGAAACCTTAGAAGAAACAGTCTGCAATAGAATTCCGTTTTTTGTGCCAGCATGATTACAAGAAGAAGAAGACGTAAGTTTTTCAGTTTCACTTTTCACACTTTTTTCAGTACCTGAAGGCTTTGGGCAAATAGAGATGTGATGTTTATTTCCACACTTATGACAAACAAAAGAAGATCTACACTTGCTCGCAATATGACCTCCACCCAAACAAACAAAACATTTTTTAAACCTCTCAAGAATGACCTTACGAGCGTTGACGTCAGTGATACGATCACAACGAGAAGACGAATGATTTTTTTGACAATAAACACACTTAGGTCTCGCTGACTCACCTCCAACATGCAAACTACCAGCTGACGTCACTATTTGTTCCCTATGCTCTCTCACTTCTCCTCCACGACTGTTCGAAAAAGACAAACAATTTTCCTTAGCCTTCAACTCCGAATCCAAAAACTCCATAAATCTCTCCAAATTCCAAGTATCGCCACCAAAACCTCTAGAAATAGTGACGAGCATCTCCTCAGGAAGCTTATCCTTCAAAAGGGAGATCAACAAACATCTGTATGTCTTCGTTTCTACATCCAATGAAGCAAGATTTCTCAAACACGTCTCAACATCATTGTACAACTTCCTCAAACCCTCTACATTTTCAATACTTTTAACTTTCTTAATCTTAATGACTGCCGAAATTAACATCTGGGGGTTGCCAAACCTATTCCTCAATAATTTGATTGCTTGATGATAATTCTCAGATGACAAGCGGCGGATAAACCTAGATTGTTTTGTTCATAGGTCACTATACCTTGTTCGAGGATTCGAAAGCCTCTATTTTGCGCGGTGTCTAGCTCCCCTTTCAAAGCTTTCATGTAGAGATTCCGGGTGAGTTTGTTCTGCTTCTTTGACATGCGTTTACACGAGTACTTGGTAGCCTTTTTCCCTTCTACAAAATAACATTTAGGTGTCAGAGCAATCATGCATTTGCCTATGAATTCCGGTTTGAATAGACTTCTTGTTCGACTAGAATACTCGTCGGTTACCAGCCAGTCTTTTTTATTGTTTTTGTACTCATCGAGTAACTCTGGTCTCACGACATCCTCCAAAGTCTCTCCAGATATCGCAAAATAGGCACTGTCGGTATCCATGTAAATGCACTCGAAATCACGACGATCTACGTACTTGTCCAGGAAATCGTAGTAAAATTCTAGCATACGAAGTATTGCTAGTTGGTAAACCGCGATCCCACATTGATAAGCTCTACTGATGGTGACCTTTTGTTTACGCTTGCAATTCTCAAACGCATTGCCTATCTCTTCAAAATCCTTGAAGAACGGGGATTGCATCGCTTCAAAACTTTCTTTTCATTTCTCGTGAACGTTGTGTTGCAGTGCCTACTCACGTTCTCAATCATCTTCCCGTAGAATGGATTGACTTTGAGTTTCGCTGTATCTCCAGTAATACGTTTGTCAGCATCTTTATCAGCTTCTCGTCGTGCGTCTGCAACTTCCTGCGGGAACCAAGTAAATGGTTTAACACGCTTATACTGGATCAAGCTGTAGAATGCTGTGACTTGCAACCCATGATCCAGGTACCGTTTCAGCAACGGAGTATACAGCAAGATCTTCTTCTTCGCTTTCATCACTCCACAAAGTTTACGTGTACCTGGAATGCACTTGTGACCTGTAGTCTTCAGGTACTCATGCATATACTCTGGGATTTCTCTTTCACCACAAAAAGCGGAGAAATCCCACTAAATGTCTCATACAACTCCGCCGGTACCTCAATATCTACTTGTGCAAACCCGAAGAACAACCCATTTTGTACACTAGACTTAAGCCTTATGAGGTTATACTCATCCGTAGGATTGTTGATCTCAATCACCTTTTCTTTACCACATGAATAGTCGTACTCCAACGTACTAGGATACAACATATCCGCATCAAGACCCAAGACTGTCTTGCACAACTTTGCATTCTCGTGTTTATGCGATCTTATCCTGGTCACGTCTCGCTCATGATACCTGCAAAACACAATGGCGAGACCACCTACCATACCTGTTTGCAACAGCTCATATGCTCGATTCTTCATGCATTCTTCACAGACTTCTCGCACTTCTTTACAAGCGCCACAGCTCATTTTGTCACAACTGTCTGCGCATTTGTGTTTACACGGCTCCCCAGGTGTATACAGCTCTATTTTTGGGTTTAAATGCAGCGACTTGTTCAATACGTACCGCATCGATACACCCGGGATACTGACAGCATCCTTCAAGATGTCTATTTCATCATCGTAGTATTGTTGTCTCGTTTTATCCACCGCTTCGACAAATGGCTCTAAATCAGCCAGGTTGGATTCGCGCAACCAAACCATCATCGTAACACATCCACGCTTGTAGAACTTCCTACAAAATTTCTCATACTCCTTGAGAGATAACGTATATCTTCTTTTGTTAAGACTGTTGCAAAATCCATCGAGGTTTGCAGGCCCTACCTGACTAAGTTTGTCATAGTTTTTCAGCCACTCGTATGGAAAAAACTAGCTTCTTCAGCTTCCATTCCAGAGACTTGCACAATTCTTCGTAACTCATGTGTGGAAGGATAAAGTTTTTGATGTAGAGAAACTTGAACTTCTTCGTGGTCAAGTACATGTAGTTATTATCCTTCTTCGCCACCATGATCGACTTGTTTTCAATCTTTGCGACTTCTTCGACAAAATACCGCTTGATCAAGTTGAGATCGTATTTGCCACTGTTGAAGCCAATGACTGCGACTTGGTTTACCCATTCATCCCACTTATCTTGCGTCATTTTTGGAAGCTTATCAAAACCTTGCGCTTGTCTCTTTTCCAGCTCTGTCACAAACCGCTCGATCAATACTTGGGGATCTTCATGCACAAGAAACGTCGCCGGTTCTGCATTCAAACTATCGTGAATCGCAACACTAACTGGTATGTGTCTCGAAGTGTACTTGAAATCATCTGTTTGCTGCTGGTTTAAGCCAGCCAATAGAGCTTCAAAGTCAAAAACTATGTAGTGAGGATATGGTGTAAACTTTTTCTTGAAGTACTGGTTGACCTTTGGTGGATTCTCGCATTCCCATGCTGACACAAGGTTGTATCTCTTATGCGATCTTCTTTGGCTAGTGTTCGCTCATACCAATGTTGTTTTCCACCCCCTTGACAGGGACAACCATGCCATTTGCAACCGTTGTACTCGTAGACCGTCTTTGTGATAGGTTCGTAACCATCCACCTTCTATTTTTCTTGACCTCTATCCCGCATTACTCGTTCTTGACAATGTAGGCAGAGTGCATGATGTATGTGTCTTCCCATCTCTCGCGACATGTACTCTACCCACCGACACGCATCATAGATAAAGCCTTTACCGTAAAACACTAGCTCCGCCTTACTTAGTAACCGTGTTACTTTCTTCCCTTTGCAAACAATCTTCGTCTTTGCTCCCTCGCAGTCTTCTTCCTTGTGTCGGGTGAGGTGAGCGACTCTTGTAAACACCTATTTGCAACCTTTGCATTCCCAGCTTTTGGTGAGAACATCCAAATCTTTGGTGTAGAAGCAATTTCCATGTGGCATTCCAAGATTGATGGTGTCTAGTCCTTGCTTGTGTTGCTTCTGACCATACACGAGTCAAAGTGCCTTGTCAGCGTTTGCCTTTGGCTCATACATTCTAATATTTAGGTTGAAATGCTTCGCAATGCCTTCGATGTCCATCAGTTTTGTTGCGCGCGCATCATTCCGCTTTAGCTTCGTTTGCTCATAGTAGTCTCTAGCCAATCTGAGGGCTTCCTTTGTAAGAAATTTACTGCCTCTTGCTTTATTTCGTCTCGTGGAGATTGCTAAGCATCGCCACATGCACAAGTTGTCGATTCTATCATCTTTACTGTCTACAGCGAAGATGCAACGCTTCTTTCGTAGCCAATCTGGTAATGGTCCACAAACTAACAACGGTTTTCTAGTAGCTATGATCTTGATCTGCACGTGACCGAACACAAACTTCCATTCATACGATTCAGGTGAATCAATAGTCCTCTCCTGTGGCAAGTAAGCGTTTCTCCAAAATTCATAATCGTCAAGATCAAGACGCTGGTTCTCACATCGCTCTATGAATGCTTCGATCTCTGCCAGGCTTGTAAGTGAAATTTTAGATCCTTTCGTTTTTGGATAGAACCTAACACCACCATCACCATCATATATATCGCAGATAAAACTGTAAACGACCTTGACTCTCATGTCTATATGCCGCATGATTTTACGCATAATAGCATCTGCTAAGGATCGGTTAAGATTCTTGGAAATATTTCCATATTCTAACACTCGTGTGTCGTGCTCGTCAAAGGGTTCCTGAACATCTTCGAGTGCAGCGTCATCAGGCTGATCCCGGGGAGTGGGAAACAGTTGCTTGATATCTTGCATGCTCGCCTCCTCTTCTCTCATAGCATGACGTTCAACAGCCGAAATCAGTGGTGATTGTACATAGCCTAGTCTTTCCTTTCATCTGATTATATAAAGAAGAAACAGACTTGCGAATATTCTGCAATCGATCTGCGAGTGCATCACGAGTTGCTGTTACAGGCGCTGAAACAGCGTTGTATAATTTAGATACTGCATTTCTGAAATAACTCAACATCCTTTATTATATACAGTTTTTCAACTTTGAAATTTTTTACGAGTGGACAGAATTGAGTCAGGGAATCTCCCTGACTCATTTTGAGAACCTTCTATTTTAGGGATTTCCCAAAGGAGTTACAATGTTGTTCAATAAGTATACGAACTACTTATTGAAAATATGTCGCTATAGGTTTTTTTTTCCATCTTCATCAAAGTAACAATCCCACACTCTAACTGGATGCATGCCAACTTCCACCAACTCGCCATGGAGATCTTTCCAAAAGCAACGCTTGTAATGATAACGAAATAAGTCTTCATGTATAGCGTCATAACCTAACCAGGCTCGACAAAGTGCTACAATCATATAAATGGCCATATTTAGCTGCTGAAGCCATTGCCTCGTCAAAATCCATTGCGCCCCACTCCTTGCAGTGTTTAACTATCTCGATGTGACCACTTTCAGCTGCCCAAATCATTGCCGAGTCAAACTCGCTCGCACCATACTCCTTGCATAATTTAACAATCTGAATGTGACCTCCTCTTGCTGCTGAAGTCATTGTTCTGTCAAAATCTGTTGCACCCCACTCTTTGCATAGTTTGACTATCTCAATGTGACCATTGAAAGCTGCTTCTCTCATTGCTATGTCAAAATTGTTCGCCCCATACTCCTTTACCAGCTTCATGATTTCAATGTACTCAATTTGAGCTGTTGAGGCCATTGCCTCGTCAAAATTGTTTGCACCCCATTCCTTGAGGAGTTTAACTATTTTGATGTGACCTCACATTGCTGCTGAATCCATTGCCGAGTCAAAATCCACGGCACCATATTCCTTGCATGCTTTGAGAAGGTTGATATAACCATTGAAAGCTGCTTCACACATTGCCAGCTCGATACCACCGGCTTTATGTGATAATCGGATTCCCACCGCTTTCATCATATCCGAAAACAGTGGCTCATACCCTAGTCTCTCCTTAATCCAATTATATAAAGAAGTAAAAACGTTTCTGATATAACTCGACATCCTTTATTATATACAGTTTTTCAACTTGAGAATTTTTTACGAGTGGACAGAACTCAGTCAGGGGATTTCCCTGACTCACTTTCGAAGACGAGAATCTGATGATGTCATCACTTGCGCCAGAATCTGATAAGAGCCTGTCCCGACGCGCCATTTTAGGGAATTCCCTGACGCATTCAACCGTGACCGACGAGTAGCTTCTATTTTAGGGATTTCCCTGAATCACCTTTTATTTTATGGAGTTTCTGGGAGATTTCCCTGACGTCAAGAAAACTGATGACGCATCATCTATTTTCGGGTCTGTAAAATTCGAGCGTGTATTTTACAGACTGAAATGGGGAAAAGCGAGAGTCGGTTACTGCATATAAACAAAAAAGTCGGTATATATTGTCCTCTATTGTACTCTAGCTATACAGGCGATGGGGTGATGAAAAATTTTGGGCTATTTTTTTGGGGGACGGGTCTTGTGACGTCATCAAAATTACCTTTGTTTATTATTTATAAACAAGAAGCCGCTTGGCTTGAAGACTTCAGGACATAACACAACGATACATATCTAGTCTCAAAACAACATTTCCGAATTGCCAAATTTTAGTCAAACCTGGCAAAATCATTGTCGAATTGGAAATCAGCACCTTTCAAATGTGATCAGTGCAAAATTTCATGAAAATTGAAGAACTTTCGAAATTTAGTCCAAATTTGGCCTAAATTGCCCAATTTTAGTCAAACCTGGCAAAATCATTGTCGAATTCGAAATCAGCACCTTTCAAATGTGATCCGTGCAAAATTTCATGAAAATTGAAGAACTTTCGAAATTTGGTCCAAATTTGGCCTAAATTGCCTAAATTGCCAAATTTTAGTCAAACCTGGCAAAATCATTGTCGAATTGGAAATCAGCACCTTTCAAATGTGATCTGTGCAAAATTTCATGAAAATTGAAGAACTTTCGAAATTTGGTCCAAATTTGGCCTAAATTGCCAAATTTTAGACAAACCTGGCAAAATTATTGTCAAATTTGAAATCAGCTCCTTTCAAATGTGATCCGTGCAAAATTTCATGGAAATTGAAGAACTTTCGAAATTTGGTCCAAATTTGGCCTAAATTGCCCAATTTTAGTCAAACCTGGCAAAATCATTTTCAAATTCGAAATCAGCACCTTTCAAATGTGCTCTGTGCAAAATTTCATGAAAATTGGACAACTGGAAGTCCGAATTTGGCCGAATTTGCGAATTCGGCAAAGATGTCATGTAAACGCTGCGCGAACGCGAAGTCGTTCATAACTTGGAGGAGTAGTAGTAGTAGTAGGAGAAACACGGGTATTTTAAATACTTTACTCCACCACGGGTGTCCTAAAGTCAAACAAGATTCGCAAAAATGCGACTATATATTTCTCCAAAGTTGCAAAACTTTTATCAATTATTGTGTGTACATAGAAGACCATAAGAAAAGTGGTATAACTACCATGAACGCAAATAAAAATGCTGTCCATACTAATCAGGGTAGAATTCAATTTAATACCATAAAAGAACTTATTTCGAACTTATTATGAAATGAAGATATTCATGGTCATATGACATGGTTTCTCTTATAATTTTTGCTGAGGAGTTAAAAAAAGTTATGAGTTATGAGAAGTTATTATGGACAAAGCTAAAAATTGGAACACCTAAATGCAACTAATATTTCCCCTTAAACAACTGAATATCAACAACTGCATAAATGTGTATAAGGTAAATTCACCATGATAAACGTATGATCTTCATTGCTGCAGAAGCTTGACATCCTTTTACACAGTAATATCATGGCAAACAATGCAATTCAACAGAACACAGCTTTTCGTAACTCCTATTAAACTATTTTACAACATCATACAATGAAATTTGTTTACAAGTTTACAAAAGAAGAAAAGAAAATTGTCAAACCTAATTTTAATACTACAGTCTAAGTATTAAAAATACTTTGGGGTAGACAGCAAATAACTATTAAAAACAATCAAAATTTGTATTGCGTAGCATTTCAAATTAGGACAAGAGTTATTTTCCAAAAAGAGATGGTCTTAAAGTGGCAATTTATAAAATTAAATTCAAGTATTCAGAATAAACATCTCAGTCACAAAAATATGTGGACACTAATTATTTACTATGTGATAAAAATGACTTTCATAAATCTCAAGTGAAAAAAACAAACAGATTTTGGTAGTGAAAATACACATCCATAACCAAATCACTACGAAGCTAAAAAAGGAATTTGAGTTCTGGTTTGATTTAATTTACAGATTCTTATGTTGGATTGTGTTTTGATTTAAGTTTGTTGTTTTGTGTAAGGAAAGTTGACAGTATATATATTATATATACTTTTTACAAAATAAAATAATATAATACAGTATCAAAACAGTATGCGTGATCATGGAATTAATCCATAGTATCCAGCCTATCCAGGCCAGGGAAGCACATTCAACCAGGTTCTTTCAAGTTATTATTTGTCTCAATCCTGTCTGTGTATGAAAATATTGTAATTGGTCAGTTCAGTTTGTGTCAGTTCAGTTTGGCTATACATTTCTGTATATAGCTATACATTATCCTGTCAAATCAGGATGTAAAATAAAAATAAATCTGCAGCCTGTATTTGATAATGAATTTTCGCCTTTGCACTGAAATCACAGCTTCAATGTTTTGCTGTTCCAAACATTTAACTACCAAAACCAATCATCCATAGCATTTAGCTATCAACAGAAACAAAACAATTTTTTTTCTGTATTTTACAAGGTCATTAAAAAGTTTTTACAAAACCTTTCATAACAAAACTGAACTAAAACGATTTATTTCCATCATTTAACAACCTTTTATCTTTTGAATCATTTTAAAAGCTGGCAGGAAAAGCAAAGTCTTCTACTGACCATCTGCACTGACTGAAAAAAAATGGCGCACTACTTCACTGTAGACTAGCCTCTATTCTTATCTACTGGCGGCTACGTGAAAATTCAATACTGAACTGCGGCTATAAAAGTGAACAAAAAGAAAGAGGAGGAGGAGGAGGAGGAGGAGAAGGAAATGCCGGTTTTAACATATATTTCGCCCTACGGGGAAATATATAAAAAGAAATTGTGAATACAGTACAATACGAATAGATTTTGAGTAAAGGTTCACTAAATTTAAGTGGAGACTGCTTTAAAAGTTAACACCGTCAATTCATGAACCTCTACCACCTCATCCGCCATCTTATCTCCTCGAAGTGAAAGCAACTCCTCGCAACAACAGTGCAAATAATTCCGAGAAGTGAAAAAATTTCTGAGAAGTCAAAACAATTCTGAGATGTGAAAATATTTCCGAGTAGCGAAAAAATTTGCGAGAAGTAAAAATATTTGCGAGAAGTGAAAATATTTGCGTAAATTGAAAACAACATCGAGAAGAAAAAAATGTTCCCGGAAAGTGAAAAAACGTGACCCCTCGGAGCCATCGTAAGTGACTGACGTTGTTTTATTATAAAAACATTTCAACACAAAGTATAAAAAGAAAGAAAGTTCAATTTCCCTCCACATGTTGACCATTTCTTTGTATGTATTTTCTCGTCGTGTTTCTCATTTCTTGCATAGCATTCTGTGAAATCTACTGGTTACCACAGAGTGTATTCATTTCATTAATGATTCTTTGTCTCAAGTAATTTATGTCCGCCACTGGAGTATTGTAAACTTTTTGCTTCAAGTATCCCCATAAGAAAAAATCACAAGCTGTAAGGTCAGGAGATCTCGCCGGCCATTGATGGTTACGATACATTATTATTACTCTCAAACACTTCACGTAATCTTCTTCTTGCGAGAAGTGTTCTGTGAACGGTAGCCCGATCATGAACCCACCAAAGATTATTCTTTCGTATGTTAATGATGCTGTAATTTCTGCTCAGCTGAGGAAGTGCTTGGTGGTTTATCATATCCACTTACATTGTTGGCAAAGAAAAAACGGTCCCAGCAAGGTACCATTTCCATAAACCCAACCCCTCAAATGCAGTTTTCGCCTGTCACCACTAATCTCAAAATTAGAAGTTTCAGGCGGGTTACCTTTCGGTGCATAGCAACGCACATTTTACTAAATGTAACTTCATCACCAACAACCACATTCGGTAAGAATCGAGCGCTGTTGCAAAAGTCTTTAAACCACCTTAAAAATTCAAGTCTTCCTGGAAGATCGGTGTTCTTCAATTTGTGTCTATTATGGACATGATACG
This sequence comes from Turritopsis dohrnii, assembly GCA_027922465.2. Lineage (NCBI taxonomy): Eukaryota > Metazoa > Cnidaria > Hydrozoa > Anthoathecata > Oceaniidae > Turritopsis > Turritopsis dohrnii. The sequence continues at coordinate 298,478 of BQMF02000238.1, read as the reverse complement.
GATGTTAGGCTAACTCTGATCGTAGAATTCGGTGAACAGTAGCAGCTGACAAACTTAACTGATTTTGTCTGACACTCATCCGTTGGTTATTTTGGACGGCATTTTGCACAGCATTGATGTTTTGTGGTGTTCGGGCAGTCCTTCTTCTTCTACTGTTTCCCTTGTGCCTGTTTGCCTTTCTTACGTTTTTATGTATGGTTGCACTAATCGGAAGAGCACATTATGGAAATCTTCTAGCGAATTCTACAAGGACTGTGTCGGTGCTTTTAATTTCCAGATCTTTTTACTAAAAAGGTTCGCTGCTCGACGACCTAGTAACACGTGTATTTTTTACTCTGTTTTATCGTGTCTCTCTTGCCTTAACTTAAAGATGATAGAAATTACATAAATTTAAGCAATTAACTGATTTAATGAAAAGTCTCGAAGGTCACATAAACACGTCTTTAAAGCAATGAAGATATGGTTGTTAACTTTTGTCTTAATTGATCGTTAAGAAATTAATGACTTTTTCCAAACTTATTTTTTTGATTTTTTCTTCTTCTACTTTTCCATTTCCTACAAAAAATACATCATGAGAAAGACAGATACGGACTCCATCGATATAAGATTTATAAAAAAATCTAATTGGATATTTCCTTCAAAAACTGCGATAATATTTTTGATTCCAATTTTTTGAAACACACTGTATAACGTATCACTTTTCTTTGTTCCCTTGTTCGATTGTTTTCAGAAGCACTGAAGTATGTTTTTTTATTTTCATTGTTAAAATCCTTTTGTAATAAAAGAAACATTTTCTGAGGCACTCTTGGGTCCTCTAAAGTTTTCTTCAAATGCATGTCATTTTATGTAAAAGTCCTTGCAAGATCGATATTTGATATCCTCTAAACAATTGTTCGGTACTCTACCAATTTTCAATAAATATTTGTATTCCGTTATATGTAAGTCAGAATATTGGTGTTTTCATTATAAAAATCATACATTCGTGTATAATACAGATAATACCATTGGAAAACCCTAAAGAATTTCTGCTGACCATTCTGCTGAAATTTGTTGTTTTCACATTTAAATAGGTTTGAACATGATGCATGGGTCAAGCTTAAGCATTTGACACACTGCAACCTCTTTCTTTTTGGTCCGACTCCAACATTTCGATGTGTTGTTTCGTGAATGTGTATCAGATCAGGGATTGATTTCGATATCTTCAGACAAAATCAAGTTGAAAGTTCCGTTACAGTTTGCATAATAGATTACGCGACATTCAGTTCTCTTAATTTTTGAGAAACTTGGGCTTCGTTTGTAATCAATTGGTGTACCGAGTTTTCGCTTGGCATGACTGGTACAAATATGCGTGGATTTGTGCTGACTCGATGGAGTAGATGTATATTATCACAATATTATCACCCGAAAGATAAATCGTAACAAAGACCAGATGCTTCTTCATCTTTATCACATCTTTAGCCATTAGTAGTGAAATAATGATTAGTTTTCTTTTCAAACTTACGGTCAAAATCTTCTTAATGTGGTCATATTTTTTTTTACTACAACATCTTTCTTTGACATAAAGATACAATAAATATATAAAACTTTTATGAAATTTATAAAAAAATAAAATAAAAAAAAAGCCATGAAAAAACCTAGCATAACCTTCTAACCTCTAATAATGCTGACTGTGTTTGAGAGATCCATGTCATTCATATCTTGTCCGGTGACAGTATGGTATGTTCTGGAGCATCTTAGACACAGTAACATAGACCTTAACAAGGCAAAATAGAAATTTGTTCTGATATAAGTGGTTGTAGCTGCAAACGAAGTGTTTCTCTATTCGCATATCATCTCAGCAAGTCTTCTATAAAATGTTGCGCATTCCCTTGCCATTCCACCGTTTGCAGAGAATGCCAAGGGCGTAAATGTCCCATTCTCGACTTGCAACACCCTTTTACCGTATACTGCTTTTTTCTCTTTTTCGTTTCTCTTGAAACACTTCTTGAGTTCTAGACCCCTGTATCATTGAGCGTTTAGGTCGAAGACCCGTACATCTAAAAATACTCTTTGACCAAGAGTCCAGAACCCAGTTGCGCTGATATCGAGGCGTGCTTCGACTTTGACGTTTGTTCTTGGAAGAAGATGTTCACCATTCTTCGTCAGCAGTGATGGCACTTTTCTCACATTACGACATACTTCTTCCAATAACTTGCCAGTGATGTCACGCACCTCGTTGTGTCTCTGAGTCACGAACCCTCCTCTCTTGCAGGAGAGCGCATATGCCACATCAAACTTCTTCCCACATACTCAATTCGTTGGCAGCTTTGGAATAGCCCAATTGTACCGCATGCGTATGGCATCCCAAAACTGTTCTTTCGTTAGATTGTACTTTAGGTCTTTAATTGGCAGACATGTCAGCCAGTTGGAAGCTCCACTTTGTTTGTTCGCTTCGTTTTGTCGTTTGTTCTTAGTTGCTACCGTGTTTCTTCGTTTCGATGTCTACGTTCGTTTTTTATCTGCAGAATGGTTTCTCCTTCTCCTATTTTAGGATCATTTTGTAGTTGGCTACGTAGAGGTGCTGTAAACTGAATGGAGTTATTGAATTCAAGTGGTCCCTCTTCCGTTAAAACTTTTATGCCAAGTCCGCCGGTGGCATCGAGAGCAATTTTCTTTCTTCGTCGTTATCGATGTGACCACCAGTAATAGCTGGAATAAACTGGTGGCGAATGACTTGTTCGACAAATTACTCAATTTCCGGAATTGTTCTTAGAAAATACGAAAATTTGTGTTGATAACCACCTGTGTAACACTTGTAAGATGCTTGTGGTTGAGAAAGAGCAATCGTGGATAATATTTCCAGCTCGTTCACCCATTTTTCTACTAGTTTTCGACAATATTCCTTCTTGAATTCAGCACTTCCAATGACTGCTCCCAAATGACGTTTTCCCCTTGTTGAAATCTGGATTTCAGTGTCAGCAAATGCATGTTGTGCTGCATTGTGGTGTTGTTGCTTTAATATGAACCATGATTTTTTCGGTTGTGGGAAGTAACCAAATAACAGATCAAATTCAGTCAACTTTTGCCACCAGGATCTCAGTGCTTTGCATTTCCCAACAGCAGCGATGTCATCTTTGAATGCAGCCGTATATGTCCTGATCGTCATTTCAAGCATCAGATCGATAAGAGGTGTTAGGCCGATCGCGTATATAGCCATTCCGAAAGGATCACCTTGTGTTGTACCTTCCACAGATCTAATCTCGTAGCCACAAATTACAAACAGTCTTGCAGGCATCTGATAGCAATTCGTTACGTATCTCGCAAATATTGGACGTAGCATCTTGATATTGTGTGAGATTGATTTACGATTTATGTTGTTGAAAGCGTTTGCCGCTTCACCAATAGGACGGCTTCGGCATTTGCTCCTTCAAATATGTCACGCATTGAATTTATTACAGGTTCACTTCCAGCTGATTGACCTGAGCATATTTGAACATCACTGGTCATGTTGTGGTAGGTGGACCACGCAAGACACATTCAAGATTAGAATAATAGCACGTGGCATTTGACGTCAGTTGTTTTTATGATCCTCAATCGAACGCGAAGTTTGTTGGGGAAATATCGTTTTTTTAATATTTATTATTATTTATTATTATTTTATCGAGACCAGAGGGAAATTACAGTGTAACTCACTGATGTGGGCTCTCCATCAGGAATGTATACCTCAGATTTTAAGACAGAGAACTTGCACTTACTAGTCTGATAGGTGATTGTGGTCTTACTATGCAATTTTAAGCACTGGCTCATCACATCATATCATGTACAATGTCATTATAGCTTTTTTGTTGTTGCATACATTATTATCATAAGTGTTTATATCACACATTAACATTCAGTGCCGGGATTTGAACCACTACCAACTATCACCCTTGCATTACAAATCCACCGTCTTATGAAGTGAGATATACGCCCCCTATACATCCACATCTACATCTCGAGAACCAATAGGGATAACTGACGTGCTTTGTGGTCCGTGATACAGGTGTTGGGGTGACGCAACATTTCGGCTTAAATTTTATTTGGTACTGCGGCTATGACGTCAGCAAAATCTTTGATCGACGATATCTCTGCCACGGTTGATCGGAGCAAAATGATCCCATACATTTTTTGATCAGTTTTTCGAGCTCTATAACATGGGTACATTTTTGGTTTACAATACCCAAATTGAAATCTTCGTCACGGGGTACACACACTGAACGCAAGATTTCCTCACATCCTTTTCGAAATTAAAGCCATAAAAGACTTTTACGCGAGTAAAAAAAACTTAAATCTTAAAATAAATAACATTTAACGTGTGAAGGGCAGATAGTGTCTCAGTGCCTCAAGTTTAAACTCAATGGCTTGCACCATAATCTTCTAAGTTATTCGAGAGCAGCATTGGAAAGGTACGCCTGCTCGAATGACCGACCTACTTCGAAATTTATCGGAAAGTAAAGCAGTCCTTAATGCACGTCTCCAGTTTTACTCTTCACCATTGGTACCATGTTACTGTTATGATGTTCTGCCATGATTATTATTAGTGAAACCCTCATACTATTTCATAAGGGTTGTTCTTCGAGACGGGCGTTATTTGATAAGGGTTGCTCTACGTGGGTGTCATTAAATATTTTATGTCCCTCTCCCGAATTTCTGTTTAAAGGCCGTGTTTTGATGTATTTGGTATACCAAACCCGGTTTTTATATATTCTATCTCATGTGACTTTACACAGTCATTCACTTGATTCAGTAAAATTCTCTCTGAGCAACAAAGTTGAATGTACGACAAAACACGCTTTGTAAACAGAAATTCGGTAAAAGTTTATATACTATAGACTATTTAAAATATTGTAGTCAAAATCAGTTGATTGATTTAGGATAACGCTTTGATAAAAGGACATGTCGAGAATAATATTGACCCTCGTCTTCTGCTATTTCTGGATTTTATGTTTGGGAGCTCCTAAACAACCTACTGAAGATCTTAAACGACCTTTATTTAAAAGAATTATAAAAAAATTAATGAAAGAAGTCGCTATAGCTAATGGTTACGATGGTCTGGTAACTACATAAATTTCGATATATGTCATATAATATCATGGACAAATATCAAACAAAAAATAGAAAACTACTTCATTGACACAACTGATAATGAAATGAAAAGGTTAATTGAAGATATAGCTAATTCATACTACTCCATACTATGATGCTACTCCACACTATGATGCTGCATTATACCAAAATATGAAGTCAGAAGCAAATAAAAGTTATCATAAAAACAATACCGACATAAAAAAGAAAGCAGAAGGCTCCAAATTACAATATAAGAAAACTTATGATAATAAAAATACAGAAACCCATTAGGGCCATCGAAACTCCATACTTAATTCAAGGATACGATCTTCAGATAATTCTTCGATCTTAAGATAACTCTTCGACCTTCAGATAATTCTTCGATCTTAAGATAATTTTACGACCTTCAGATAATTCTTCGATCTGAAGATAGTTCTACGATCTTAAGATCTGAACATCATGAAACACGTGACTTCACTTCGTTCCAAGTAGTAGCTGACACAGCTATCGGCCAAAGTGCGATCCCCCAACGAACGGTGAGAGACAACAATATGGGTGTTACATACGCATAAACAGTCTGCGCATTCCTCCTTATTGATAGATCAGTACAAATTCGAACGTTACATAAAAAATAACAATACAAAGAGTTCAGACCTGGGGGAAATGATAACTCAATTCCAAGAGGAAGATGTTTTAGAGAAATGGTTTCTGGAAACTGTGGCGCCAAAAAAAGAAAAAATAGTGGCCGAATTTTATTAGAAAGTATGAGAAATTGTGAATTACGATGGGAGGGCTTTAATTCTTATTTTAATGTTACTGTATTATATTGCAACAAAGTACTTCTTGTGAGATTAGAAGTTGCTGATTTTCACAGCTGGTGTTTTGCACAATATACTATCATTTAACATGTGAAATTTGTCCAAAAGTTGTTCTCATTGAAGCTGTTTCGTAAATTGACATTTTGTATTAACTATCATACAATGGTTTGTTATTAATACCCATCAGACAGTTTCTTTCATACGTGACTTTTTCTCAAGTATTATAACTACGTAATGAAAATACTGAATCCCATTATGTAATAAACACTGTCCCCCATTTGGATGGAGTAAATTTAATTTGAAAATCTTGTTCTTACCTGTCATAACTACCAGAATATATTCTTTTTTTTTCAAGCAACTTTTGTTGATCATTTTCTACATGTGCGGTGGAGTGATTTTAAAAGTGGAAATTTGAAATTTGAGCCTTTTATAATATTGCACATATAATTTAAAATGCACTCATAATTCTTAAATATTTGACTTTAAGGCTTATGAAAAAGGCTTACATTAAATTTTAAAAAATTGTTCACTTCCCAACAAAATACTAAAAAACAGCGGTAGTTCAAAATGCAAAGAGATTTCAATAAAGGTATAATGGATGGATGTACTATCTCATCTTACCCATTCGAAATCAAATAAAAATGGTGTGAGTACGCTTTGATTGGTAAGAAATTCAAAATTAAGACCATTCCCACAACGTCGTTCCCAGTTTTTTTTTCCTTTTTGATGTATCAAAAAGGAAAGAAACATTTGGTGCGAGGTTGCGTTAAAAAGACAAATTGGATAGATTCCACTTCAGCCTCGATATTCAGGTTTTCTTCACCACACCTTACAAAAGACAATGAAAAGTTTCACAATGAGCGAAGTACCCGACAAGTACTCGACAGGTATTCTAGGATACATTTTAGTAACTTCTAAGTGGTCGATGATATATGAACCATATAGAAAAAACACGCAGAATCATTGAATTTTTGTTGTATTCAACAAGGAGTGTACTAATACCACTTGTTTAAAGGACGATATCAAATAGATTATATAAATACACCATTAACGATTTAAATTTGCTAAAAGTTATAAAATTAATTAAAAAGACAAATCTCTTGAAAACAATCCATCATCGGACAACTAGCCGGAAATCAGCTATTTTCCAAATAGCTCTCTGTATAATATGACTCTGTGCAGTCATAAGTATTTGGAGTGAAAGTCTCTCTTCGTGCTTCGAAATTCTGGTCAATCATTGCATGGTTTTCGTATATACTTTCATTTCCTATATCATCAGTGATTCGTACGTCATCATATAATGTTTCACCATTTTCAAACGCTCTCTGTGATTGGTCAATTTGATCTTCCTCACGACCAATCAAAACGTTTTCATATATCTCATTGTACTCATGATTATCGAGTTGATCCGTTTGAGTTGAGGCTGTTTTAAAGTACTTTAGACTGCGATCAACAGTAGGACATTCTTTTTCATTTTCAAACTCATAGAAAAACTTGCCATAGATCAAATGACGAATCTTCAATGGTTCTTTTTTATTATTATTTGCATCAACACCAGTTTCGTTATCAGATCCCTTACACGTCGAGCCTTCGCTACTATTTGATATTTGTGAATTCGCACGATATTTGGTCAAATGATTTTGATCACTCGTTTGCCGTGTATTTCGCATAAAATTCAAATTGTCCGATTTATAACACAAAGATCGGGTTTTCTTTACTTCTCGATCAACAGGGAGATGATTATCGCTTGTAGCAATATTTCGGGCTATTTCCGGCACACTACTACAAGTTCTCAGACGCACATCACCGTCAGCGGATTGGAAAACTACACCGTCGGAATGGTTACTTTCAAAACGGTTCATCCCGGTTATTTCGGTATCTATGATTTGTTCGGATTGATGAGCGTCGGATTCGAGAAGCCAGGACGCAGTCTTATTTTCCGAAATGAAATTGCTGGGTAGTCGGGGTGGTAGTGATTCCGTTTTTGCATGACTGGAAATAGGCGGCGGTATGTTCCTTTCTCTAAGCTCATTGCTTAGATCGTGAGAGGTAAAATTAGCGTCTTGGAAGAAATCTAAGGTGGACCCATGTCCTGCTTTGGCGTTTAAATATCGTTGCTAGAAACGATGAAATTACAAAAATGTTTCATTTTATTTATGAAATTAAACTCTTATGGAAAGTTAAGAAAAGAATAGATTTTTGAATAATCACCTTTGCTCTATCAACATCTGCTACCCAGACCTCTCTAGTCGCTTCGTCAACATCTAACATGAATGTAGTGGAGAGCAAGCCAAATTCATCAAGATAAACAAACACGAGCGAGCTGTCCGAAACTTCCGATCGGATGAGTTTGATTTTATCCAAATAGAAGAGCTGCTTGATGATGCGGAGCTTATTTGTGCTTTTCTTGTGTTTCGCAAGCAGGAAAACATCGGTAAAAAGAAACGCTTCAACGTTTGTTTCATGCTGAAAACAAAGACACATGATCAACGTTTGTTTCATGCTGAAGACAAAGACACATGAACAGAATCAGAAAACCTAGTGCGGAATAAACGTCATATACTTTAGAATAGCATCCCTTTTTAAAGTTACAGTAATCTTTATTTAACTGGAACGCCAAGCGACCGATAAATACCCTCAATTTATGAAAAGTGCGAATTATGGAGGCTGCTATTATTAGAGTTTCGAATGTATTTACTTACTTAGCTTTATCTTGGTCTTACTATTTTTATACATATTAGACATTATCATATATTATATATACCTGACGAAGAGAAATCAAAACGTTGTTAGTGTAAAAATGTATTTTTTTCTGACCTAATATAAACGTTATATCTGTTATATATGTTATATCATAATTAAGAGGAGCATACAAAAAACTCTTTAGAAAATATTCTCTCCAGACACAAAGGACTAAGGATAACAACGCTGCAAATTTTCAGTGGTAGTTAAGTTAAGAAAAAAAATGGCAAATACATTTCTGGAAAGAATGGTGGCAAAACTTTTCCCGAAATAAGTCTGAAAGTTTCTTTATCCAGAAAAGAAAAAAGAAATATATATACCTTGTTTTTCTTTTCCAATATTTTCATTGGTCCTGCTTTTAATATGCATCTTTGTTCTTCCCCTTGCAAGTTTGGAACATTCATTCGAAGGAACTCAATGGCTGTCTAAACATGTAAAGGTGACGAGAAAAATAGAGGTAAGTACAGTGAAACCTTATGTAGAAGCACATTCACCTTATATGCCTCTGTATAGCGGACACTCGGCCATTCCTTGGCACTACTAACCCTGCATCGGAAAACCTCTGAAAGGCAGACGCCTCTCTCTAAGACGGACAATCTTCAATTGCGCCAAGCTGTCCATTTTTATAGGCACTTTTTGGATAAAAATCATGTAAAAAGGCACCTCCTTGTTGTGTGTATTTCGAAGTTAAACTAGGTTAACGCAGTTTGTTGTACTTCGATAATGCAAAAGGGTCCAATCCCATCTGATACCTACCCATTTCACCTCCTCGTTGGCTGCTTCCATCGTACTGAAGTATTCAAATTTTTCCAAACATTGCTGAAGTTTTTCTTGTTCAAATCGTTTCCGCAACATTTGATTGATATTAGATATAAAACTTTCGACTTTATGCAGCTAGAAAACATTAGAAAAATCTTGAAATTTCAAATCTTGAAGATTTTGATTATTTAGTACACGGTCCGTCCGTTCTAAGCCGGACTTTACTGGCGACAATTACTAAGACGTCAATAAAAACCGGTGGAACATTGTCGGCAAGAAATTGGAAATCAAAGCGTAAGGACTTACAATTTCGTTTATTTTTTCAATCTCGATTTCATCTTTTGTTTCCTTCATTATCTTTCTTATCAACAAAGGATATCGAGTCAAACGCTTCATTGGTTCAGTCAGCAAGTCGACCAGCTTAAATCTCTGTGCTTCATTCAATCCTTCACACCACTATGAATGAAAAAGAAAACATAGTCTGATAGGTGTCCACCACCTGGTCAATCGGTTGATTCTTTATCAATCATGATTTCACATTGCTTATTAAATCAAAACTAAATCAATCAAAATGAATTACAGGACGTGTGGACAGACCTTGAGATATTCTTTGAAGTTTTTAGTGCTTTCAACTTTCCTCGTATCATTTGCATCTGATAATTCACGTAGATATTTCAAACAAGCATCTTGTTGGAGACAAAAGTCGATGTAGGGTCGAAAAAATTCCTGAAACTATAACGTATGTCAGGTGAAAACAAAAACATACTATGGAATACTTTACCTAGGATAATTTCGCCAGGAAAAATTTCCGTTATTTTGAAAACTTTTCGTCGTGGAAAATTTTCGTCACTTTTCCCCGACGTAATTATCCAGGATAAGGTAATCCTATCATTAAATGCGCGGCGATGGTGTAGTGGTTTGGTACCTTCGAGTGCGAACACTATGACCCGTGTTCCAGTCATGTCGCATATCAATAATCCACTCCGCTTCGCTTTTAAATGCAGTTTCAGCTCATTAGGAGTGTCATGGACTAACAAAACACCGGCATGGTTACAGGTTCGATGTGTCGCTGATACTAAATGTGTCGCTGGCAGCAAGTGAACTAGCAGCTGCAAGTCGGCGAGCGGGAGAGCCAACCTTTATGGATGTAAGCCCAAGGACTACCAATGCCTAGTTACTTATATACTTAATTAAGTTTTATCTCTGATTATACTATCTTGCGATTGACCTTTTTTATGGCAACTAGTAGGGTTTTGCACTGGTATAAAGACAGACAGATGTATATTTACCATGTCAAACGAATCTAATAATTGAGATGGTTTGATTGGGTATTTTGTGGTCCTGGCCCGATTTATCACCTTGATTAAATATCCATTCCACAACTTATCGTTGGTAAGAAGAATTTCGTTGACGTTAGCAAAGATGTTTCGTTCTTCGATATCAATAAGATCTCCCTCACTCTGAATGATTTTAAAGTATTGCTGAAAAACCTACAAGCAAGAAACAATAAATTCGTCGTTTTCTGTTTGCTGATAAAAATCCATATAATGTTTGGAAGAAAGCAAATCGTTCGAATGTGTCGAACATCAAAACGTTAAAATCGAAAACTAAAGCGTTAATACCTCGACTATCACTCTTAGATAACGAATATAATTTCTTTCCGTCGTCAAAAATTCCCATATTGCATGCTGTTGCATTTTTAATTTTCGTGGCATATAAACATCTTCTTTAACCACTTGATTCCAGGAATCCTCCAGGAAATAATATTTTTCCATATAATCCTTGTATTTGACATTTCCACTGGCGAATAGGATGCTTGCGTAATGAGTTAATCGATCGCTAAAAGTTCCGGACTAAAAGCAAGCACGATATTCTATAAACTATGTATTTCAATATTCAATCACTCAATCAATTTTCCATTCAGGACCAATATTCTGACTGTTTTTAATAATCTCAAGTACATGTTTCTGTGTTTTCTGATCCAGAACCTCAATGCAATTCCCCAGCAATCTCCCCTTATGCTAGTAGGGACATTAACCTTAATGTTTCTTTATGATCCAAATAAGTACTATATACTTATAAGTTTTAATTTTCCACAATGCTTCCTTTTTATACATCTGTGTCAATTTACTTATTTTTCTTTCTTAGCTTGGTGAAAAACCTTTGACGGATAAATTCTTAACTTCCTGATCATTATACCCAAATATGAGCCAATAGAATCAATTTCACCCTCACCAACAAACCCACCCACTCGCAATTTTCTCCCTTCATCAAAATTTGGATTGATGTCAGGTGACAATTGTAACCTTAATTAAGCAAATATTCACCTTTGACTTCTTCCTTTGATTCTAAAGAAAAAAAATCGAAAATATTAATCAACCAATCAAGAGAAATGTTAGTAAACGATTGTCATGACAATAACAAAATCACCATAACAACATAATGTTTAGACGATTTCATTAATTTGTCTATTTCAATAAACTGATTTAAATGTCGAAATCTACTAATACCATCTAAGGGGCTGATTACATGATCCCGGTTAGCCTGGATGAAATTTCATCCCACCTTGCCGAGGTCTTGGCTTCCTGGTCAAATCTTCATGAATTTCCCATCGCGATTACATGATTAAATTTTCATCCTGCCTATCTCTTAGGGCCTGATTATATGAGGCGGGTTGGCTCGGTGCTGGCTCGTTTACAACCCGGCACCAACTTGCTATTATATGGCAAAATTCAAACGAGCCGAAACCGAGCCAACTCGTTTACAACCCGGGAAAAAAATCAAGATGGCGCATTCATTAACTAAACAACGCATAAGAAATCAGCGAAGGTTGATTTTAATAAACACTTTTTTAGAGATGTCATCCAAGGTTTCATTGTTATGTTTACACAGAAAGTTAATGTTCCAAAATATTCTAAATTTTATGTTTTCCAAAGAAAACATCCTCAGAAAAAAGTTGCTTATGAGAAAACACCAGAGAAAAAGTAGAAAAAAGAGACAAATTTGATTTAGAAAGTGTCATACAGATAAGTGGTGGGTGGATATGATGTTGGCTGTTGGACCAACAGAAGATTTATGGAAAAGAATTTTAGACTTTCTTGGACTTTCTCTCCAAATCACAGGGCATTGATTGTCAGTAGAAAAAAAAGTTGCGGCAGTATTGTATTTTTTAAAAGATACAGGTTCAATGACGATGACGATGTCCATTTGAATTTATTTTCGCTCATTTTCCTTTTTTCTTCAACAGAAAGGACTGCTGCTCTTCCAGCTAGTGTATGTGTTGGTTGTCATTTACTGCATATTCAGCTCGTCTACCATTCGCATGCGCCAACCCGTTTCTGTCCCGGGATAAGCTATTATATGGCCGAGTCAGCTCGCCTAAAGCGCGCTGACCCGGGTTGAGAAAACGAGCTAGCTCGGCAAGTCAAGTGAGCCAACCCGTTTTCAACCCGCCTCATATAATCGAATCGTCCTAATCGTCCTTGTAGAACTATTTTCTGCAACAGCCGGGTTGTGTTTAAATAGATTTCCCTTTAAACGAGCCAGCACCGGGTCAACCCGCCTCATATAATCAGCCCCTTAATAGCCGAGATCTCGGTTAGGCGGGATGAAATTTTCCAATGTAATCGCTTCGTCCCGGTCAACCGGGACAAGTTTGAGGTTTGAGCATGCGTAGTTTGTCAAAAATTCAAAACACAAAGGGTTAGTTTTTTCCCGTCCCGCCTAAACGGGATGAAAATTTTGCATGTAACACCGAGTTGAAATTCATCTCGGCAAACCGGGATCATGTAATCAGCCCCTAAACTTTAAAAATCTTTTAAATTCTACTTTAGGAAATAGTATTTTGGCAGATAAATTCAAATGTTCAAATCGAATCGCTCACCAAAAGTTTTAAACGCGCTGACAAGAGTAACATCGGCAAAAGTAACGAGTCCATAACAATGTTTTTCTTTTCCGAAGCCATATTCAACCATAACATGAAATTGACAAGAACCAAGTATGAAATAAATTTTCTAATTTTTTAATCATATCGACGCAAACAGTAAAACAACTTCTTATCACGAATTGAATCATGAATTTATAAATTGATAAAGGAAGTGGAAAAAGTCAAAACAAAAAAAATTGAGATTCTCAAAAAAGATCCTTTTATCTGTTTTTATCAGAAATATCCTCTGTTGGCCGAAATATACAAATCATAATTCCATTTTCATAGAAGCGTTAGATCATTACAATTATCTTTACGTCAATGTGTCGCTATAAATAACCCAACATGTGCTTAATGTTGGATCGAGGCGTACGACAGATTATTGACGTATGAGTGTTTTAATTTGCGATATGAGGTTGTCCGCAAGTTATCATCACATTCGTGTTTTGGGAAATTCAAATTGTAAATTTAATATAGATTTTATGGACTTTTTGTAACCTTTTAATACCGGATAAATGTTAGGGATTTTAAGAAAAAAATGTTTGATTTGAGTAATTCGGTTGAAATCAGTGAGACCAACAAGTTTTATTAGAAAGAAAATTATATTCACCCTGCATGTTTTTTGTAAGAAATCCATTTATAATAAATTCAGTGTCTAAACAAAAATCATACTCTTCCTTGACACTCGAGTAAAGATATGAAACAAAGCATACAAAGGTGAACCCTCATTATCTCAAATTCAGAAAAGATCAGACTTTGTTTGACATAGAAAGATAGTATCATACTATCATACTTTGTGGTCGTTTTTATGAGGAGGTGGCCGTTTATACTCAAACAAGTTTTTAACATTTTATGCTTGCACCATTTTAAGAGATTCATATTCTAGTAAACATTCGATATTTGAATTAGGGGGGAAATGTAGGTGGAAAAGTCATTCAAACAACACCCTATGTAAAATATAAATAAGTGGGTCCTGCTAAATTTACTTGTAACAAAATTTGAAAGTGATTGTTGCAGCTACACAAAGAACTTATGTATTCGCTAGTTATCTTAAAACAACAGTGAAAGTGGCGCACCTTTTTATTACAAATTGCGGCAAAGTTTATTACAAATTGCGACACAACATATTGCATCAAAATTCATAATACTGCTCCTGTAGGTCTATAATTGCTGCGTTCTTTGATGCTCGAACATGATCTTCAACGAAATCAAAGCATGGCCGATTAGCGCAGGGAAAAACACAATGACAAGTTTTGAATTACTTTTTTTATTACTTGGCTCTTTAAGAATGCTTAGATGTTCAGTGAGAATTTTGATTTTTTAAATGTTTTTTTGCGAAACATTCTACCGGTTTATCCTAAACTTCCAGAAAATATTAATAAATGCAAAAATAGCTTGGCTGCAGCCTTTTGGGAAAACACCAATAAACATGCAAGAAATTTCTAAATTGCAAAATAAAATAAAAAACAAACAAACGGAAAATGTGACATTTCAACAAATGTCTTTAAAGGCCGATCTCCAGTTGTGCGTACGTCCGCTTGGCGCCGCTCGGCCAATTAATTTGAATCTCCAGTTAATAAAGAAATTCGCGATGTTGAGCATTTCTTTGGGATTGTTCACAAATGACGTCAACCATTTTTTCAAGATTTTTGACCCCCACCCCCTCCCCACTCCGTCAACTTTGCACAAGTGGAGGTCGGCCTTTAGAAACACAAGTTGTTATGAGCGGATATAAAGAAGGTCGGTCAATTGTTAAGTGTATGTGGAAGAAACAGATTATAATGATTGAATGTTACAGGAAAAAACTATGACGTAATGGAAAGTAAGAAAATCTTTAAAACAAATGATATTTGATAGATTTCCACTTTCACGCGACATGTTCAAGATTCCTTTCACGGTTGCGTCAGTTTTTTTCTCTACAATACTATACTATAACATATTAGAGACAAACACAAAACAGAATTACCGGAAAAAGTCTCCTCAGCTCTTTCAAAAGTCGTTTTCGTTCTTCGTTCACCGATAAATATTCCTCGCTACGAGCACGAAACATTCGTCGGGTTAAAGAACTAGTTGGCGTGGATATTGCAAACATGTTTTTTTTTTTCGTTTTTGTTCAAATCTACACAATTAGATATTTGTTCACTGGAAATGTAATTTGATTTATAAGTTTTTCTTAGATACTATCATTTCGAATTTTACAGTTTCTTTATCTTTCACGTGGAATTCTATTCTACTCGTGTTTCGTCGATCAGTGTTGATATTTACACACGTGTCTTTAAATCAATTCTATAGCAACAATCGCCCTTAACTAGACTATAATCTTATACAAAACAATCAAAATTTCCAAAGAAAAACCCAATTATCCCCAAGTAAGTCCCCTACTTGAGTTTCAATGAGTACACAGGGAACTTTATACACCGTGTACTGGAAACAAATGCAGTGGTATTTGCGACGTTTGTGGTATTTGCGACGTGTGTGAATTATACCTTTGGAAACTATTTAGTTTGGCTAAGGAACAAAATCATTTCTCTTTGCTCTTCACTCGATTTCAATCTCTTTAAGCCTTATTTCATATGCATGGAAGTCATAACCTGGTCAAACATTACATATACATCATAGAGACAGTCATGCTAATGTAACATAAATATAAATATCA
The DNA here is from genome assembly GCA_027922465.2 of Turritopsis dohrnii. NCBI lineage: Eukaryota > Metazoa > Cnidaria > Hydrozoa > Anthoathecata > Oceaniidae > Turritopsis > Turritopsis dohrnii. The sequence goes on along the minus strand of BQMF02000238.1, from coordinate 282,493 downwards.
AATTTTATAGTTTTACAACATCCCAGTAAGGTTTTTATGAAACGTGCTGTCAACATATCAACATTGAAATTGAAACATTCTCCTCAATAAACGTCCTCATAATATTCTCCATACCAAACAACTTCAAGTTAAAGCATGAAAAAAATCCATGAAAACATTTGTTCACGATTCAACATTTCCCTTTTCTTTATTTTTTTTTTCTTTTTAATATTTTTCTCCAAAAGTAAATATTCTCTTCTAAATCTTCGAAAATAATTTATTAATGACTTTTGAAAAACAAAACAAAATATAATACTATAAAACATTATAAAGCTTTATATTGGATTGCAAAAAATAGCTGAACACGGCAAAGAGAAATCATAACATTTTCCCCTGCGTGTAATTGGCACTCCCCCACAGAGATTTTTGATGATTAGTTCTTCAGTATCCCCATTTATATACATTAAAGATTTAAACTGTGTCAGTCGACAAATTTCACAAACCAACCTACTTCATTCGCTTTCATTCTTGACAGGGAATATCAACTCTATCGAAGAATCCGTAACGGAATTCGTAAATAATAACGGCAAAGAGCCGATAAATTGCAGTTTCCAATTAACGTTTAATAAGACGTCAAACGTAACACTTGAATTAATTAGTTTCGAATTATTACTAATGAAGAGCAATTTGTTTGTTTGATACTAAGTTTCTTTTGTTATGACTTAACGGAGAACATCTAAACTTTTGGCGCAAAACCAAAATTATGAATGATTTGTGTGATATTCGTTTCATGAGGAAGCGAAATTGAAACCTTTTGCAAATTCTTTCTGGACAAAAAATCATCTTTGAAAAACAAAAGCAACAGACTTGACACTATATTTTGTGGTTGCATGTAAGCGAGGCAACGCTAAACAACACGGCCTTTATAAAGCGCTGGCACTTCTGACATACCACAAAAGTGGGACCTGGGACGAGTTCCATATCTTTAACTTCATTTCCCCTGTAGTCACGATGCATGTTGTCCTGAGTTTGGATGTGATCATTAAAACATTCTCAAATTTTTTTATTTCTTGGCCTGGCTATCAATCTTGGAATTCATGCGAGAGGTCGGGCTTCAATTCCCTTCAAATTAGTAAATACGCATATGCCGTCACTCGGTGTTGCTTTTTTCGCCTGTTCAAATAAATTCGTTGAATGGGCTCTTCCGACATTAAGTTGTACAAACACAAAAAAAAAAAACATAAAATGAAGAAAAGCTACTACTCATACCTTAAAACTCATCTTTTTATAAGTTGGTGAAGGTGTACTGCCGTTCGTTGAATGTTTCTAAATTACATAATAATGGTCATGAGTAGAAATCTCAACAGTTGATTCAAAGATCTTCCGTATTAGTTGTGTGTAATGCAATAAAGGCGTTTTCTTCAAGATTGCAATAATAATAAGAAAATATACGCATACATCATAGTACATTTCAACAGAATAGAAGAGAAGTGGAGGGTGCAGGCTGGAAAGATTTTCGTACCTTTGGCTTCATGATTATCTGATTTAGCGTGTTTAGTATGCGTGAAAGTGAAAAATGCGAATTTTTAAAAATTTGTTCTCATTGCATTCTGGTTGTTGTGTGATGCATTAATAGAGAGAATTGAATTATGGGAGCAGTAAATTGCATGAAATAAAAAGATTTTATTGTAAAACTGACTGATGCGAACAGTACATCAGTAGTTTTTTTGTTTACTACTCTCCCAACCCAAGCTAGTCTCCGAAAACCCACATACTCTCATCTTAGTAATGACGTCACATCTTACGCTCATTAAATAGTGTATTATTACTAGACTATTTAATAGCAAGATGTGAGGTTTTTGATAGGGATCGTCTTATTCAAGTAAGACAACGCTTAACTGGATGCGGCCTTCGTTTGACTAGATTTGTAAGAGCATTTTAGTACCTGCGTAACTTCTTTTGTAGCAAACATCCCTTCTAGTCTGTCAGTGATCACTTCAGATGATGGGGGGAGATCACCATTGGAAAATCTCTACACAAGAGAATAAGATAAAGGTTGGATTCAGAGTGCGAAGTGGAAAAATTATTAATGTTTATGTGTTTTATGCAAGAGTAATTAAATATGAGAAATATGAGAAAATTAATATGCCAGGTTGGGATTTTAATGAAACGTGTAAAATTCATTTCATCAAAAGGTCTACATTATCTGAAGTAGTTTACTTAAATGTAACTTAATGTTGTATAATTTACACCAAATAGATTGATCCAAAAATAAAACTGACTTGTCAACCTCGTTCCCAGGAATTTAAGCCACACTCTTAGGAATAAAATCGGAACAAAACTACTTTGAGTTACATTACCAACGTTCACAGGAGAGCTTCAATCAAACATAATACAAGTTTCTGCAATTTGATTAGCTCAGTGAAAATGTCTGGATTGTATGTGAGTGAATGAGATTGCGGAACGTTTTAATATTTTCTCACTAGAGGAGATCCAATTTAAGTGATGATATGAATAAAGTCACGGGGAGGTAGAAACCCCTGGAATCTAAGTCGTCCGAGAAAAAAACAATGCTAAGTTTTATCTACATTTTAGCATTGCTCATTCTTTGACAAAAGTAAATGTATTTTAGGTTGAATGGATGACAATGACAGTATATGTGTTTTTATTTAAAGGACATGAAGTGGTGTTTATATTTCAATTACTCTTGCTTAAATTTTTATTATAAAAGTAAAATACGAATATGAGTGTTAGAAGAAACGACGATTACCTGGTCACAAAAAGAAAAAAACATTCCAGCGGTTGTTGAGTCAGCAGTGACACTTATATATACATTTATTTACTTGCTTATATATATATATTCATTTATTTACTTTGAAAATGTGACCTTACCTTGGAGATGCTGCGTTTTTTCTCCTTGCGTGAATGAACCCTTTGCGGTCGTGTCCCCTCATCACACATCACTACCTGAAAGTTGAGTTTACACGACATCACTACCTGAAAGTTGAGTTTACACGATAATTTCTAAATTGCTAGATTTCTAAATTTCCTTTACAGGGGCGAAGAGTGGAGATTGGCTGCCTAAAATGAACCGTGGAATTTTTAAGCATTCTTAGTTTCAAAATGAGGACTCTCTACCTGGGATGGACTTAGTATGTACCATTCTCAATAAATCCAGCAAATGCAATTACATTCTGGTAGCAATGGTTATAATGATAAAACAGTGTAAGTTTTTATGTCATAATAATAGCACTGAGCACGTGTAAATTACGACTTTTTCAAATCTGAAAGGAAAATGTAGAAACTACATTTTACTTTCTCGTCGCTGTCTGACACGCATTGCGTATCGTTTCTGCTGCGCAAGTGTAATAACGGGCATAGAGGGCATTTTCCGCCCCGTGGAAATTCAACTTAAAAAAAACATAATACTGTGCATTACACAAATGGTGGAAACGATTAGATAATTTTGATCATTTTCAAAATCATTTTCTGAAACAATGAAACTGATGAATATTTTTTAAGTTTTTGATCTTTTATATGAGGATTTTGGCGCTTTGGGTGCATTTATCAAACAGGGGAAAAGTTCAGAATAATGTAGCAAATCGGGAAATTTTTATATGAAAAGTTCACCTTTAGTTCACAACGTTTGGTTTAAGTTATAAAGGCTCCTACTTCGACTGTAGTTTCCTGGTGTGCCTTTTTATATTTCAAAAAGAGAAAATCAAAATGAACTATTGAATTATTCACGTAAGGGAAAAATATTAGCAATAGGCAATATCATTTAAATATAATGAACTGCTATGAGGGTTTCAGTGGTCAGCAGTTTAAATGCCCTCATTTATAACAAATAAAAATGGGTCTGGTAACGAACTATTATGAAAACAGAAAACAAATGATCGTATGATGTTAAACAGGTTGGCTGCTTTATTGTTTAATTGTTCAAGAAAATTTGGGCTCAAACTGTTCTTAGTTTTTGTACCAACGATTTGTGCCTAAAGTTGTTCTCATATCTCTGTTCTCATTTTATTCTTATTTTTTGGCCAAATCTGAGGCTCGTGTTCTTATAAAACTGTTCTTATAAAAAGAAAAGTGTGTAGAATATTGGACACTTACAGACTTTTTTTGCAACAGTTCATTATCTTTAAAAGGTTAAAATCTACATGTTGAACGCTATGAGTTGTATCAATGTAATTTGTATGAGTAATATTGTGCAGACGACACGTACAATGTTTATAATTTCCTTTCATTTGTTGGAAAGTGCAAACCGCTCTTCCGATCATTAATATTGGTATATGAATATTGACTTAAAATTTATTTTCAGGATACCAAATTCTGCGTCATGGTTGTTCTTCCGACACACAACCCAGCTTTAATCCAATCAATCCCATAACAAATAAATCTCAAAGTATGAACAATACTGGTTTGATGACAAAATCTCCTTTCAATAAGTGATATGAAAAAACGTTACAACCCTTACGTTAACCCACATTACCCACTTTTAAACGTTATGTTCTTTCAAGGCAATGATTTTGCTCAAGTTTGCCAGGAATTATAAGCTATGGACACCTGTCGACTATTTCTGAATAAATGTCTGAAATCGAGCCAGGGTACAATAACTTATAAAACAATGCAAATAACCCTTTAATCTATCATTGCGCAATTTTGCCGAAAATAGTCACCTCTATAGCTGCAGATGATGTTTGAAAATGTCATAGCTTTTTATAACAAGACGTATTATTGAGAAATCGTTACATTTCAAGGAGAAAGCGTGTATCAGATGGACTTGAGAACAAATATTACAAGAATACAAGAATCAGATTTTGTAGATAAATAAATAGGGATAAATAGGGATAGCTCTTGGAAAGGGATAGCTAAAGTCCAACATAAAATTAATTTCACTTCTTAAAAAGAATCATTGACCATAGGCTGGCAACATGCATAGGCTGACAACATGCTTATAGGCTGAAAACACACTTGCAAATTACAATAGTCAGCATTGAGATTGATTAAACTGTTTTTTTTTTCTTGGTCATCAATAATAATGAATTACCTTCGATCGATGGCTTTACAACTTTGCATGGATTTTTAAAACAAACTTCTTAATCGAGCGCATTTAAAACATTTAAAAAGCTATCTTCAGTAATAAAAGACATCAAATGATCTCAATTACCCAACCATATGTACTACATCTTTTCTTATTATAAATCTAGAAAGTTAAGGTAATACTCGATATTAGCAAGAAGTAGCTTTATCAGAAATATAATGTATTGTTCTCTGATGATATCACGTTTCCCTTACGTAATTTGTTTATAAAAACTCTTCTGTACCAATAGTAACATATCATCTCTTTTCATTATATATCCATCAAAACTCAGTAAAAAAAAACAACAACTTTTTTACTCAATATTTTGTCAAATCTGACATATGAATATTTAGAATTTCAATAGATTACCGACATTTTATTATTGGCTATTACAAGACAAAGAATACAACGATTAGCTGACATTTAATGGTGACTGCACATGACACAAGGCCTTCGTGTAAATCCAAATCTGCAGATTAGTTTAAAGGCTGATTTTCATTAGGCCAATATTTTTGCCAAAACATTTTTCTCGAAGAACTTTCAATTTCCATAGAAACAGGTGACAACTATCAAAACAAACATGGCATTCTCTCATTTTTAAGGATAAAATTTTTTCTCTTTAACATCAAAAGTATATTTCATGAGCAAAGGAAATCCTTCCATCCTTTAATTCTAAAACGATTATGCACTCCTCCACTGTTTAAATGTTCGACTGATAAGGAATCTTAGAAGTGATGATGATTTGATCTACGGAGAAGTGCTATTAAGTCGACTTTGAATAGTGTTGTTACTTCAGGGATGGCTTAAAGTCTCACATTTTCTGTGAAGGAAATATTAGAGAATACGTAGGGGAAACATTTAATGACCGGCGTACACGACTGTCGTACAACTTCGAAGAAAAACATGGACAGGATTCTCTCTGAACTCCCAAACAAACCCGGAAACGGAAAAACGGAAATATAGGAAAGAAATCTTATTGTTTATAGTTTCAGCGCAGAAATCGAAAGTTTAATGGAAAATCCTTCATTTACCTGTTGGTAGCCATATTTCCTTGTGACGTCCAGTACACGGCTTTGGTACCTCTTTTGGAAATCAAAGTCAAACCGGTGAAAATGGACTAGTAATGTCGGACAGGAACTTTTTCCGATCTCCTGAAAGTTTTTTAAGCTGAGATCCGTCTAAACATGAAATTGTTTTTTCTGTAATCACCGATTTTTTAGGTTGACTTGTTTTCTTGGTAAACAAACACTTACACTCTGTGGTTAGGATAACGTTATAAGACTTCTTTTAGGTTTGAAAAACGTGTGTGAAATGTTAAGTTTGCTTTGATATTGAATTTTTGTTTCACGGTAGAGTAATTAGATAAAAAAAACTACTACTTCAAGTTAGATTGCAAAAAAAAGAAAGAACAACAAATAAATGAATAAATAAATAAATAAATAAACAAAACATATTGCGCAGTTTCGGGTGAGTTGAAAGGTCATAGGTCAAAACCACTCTGGCGTGATCACATGTACTGAAAGAGGAGGCGTCAATTACCTTCCTAACTAAACGCTCTTCTCTCAAATGAATGGAGGAATAATTTTAAAGAAAATGTCGTGTATTCAGTGCAGGTTAGTCGCTCATTCCGAAAGTAACAAGATGGCGTATTCAGTTCAAGCTGGTCGTTCATTCCGAGAGTAAAAAGAAAACAAAATAAAGCGGAAAAAAATGTCAAAACAATTACGTCATGATAATGTCTTGTGGTTTGTTTTCATAAGCAACATATCATGGCAAAAGATGAACGTCGACAACCGATGAACTAAGCCTAACGGTTGGAATTCAATCTTGCAGACGTAAGAATTGAAGGCTTTTAATTAAAAGTAGAATTTGTACAAAGATATAAAAAGTGGGAAAAAACGAAACTTAGCAGATTATCACCATGGAGACCTCACCCGTGTCAACTTTCTTATGAAAGTATTAGAAGGAAACTCATTACAACTAATTATGATATTGTTTTTCCACAATATACACTAAGATGGAGGGTCTTTTTAAGCCAGAAATGTCCGCTTCGTAAGCATTTAACATTATACATAGCTAAAGAATTTCAGTTTTTGAGATAAATGAACTGTGTATGTGTGTGTCGTTTTAAGATCTTAAACAGACATTTGTTGGATAGTCCTACTTGAACGAGCAAGTATGATATCAGACACAATTGAGCTGTTGTCCGACTTGGAATCTGGAAAAATTCACGATAAAGATGAAAGTTCAAACCGAAATCAGGTAAGCCTTATACTTCCTCATGAATTATTCCCACCAACAAAAGGTTGCTGTTCATTTATGTTATAAATATATTATTGCATTATCTCAAAACGTAAAGGATGAACTTGGAGCTATTTCTTGAGCTATCACAGCAATAAAACACATGGATTCATAAGATGAGGTCATCTCAACCTTGAACCAGCCTCTAGACAAACCTCTATTCTAGCCTCAGAATATACCTCTGTTTTAGCCTCAGAGTATACCTCTGCTTTAGCCTCCGAACATACCTTTGTTTCAATCTTCAAATAAACCTCTTTCTCAGCTTTCAAAAAAAAAAAAAAATAGGATTGAGAATATTAAGATCAAGATTAAGTATTTGCCGGATTTTCCTGTCGAATCATGAAATTTCGATGACGGCGATGGTTTATAGGGCAAGCTTCTGTTTTTATCTAAGTGTTTGCGACAGTAAGTTTTAGTTTGATTTAAAAGGTTTATTTTCTTCCTTTTTTTCAATTTTTCGATTACATCTTTTTCACTTTCCTGCTCAAAATGTGATAAAGCTTAAGTCTCTACTGTACTATCAAATTTGTTTCTAATCACTTTGCTATGTGTTTAAATAATAAACATTGCTATAGTAAAAAATACAATTATTAGACCCGAAATTGGCTCAAAAAAGTCATAGCCTGATCACTAATACATTGTTACTGCAAACCGAAATTTCTATTTAAACATTGTGTTGATGTCTGAGTATCATTTTTCTTTCCGTTTCCATGCATGTTGTTGTTTTGTTAGTTATATATCATTATTACTTAGAAATATTCATTCTTCTTTCCTCACCGTAGAGGGATAATAAAGTAATTATAATCTAAGGCTATAATTGCTAAAACAAAAATTCGATATGATGATATGTCATTATATATTATCTATATCATAAGATATTATACCATTATCTCATTATATACACTTTACCATTATGAATCTGTCATTTACCTATTTTTATGCAGGTGACAAAACCTTATGTAAGATGTGCGTCATATGTGACAGACACCGTGTACGACTACAATGGTTATGCCTGGTTTGCCGCAATATGTTGCTTCTGTCCCGTGGGATGGCTTGCAGTTCGCAAATCTCGCCAGGTTAAAATAATTTTTTTATATTGGTTTGTAGGCAAAAATATTTCTCCACTTATGTTGTTGCAAGAATCCAAACGTACATTTTAGTTTTGAGTTGGTCATGTTTCATTTTCACTAGCGAAATGAACATTGTAACAATTTTAATTTTCATTGCATAAGAAATTGACCAGTTCACCTTCTTTTACTTGCAGTTCATCTGCTTTTCATGGATAGTTTTTAGTTTCGAGGTTTCCATTCTTTCGACTGACTATTCTTCCTACACAGACTGTATTATGTTATGACAATTAACAGTGAGGGCACAGTTCACTACTAATGTCCCCGGGATGGATTAGAACCCACAACAATCCGAACGGGAGTTTTACGCCTTACCCCCTAGGCCTAGATCACGGCTCCACAAAGTATCCCGTGCTTTAACCTTTTATTGAAGTCTTTTTGGCGATCTTTTCCCCTTATTTAACTAGCGAACAGGGTAACAGAACATTTTTCGCTCATTAGGTAACTAGGGTCCAAAAGTGCAATTTTCAGAGTACAAACTTCTTCGTTAAGTTCTCAAGGTCAAGTGTCACTTTACGTCATTAACAAAAAGTAGAAAAAGCGTCATCATGAAGTCCAAAATAATGTTATATTTTATCTCATGATTTAGACGAAAAAAGCGATCGAAGCAAATGATTACTATAAAGCCGAACAACTTGCCGAGCAAACTCGACAATACTCTTTATGCTCAACCGTGATTGGTGTTTTAATGATTGCTGTGACGATTTTGGTACTGGTAACCTTGAATATACAATAGGCAGCGCAGAAAAAGATACTTGAAATACCCCTATAAGAAGATGATGGTATCTGAGATGCTACGCTGATTCAAACTATATGGCTGAAGCCAATCGATGGTTCACTAACGAAAGTACTCTTGACATAAGAAATCGATTGAAAATAACAAGTGATGATATGTTCAAGGAAAGTGGAGTGAAAGGAAAAGAAAAGAATGATGAACAAGCACATGATAAAACGTACATTAGATGTGACGTGGAAATACCATTGTGCTTTAGTATAGAAATGTATTCTTGACCATAGCCTGATGTTTAATGCTTCGGTTGTGGAAAGAAGAAATTGCGTGGATCATATGTGACGATTTTTAGTAGAAGAAGTAACAGCTATAATTTTACGCTATGCTTATTCAACATTCACAACAAAAATTCACCTATATTTCACTTTTAGCATAACCTTGAACCCCTTGTTTAATGGATGTTCAATGGATTAATCTTGCTTCAATTTAAAAACAAGTGAGTAACCATGAAGAAACAAAGTAGGTTAATCCATCATCATCAGTAATCAACACTTAAAACAAGGTTCGGACGTAAGCACGCTTCAAACACTGTTTTTTATTGACATAAACAGCAACGTGATAAAAAGGTCCTGGTATACAACCAATACATCGATCTTCATTTTTAATGTCAATAATCTTAATCACCCCCTAGTGAGTTTATATAAATAATTACTATGTCATAAAGTCACACAATCAGCAAAACAATAAAACATATAAAAACGAAGTAAGTTGTTGTGACTAGGTCAAAACGCGGAGATCAGGAAAAGCGCATTACAGGATTGGTTTGGATCCTATGCTAAGTCAGCATTATTCCTTAAATTTGGATGGATTATAAGTTTCCAAAAAAATAAAATAAAAATAGAATAAACAGCAACAAGTAGAAATTAAAAACTTTGGATGATTCGGTATCAGTCTTAGTCTTACCTTTCCTGGAAACAAATCTCAAACGCTCTCTGCAATAAAACGACTATATTTCAAATAAGACATTCGGTTCAGTTCTCAACAATTTTCTTATGAGCTTCATTCATCTGTAATAAGAGGAATTTTTTTTGTTCACAAAAGTATTAAATAAGATTTAGAATTGTTTTATTACTGTTTGAACTTTTTTTGTCTGAAAAACAGTTAAAATTACATTGCGGTTTTAACTCGCGATTGTGTTTAATGGCGTTTCCATTGTTGCTCATTAAACCAAATCGATCCAATTGATAAGTTTGCCACACTTTACTTTAGAGCGTGTACTTTTTGATTTCCGCTTAGTCAAGCTTTAGTTCTTTAACATAAGATACTTAAGAGAAACATCAGATATCGTGAAAATAAAAAACATGTTGCGTTTTACTACGAAGGTACACTCAATACCTCTTCAACAGATGATCAAGGCATACTTGCTGCCATCATACTTTAAAAGCTGGGATGTTTCTGGCTCTGGTGATTTGAAGCCTACCGTACAAGTGCGAGAAGAATTATTTCACGATCTTTCTGATGTGGCTGACAGCAGAGAAAGTTTTATTAGCTTGAACGCTACCAATGACGGTGTGTTTTTGAATAAGCATTCAACACACATCAAGAATACTTGACTAGAGTGATAGATCCATTTCTTGCGACTGAAGAACGCAAATGAAATCAACAGCAATATTGAATGATTTACAAGAAAATAACTAATTTTGCTAAACATATAAAGCCGAGCGTTTATTTTATCTGACTTATGGGGTGATACTATCAATTCTCTGTTTTTGGCTGAAGCAGAAAAACGATTTTGTCGAGATTTGTATTTTACAGATGCAATACCACAACATGTAATTGTTGGTGTAAATACAATGATGTCTGCAACTGGATATAGATTAATGAAAGTCACTTCAATTGCTCAGGGTGGTGCTATCATGAGATTTAGTAAGATGGTCACATGAGTTATGTAAACTGCTTACTCATGTTCCAAGAGATAGTTATACATGATAAGACTTCGGCTGACTCTTCCCCACTCCCAACCTATGAAATGTTCATTCATTTGCTTACAGTGACGAAATTTAAAACTGTATCTTTCTTACAAAGGAAGGTAACTTTGCAGGATTGCTACCATTGATCGGAGAGTAGCTCTTTATATTTGCTGTAGTATTTTTTATTTTCTGTGTGAACGGATTTGCGTCATGATTTTGTTTTTCATAAAGCTAAAAGCATGCTAAAGTCTGGTTCAGACCTGTACCACGATTACGACACAATTAAAATTAATCGTCGCAATTCCCAATCGGCAGGTGTGAACACTCAAGTATTTCATTAGTACTTATCAGTAATTTTTGATATTTTATCGTCGTAATCGACAGGCGTTTACAACGATTTGACTGATTACAAAACTGTTCAAATTCGAGGATTATGACGATTACATTGAATTTAAATTGTCGTTATCGTCGTAATCGCCAGTCTCAACCAGGCTTAAATGTGGATTTATAATAGCTATAAAAGAGTTCTGGTTCAGTTAACTGACGGTATTCGTCGGCTATCGTTATTGTTATTGGCATTGGGATTGATATGTTAGAATGATTGTTCACCCTAATGAAAGATAAGGAAAGATTTTGTATTAATATGTGATACTAAACATTTTGCAGTCTTTTTAAATGGTAATGTTAAGATCCTTCTTGGATGAATGTGTAGATGTCTCATCCAAATTCCTACTGGTAGATTTAAATAAAGACCTATTTCTATTTTTAATGAATTTGCAAATCTTCCAAGAAGGATTCTTTAGGGATAATAACTTTGCTTGGAAAATGATATGCATTCGAAACTGCCAGGTTAGTTGGACCACCAAAGAGTTGAAAGTCGTCAGTTAAGTTGCAAATGTTTAATACAGTTACTCTATACAATGCCCTACACATGCCAGGGTAAAAAAAATCGCTATTATCCAACTACAGGCAGAAAAAAGATTTCATAATAAACTTTTAAGAGTTTTTTCGACTTTTATGCAAGTATATATGTTATTACTGTATTACGTCAAATTTGCGTCTTTTTACCTTTTCGTCTTTAGGAAGCAAAATCAATCAATCAAATACCTAGATATTTCTCAAATTCGATATAAGCTTATACAGCATCGTTATGCTCTATCATAAACTTAACACAACTGAAACTTACGTGGTATTCCTTGTCCACTTTTAGCCATATTTGATATAATGTGTTTTTCATCTGCTGTCAGCAGTCACTTAATACATTGAAGTATTTCCAAGTGGAGATTATGAACTTTCAGTTTCGTATAACATACATCAACAACGTTGACTTTAATAATTGTTTGAAAAAATGAATGTAATGTAAACCAAGTTGAACGGTCACTGCGCCATCATTACACCATCATTGCGCCATCATTGACGACGTCTTGAAGCTGGTCAATCAATGTTTTATTTTGTCCATCTTGTTATAGCATTATTGTTGTGACCAAATAAGATGTTCATGGTGTCTTTTAATGGAAGTACTATTAACATCGATCAAATGAATCATTTATATAGGGGAAAAGGTCGAAATTTTGACACTCTTAATGCATCGAGTTAAGGGCCCAGCGTACGTTTCAAAAGTGATTTTTTTTTCAAACTTTTTTTTTGACAGATGTCGCCATTAGGTTATTATTACACTACCTTAAAGTTTAAAGTTTAAATTTTTTCCCACTAATTGTGAAGAATCGACACAACCAAAAAACCATTTCAAAAACCTTTTTCTGCGGGAGTTGGAGCTTAAAGAAGCAAACAAACAAGAACATTTATTGCTCTACACGAACTCACAAAATATTTTTACTGACAGGACACATGGCCTTACAATCTGACATTCTGCCTAATGTTTATTTTCTCAATGGAATCTTGTAGAGGAGGCCTCAGACTATCAAAATCTGTCAGGTGACTTTTTTGGAAATGCCTGTATGTCACGTGATTGATGACGTCATAATTCACAGTGAGTAAACATTTTATCTTCTCAAAAGTCATATTATTATATATCAATCGAAAGATCTTTGAAAATGGAACAAAAATTGTATAAAAACATATGCCTGAAAATTTAGTCCTGAGGTTTTATAGGTCCTTGCAAATTTTGATGACGTCATCGAAAAGGATCTGAAAAAATCTTGCAAATTAATTTATTTCGCTAATTTTTGACTATTTGTGACATGTAACCCCACAATTTTGGTCAGAATTTGATTTCTGATCTTTTCCACATAAGTAAATTCACTGAGCAAAAAATGCTGACTCATTTCATTTCTTTTCATAAAAAAGTGTTTTCACTTGGGCATTTTGATAATATATGTTGAATGATTAAATGTGGAGATAAATATATAAAATAAACTCTATGGTTCACAAAAACTTTTGTCGCTATCACTCGCTGATGTCGTTGTCAAAAAACACCATATTGAAATTAATCTTTTCTTCAGTTAATTCGTCGTTGTATTCAGTAGATCTTGATCACAACGGGATCTTTTCTTTGAACGTTTGTTGAAGTGTTTTGCTTATCGTAGTCAGTTCCTGATTTTACCAACTCGAAAAATAATAAGCACCGATTCTTCATGAATTCTTATAGTCTAAAACATGAACTTACTACAATGAAAAGACAATTTTCTTCATGTATAAGTTCCGAAATTCGTGAAAATAATATATAGCTAACAGACTTTTCCAGTTTAAAAAATTTTAATTATCCCACTATGGAATAGAAAATACAGTGTGTTTCAAAATGATTGCAACGGAAATTTTAAAGTTGTTTTTCTCAGTAAGTATATCGAATTTTGAAATAATTTTTACATCAATCGAAAGCCCTTTTTGAGATCTTTCGCCAAGTATATTTTTGTGAGAAATGAAAAAGTGGTTTTCGAGAAAACAAGGAAAATGTCTTGGAAAGATGTCACTAAATTTTTAATGGTCGATTAACACGTCGTTTAATTACATCGTGCTTATTGTTTCAGAGCTCTAAATCCATAGAAATTTTATTTTTGCGCTGAGACTCCCAAATTGATATTAAAAAATAACATTTTTTGAGAAAATTGCGTAGTTTCTTAGTAAAGCTATGAAGAAACGTGAACATTATTTGGTAACATAAACATAACATGGCACATCTAACTGTTGAGCAACGCACATTTTTAGTGCAACGTTATCTTGAAACAAAGAATTGCAACGTTGTGTTAGCTGAATTTGCTCGTCAGTTTCCAGGACGAAATGTACCGAGAAAGTCAACAATTACAAGAAATGTGCAAAAGTTTCTAAGACATGGCACTACCAAAAATCTTCACAAAGATAAAAGTGGGAGGAGAAGATCAGTGAGAACACCGCAAAAAATCCAAGCAGTAAGAGCGGAACTCCTAAACAACAATCAAACAACTTGTCGCCGAAATAATCTGGCTTTGTCTGCTTCAGGTTTCAATCGTATCACACGCCTGGATCTACGTTTTCATCCATTCAAAACGCACAAACGTCACACTCTCTTACAAACAGATTATCCTCGACGTTTGAGATATGCACAATGGTTCTTAAATTCCTGTCAGAATAACCGCTTTCTGGCAAACCTTGTGGTTGGTGACGAGGCGGCTTTTGGCATGGACGGAAAAGTTTCGAGCCAGAATGTTCGTGTGTATGCTCCTAAAGGTCAAGCTCCTCGGGACGCAAATTTCGATGTAAATTTCAGTCGGGCAAAATTGCATGTGTGGGCAGGAATTTGCGGAAACGGAACTTTATTGGGTCCTTATTTCTTCGACAGGAATGTAAACGGCAGAACCTACCTGAATATGCTGAATACAAATGTCTTTCCGCAACTTCAAAGGAATTATAACGTTCCATTGCAACACCAGCAAAATTTGCTATGGTGGATCCAAGATGGAGCAACGGCGCACAGAGTTCGGCAAGTAAGAAATCGCCTAAGGGAAGTATTTGGTCCTAGGGTAATTGCGATGGGACACAATGTTGAGTGGCCAGCAAGATCACCAGATCTCACACCGTGTGACTTTTTTTTATGGGGTTGGCTTAAACAAAAGGTTTTTGTTACGCCTCCGCAAGATCTTGCAACGTTAAGATTAAGAATTGTAAATGAGGCAAGAAGTTTAACTCCTCAATCAATAGTCAATGCAGTCAGGGCCATGGAAACCCGCGCCAGAGAATGTATCGCCAATGGAGGTCGACACGTTGAAGGAAACTAACGTCAGTTTTATTGAATTTCGTCGTTTTGATGACTTTTGAAAATGTTGTATTGCTTTTAGTAAAAGAATGTTCTAACCACTGACAAATGCTTGCATCATTTTTCTTCCATGAAATAAATATTTTCTCGTGAACACACAGCTTTAACTTAAATTACTTTCTAAATCAACGTCATTGTTTGAATAACTTGTTTCTTTTCATTCACGTCTTAATCGACCATTAAAAATTTAATGACATTTTTCCAAGACATTTTCCTTGTTTTCTCGAAAACCACTTTTTCATTTCTCACAAAAATATACTTGGCGAAAGATCTCAAAAAGGGCTTTCGATTGATGTAAAAATTATTTCAAAATTCGATATACTTACTGAGAAAAACAACTTTAAAATTTCCGTTGCAATCATTTTGAAACACACTGTATTACAAAGTAATAAGAAATGTAATTAGTGAAAGAATACAATGTATAGAATCGAGACGAAACTTGATAGCAAGGAATTAACACGGTGTTTAAACAGAAATTCGGGAAAGCTCTATTCTGCATAACTCGTTAAAATTCGCTTTAACAGGCATTCGAAATTTTCAGAAAGATAAAGCAGCAGTTTTGAAGTATCAATAATTGTAGTTGATGGATATTCCATTCACATTTTTAATAGCTAAATATTTCAATTTCCACAAAATGGGGGACGTAAAGATTTCTGTAAACCCGTTAACTGAAATCTAGTGAAATGAATGGCGAGGTCTACATTTCAGAGAATAAATATAAGTAGCAAAACACAACATTGAGGTAGAAAACAAAAGAAATCTTCATCAAATCTTCATCATTATTGGGAACCAGGCCTTTGAGATAATAGAAAAATTAGCCCGGAAAAGCGGGCTGGCTCGGTTCACCGGGCTGATTTTGTCTGTGTTCACATGAGAAAAAACATCCTGACAAACCGGGCTGAAAGATGTCATGTGACTGTCATTGTTTACACATAACAAAGATAAACACGCGCAAAAGTTGAAAAATCATAACCGTTTAACCGGGCTAGAGTGTTCACATGGGAAAATTTCAGCCCGCCTTGCCGAGTTCTCGGTACATAAAAGCGAGATCTCGGCAAACCGGGTTGATGCGTTTCTCATGTGAACACATGTTGAATTTTATGAGACTTTGACAGAAAAGGTGAGATCTCGGCAAACCGAGCCAGCCCGCTTTGCCGGGCTGATTTTAGGGGATTTTATAACACCCCCTAAGTCGGTAAAACATCGAAGAATTTTAACATGATGTCGTGAACTGTTACCATGATGTGTGAATTGTTTAAACTGTGGCTATTGACTACTTTTGGTAAGCACTAGGTGGATTCGAATTGAAAAAGAAATATTTGATACCACCATCATGATACCACAGTAACAACTTTTTTCCCAGACCTCCTTTCTGCTTTCCTAGAACGTCTGTAAATGGAAGAACACAAAGCGTTGGTAAGCTTATAAAATGTTTGTATGTTTGTCTTTCCATTGTTTATTGACTTTTATTTGGTTGGGTTTTTAAGACAAGAATTTTTACATGCGATAAATTTTCTCTTGTAAACTGTGTACAAGTATCATCAGATCAAATTTGATTTGTCATAAAAAAACCCCAACCAAATAAAAGTCAATAAAGAGGTAAGCTGTTTGAGTATGTTTACTAAACATTGGCATATAATGGTACCGAAATTTTAGTTTGTTGACGTGTGATTTTATTTATTGATTTATTGATGTTTTCATGACTTGTTGTTTACCTGTCTCGCACACTTTCTGTAGTGTTTCTAGGCAACGTATCTTTAAAGAATATCATACTAAAATAGCCTTATTATGACGTAAGAGATTAATCTAAATGAAAATATACTTGGTAACTCTGATCGATTCATAAATCTGATCGATTCATTAGTCTGATCGATTTATAAATCTGATCGGATATTCTTCTTGAATGTGCTTATGAGATCGCATGATTTCTATTTATGCTTATATATTTGTTCGACATCCGGCATTGTTGCATCTTTGCAGGAGACTACACAGAACATTGAACGTGGTTGCGAAAGAACAAAAAACTTGCTAAAATAATAATCCGGTCTTCAAAGTTAACATCATTGAGTAAGCATGAAAAAGACAAACAAACGTTTGATTTTGCTCACTCTGCTGTCGAATTTCAAAGCTTTCGTCACCTAACAAGCATGTTGAAGTGAACATGAGGTATGAAAGTCTTCGTAAAAAAATTAAAGGTAACCCTTTAAATAACAACCTGACAAGGAAATGAAGTTTTTCAAGTGCTGTGGTATGTGACGAAAGCTCTTCCCGAAAACTTCATTAAAAGATGAAATCACGAATAGTCGATTTTCTGTTTGTTTGTTTGTTTGTTTGTCTGCATGTTATGCAAAATGGTAGATGTGAGCTGTGAGAGAAGTTATTTCTCTTTTTGTACGAGACATCATTGCATCACCAATCGACTTTTTTTGGGAAATTATGTCGGTAACCAATACCCAGCCGGCACAAGACGTTTTGAAGACGTCTTTAATTCGTCTTAATCAGGTCTTTATAAGACGTATAATGCGCATTTAAAACGCCATAATGCAACTTCAGAAGACGTCTTAGAATCAGACGTTTTGAAGACGTCTTATTATCGTTTTCGCAATGACGTCGATTCATGTTTTAAAGGAGGACTTGGAAAGACGTTTTTAATAGTCTCGTGCACTTTTGCACATTTGCTGTGTCTCATGATCCTTTTTTTTTTTTTTTTTTTTTTTTTTTTTTTTTTTTTTTTTTTTTTTTTTTTCTCCCCTTACACATTTTATCAAGTTATTTAATAATAATAATATTTAATAATATTTTGATATTTTTATTTGAAATTTATGTTCTAGGGAGAAGAACCATATATTATTGTATGGATCCCAATTTGATGATTAAAAAAAAAAAAAAAAAAAAAAAAAAAAAATTTAAGACGTCCTTGAATTTCGATTTCGGGCGTGGCGGGAAGAAATGACGGGGGTAAATATTAATAGTGTATTCGTAAATATTGATATAAGTTTCAAACTTGTCAGTTTTTCTTTTAATTTTTCAAAAACAGCTGTCATATCTTTCTTTTAAGTAGCAAAAAATTTTACATTTCATTGGTAAAAAGCTTTGAAACATTTTCTAATATTATCGGATCTCCCGTTCGTCAATTTTACAAAATATTTCTGGAAGTTGTGATTTCTCATTGCATAAATCAAGACTTCACTGATAAATCGGTAAGTCTTTTCTACTTTTTAAATATATTTTTCAATATATAAATCTATATGATTTTGTTACTTGAGATTAAGTCAATGTTTATGTTAGTTTGAGGGCGTGGTGAGTAGTCAGTAGTGGAAGATTTATGCTTTATTTATGAAGATCTCTAGCAATATTTCAAGTTTTGAGTTTTGTTGTTTAACTTTATATTAGCAACAAACTTACTGACTTTCCTGTTTCATTCCGTGAGAGATTTTTTCTGTTTCAATTTGCTTTGTCGTTGGTTTAATGTAGTAGTAGAAGTGTAGTAATGTAATGTAGTTACTTCAGAATATTCATATGATTAACAGTGATCCTAGCAGTAAAGTATAATGTAGTACCATAAATTATGGAATCCTTTTTGAAGGGTAAAATCATAAGTTATAATTTTTAGCAAATTAATCAGTAATTCATCACAAATTTATCTGTAGTAATCATTTCTGATTAAATAACTCACTACCAATAAGTAGAAACCATCCACAATGACATTGCAAAAATTTTAGAACAAATTTTCGAACGCATGAAATATTTTTTTCCATTCAGAACTTTGAAGTTGTACGAAAAGATGAATTTCTTAAATGATGGTTGTTTTACTATGATGGATGCAAAGTTTAGTTTAGACATTTAAAGTTTAGACATTTCACTTTGATTAAGATACTCTAGATTATTTTATTTTACCCAATAACTAGCACAATACACGTTCGTTCAGTTTTGCGTGCAGGCGGAATGTTATTATGCGCATGCGTCAGTGAGATTATGAAAAATCAACATGGAAACTTCTGATGAAAGATTTTGAGTAGTTTCATATACCTTCTTAAATTAGGAAATTTATCATTTTCGTTAATAAAATGCGAAAGCAGATGTTTTTGTTTGAATTAAATAAGACCACAGAATAGACAGACACAGCTATCATATTCGATTTTCGATTGAATCGATAGCTATTCTCTGATTTACTACAGAGACGTGCTCTCAGGCATAGCATCATCAAAACGACAAAAATGAAGCATCAAAATATTTTTTAAGTCAAGAAACACAATTTAATTCGAAACATCTATCTTTTATCTAGTTTTCCTGAAAATTCCACGTTGGTGTCAGTTTTTTTAAGGATGTTATCGGAAATATCGTCAACCTCCTCAATATGGCCACCCTCTTGAAGTACATTTGAGAAATTTAGTAGATCGTGTGGAAATAGCCTGAAAAAAATCCTTTTTAAAATTATACTTTTACTTTACAGAATAAAAGATAGCATTCTGAGTTGACTGGTGTCAGGATAGAGCAGGGATCTACCCCAAAAACATGCATGCTTGACTTGAATTGCCATTCAAATTGGAGGAATATA
This sequence comes from Turritopsis dohrnii, assembly GCA_027922465.2. Classification (NCBI taxonomy): domain Eukaryota; kingdom Metazoa; phylum Cnidaria; class Hydrozoa; order Anthoathecata; family Oceaniidae; genus Turritopsis; species Turritopsis dohrnii. The sequence continues at coordinate 262,496 of BQMF02000238.1, read as the reverse complement.
GAAACTTTCGTGAACACACAGAGAGAATCACACCTTTACTGAGTGGTCTGGAAACTCCCAAATATGTTATCTGCAATTCTGTGAAAACATAAGCGAAAGGCAGACCGCAGAAAAAATCCACAAAAGGGGAAGATAAAAAAAAAAATGTTTGGTCAACATCTGAAATCTTCTGAACACATCAAAACACTCCTTCCCTTTGTCATTGCCTGATAACATGAACCCCATACTATCTGCTGAAAACCCACAGAACTGTGCAAACATCCTTTGTGTTTTACATTGAATTTACAACCTATTCAGCTATGAAATGTAAACACACACAATGTGCCTTTGCTGCCTGACAAAATGGAAAGACAGAAACAAAATGTCCATCCCGCAGTGCAAACTTTACTTTTGTTTTCACTGATAGTAATGTTAAACAAATGACTAAATGCTTTAGAGTGAGGTTCGAAATTGGATGTGAAAAAACCTAAAATTATTTGAAAACACAGCAAAAAGTTAATAATGAATTTGAATGTACGAAAAAGCAATTCCTCAGAATGTAGTGCAACATGTCATCAAGCAGGAAATTTCAAGAACTAATTCCAATGTCATATCATTTAAATCTGGTTGATCTAAGTTAAACTAGACAAATTAAGTATTATACACAATTAATAAAAAAACATATAATTTTTCTTTTCCAATTTTTTTGACAACAACAACAAAAGCATAATAATGTCGTAAATAAACTGTTTCAAATTTTCTATGATTATTCATTCCAAACCTTGTTCCAAGGCTACACTGAGATGTGAAAAGACCAAAAACACAGCATTATTGTACGAAACAAGTGAGGAATTGTCATTGAATTTGATACATCCTAATCAACAAGCTACATCTGTATCTTCTGAGATTGTTAATTCTTCAACGGTTTCCTCCTCAACATTCTCTACATGAACAATGTCCCTTTAGAAATGATTACTTCTTCAACGGTTTCGTCCTCGATAATAGTCACAAATTTCTGCCAATACTTTATGAATTATCTATGTTCACAAGCATCAATTTCCTTTTTCTTATGCACTCCTTGTGAATTGAATATTTTACTTCAATAACCTTTTCCATTTTCATACTGAATATTGTTTATATATTTATTACATTACCTGCTAGAAAACAATGAAACGTTAAGACATTATTCTGGTAAAGTCAAATAAATATATATTGAATGCATAAATCACAAGTTTTTTATCCATCAATGTCTCCAGAATTAACATTTGTTAGAGAGTAAAACGAATTTCTGAAGCTTCTTCGAAAAAATAGTAACCCAATGTATATCTATAAAAGCTGACTTCATCATAAGGTATATAAGTAAGGGAATGAATAAACAGTCTTTCAGAAAAACTCATTGACTTTCAAAGCTTCCTTGTTCAGAATAAATCTGTTTTCATTTACTCGATTTACCACTTTAGAAATTAAATTATTCGAAAGCTTTCAATATACTAATGGAGATGGGACTGCTTAAAAACAGATACCATGAAACAAGTGAAACGTCAGTGCTACTCAAATGATCAGGAAATTTTAAAAACTCGTATTACATCTGCTGGATTCAAGAACTGGGTTTCTCCCAGTTAATGACACCACAGCAGACAAAAAAGGAAATGCAAAGGTTCAAAATACATTCATTTTTGTATATGGCTTATTAGTAGTTAAAACAATTTCACATTCACAGTCTTTCTTGAAGTAAAGTGTTCCTGAATGAAGGTTTTTGGTGCTTGATCTGATAGCCATCTTTGAACCAAAACAAATACCCATAAAAAACTGACACCATATCAAATTATGCACCATCTACTTCATATACCTTAATACTACCAATACATATTCAACAAACCCTCTGAAAAATTTTTTTTGTGATATATTTCAGCAATTAGTCAGTATACCCTCTGGGAAATGCAGTTTGTACAGTGCTCGCTTTGCTGATCCTGTACTCTTCCCCACGTGAGTAGAATTTAAAAAAATAATTTTAAAAGTGAAAGTAATGACTTGTGTCTGCGATGACATTCGGTCAGCGGTCTCTAACCGTTTTAAATATGCTTTTTATTACATATTCATCCAGAAAAACAAATAAAAGCAATCTCTCTTCCAGTCCACTCCGCCATCTTTAACGGCTTTTTCAGAGAAAATGTTCGCACATGCGCATAATAACTTGCCGCACACAAATGAACGTGAATAACGAGTTTTTGGAAAAGTTTGTCTGTCTACACTTCGATGATGTTTCGAAATATCTATGGAGTTTAATGATAGACATGAATGTTCTGTCTGTTTTTCAGGTTTCAGCTAATCCAAGTAAATAAATCAGATTTCCAGTACGCTGTTAATTTAATACTGAAATGGTAATTAACTTCTTTCATTTAATTTTCACACTTGTCTATGCTTGTTGCACACATTACTTTTAGTCAGGCACTTACTTGCATAAAAAAATGAGAAACCATGCAAAGAAGGGGACAATCCAAAAGATAATGAAATATGTTCTTAAGATAATCAGAGTTAATTATTTTTTTATCGGAGCACCTAAAATTATTTATTAAACAAGTTATCACAAAAAGAAAAATCACGCTATTCCAACAACAACAAACTAAAATTTCTCCGCCATCTTTCCTTCCTTCTAGACAAATCGGAAAATCGAAAGTACATATTCAGGGGGTGCAATATATGAAAAAAAAAATCATTCATTGTATCATTTAAAAAAACAAACAAACAAAACCCTTGTTACTTTTAAATAAAATGTTTTAAAAAAATATACATTCGATGTCTTTGTTCAATGTTTTCATAAAAAAATCTTTGTAACATTATTTTCAAAAATGTTGAACCCCCATCTATTATTTCGAACGCTTAAAGATTCCATTATGTCTGGGAAAAAAACAGCAATGTTTTATCGGGTGCACGAAAAGAAGAACAAAAACTGTCGGCAGGTTCCATTATGTCTGGGAAAAAAACAGCAATGTTTTATCGGGTGCACGAAAAGAAGAACAAAAACTGTCGGCAGGAGAAGAGACGAAAGGTCTTCCTTTGTGCCAAACGACACTTTTTTTCATAGCTGTGATATTGTTTTGGACGGTTTTTCTAAGATTGATAAAAAGTGTTTCAGTGGTTTTCTTGTGATATGAGAGCGAATCATTTCTTTAACTTCTTTGAACACTTTTATTAATAAACAGCTGCCCGTTTCCAGGCCATTTTCCTATTGTTCTATTTCTAATGACATCGTCATAGTGCAATCTTCATCTCCCCATATAAAAGCCCTTAGGGGCGGCAGAACCGGCGGGGGGTCTTTACCCATTGCTATTGCCATTCATTGAATCTATTGGTGAAGATGACCACAAAACAAATGAAGCTTCTGGTAGGGACGTCATCGCCGAAATCGTTGTTCTGATCGAGTACTCACGGAAAAGAGAGCAAAAATTGCAATCAATCAAACTATTGGCTGAGGAAGGGGATGATAGCGTTACTCTAATCCGCATCAGCGAACTTTCAACTAACTGGGTTGGACTGTTTGTGCGAATTGATTTAAGGAAAACCTTTTTAACACGTGCTTTACACCTTTTAACCATGAAAGTATTTCTTGGATCCTTAACTATAATTAAAAATTATGAGTGTGTTTTAGCCAATCTAGAAAACCGAAGTTTCGTAATTTTCTTGACCTTCAGAACAGGATATTATGGATATTCAGGGCGCCCTGCCCTGAATGCTGTCATACGATACCAGTACTCCACGCATTCACTGGTAGGTAACGATTATACCAGCGCGTTCTATGGAGTTGGACAACTACAGCATTTAAGTTGTTGCAAGCTTCTGAAGAATTCAAAGCTACTTTTGCGTCATTTGGGAACTCTTTTGGCATCGACGCCACATTGATCCAAAACATAGAGGCGCTTGTCTGTCTGCGATATGCACGCAGTTAAATGTAATGACACCAACGAAGCCCGTTGAAAAAAGTTTTGTTCGAATTGCAAGGCTCCCGAATCACAGAAACTACCACCAACAAGAGGCGCTTTACTGTGTCATTGCAAGCGAGTGTCATATGTGACAGCAGTCATAGAGAGATCTCTCGAAAACAACCCCGAGATACCAAGTCCCATTGGTCATGGATGTAAAATGGAGGCTGGTGTCTTAACCATTGACTGGAAGTTGCTTCCTGCAGCACCAGTCGACGTCATCGAGTTGATTTCCTGTAATTGCTCGAAATCAAAATGCCGCACCCAAGTATGCGAGTATCGATCGCACGGCCTCGAATGCATTGATTTATGTGGTTGTGGCGAATGATGCGAAAACTTGAACTTTGATTATGATACTTCTGATGAAGATAATGATGATATGGCGATAGTGACAATGAAGGAAATCTTAGTGAATAATGTACATAATGCAGTTGGATAAAAGTATCTGCCATATTTTTTTACTAGTTGGCTCTTCATCACGGAGATAAAAAATAATCCTAAGCCTGACCCTAAAACATCCTAGAGAAGGAGAGTAAGGGGTGCGAAAAGGAAATCGCACCATGTAGTTGCAAGTCGTTTATCCCTAATAACTTTTTTTAGGTTCAAAATCACACCATGACATAATTGGGCTTTTAATTCAGCATAAAAAAACCTATCGAATGATATAATAATACTTATAAATTTCGAAAAAAATGTTAGTTTTATTGTGTGTGACGTCATCAAAATAAAAATCGTACTGGACACGCCCAGTAAATAATTTCAGATATTCCGGTAATGATTTTCTAGTTCTAAGGGATGATATCTAACAGTTCAAAATAGTTTTACATTGTCCCTCTCATTTCCACTATTTATTGTGTGTATCCTTTCTGCATTCTGTTTGTTCTGTTCTGCTAAAAGTTTTTGTCATTCTTTATTGAGGTTATTTTTATAAGTTGCTTATTGTTCCCTTAACATGATAACAAAAAAAAGTGAGAAGAAGATATTATATCAAGCAGTTACTGGTATGTGTCCTGTTTACTCTAGATGTTTTCATTTTTGTGATTGTTATAACACCTCTCATTAAATAGGGTTTTTGTATTTTAGATTACTGTCAAAAAAGCCGAGGAGGAGGAAATACACAAAATCATGCGATAAACTAAAAACTGATCTTGTTTCACTGAAGAAAAAAATGACAACAACAGATGCTCCTGCTAATTGAAAAATCACCATTTTTATTTGCATGTCTTTTTGGTTGGTTTTCAAAGAGTTTCTGTCATTATGAGTTTTAGTTGCAGTAAAATCAAACAAAAAAATGTTCCAACCCATGACAATTTCTAAAATTTGAACATTACTTCCATTTAGCTAACCCTTTTTCAAGAGTCGTTTTTATACCTTTATATTTTATGAAAGACTATACTTATGTTTTACGGAATATTTTTTAATAATGACCAGCTTTAAACTTTGGCAGTGTTATGAGCTATTTGTTCCCCAATTAATTTATAAACTACATGTAAATATTTATTTGAATAAGAAGATTTTATCATCAGTTTTCTTATTGATTTCTTTATTCATTCATTCATTCATTCATTCATTATTACTGAAACATAAAAACATTGAAAAACTAATTATGAGTCTTCTGTTATCCAAGGAGAAACGCACCTGAAAACACATCTTAAAGTGGTTTTAAAAGCGTTTTTAGCAGATAAATAGAAGACGTCTTTAAAACGTTAGAAAAGGACGACTTAAATCCGTCTGAAACTATTCGGATTTGTCCGTTTAGAAAACGTCTTTTTACAACGTCTTACAGACGTCTTGAAAAGACGTTTTCTAAACGTCTTAAAGAAGTTTTAAACGTCTAAAATGCGTTTTAAAAACGTCTTAAAGACGTCTTGGAAGAGGTCTTAAAGACGTCTTGAAAAGACGTTTTCTAAACGGACAAATCTGACCAGTTTAAGACGGATTTAAGACGTCTTCCAAGACGTCTTTAAGACGTTTTTAAAACGTCTTTTTGCCGGCTGGGTAGGGATAACTGACGTTTTTGGGGGTTCGCGATGCAGGCGATAGTTCGACGAAAAATTTCTTTGAGGGTGACACAACGAAGGCTGAAAATATATTTCTGTTTTAAAATTTAAACATGGAGCTCAGATGTTTAATTGACATAACCAATGATATAATCAAAGTTAATAACTTGATATTACCCTTTTTAATTAAGCCTCTTTCCCTAAGATGACATCATGTAAAGTCTTTTACATGAAAATCAGATTGATTACTGCAAGTTTTGCACCTCTTACCATGGACGTACACGTCAATGCTCTTACAAATTCATCATGCTAATTGTTAACTAAAACAGCTAAAACATCTCTCAAAACGAAAATGATTTCTAACGTATCATGCTTAAAATCTAAGATGTTTTGACTAATACCACAGTCTGGCTACTCATGACAATCTACTGTAATTTCTTGTATTAAAAAAAGATTATTGCACAAACATTCGAAACAGTTTAATTTCATCAGATTTTTCCTATAATGACGACATTAGAACAAACCAGTGTAATGATGTTTTCACAAAAGATTTTAGATTGGATATTTCCTTCACGTGCAAATCCCATGACATCGATACCACATTTTAATGATAGTGTTCTTGGAATTTAGATAAATTCGAGTACTTTCTCTCTTAGAACATATTTCTGTTTTATGATGGAAACAAGCCAAAATAACTAATGGTATAATCAACGATATAATCAAAGCTAACCAAAGCTAATAACTGGATATTCCCTAATAGAATAACTTTCCCTAAGATGACATAATGCATAGCCATTTACATCAAAACCTAGTACCCATGACCTCTGATCAAAAGTTTTTCTTAAGGAGTGGAAGAACAGTAACCAGGTTGCTTTTCTGAAATGAATATAAACTTACAAAGGCCTTGTAATAGTTAGTTTTGTGGAAGATTAATAACTACATTATTATCCTGAAAAAAAAAAAGTTACAGAGGTCTTCTAATAGGTAGTTCTGTTCGGTCGTGCTTACATGTAGGACTTGAAGAATGTTGTTGAAAATGTTTCAAGAAGATATTTTTGTTCGTTGGTTGTTCTTGTCATTGGTTTTGTTCTCAACCATAAATTGTAAGTATTTATTTTTCATTTACTTGACGTTATGGTCGGTAACCATAAACAGTATTTTATCAACGTTTCCGCTCATCATCATTGTTTTTTATATTGTAAATTTTTTAGCCTACTTTTTATTAACGCCATTGTGAGTGTAAGCAAGGCTTAATTTTATATTTTATCTCCAAACGATAAAACTTGCATTTCCTTACACTTCAAGTCGCTATTATTTTTTTCCTTAAAGTGATTTTTTGCACTTTTTGCATTATTTGATAGATGAAACAGTTTTAATACAAGGATCACCAAAAATAACAACTTTTGAATTATATTTACTTCCTGATTGAAATATTTGTGGATTTCATTTTCATATCTGTCCGCCATTACGAGTTTGCAATGGCTTGTTTCGATCAATCGAATGTAAACTCGCTCCAGATCCTTTAGAACTTGTGATGTCATATGATAGTGAGGAAATACTCGCTGTTCATGGAAATAAGCAGCGATAAAAAAGAATGAACACAGTAGAATCTTTGTAAGATAATCATAAATTTCTACCCTCTACTGTCGGTCTGGGAACTGTAAATCTATTCAACATTGATCAATCAACTTTTGGAAGTTTCTTCGGTCACGCTGTAGTGTACTTTTTTGTGAACGGCGTGCAAATGTAAGTCGAAAAATACCCGGATGATCACATGGCGGAAATTTAAGCCAATAAACTAGCGCTATTAAAGCTAATTAGCACCCTTTCGTAATAGTGGCGCTTCATGCACCAATGAACTTTGAGACGGTGACTGTATGAACCAATGAACTTCGAAATAAAAAAATCACTAGGTTTGGACAGTAAGATGAAAAAAAACAAGATGCCCTACCGGGCAGAAGTATTCCTGCAGATGACTGGAAGACTTTCTGGAGGCTTTTTAGAAAGAAATGAATGTTAGTTCACGCTTTAAAACGATATGCATAATGCAGAATGATGTTTGCAGTATTTTACATTTTACCTTTTAACAACGATAACAATTAAACTTTGTTGTCTCATGTAAAACTTCAGTCTTGCTTCAATTTAGAGATTTTTTAAAAAAGATTTTAATTCAAAGTTGTATTCCCTAAAGAATCTTCAAGAAGTAATTAAGTAATAAAAAGTTTGTCGCGTCAAGAAAAGTCTGTGCTTAAGAAGTAATAACTTCGAATTCATTTAATTACATTCCCGAGAGCATCATAAAAGTTAATAGACTTTGAAAAATTTTGCCGGAGATCAAGCTTAAAAAGGAACACCGTCAGTTTAAAAATCCATTAGAGAACACTCTTCCGTGGACGTTTCAAAATTCTCTTTTTAAAACTACACAGTATGAAAATCTTTATGTTGTTTGTACCTGAACTTCATAATAAAAACTTTTACTTGGCCATGCGAAATAATAAAAATATCTGTGTTTCCTTTTTATCGTCAGGTTGATAGTATACAAATTATAGAATCATACAATATTTTAAATTCGACTAGTCAATTAAAAAAGTGGTCATCAAATGATAAATAAAATAGGTAGAAGTTGATGAGGAAGAGGAGCTGTGCTTCATGATTCCAGAGCTTTATAAAAACAGGGTAGCTTATCTAGGAACATGAATTAAAAAATTGTATTATATTTAGAAAGACTAATAGAAACCTTACGCATTAAATCGATATAAACATACCCTATTGGTAGTCGTTCATATCTGTTTTGAAGCATCAAGAACTGCTTATTTATCAAGAGTGACTACTAAGAATATTAGTTTTACGTAGATTATCAGTTTGGATCATAAATGTTCTTGATTCTTTTAAGTTTTACAGCCGTATTACAACCTCTTCTATATCCATATATTCAACAAAGAAACTTTCACAGATCTACGCATGCTTCTTCGCTTCCATTTTTAAAACAACTACGGAAAACGTAGAACGTTGCATAAGACTCACATGAAACAACATTTCTACCTTGGCAGCTGCGATTTAGCCATATGTTAATTATTCCTTTCACTAGAGCTTATATTTTACACTTTTAGAGTGTTTTCAAGCAAAGTACTTGTATACAATGAATGTAGTGTGAGTTTAGACTGTTAAATCATAAAAAGAATGTAAGTTGGGAACATTAATGATTTGATTGGCTATTTCCCATCGACAAAAATCGGTCTAGGTTTGGACAGTGAAAAAAAAAAAACAAGATGCCCTATCGGGCAGAAGGATTTCTGCAAAATCGAAGAAGAAAATGAGCTTTTCTTTATGTCATTCTTTAGCTTTTCATAAAAAACTGTTTATACAATCAAGCTGAATGATTATTACTGAAAAATATATAGCTGTCATTACAAAAAAGACTATGACATTCTTGAAATTTAAGAAAAGTTTAATCCGCAATATATATTTATTAAATTTCTGATCATGTACTCCCCAAAAATGTGGAAAAAACATTATTGTCACTATGCAAAACTTGATTAACCAATAAACTTGATTATATCTGAATGACATAAAGTTCTTTATTTTGTTGGTACGAAACGATATTAAGGATTCAGTGATCAATTCAGATAAGACAATGAGTATGCATGTAAATCAATGTAAATGTTATGAATTTAATGTCTTGTCAATCTTCCTAACAGAATTCCTAATTCACAAGGACAAAAAGGAAAGCGTAGATTTTAAAGATACTAAATACAACTGTATATATATACATACAAAATCAACATACATAACTGAAAACAGAAATTTGTGCTTTAATTCGAGTAACAATATGTCATTGCCATCTTTTTAATTTAAAAACATGCATTATCTGAACTAAATTTCATGAAAAGATTATAAAAATTTATTCAGAAACTTAAAAAGCAATAAATTTTTAATTACGTATACACGCCAGCGCATTATGAAAGCATAACTGACACAATACGAACCTTACATTAACTCCTAATAAACTTAATGAACAAAATAACATTAAATTTATATGCTTTCAGATATCACTGTGATTACGTATGTACGGTCAATCTTCCTAATTATGAAAAGACTTCCCAAACACAAGAAGTAAACAAAGATTAGGATTATGAAAAATATGACCTAAACTATAACTGAAAACAGAAATTTGCGTTAAAAGATGTCCAGTATTTAGAATTTACAGACAATCAAGGTAAGTTTCAATTTGCTATCGTAAATAGTAAGTCCCCATTCTTAACTCAGGACATTGATAATACAGCCAAGAACTATACAAGTATATAAGCTGAATAAGCTAGGGAAACATCAAACATAAAATGAGATGCACAGGCAGAGGGTAGACAAGACATTCCTTGTATGTTGCTGAAGATGAAGAGGAAACTAAGCTGAGCTGTATGTATCCAGAGCTTAAAAAGCACTACAGCCCACACATGAAACAAAGGGTATTTTGTATCTAGAAAGGCTTAAAAGAATCCCAGACATTTTCTAAAAAATAAAAGTTGCACACACTGTTTTTACAAAACATTGAGAACTTGTTTTTAGAAAGGAATGAACGCAGTAGAATCATTGTAAGATAATTATAAATTTCTACCTTTTACTTTTGGTTTTGAAAGTGTAAATCTTCTTTTAAATCTATTCAGTATTGATCAATCAATGTGGAAGTCTATGTGGGTTTCTTCGGTTTCTTCTGCCATTATGCAAACGGCGTGCAAACGTAAAGTCGAAAAATACCCGGATGATCACATGGCGGAAATCAAGCCAATAAACTGTCGCTATTGAAGTTAAGGTGGCTATATTAGCACCCTTTCGTAGAAATCGGGCATTATGCACCAATCACGATTGAGACGGCTTTTTTGTGAACCAATGAAATTTGAGAAACAAATATGCGTAGGTTTGGACAGTAGATGAAAAAAAACGAAGAAAAACACGGACGATCGTAAAGTATTTCTTGCTTACGCAGAAATCCAAAAACACAAGATGCCCTACCGGGCAGAAGTATTCCTGCGGATGACTGTAAGACTTTCTGGAGCCTTTTCAGAAAGAAATGAGTGTTAGTTCACGCTTTAAAACCATATGCATAATGCGGAATGATGTTTGCAGTATTTTACATTTTACCTTTTAGCTACGATAACTATTAAACTTTGTTGTTTCATATAAAATTTCAGTCTTGCATCAATTTAGAGATTTTTTTAAAAAGATTTCCATTCGAAGTTGCACTCCCTAAAGCATCTTCAAGAGCAATTAACTAATTAAAAGATTATCGCGTTAAGAATAATCTGTGCTTTAAAAGGTGAATGTTTGTTCACGGTTTAAAACAATATGCATAATGTGGTATGATGTTCTTTGTGTTTTACAGTTTATCTTGTAGCTGTGAAAGAAGTAATATTTGTTATTTCATATAAACTGCACTGTTTTGCATCATTTAGAGATTTTTTCAAAAAGTTTTTTATTCATAGTTATATTCCCTAAAGCATCTTCAAAAAGTAATTAAGTAATGAAAACTTTGTCACATTAAGTTTTGAAGGGAAAATCTGTGGCGTAAATAGTAATAACTTCGAATTCATTTAATTACATTCCCGAGAGCATCATAAAAGTTAGGAGACTTTGAAAAATTTTGCCGGAGATCAAGCTTAAAAAGGAACACCGTCAGTTTAAAAATCCATTAGAGAACACTCTTCCGTGGACGTTTCAAAATTCTCCTTTTAAAACTACACAGTATGAAAATCTTTATGTTGTTTGTACCTGAACTTCATAATAAAAACTTTTACTTGGCCATGCGAAATAATAAAAATATCTGTGTTTCCTTTTTATCGTCAGGTTGATAGTATACAAATTATAGAATCATACAATATTTTAAATTCGACTAGTCAATTAAAAAAGTGGTCATCTATTGATTAATAAAATGGGTATAAGCTGATGAGGAAGATGAGCTGTGCTTCAAGATTCCAGAGCTTTATAAAAACAGGATAGCTTACCTAGGAACATAAAATAGAAAATTGTATTATATTTAGAAAAAGACTAATAGAAACCTTACGCATTTTTTTAAATCGATGTAAGCATATTTTTATTTATTTATTTACTAATGTTTACCCAGGATAACCTCTTCAGTTCCGTAAGGTACTGTTATCAATGAGGGTCCTGCGAAGGAGGTCCTAGAGCATTTAAAGCCCCCATTTGGGCTACGGAAGCTGTAATGAAAGGAACCGCTCAACTAGACAACCACCCTAGACATCATTCCTACTCTCTTGCTGAGTGCTAAGCAGAGAGGATTGATTCACACTGTTATAGTCGCTGGCATGACTCGGTCGGGGATTGAACCCACGACCTCCCGAACAGGAAGCGAGCACTCTACCACAAGGCTACCAGTCGGTACCAGTCGATACCGTTTTTGTAGTCGTTCATATCTGATTTGAAGCATCAAAAACTGCTTATTTATCACGAATAACTACTAAGAGTATTAGTTTCACGTAGATTATCAGTTTGGATCATAAATGTTCTTGATTCTTTTAAGTTTGACAGCCGTATAACCTCTTATATATCCATATACTCAACCAAGAAATTTTCTCAGATCTACGCGTGCTTCTTCGCTTCCATTTTTAAAACAACTACGAAAAACGTAAGAACGTTGCGTAAGACTCACGTGAAACAACATTTCTACCTGGCATCTGCGATTTAGCCATATGTCAACTATTCCTTTCAGTAGAGCTTATATTTTACACTTGAGTGTTTTCAAGCAAAGTACTTGTATACAATGAATATAGTGTGAGTTTAGACTGTTAAATCATAAAAAGAATGTAAGTTGGGAACATTAATGATTTGAGTGGCTATTTCCCATCGACAAAAATTGGTCTAGGTTTGGACAGTGAAAAAAAAAAAAAAAAAAAAAAACACGAACGGTTTCAAAGTATTCCTTGCTTACGCAGGAATACAAAAAACACGAACGGTTTCAAAGTATTCCTTGCTTACGCAGGAATACAAAAACAAAACTAAGAAAAACAACGACGAAAGTAAAGGCTTTCTTGCTTACGCAGAAATCCAAAAAAACGAAAGCCGGTTGTAATAGCTTTCTTGCTTTCGCAGAAATCTAAAAAAAAACAAAACAAAGACGATCGTAAAGGCTTTCTTGCTTTCGCAGAAATCTAAAAAGAACAGAGCCGGTTTTAAGGTATTTCTTGCTTTCGCAGAAATCCAAAAATGTTCGAACTGCCAAATCGGTTGACATAGACTTTAATACAAAAACTAAGCTCCAGCGCAAATCATGAAATTTAACTCAGTATGTTTTTAAAATGCCCTCAAAAAAAGAATCTCAAAGGCTAAGTGCAAAAATTAATTCTCACGGTCTTAAAACAAACCATACTGAGAAAGCTACCGAAAATAAGAGCTTAAAATAAGAGGGATTAATTTGTACGGAATGAAGAATGTGCGCATGTTTTACGTTAACAATAAATAAAATAGACAATGAAATATGCCTTTTTGGATAACTTTTGGTCGCTCAAACCAAACGGAAAATAACAAGAAGCTGCTTGGCTTGCAGGCTTTAGGACGTGTCACGATGACACCTACTCTCAACAAAACAACATTACCGAATTGCCTAATTTTAGAGGAGGAGAAACCATGGGTATTTTAAATACTTTACTCCACCACGGGTATCCTAAAGTCAACAAAAATATTCCAAACACTACCGAAAGATCGAACCTTATTTAAAGCGTGGGAAACAGCCATTGGGCCAACTGATTTGACAGCTACTCTCGGGTACCTAATAGACGGGGGGGTTGGAATAAGCGGGGGGGGGGGGGGGTTGGAAAAAATCTCAAAACTTAATAAGCGGGGGGGGTTGGAATTAGCGGGGGGGTTGGAAAAATTCCCAAAACTTAATAAGCAGGGGGGTTGGACTTTACAAATTTAATTTTGAAATGAAATTACTTCTGAAATTCTTTATAACAACTTCTTAACTTTGAGAATATCAACCAAAATATCAACAAAAGATGAACTAAAATCAACTTAAAATAATATCTAGACATCACGATTGACGTCAACGATCTATTGTTTGATTAATTTTCAACTTTGGTTTTAAATCAAAAAAGGAAATATGTAATAGCAATTCGTTATAGTGTCTCGTGTCTCTTGTCTCAAGTATGAAAAAGATTTTCGGTAGAAAAAAGCAAATGTCCTGGCTGGAAAGAATACGAGAAATTAATAAGCGGGGGGGTTGGAATAAGAATGTCCTGGGTGGAAAGTTTTCGAAAAATTAATTAGCGGGGGGGTACGCTTATTAGGTACCCGAGAGTACTAGAAGATTGTGCTCCGATCATTTTAAGCCTAGTTGCCATGAAAAATTTTCCATACTGAAGATGCAACTGTGCTTGGTGTTGTAACAAGATTACAAGTCAAAGCGACGCAGATTTAAAAGAGACGCAATACCAAAACGTTTTTCGCACAAAGAAAGCTTGGGAAGCTTTAAAGGTTCCTAAAAGGCGGTCCTTTAGGAGGCCTAAAACTTTCTTTTCTTTCATTTCTGAAGAAGCGTCTTGCATTTTTATCAAAGTTATGAGATGAGTCTCAAAGCATTACGTTGTGTATGATTCAGAATACAGAAGCAGTCGGTCTAGGGTTGTCTGCAAAAAAGCTGTTCTGCGTTTTGGGAGAATGCGAGAAAACACTCATCTGTAGGGCGCATTTGCGGCAAAACGTAATGCCGCAGTAGGTCTCGAGTGAACGTTTTTATTATTTTACCGAACAAAGGCAGAAAAAAAATTTTTTTAAATAAGTCTGACAAGGGGAAACTTATAAAAAAAGTATCTTATGGCACTAACACGATTGCAACACCATAAACCCTAAAGATGCCTTTATGGAAATGCTGCACTCAAAGGTATGAAAAACTTTCCAACATCAAAGAACAGAAAGTGAATTGAAAACAAAATGAATTTAACAGCCTTGCTGTAGTATTTAAGGTATTTAGCTGGAAATGAAATGATTTGAGTTCTCCTTGTCACTTACACGAAATGTTGGCATAATAAAATGTTCTAAGGCAACAAATAAAATCCAAATAAATGGATACCTTTGTCGTAAGGAAGAAGGCAAAAAATTTGTATTCAAATCTAGACATGTCAACATATTGAGGCAGTTAAGAGAAATTGAGTACCAATATTCCTAATTCTGAATGGCCTTCCTAATTTCGAACGTAAATCAAAACATGTTCCAACTGTCAGTAAATTAAAAATGTTGTGCATCCAGTACTGTCAAACAAACTGCAGCACAAACTTCCAAATTGACTGCTCTCTTGAAAGCCATGCATCATTTTGTGAGCTCTGTGTTAGATGGTAGCCATATGACTCAATCATAAAATAAGTCAAATAAAAAAGGTTTTTCACATCAATTCACAGTGGACGTTTTTTAACGAAATAATGAAATACGGTGTGTCCCTGAGAAATTTAGCCCGAAGGTTTAACATCTAATAACTTTTCATATAGTGATTTGTTTTTAGCGGTTTTTATACCGTTAGAAAGAGCATTTTGTTGGCTTGCTGGAGATATAAAAATTAGACATTGAAAATTTATATTTTCCAAGTTATAACAGTTTTTTGGCATCTAACGCATTACTACTTTCTTAATGATCGATTAACACCTTCTTTAATGAGTCTATGCGTCTTTGTTTTTGAACATGAATCCATTCAAATAATAATGAATCTTTGATTTTCAACTGAGAATAAAAATTATGCCTTTAATCTTTGTTTTTAATGACTTTTAGTTTTATTGTTTACATTTGTAACATTTTGTAGTTTTTATTGTAAGAATGTGTTAATCGATCATTATAGTTTAAATGATCCGTTACCTCTAGAAAATCCCTTTTAACTTCTTAACCATCCATATACAAAGTTTTTTTTTGAATTATAAGATAGTTTACAGAATTATCTCTCTGATGGTGTTTGAATCGCTAAAAACTAACAAGTGTGTAAAAAGTTATTACTTGTTGAAGTTTCGGGCTAAATTTCTCAAGGACACACTGTAAGAAGGTTATTATGATTCTTCATGGTCCACTTTCACGCATTTCTGGTAATTGCTCTCTGTTGCTCTGTTTCATAAAACATTTAATTTAGTTATACAGTGCGTCCACGAGAAAGTGGGCACCTAACTTTCAAGAAGCATATGTTATGTTTTTCGTGCTTGTTTTTTTCAGTTTTTATACCAAAAGAAAGAAAATTTTTTCTTCTTTCTAAATACATTGCCTTTTTAATAGAATTATAATCGTGCTACCATGAAACCACGCAATTAAATCAAGAAATGATCAATTAGCACTTGCTTGAATAGGAGTTAATGACTCGAGCAATATGGAAAGTCATGAAAAATTAAAATATTGCGATAAAGCTGCATTTATACTTGAAAAACAAACACTTGAAACATAAATGTTTCATTTCTTAAAATCTTTTACGAAGATTTAAAAAACTTTTTAAAATTTTTTTTTTTTTTTTTTTGCTTATAAAGATTTTGGCAAGGCGTTGGGAATACAAAGTTACTAAATCATAATAAAAAACTTAAGGTTAGTATACACAATGAAAAAAATCTGTGCCTATTCAAAATATTTCGTGACAAACTTATCACAACACCACCAACAGCGGTTGTTCCAACGAAACAAAGAGTTAGTTGCTCGTTAAAAGTCTGTTTTATTGATCATTACAAAATGTTAATTTTTTAACCGTGTCGAAAGAAAAATGGTCATTACACTTTAAAATAAAAATTTTTACAAATAACCACCTATATTTTTGGAAAGCTCGTAAAGTTCTTCTTTCCAACGGTATAAAAACCGCATTGTATTGGTGAAAATTCGAAAAGTTATTTGTGTTTTAAACCAGATGCCCGCTTTCTCGTGGACACACTGTATGGTGAATTTGGGAAGTATGGATGTATATTTTCATATCAAAAAACTTTGTTCAGTATTTGTATTTTTGCATTGGTAATCGACTGATCAGAATAAGGAACATTGACAGATTTCTTCTTATTAATCTCACTATATCATCTTACCAGAAAAAATATTTTTTCAGATATTATATATGTTGGACTAGAAAGCAAATTTGCTTTAATGAATTTATATACCTTATCGGTAAAAAATCCGTCGGTAAAAAGTGACGAATTTTTGTCTTGGTGACGAATATTTTTTACCGACGAAATTTTTTGCCGCCGAAATTTTTTACCGACGAACCTTTTTTGCTGACAAGTAATTTTTACCGACGAATAATTTTTACCGATGAATTGGGCTTTTACATCATTCCCTTCACTAAAATTCCACAAAAGCTAATATGAAAAATGTCTAAGCTATAATAAGAAACGAAAAAGTATTCTATCTCTCACTTACTATACAACAAACAATACCTCCATGTTTTGAAACGGGAAAAAAAGCAACGTCAGCAAATTATTAGGTTCGATACGCATAATGTGACTTTCCTGTTTCTGGGGAACACCTTCATAACTGAGGGTATTTTAATAAGGATTGTCACTAACGTTTCAATTGTAAATAAAAAGTCACGTGACTGACGAGCAGTGAAATCTTTATTTTCTAAAACAAATCGTCGTCCGTTCATCACTCTTTCGCAAGATTTCTTTGAAACACAGGTCATCGTATCAGAAAGTACCACAATAGGAAACAAAAATCTTTAGCCATCATTTAACTCATCATCGATTTAATGATCGTCCTCTTTTTCTATCTTCCAAGGATATTTGAATTTTGCTCGTGAAAATTTGCACCCAAGAAAACCAGAACTACTAAGGAAATTCTAGGGAAATATTTACAAAAGTTGATGAATTTCGTAAATGATATAGGTAAATGATATAGGTAAATGATATAGGTAAATGATATAGGTAAACGATATAGGTAAATGATATAGGTAAACGAGGAAAAAGAAACGAAAAACTCGTCCGACACTTACCATCTAGATCAACCACACCATGCCAATACTCTTAAACGGGAAAAAAGTCAAGTCAGCAAATTATTGAATAATAACAGCCACAAGAAAAGCCACAAGATGAATAACAAGTCGAATACAGACTTTCACTATCTCATGAAGTTATATGTCTCCTCGCTCGCTTAACCAGGCGGTAGGAGCTAAACGCAGATTTCACTTACGTTGAAATCGTGATTAAAAATGTAATTTCGGACAACAATACAAATGTTCATCGATTTATTGTAACTACGCGCATCCCTTTGACGTTCCCTGGCTTAGAGTTAGGATATAGATGTTTCGAGATTTTCAAAATCTCAAATTGTATATCAGGATGTCATGGAGTTCCGTTGCAAAACTTTAACACGTTCTTGCTGATAAGTAGCAAAATCCTCAACTCTGAAACTTTCAGAACTGAAAGAGAAAATGTACAGTTACTTCAATAAATTTGAAATGAAGATTTAAGTTTTCTATCTCCTTGAAAAATCTCAGAATTGCGGAATTAAATCAAAGTTTATAAGAACCTTAGGTTTTACGATTTTATTGAAGCATCGCAAAACTGACAAAATTTTATAAATGAAGCTTACCTAACAGAACAGACCCAACTCCATTTCTCTTTCGTATAGCTACTATCGAAAAACATTAGGATTCGGAAAAACCATCACTGAATATGTTTAATAGCCAGTAGAAAAAACGTTCATTGGGGGACAAATTATGATTGACATCAACGTAAACACTTTTATTTTGAAAGCTTCATCCTCAATTAAAAGTTTGTGACTTCTTAATGTAAACAAGAGCCAGATGGCGCAAAACGGTAGCAGCAATTGTATTTAAAGTTATGAAAAGTTACTACAAAGTTCTTTGAGGCTTGTGTTTTTTTATATCTCACTGGTGGAAAACAGGCATAAAAAATAAATATGTTATAATAATAAGTAAGTGTAAAAAGGGTCTAATCATAAGCCACCAGAAATTAATTTATTAAAGACAAAAGAATTATACATGCGTGAGTTGTATATTTTTTTATAAGAAAATTTTTTGTAAGACCATGTGTAGAAAAAAAACACGCGTTTCGAAAAAAAAAAATATATATGTTTTTAATTATAATTTCATGAAACCCAAAATGAAATCCAACAAATAACTGCCTAACTAGATCTTCGAAAGTCTTCTTAATACACAAAACAGTGTTGTAGCTAACAAACAATGTAATAAGAAATTTTAAACTGATGAGCTTACTAACAAGAAAAACTATATATAACCAAATTTTAAGTATCAATGTATTTTCAGTTAGCATAAATAGCTGAAACTTCCATTTTTACGCAGATCTATTTGATTAATATTCATTCTTTCATGAATTATTTCATAATAACATCAAAGAAAACGTCCTTTTAAATGTTTGATATGTGAAACCTTTCGAAGGCTGCGTTCCTTCATTAGAATTTACATTGCGTTATTAGCAGAGTCTCGCAGACTCAAAATCGCAGACTAATTGCCATTTCGGCCGGAGTAGTAGTATAGTAGGAGGAGTAGGAGTCCACGGGTGTTTTAATACGGTATTCGCTTGCGCTGCTACCGTAATAATATTATTATTTCAAATTAGGTACAGTTCCTAAATTATTTATATTTTTTCCCATTTTATTCGCTGTCTTAACTGTATGCACAAAGAATTAAAAGAATTTGATCAGCAATTAGCAAGTGAAAAAATAATCCGAAATCAAGTAATTATAGTATTGCATTGTGGTAGTTACTATGGTTACTATGCCTATTACGAAAATACAGAGATAACTGAATATAATGATAACGACTAAATAAATGTGATGTTTTATTTGAGAAATTTTTGTATGGACACAAAGCTGCAAACGTATCACAAGTCTGATAAGGTCACTTTACCTATAGATTTTTGTATTATAGTGAATGAGTGTGACGATTATTATGTATCACTCAACGGCACGAATCAAAACAGTTGTGGAAACAACAGCCACCCATGCCAATCTATCGACTATGCATTCAACAAAGTCAATGCGAATGATATAATAGTGCTAAACTGCGACGAATTCGTCGTTAGCGAGAAAATCTTCATAACTGTCTCTCCTGTTGTGATAAAGGGAATGGATGAAAACAATTGTTGGCCGTTGATAACAGGGAAAAACACAGTAGCTTTATTCAGTATCAGAAATACTTCGATCGAAATACATATGGAAATAACTGGCATAAAGTTTCACCAAATTGGTTTGCTGTCGTTCGATGGAAATGTCCATCAAAAGGTTGATCTGATTATAACCAATTGTTCGACTGTGTTTGCAACTAACAGATATAAGCTTCATGCCATTGACATTTCTTACAAAGATCAATCATCATCAAATGAACTTGTTAACAAGGGATATCTTAACATTTTTATTACCAATTGCACATTCATATCAAGCAATATCAAAATCATCAACGGTAACATCAAAAGAGACGTGAACTTGACAATTAGAAACTCCAGATTCTTAGATCGTGCATCAATTAACATGGTCAAAGTACATTCGTTAACTGTTCAACAATGTCAATTTAGTGGAATCAGTAATTGGTTTATACAGGTAATGGCAACACAGACTGCTTTTTTAAATTACGTTAATGTGACGGAGATGAAGCCCGATAATCTTTTCATTTGAAGAGTTGTTTCATTGCACAACGTTGAATTAATTTTTGTTTAAACTATCTATGTTGAAAATTTAAAACGTATTCATTACCATTTATTTTAGTTGAAATTGTCGAAAATTGTAAATATGACGGACATCAATATCGAGAACTCATCGATTGATTCGATTGCTTGGTTTGACCACGTCACGTCATCCTATGTTTCAAGGATACTTGTTAAAAATACCAACACAAAGAGGAGAGCGTTTGCATTAAGGAACGGTAACATTTCTGAAATGACGGATATCAATATCGAGAACACATCGATTTATAGGATTGCTTTGTTTGACCACGTCACGTCATCCTATGTTTCAAGGATATTTGTTAAAAATACCAACACAAAGTGGCAAGCGTTTGTATTAAGGAACAGTTACATTTCTGAAATGACGGATATTAATATCGAGAACTCATCGATTGATAGAATTGCTTCGTTTCGCCACGTCACGTCATCGTATGTTTCAAGGATATTTGTTAAAAATACCACCACAAACTGGGAAGCGTTTGTATTATGGAACAGTAACATTTCTGAAATGACGGATATCAATATCGAGAACTCATCGATTTATAGGATTGCTTGGTTTGACCACGTCTCGTCATCCTATGTTTCAAGGATATTTGTTAAAAATACCACCACAAACTGGGAAGCGTTTGCATTATGGAACAGTTACATTTCTGAAATGACGGATATTAATATCGAGAACTCATCGATTTATATAATTGCTTTGTTTGGCCACGTCACGTCATCCTATGTTTCAAGCATATTTGTTAAAAGTACCACCACAAAGTGGAGAGCGTTTGCATTAAGGAATAGTAACATTTCTGAAATAACGGATATCAATATCGAGAACTCATCGATTGATTCGATTGCTTGGTTTGACCACGTCACGTCATCCTATGTTTCAAGGATATTTGTTAAAAATACCAACACAAAGAGTACAGCGTTTGCATTATGGAACAGTAACATTTCTGAAATGACGGATATCAATATCGAGAACTCATCGATTTATAGGATTGCTTGGTTTGACCACGTCACGTCATCGTATGTTTCAAGCATATTTGTTAAAAGTACCACCACAAAGTGGCCAGCGTTTGTATTATGGAACAGTAACATTTCTGAAATGACGGATATTAATATCGAGAACTCATCGATTTATATGATTGCTTGGTTTGACCACGTCTCGTCATCCTATGTTTCAAGGATATTTGTTAAAAATACCAACACAAAGAGGATAGCGTTTGCATTAAAGAACGGACACATTTCTGAAATGACGGATATTAATATCGAGAACTCATCGATTTATAGGATTGCTTTGTTTGACCACGTCACGTCATCCTATGTTTCAAGGATATTTGTTAAAAATACCAACACAAAGTGGTCAGCGTTTGTATTACGGAACAGCAACATTTCTGAAATGACAGATATCAATATGGAGAACTCATCGATTTATACGATTGTTTTCTTTACGTACGTCACATCATTGTCCATTTCAAAGATATTTCTTAAAGATACTAAAGTAAGGAACATCATGTTCACAGACTCGAGTGATGTAACTCACTCAAAAGTTATCAAGACACTGTACAATTTGGTTTCTGAAATTAATGTCAGGAAAAAATATAGAGATAGCAAAAGCTTACCATTGCCTGGTGGACGATTATCATTAAGGGCTGTGAAGATAGAGAATGCGAAAATCATGTCTGCAATCATCAAGTGTGAAAATACTGTGTTACTGTTTGAAGATCTTACAGTCACAAATTCTCAACTCAGACAGGGTTTTGATATTAAAGGAGGGACAACACGACTTAGAAACATATTTATTAATCAAACAGGAACTCAGACCGCAAGAGATTGCTTAAAATTGCGAAATTTGAACTTGACGATAGAAAACTCAACCTTTATTATTTCAGAGACTGCTCTAACGTACAGGAATATTGACATGCGACATTCAATAGTGAAACTTAAAGATTTGAAAATTATTTCTTCCAGCCGACGAAAACCAGCACTTGAGATCAGAGGAGAAGGATCAATAGACATCAATGCCGAACAAGTTGATGTAAGATTGATTGAGTCAAATGCAGACCTTCCCATTATCGATATAGAATATAGAAAGCGTACTCACCCCAATACTATCAGTTACATTAATTCAAGTTTATTGTGTCCAATCAACAGTGATCCTTACCATATCATGACTACTCGTGGCACGTTTAATTTTCAGTACAGTTGCAAACGATGTAAAAATGGTTATTACACAGTAAGTAAGAATTCAGTATATTTTTCATTAATGTTTCATTACACACTCAAAGAAAAAATGGAAGTAAGATTTATTAACCAGGTGAATGTGATCAATACCAGTTTATTATGGTCAATACAAGGAAGTCCAAACCAACAGACGTGTAAGCCATGTCCAAGCGGGGGATCATGCATTGGCCCAATAAGAAGTAATGACAACTTTTGGGGATACTTAAATTTTAATACCAAAAGAATAAAATTTTATCCATGCCCATTTGGATACTGTTGTTCTAAATCATGTAATACTTACAAAACTTGCGGCAAATTCCGAACAGGAACATTATGTGGCAAATGTAGAAATTCGTACGTTGTTGGTTATCTTTCAAGCGAATGTATATCTGTATCGTCTTGCAAACATCCGTTCATCTTTTGGCTGGTTTTCTTTCTTTCCGCATCACTTTACACACTTTTGATAGCATATCTTGACAAACTAAAATCGTTTGCAAATTTATTGAAGAAAATCGTTTCGATGATGAAATGTCTTAACGTATTTCCAAGCAGCAGTAATCTGACTGTTAATGTAATCGAGATGAGATCATACGAATACAATCCAAACAACGATGGAAAAAAATATGTTGGAAGTGATGTACGAGCGATTCCAAATGACTTGATAGTATCTCAAGAAGAGGAAGAAGACAATTGTCGATTTTCTGGTGTTTTCAATGTTTTCGTAGGCTTTTACCAAATAAAACAACTGCTTACAGTAGAGTTAGGATCAGATTATTCCAGCTCAAGTTTCAATACAATGATGACAAATATCTTCAATTTAGATATGCTGAAAATTCCAATTAATTTATGTCCGTCGTTAAAACTTGATGACATTCAAAAAATTTTCATCAGAGATTTTCTTTTCTCTTCTGTAATGATAGTTCCTGTCATTGGTTTGGGCGTGTTGTTACACAAAACCTCCGAAAGATACAAAACCATCGACAATGTAAGCAATCAGCCAGAACTCAATGATATAGACCCGGAAAGAATTGTTAACGGAGATAGAACAGACACTGTAAATCAAGGTTGCACTTGGGATGAATATGCATCAAAAAGTCAACCTGAAGAACTTTCAATAATTGGTCGATTATACATATGTTTTTTAAATCTGATTCTTATCAGATACAAGACAATAGCAACTTTCATACTGACGTCTATAAACTGTGTTGCTGTTGGAAATATGAAGGTGCTATACATCAATGGCGAAAGGCAATGCTTCACCTATTGGCAATATCTAGCCATTGTCTTTCTTTGTCTGTGGATTATCCCTTTTCCATTCACACTTTCCTCATCATTGAGAATGCTCAAGTCCAACGTCATAACAGTTGAAAGGTTTTACTGTTTTATAAGCTTTCCAATACTTGTTCCAGCTTATCACATTGCAATATGGAAAAACAAATATGGTTATCTGACTGCTAAAAGTAATAAGTTGAAAAGTTCACTCATGGAAATATTCGAAAAGCCGTACAGGCGAAGTCATCGCGGTGTCATTATCAACTGGGTTTCATGGCTCTTACTTCAAAGATTACTTATTGTGTGTCTATCTGTGTTCTTCATAAATCCCTTACTTCGTCTGGCAGTTATATCACCGTTTATGGCGATTTTCTTGGTAATCCAACTTGCAGTGAAACCATATAAGGATCCGTTGGTTAATAGCTTGGAAGTGATGTCTTTGTTAGCATTGACTATATTTTCTGGTGCCAACTTATTTAGAGCGTTTTTATATGTCCATCGTTTAAGTAATGTTGATGAAATTGCAGTGATTTTAAAGATATACGCCTATATGGATCAGATACTTAATCCCTTTTTGTTTATTGTCATGTATTTTTTATATATGAATGCTACAACTATTTATAAGAAAGTTAGAGCATTCAGCTTTGTTATATTCCGGAAATTTGCTTGAGCGTCTATGCTATGCTAGCAAAGTTGGCTGTTCTCGGAATGTTGTTATCTCCATAATAATGAAGACAACTACCACAATGCAATGCTGTGATTACTAGCTTTTGGAGTTACTTTAAATAACTGTTCCAAATAACTGTGATAACATCAGTTTTGTTCATGAAATCCTTTCATTATTTTCTTTCAGAAATTCATAATAATTATTTTTCAAAGTGGTAGTTGTATTATCATCAAAGAGGTAGTAACATTTCGGGGACAGTCAATTAGTTGATTTTAAGTTATATTCCATTTGTTAAAGCGGAGAATATAGAAAACTGATACCTTTCCACAAACATTTGATCATCGACACAGTGTCATAACAAGGTTTATTTCTAACGTTTTCTTCAATTTCTGCTTTGATGTTTTATCCACAAACAAATATAGCTAATAATCTTTTCGATCTAAAATCTCAATTACTTAATTAATTAACGTACATTGAAATTACTTCTAGATATTCATTGTGAGTTTATGATTTATGGATCTGGGTTCAAGTTACATGTCAAAATGATAAATCATAATGTTGTTAATTGTTATTTTTCATGAATTTGTAGAATTAGTGACGGAACTGTTTATATATGAGATGTTTTTGAAAGTCTTGGATAGCAAGGTTGAGGTGTTTTTTAATTTTTACTGTGTGCATTTTTACTGCAAAGTTAACATGTTACTATTCGTCTTCATACTTTTGAATAGATCTTTTCAGTAATTTGGCTAATAGGCAGAATAATGGCCTGTTTACTCGTCAATCAAAATTGTTTCTAATCACTTTATAGAAACATAGAAACGAGGCATGAACATGTTGACAATGTTTTAGCAGGATTTTTGTAAATATTTCTTTTAATGTAGCAACAGTGTGGTTCTTTACTGATAAATAGTTAGCGTAATTAATATTTGATTTGATGAGGCTGTTTTGTATCTCTACGATTTTATAATATTGAAGTTAGTGGTTTATGTAATGGCACGATTGTATTTCAGAATACCTAATATTTGTTTTAATATCAATTTTAATTTTATTATCAATATTGTATAATGTAATTTTTTTAAACGGCATATTTTGAAGGGCTTAAAATATAGAACAAGCATGACTTTTGAATCATAATAATACCATGTAACAACATGTTCTTCATCGTTTTCACACATTCTCTAAGATGAATCGATGCTTTTCTTTATTGTTTTATTCTTAAATTTTAGTATTTAATATTTAGTTGGCTATTGGACTGTTACATAGGTTACTCATTACTCTTTATGCTGGTGTCAGCAGTGAGACTCCTCACAATTGGAAAACAAATCTAGAACGAACATATGAATAATATGAAAATGGAAACAAACAAACCACGCTTTCTCGTCGAGACTCAGTTTTCTTATAACCTTAGCAGTTCATATTATCTTTAAAAGTATTTAATGTTTAAGCAATTTCTGTAATAATCGAGACAAGTAACAAAATTATTTGTTTTTGTTATACGGTATTTAAAATGGTGTCTTGGAGAACTCTCTGTGTTGTTTTTTTCTTACCTACTATACTGGATAAAAATAGTGTTAAAAGTTGGAATTCAAGGCATTAATGGTCCCCTTTTTTATAGACTCTACGGCCATGTTGTGGACAAATCTACGTTATTATGTTGGTAATTAAAAATTAATTGGCATTCCTCATATATGTAATGCTCCAGATACAATCTGGAAGTTAGTAACTGTTATTGATTGAAAGACCAGGTATAAGTCCATGAGCTTATGTGTGTGCTAAATGGGAAGCAGACCCAAGGAAGGAGCAGACCCCAATATTCATGAATATTGAAATATCGAAATATTGAGCTGAGTGAAAAGATATGTGAGATCAAGTAAATTCGATTTGATTTATTTTCTCGTAAATATTCACTACCAAAAAGAAATGATTAAATATATGACAACTTGGTATCCTACTTTTTTGGCTGTTACAACTTTAATATTCTGAATTACGAAAATTATGTCATGTGATTTCATCCTGGCTTGTTATTTCAAACAAAATCTAAAGACTTTACATTGGAAACCTATAGGACAGCAAGCCATCAAATAAACACAGTCGTACATATACAAAAAAAAGAAAAGATGTAAAATAAAGAAACCAAAACCATGTATTAAAATAGTAAAATCGAACACAAGCGCAATAAAAGAAATGATTCGAACCTCCATCGACAGGAATGTTGGAGAACTGATTTTATTGAATACCAAACCAGCAACCGATCAACGAATAAAAATCTTTCACCATATCAAAGTTAGTTAATTAATTTTAAGATTAATCTTAATTATTGTAATCCCGAAAAAAAAAAGACAATTAAAAAAAATATTAATGTTCCTCCAAGTTTTTAGTATAGATGTCCATCCTTTTATAGACTCTACGGCCATGTTGTGGACAAATCTACGTTATTATGTTGGTAATTAAAAATTAATTGGCATTCCTCATATATGTAATGCTCCAGATACAATCTGGAAGTTAGTACCTGTTATTGATTGAAAGACCAGGTATAAGTCCATGAGCTTATGTGTGTGCTAAATGGGAAGCAGACCCAAGGAAGGAGCAGACCCCAATATTCATGAATATTGAAATATCGAAATATTGAGCTGAGTGAAAAGATATGTGAGATCAAGTAAATTCGATTTGATTTATTTTCTCGTAAATATTCACTACCAAAAAGAAATGATTAAATATATGACAACTTGGTATCCTACTTTTTTGGCTGTTACAACTTTAATATTCTGAATTACGAAAATTATGTCATGTGATTTCATCCTGGCTTGTTATTTCAAACAAAATCTAAAGACTTTACATTGGAAACCTATAGGACAGCAAGCCATCAAATAAACACAGTCGTACATATACAAAAAAAAGAAAAGATGTAAAATAAAGAAACCAAAACCATGTATTAAAATAGTAAAATCGAACACAAGCGCAATAAAAGAAATGATTCGAACCTCCATCGACAGGAATGTTGGAGAACTGATTTTATTGAATACCAAACCAGCAACCGATCAACGAATAAAAATCTTTCACCATATCAAAGTTAGTTAATTAATTTTAAGATTAATCTTAATTATTGTAATCCCGAAAAAAAAAAGACAATTAAAAAAAATATTAATGTTCCTCCAAGTTTTTAGTATAGATGTCCATCCTTACATTTGTGTTTTTCTTTCTCGTAAATGTGATCTCCGCAATATGCATAACGATCTTTTCCATACAGCTTCCCTTTGTGGCAGTAGTAATCGTTCTTGTGGTATAAATGCGTTCCACAGAACCCATACTTGTATTTGTCATGACACTTCTTCTGATGGCAGAATTCGGTTTTCTTGTCGCAAACCACGTGATTATCACATAGGAAGTATCCGTCGGTTTCGTAACATTTCCGGTTGAAACAGAACTCGGTGTGTTTGTCACAGACTCGATAGTTGTCACAGATCTTGAATTTTTCGGTGAGGTAGCATTTTCCGTTGAAACAAAACTCCTTATCTTTGTTGCAAATGTTGTGGCCGCAAATCGAATATTTCGCTTTTCCATGGCATTCACCCTTGAAGCAAAATTCGGCACCAGTATGACAGATGGCTTTGTACTCGCAAATGAAGTACTTGTGTTTGTTGTGGCAACCTTTAAAGCAGAACTCTGTTTTCTTGTTGCATACGGCTTTGTCTTCACACACGAAGTATTTGTCCTTCCCATGACATTGAGAATCGAAGCAAAACTCTTTGTTTTTCTTGCAGACTGCTGCACCATTACAGACATAGTAACCGGATTTTAAATAGCATTTACCTTTGAAGCAGAATTCAGTATGTTTTTTGCAAACACGTTCGTAATCACAAATGAAATACTTGCTCTTTCGGTAGCATGCACCTTTGAAGCAAAAGTGAAGACCACGCTTGCAAACAGACTTCCCACACAGGTAATATTTCTTTCGGTTGTAACATCGACCGTGATAGCAGAACTCTTTAAGTTTGTTACAGACAGCTTTATAATCGCACACCTTGTACTTTCTTTTGTCATAGCATTTGAATCTAAAACAGAACTCTGTGTACTTATTACAAATACGAGAATAATTACACAGGAAGTACTTCTTTCGTTCGTAACATCGTCCTTTGAAGCAGAGTTCGGCGTATTTCTTGCAAACTTGACTTCTACCACATCTGTAGTATTTACTGCGATCGTAACATCGGCCAACGAAACAGAATTGCTTGAATTTCTTGCAAACGTGTCGCTTGCACGTAAAGTAGAGATTCTTATCGTAACATCGACGGTTGAAACAAAATTGGGTTCTTCTATCGCAAACGCGTTTTTCTTGACAGATGTAGTATATTTTCTTGTCGTAACATCGGCCTTTGAAGCAAAATTCATAATGCTTTTTACAAACATGGTTCTTGCAAACGTAGTACTTTTTCCTATCGTAACATCTGCCTTTGAAACAGAAGTGCTTCTTCTTGTTGCAAACGTTGTGGCCACAGCAGAGGCTGTACAGGTAATGATAAATGTATTTTCCACAATATCTGTAATGCTTCTTGGCGTAGATTTTACTGTGGTAGCAATAATGTGTCGAGGGATTGTATGATTTGTATGGTCCACCTAGAATGCAAGAGCAAAATGAGAAAAACCAATCTATTACTCGATAAGTATCAAACAGGTTTGCCTTCGATGATTTTTATATCTGGTTCTTGATATAGTTAGGAGAGTCTGGACATGGACAGGGGGACATGGAGTGCTCAAATAAACAATGAAAATGCATAAGTCCACCAATTTCTCGGACCGCCTAAGTTCAAATGTTGGCCTGAACTGATCCAAAAGAAAAATTAGGTTTACTCCACAATCTTAACGTAGTTAGCTAGTAATCGGTAGACAAGCTGCATGATAACCGAATCAAAGGCGAACGCGGTGGTTAAGAGAAATAGGTTCTGACGTAATAGGTAAAATAACGCGTAGGTTCTGTTGAATGAGAAGCAGTTTTACTGTATTGTTCTCTGCCATATTTTTGCCTAACCTAAGATCGACTGTAGATATTTTTCTTCGTATTGCGATTATTCCATGTTTCTTTCCTGTTTCAGTTTTCACATGCAGATCCTATTTTTAAATTGTAATTGAAACACTTCCCCTGGATATTAGTTAGTTTCACAATCGAAAACCGTCAACATCGGGAAAGTCTTGTTCGTTACAAAATAAAGTTGTAGCTGATATTAAATTAACTTTGTGTATAAATCAAAGAAAACAGCTTTGCTAGGAAATACTTACAACTATAAACTTTAGAAGGATCTGACACGTCCGCACTGCTACCATCTGTCATGTCTTCATCAATACTGTCAAATTCATTGGTATCATCGGCCAGCTTGGTATCTTCTTTTGCAAAGACAAGCGCCGCAGCACCAAGTAGGAAATATACTGTAATAAACTTCATCTCTATAAGAAAGCTAACAGAGTTAATTCAGGTGAACAAAAGCGAAACCAGCAAACAAACTTGAAAAGTGTGAAAGACTTACCCACTTTGTACTTGATGATGAGGTAGTTTGACTCTCTTTGGAGAGGAACGCTTAATTTCGATACGATTCCGTCTATTTATACTAGTTGATGCCCCCTCAATCAATCGTCAGCAGCAAGTGTAATCGGTGATTAGTCAACCGCCAAGTAGACTACCTCGTGTTGCCCAAAAATTATGGTTGACTTCCCCTTCTGAAGTTGTGAAATTAATCTCAATTATGAGTAGATTAACTGGTCTTTTAAATGGTGTTTCAGTCGCATTTATTTTCTAATGACTGTATGCACCGAATCAATCATTTATCAAAAAACATAATTAACATTATGGTCACTGTCAACGATTATTTGTGGTGGAGTTATTTCATTCCACCAGATGGTAAACATCTGTAACTCAAGTTCAATTCCATGATATTTTCTCATGAAGTAAATCATTAATCCATTAAAACATGATCGACTTATCAATTTCACGTATTAACAATGAACTCCCAACGAAGTCCCTTTCATACTTGTGACTAGGAAATATGGGGACACTACTTCCACTACTTCATTTAGGAGCAAACAAAACTTCATATCACAGACGATATGACGACTGACGATATGGTGTTGCTACCACCTTGTGCTTCAATAATGAACTTATGTCGTTTTTTTTGTAAGATTCTCATTCTGTGGCAACTTAGCAAGTACTATTTATCATGTATTTATAATCGCTATTCACATTATCGGC
Organism: Turritopsis dohrnii; assembly: GCA_027922465.2. Taxonomy (NCBI): domain Eukaryota; kingdom Metazoa; phylum Cnidaria; class Hydrozoa; order Anthoathecata; family Oceaniidae; genus Turritopsis; species Turritopsis dohrnii. Next base: position 231,495 of record BQMF02000238.1, on the reverse strand, counting down.
AAGTTTAAAAAATGCAAAAAGTTAAATACTATAGACCCGGTTATTTTTGTTTGAGCTATAACAAAACGGTAGCTATGACAACTAAAGGTTACGCTTCTTTCTTGCAAAGATGACATGGTTGTAATCCTAGTCTGGTCAGATTGTGCTTTCGAATTGAATGTCGTTGTTTTTTCACACGTATTTTATGGCTACAAGTTTTAAAATGTGATTTCTATTAAATGCTAAAACTGATTGCCATCAATCACCTCATAATTTCATGTGTCATGTAATGATAATCCGCCCCCATTATGGTTGAAGAATGCCGAAACGCTGGGAGAGAGAAACATGACTTGAAAGTCAACATTTGTGGAAAGTTCAATGAAACCCCATATGAAGGATACCTCTTTCCATTTACGCAAAGCGTTCGCCTTATAGCGGTTTCACTGTATTACTTTAATTGATATCTTTTTCAACGACATTTTGGCGTCATTTACAGCGGCTTTTTGACTTTATTTTTTGAATTGTCCACGTTCATACTCAATCCTCATTCTTGCCAGGCGCAAAAGAGGTTATAAAGTAAAACAACTTCAATGCAAAAAATCTATTTGAAAATAAACATCAGATGTTGTCTTGGCGACATCATTCCTACAGATCTTAACTGCGATACTTTTCATAAGCGAAGTAACTATTATGTTACAAAGTGTTCATGTTGTATCGTATCACTGATAAACTCAAGAACTCTGTCAAAGAAACTAGTATAACATGAGATAATCGAGACAATGACGTCATACCGTGTTTTATTCTAAAGATAAAAAGTCAAATGCTACTATACTTGAAACCAAAAAAAATCATGGTGCTGGCTACGGGCTCGAGATTCCTGTGAATTTCAAATTTCTTGGACTTGCCAAAGCCATTCAGTGGGCAGAAAATGCTGTGAAAAATGTTATTCGAAGTATCGACAAGAGAGTAAAACATTGCAAAAAGTAAATATTCCAAGAAAATATAAGTTATTTTACTTGAAAAATTGCTTTTGTATGCGTGTCCGCTTTAGAGAGATTTTTTATAGGGAAAAAGTTCATTAAGGACCTGAAAAAGGTATCCGCTTTATACTTGTCCGCTTTATAGAGATTCCACTGCATATTTCCTTGGGTACGGGATGTTAAAAGAAAGTCCTATTTATCTGTTCAAAATTTATCTAATAGAAAATCCTTCAATTTTGAATAACCATGAGTATGACTACACACTGAGTATAGCTATGTCTTCGTGTAAAGTTAAAAGAATCCTGTCGTTATGTTTGTGAGGTAGCTACCATAACTGACACCATTTCCATGGAATCTCCAAGATTAAAACATTCCATTATTAAGTTCTTTGCTCGGTATTCTGCTGATCGAGTTTGTATCATTGAGAGGTAAACTTTCGAGAGGTTAATTGTCACTTTATCTACAAACTACATTTGCCTTGATCACCCAAAATGTTATGGAACTGACGAATATTACCTAGTGTTCGGGTAATCGAGTGGTTTTGTGAGACGATTAGCAGGTGATCGTTTAAACAGTTTAACTTATTGAAAGTTCGAGATTTTGTGGAGGACAGAGAAGTTCTTGGAATTGACTTTTTCCGAATTTCACTGTGTTACGAGCTTTTCACCGTGTTACGAGCTTTTCACCTTGTTATGAGCTTTTGGTCGTGAGACATCGTTTTAAAGATTCTGATGGCTTTTACAATGTCTACGGAATAGATATAATATTAACATTTGCTTATATTTTTTAATCTTTCACCATATAGCGTCAACATACATACTCTCTGAAAGTTTTAACCACATCATAAGTGGAGCTTCTTTGGAAATTCCCTTCGAAGCTCTCAACAATTTGCATCATCAGAAACCACAAGTTATTCTTTCTTAATGAATGGTAAATTGCATTATAAGCCACTTTCGGTATTTTTTTTTCGTTACGTCATCTGAAAAACATACGGCACCGAGTTTGAACATCTCATCATATGGTTACATGGGCGCATGGTTGAATCACACATTTTAGATGAAGTCAACCCTAAAATACTGTTAATGACTTAATGAGCCGATTATTGCCGATAATCGATTGGTGATGAATGAAAGCCACGATGTGTTCATTAAGTGACTTGTTGAAAACGGTGTGATTGGGTTGTCTTTTTCGATCGTGAAATCAAACGCATATTACAGCTATACACTATTTTGTTTCTATTCAAAGGAGAAACACCCAAAAATAATGATGCTTATTTCAAGTTTGTGACGTCAAAAGTGACACTGGTCTCGACATCGACATGATTGTTTTATTTATCATTCAGTTTGTATCTTTATTCATGTTATATCTTCATTCAATGAGAATTGCCGTTGAATTTTAGGACGATTCGTTGGACAAAAAGTTTATTTCACCTGCAGTCGGTTTTCCATTAAAGTTTGGTTTACACGTGAACAGTTGTTGTTGGTGATATGGTTTAAGGGGCTGTTTATATGGAAGCCGAGCCAGCCCGTTTGCAGGGCTAGCCCTTTAGCCGAGATCTCGCCTTCATGGTAATTTAAAAGTAATTAAGAATTTTGTTTATATGAACAGGAGGGCTGGCCCGCTTGCCGAGATCTCGGCTATTTTACCCGAGATCTCGGCAAGCGGGCTGAAAAAAATCCCATGTAAACAGTCTCAGGTGAGCCAGCCCGGCAAACGGGCTAGCCTCGTTACAAATACACAGATTTTGATTGGGTTAAAATTTGCAAATCTTTCTTTCTGACGCTTAAATTTTCCCGCTTGGTTTGCATGAAAAAGAGGTCAGCCCGTTTGCAGGGCCAGCCTGCTTCAAATAAACAGAAAAAATTTCCAGCCCGGCTAGAGGGCTAGCCCTGCAAACGGGCTGGCTCGGCTTCCATATAAACAGCCCCTAAGAAATAGATGAAAATACTACAGTCGATGTGGTAACAACGTGATTAATTCGAACACATAATGACCAATCATTAAGGAGAACCATCTCGTTACTAAACCCCCAATGCGATCCCACCTTTACACTGGGATATAAAAAATAACTATGAAGGAAATAATAAACAACGAAAAAACAAAAAGAACTGCAAAATTTCTTTTCTTTTCCATTAAAAAAATATCCCCGTAATTTCACAAAACTGTTAATAAACAAAACAGGGGGAAACGTTTATAAAATTATAAAACAATGGAACACATGAAAAGCATACAAAACAAGGAGTATGTCAAACGCAACAGAAAACAAACTGCAACGAACGCGTGTTCGTGGTAGCCTGGGGCAGTTCAGAACACAGCATCGATGTCGTCAATCAAGTCTAGCTTGAGTAGAGTAGATCACGAGCTAGTTAGTTTGAAGTTTTGACACATACTATCGGTGATATTCATGTTCAATGCTTCCAGAACGAATCTCGACGAATAAAACTCGTCGGTGACGAGTGGATAGTCGGTTATCGGTAGACTCGTGCTATGAAGTAAATGTTGAAAACAATAAGACAGTACTAAAGACAACATGGTCCAACTGACCAACAGAGATGATAGAGAGATAAGAGACAGTAGCTGAAGTTGTTTACCTTTTTAAGGTCAGCCAAGATTTAATTTTTCTTATAAAACTATCAGCACTGCCAGCAAAATATGCTTCTATATCTGGTTGCTATAGAAATACAAGCGAATCAAAATCAGAAAAATAACACTACGCATGCTCAGCAGTGACGTCATTTTTTGAAGTGTATATCTTTAATACCGTATTGCTTATTAAAAATTTTGGGTGGGGCTTATTACAAGGAGGATCTCTATAGTAACAGTTCTAGCTTCTTAAAGATTTATCCCCTGAAGACCTTAATTAGATTTTCTACCGAGTTTTTTGAGAAGTGATATCCCAGGCAACAAAACACATGAAAAATCATGAAAACGAGATTGATCTATATGACAGAATCATTTCAGGAATCATGCACGAACTTTAGTTCTAACCATCTTACACTTAGTTTTTACAACAAATGAAGAAAAAAACACCCTGGGCGCTTATTAGAGAGGGCATTTATTGCAAATTTCCATAATTTTGAAGGGTGTGAATTAGAGGAGATATGGTATTTCGGTTTAAACATCTTAGTAAATGCTCTTCGTCGCAGTGATTATTTGGAGATTTTGCCGACTGGTTAGCGATTACAACAGCAGCAACAACAACAAATAAACGAAAAACGTAACAAGTATAAAACAACAACAACAACAAACAAACAACAACAACAAGCTTACTTTTTCAACAGGAATATTTGAAGTAATTTCTTGGTTCAATGCTAGCAACAACCCCATAGCAACGCTATACGCAACAGCACTAAAAAAAACATCAACAGAAAGTAAGATGGGTCATTATAACTTGAAGTGTATATAGAGCCTTAGAAACCGATATTTTTATCGGAAAAAGATGGTAGGCGAGTAGTGACGGTTGTTATATTTACAAAAACAACAACTTTGGCTTGTAGAAACGTTTTTGGTGAAAAACTTTTTTGGAAGTAGCATTTTTTTCCTCATGCGACTCGTCTTGCCCACGATATAACCACACAGTTATAATCGTTAGTAGAACCCTCGAGTGCCCGATAAGCCTTAATAAACACACATTAGGCTCATCTCATACAAAAGTTTTACAGCCGTTGCGTTAGATTTGCGGGCACAAGAGCAACCCATAACAGAAATTAACGAAACGCAACGTAACGGGGCGCAACAAAATGCAACGTATGCGCAATAAAACGAAACCGCTCGTTTAGTCGTTTCCTGATCACGTATGTAGTATGAACTGTGTGAAAGTACTGAGGTGCTCAGAGAGAGGACGCAAAATATGCGACACAACTATTGGAAGAAATAAGAGGAATTTCTTGAATTTAGATCTTGAATCGCAACATTTACGTTCAATGTTAATGCATAGGAAATTGGTAACAGGAAATTTTGAAATTGTGATCCATTCCAGGAAAAGTCTCTTTCTCAAGTCAATGGTCACTCTTGGTACGATTTATGAAATATTAATATGAAATACCAATCTCTACAAAAGATATTTTATTCAAAAGTCATATTTTAGAGTTGCCTAAACAACTTCTCAGTTAAAGCGGTAATCGAGATTCATAGCCTGAAGAAAGAAAATACTAAAGAAACACCTGCTCCTACCTTGTACCACGTGACAAGGGTAACAGATTGTAGAAGTAATATACCAGTTGTAAAATTTTCGTTACTCTTCGTTCGCGTTCCTGAAAATAATTAACAGAATGACAATAATTAACAGAATGATAATAATTAACAAAATATCCACGGTTGCTGTAAAACAAAAAAAAGTAAAACCATCTTTCAACGAAAATCACGAAAACACCCTCTACCACACTTACATTTGCAGTTTTTTTCTTAGTGACTTCATCTCGAAGTTCGTTAAACACGTACGAGAGCTCTGCATGATATTGGTTGATCTGTGCTGACGTGCGAGCACTTTGTATGGACAACGTGATGTCGTCTTCGTTGTTGCCGACAATAGACAACATGACGCCGTGTAGCAAGCCACCTTTGGAACGACTCGATGGTACCTGCATGGCAACAGTAAAACCTGGAAAAACGACAACACAACAGATATATAGAGTATAAACCCTGATATAGACCTTCAGATATATAGAGTATAAATCCTTATTTATATGGATTCTAAATGGATCGAAGATATTAGTCCTAGAATGCCCTGCGTTAACGAATCTTTGTGGGAGTAAGGACATTTAAAAAGACCTGCTGTTTCAGCCATTATAAAAGAATGTTCTTATGACGTGCGTGTGAGTATACAATATTTTAAGTGGCAGATGAAATATTTATTTTATGGTTCTCACTAGTCACACTCCACTAAAGCTTTAATGTACAGATTAAGGAAAAAATTACCACGCATAATAGCAGTAAAGAAGCATATAAAATCAAACCGCTAGCATAAGCCACCATATTTAAACAGATCGTAGATAGATCAGTATCTTTCCTCTTAAAATCCTTCAACAGAATAAAGCGAGAGAGAAACATGCAAACCTCCATTAGGGTTCGTACTATCATATCTCCGTAAGACGTTCAAGATATCAGCTGGCGATACAGCTCTCATCACTTGTTCTTGAGCTTTGTTTGGTAGCTTTTGACCGAGCAAACTTCTGATCATGAACTTGGCCAGTTGTAGAGCTTCCAAAGTGTATGTTGAATAGCGGGGCATCTCAACGTCGCCTTTCCTCAACAGCATATGAGTGACGAAACCTGTATCCACGATTCGCTTTGGTAGTTGATCAAGCCAAATGACAGGCTGGTCCATTGACACCAGTTTCCGCCATTTTACAGCAACTTCGAAGAGGTCACGCCACGAAAATTGACGCCCTTTCCACCCTTTTATACTTTTGGGGCTTTTCCAGTACCTAAAAAGTTCCAAAATAATTCAGTTATCTATGATCTCTGTTTTTATAAATGCGTTTACCATTGCTTGCCTCCATTATGTACACACACTGCAAAAATATACAAGCGCTGGCTGTGAGCAACCCTGGACATTCACAGAACGAGAAAACATTCACAGTATTTTACGACATTATCTTACTTGTGAATAGTTTGCGCAACGTCTATAGCGGCTAACGCCATCGCCACATTGCAACGTCGGTTCGGCATGAAGCCGTCAACACGGTATTGAAACAGATGAGCAAGTTCATTCGCTCTGCATAAAAGAATCTACATAATAGATTGTAATAGAAAAAGAAAAATAAGAAGAACGTTATGGAAAATACTTTCATATAAAATGCTTATGTGGAAACTATAGGTACAGGGGAAATCTTCGGCATCATTCATGATCTTTTCTGCATGAACCTGTTTCCAGTTTCACTTATTTAATAGTATTTCCATCAAGTTACTGGCACGAAAACAACCAAGCAAGAAAGAAGTTAACAAAGAAAAGAATTTTAAAGATTTTGAAATGAAACCTTGGCATGTTTTCCCAAATCAGTCCAGTCCATGTGCTCCACATCTCTGAACAGAAGAGAAGAGATGCAATAGGCAATTATGAAGGTAAACGTGGCAAATGATGATATGCGACCCTCTTTTCAGTTAGTTCTGCTGACAATAATCTCCTGCAAAATTTTGCCTGCAAAAGTGAAGTTAGTCTCAAATTCTTTCATAAGTTTTTTTCACTGTAAAAGAGAAAAGAAAATGTCCGTAGGTAATACTGTCTGAAATAAACACAGACTAGGGAGATTATGTAACTGCGATACCAACGCCAAAAACAATGCAATAAAGCATAACAAAATATTTAGGGTATTCGCGAAAATGAAAGTTTAGAGAAAAGAAAGTTTAATTTTGTCAGAGAGCTTCGTTGATCTTGAACAGCTATCAAGATAAATAAAATCTTGATAGAAGAAAAAGATTTAGCTATACTGCTACGCATCTCCATTATCAGCGCCTCTAATAAGCGCCCCCTCTTTTAAGCGTTTAGATGTAACTAACAAGCGCCCCAAAAATTATAAAAATTTGCAAGAAGGGCCTAGACACTTAATAGAAGAAATATGATATCATTTACTCTTACTTATGCAATACCAAAAAAATTTAATGATAGGTCACCTGATATGTGGTTCAATACCAGGTTGTTCTGTGTAATTCTAAACAAATTTGAATTGGTTTCGTGTAAAATGTGCTTGTAACATTTCAAGCAAAAACTGGGAAAATCCTACACAAGAAAATTTTCAATTTTGAGAGATATGGGTAGCAGCAGGACTTCTTTACTTACAAAGTGATTAGGTAAATCCTTCTTTGCCCAAATGCTACGATAGTTCTCAGGAAGATCATCATCATATCTGTAATCTACTAAAGGCTGATCCAAATTGTGATTAAGGTAACGATAAAAATCTGGAAAATGAAAGAAAACAGAATAAAGACAAACTTGTTCAGATAGATCACGCAGAATTGTAATATTTCAGAGAATACACAAGAAAGTAAAAAAATTCTTAAAATCGATTCCAAAATAATATATTTTCCCTATGCAATCCACTTCATTGCAATGACTGGAAAATATATTGTGTGCAAATTTGACGGCAATTTTTGACTCAAATGATTTCATAGAAAAAAAATACTCTAATAGTGATCCTAATTTCCTTCAAAAAATCCATAATTAGAACTTTTTAATAGTGAAATGTTTCTTTACTTAAATCTAACTGTATCTAAGTTTATACTAAACCTTAAACTTAGTAATATTGTCATGAAAATCTTTCTACGAATATTCATGGCCAATTTTTATAGTTTGTAAGGTTACTTGATTTTGTTGGATTCTTTGAATTTTTCAGGAATGTTCATGAAATAACAAAGAAAATTCAAGAAATATAGCATGTTGTTCTAATAGAATACAAAGAACAATTTAGAACATTGACACTCAACACTCACTTTCTTTAAAAAATCATGTAAATTTTTAACAAAACTTAGAAAATAGTAAGACCAACCTCTTAAATATAGTGGTTGACGATAATCATGATTGCAGGAGCTAGATAACATAACCTGAAACATCCAAGCATACATACATTTCGTAAATAATTTCAAATAAATACGCATCTATTGAAATAATGCATATTGCATTGCAGGAGTCAGCCATCTCAAACATTTTAATACAGAAACTCTCACCCGAGTCATTACTTTGACAGCATTATAAAACTGACCAATGGTAGCATAAGCTACAGCTCTCATAAACATGCAGGTGGATGCAGTTGGGTCAAATCGTGTACAGGACTAAATGTGATACGAACAAAATCTTAACAGGATTCAAAGTTAAAGAATTCACTTAATTTTAACAGGAAGGGTGTTCATTCATAACTTAAAAGAGTATTATGTCCTGATGCTTTTGTACTATAAGATGTTTTTCTGGAACTAAATTTTGAAATTTAATGAGTTCAGTTTGTTACCATGACATTATTTTGCCGGCAGATATTCATTAAAGCACTGTTTCCACTGAGGTATTTTATATTTTGGGAATGCAGTCGCTGCAATATAACACTTTATGGATAAGTAATGCTTCTCTTTTATCATGGGAAACATTAGCCTCACCTTTAACGAATTAAATAGTAGTTTGGTTGTTTTTATAAAAAAAGTAAGTTCACTTGAAGCATGGACGTATAAAAAGAGAAGGACTCACAACTCATTTCAATAGCTATTCAATTCTATTGTTAAAATCCATTGTGTCGGCATCCCTTTCATACCAAAGCGCGTCTCGCATTTCACTGGATTTTTGTTGAAGCGAACGATTATTTACGTGCCAATCCAACGCGGAAAATTGAAATATCAGAGGAATTAAGACTCATTAGCTTTTCAAACACTTTTATTCATTGTTCAAAGCCACAGACAACGATGTTTAATCGTTTTTAAAATGTCTGTGAGTTTGGTAGAAGATGTTACAAGTGAAAATAGAAGAAAATCATGGCACAGCGTCTCTGCATGTTATGAAGTTAATATTTGCGCCTCAAAAATGCCTAAGCTACACAAAACAGAAAGATAGTTTATCTATCTTTTCTGAAAGTTTCAAGTCTGAAGCTTTAGGAACTCCTAAGGAATCATACTTTTAGTTTTGGTGTTTTTCAACAGTTTTCGTGTTTATAAAAAATGGCTGCTAGTTTTACCCGCGTTTTGCGAATCTATTGTTTGCTAGGTACATTCGGGCATTACTTTCAGACTCGTCTGTGATGTTTTTGGCTTGGTTGTTGTATTTTTTAGTTTTCCTGCACCATGGTTTGAATCCTGTGACAAGAAAGGAATTTTTTATCTGTTTACCTAGCTACATATGTATCATTTGTACATTATACATATGAAATCTTTTTTTTATTTTAGACAATCATAGTATAAAAATTTAGTAACAAACAAAAAATGAACCTCATGGTTTAAAATCATGATGATGTGGTTAGTGAAGAAGAGATTATTCATTTCAAAAATTCTGTCCAACATAGATTTGGCACAAAAGTTAGAAGGAATCAATTTCATTTTGTACTGCTATCTGTTCAATGTTTGCTTATGCCTGGGTATAGAAATCTGTGTTATATTGCTATTCGTTTATACATTAAATCTATATTAAAAACATGATTTCCGTCAATTATGGCATTTTAAAAGTTTCAATGTTTGGTTGTGTTTCATGTCACTAGGGTAAAAAATAATTTACGAAACCTTTATTCGGTTCAGCTCCAGTGTTAGTGAACCTGTAAAAAGTTTTTGCACATGACACTACATGCATATGCATTTGTTATGTATTATATAGTGGGATGTTAGTTATCTTTGTATATATGCTTTGATGTATGGTTTTGTGTTATGTTGTTGTTTGCATTATGTAAAATTTATTATTCATCTTCTCTATAAGAAATATGATAAAAGTAGGGCACTTTAAGTGCTTCAATGTGTGGTTGTGTTTCACGCATGTGCATTTGTATGTATATCTGTATTATGTATGAATGAAACTAGTAGTACTAACAAAAAGTTTTGTCTCCTATTTATGTCTGAAATATATATAATGTATATATAATTTTTGCTGTCAGAAAAATTCTCGCAGAACCCTCTGGAGGAGCACTTTGCAAGGCATCGAAGGCGTGATGGTTGCAGTGAAATTCCAGCACTTCATCGATTTGGTCAGCAAGAGTTATCGTTAAATGTAAGGCGGTCAGAATTAATTGGGGATCTTACTGGCAATACAAAAGGCGTTGATGCTCCAGAATTAGATATAAATGATTTGAGAGAATTACCCAAGAAAAAAAATTGAATTGCTTCTTACAGAAATTTTTAATTCAATTCTTAAAGCCTATAAACTGCTATTTAATTTTAGTAGGTTTTAATTGGAAAATGACTTTTTGATGAATTCTGAACTCAAATAAATAGACTGAACGCTTGTTGTTTATTCCAGCGTTTAAAAGCAGAGGTATGATGTAATGAATCCTTTTATTATTTTTGGAAGTTTAATGACATTTACGTTTATTTAAAAAAAAACTTATCTCTTGCATGCACGAATTGGATTTTCTTTGTTACATGACAGAAAAATCAATGTCAAAATCTGTAAGGTAATGTGTATCAAAATCTTGCTCCGCCATATTTGACAGCTTACGAAAATAATGCAAACTACGCATCTGATTGGTTATTAATGCGCGCGTGAACCAATCAAAGTAAGTTACATAACAATTAAATCATCTGCCCGCGGGAGATTTCAAAATGTCTCTTTAAATCTTTGAATATGATACCTGTCGTTTGAGACACGCTTTATTTCAATAGCTCAATAGCAGTTGTGAGTCCTTCTCTTTTTATACGTCCATGCTTGAAGTAAAATGAAAATCACTCGAAATAAAAGCGATCTAAACATGGTATAATTCTACACTGTGAAATTTTAAAATGGAAACAACCAACCTTATACCAGTCCAGAGCATTTTTTGGATACCCACTTGTGTAGTATACATGGCCTTTGCTTTCCAAACTCTACCAGAAAAGAAAATACAAAACAATACTAAAGCCACCAAAATAAAGTTGAGCATGAAAAATGCTGGAAAATTGTCTGACAATAATTGGCCCAAAGGGAAGTCCTGAAAACGTTTGGTATAATTAACTACTGCAATCTCTATCAAAAACTTTGTATCAAAAAGAAAAATCCTTTTTTTGAAGAAACAAATTTACCTTCACATGATCAGGTTTCAACGCTAAGGCTTTATCTAGGTAATGGTGTGCATTTTTCGAATCACCAAGTTCACTATACAAAAACAAAATTGAAATAGTTAAAACGAAATTCATGTCAACAATATTTTTCGCTCAGCTACAAAATATCCAGTCAGATCTTCTAAGGTAAAATCTAAAATACAAAATCCATGCAGAAGGTGACATGAATAAATGTAAGAAACTGTAAGAACTAAATATAATGACACTCAACGAAGAAACTGAAGACTATCAGCTTCCCTATTAGTCCCAAAGCAACAGTGCTTAAAGTATAAGTTTTAGTTTTTTTCCTCTTTCAACTTTCATGCAAGAGAAATAGCCTTTGGTTACTAATTAGGTGCACTTTCCTTGCATGAAAAAAAATACTTGTAAAAGCACTTTAAAGTTCCGTAAAAGAAACGTTATACAAACCTGAAAAGTGTACCAAGAGTGTGAAAGACATTTAAATTTTCTCCTTCGTACTCCAAAGATGTCTTCAAAGCTTCAATTGATTTCTGTAGAAAGATAACAATAAGACATGATATCTATAATACCTTGATCAACAAGGATTGAAAAATGGCATTGTGTTCATGTATATGTTGAAAAATTGTTGCTCAAAATGTTCATTAACATGCAGAACCAATAAAAACTATTTCCATAAAAAGCAAAGATCATAAATATGACTAATTCTATAGCCGTTCCATATAAACTTGAAGTGCAGCATACACAGGGTATATAAACACCATGTGAAAAGCAACCTTTCTGGTCATACACCAGACCAATGCTTGACATCTTTAGCAATGTATATATGTACATGCATCTAGAAATTTTGAATTTTTGATCTAAGCATATGAAACAAAAACAACAGCTTTACCCGTAACATTCCCATATTCAGATACGCTAGACCAAGGTATTCATATGATACTGCATTATGACCACTGATGAACTTTTGTGCCATCTTGATGTACTGCATTGCTTGAAAATCTTTCTAGAACATATTGCATCTGATATAAAACTTAAACAACTAATAAAATAAATATTTTAGTTTTCATTAGCGTCATCCATGTTTACATGAAATTAGACATTGAAGTGAAGTTGACTGTTCAATAATCGAGAAATCCAGAAAAAGTTATCTAATTTTTTAAAATAACTCTATGAATTTGAAAAATACAGTCGACTCTCGATATCTTGAACTTTTCTTCCGGTCCACCTGAGAGTTAGAGAAAATCAAGAAAGGGGTAGGAAGTTTTTTTTCGCTTAGATTTTGTGCCATTTTTTCGAGCGAGGTCAATGTTTTTATTCTTAACCCAGGTTGATATTGCGTTATTAGGGACGCCATACCTTTGGGCTAACTCTTTTTTAAGACAGACTTTTCTGCAAGTCGTTCAATGCTTCACATTTTTCTTCACATAATTTCTGTCTATGAGCCTTTGCTTAACAAGCTTCATGTTTCGCCTTAAGTAGAGACAATCAATTATTCTTTAAAAAAAACTAGATTAATATACTTTTCGAAAATTCGAATTTAGAAAAATGGAATTTTACCAAAACATTAAAAAATTCAAAAATCACGCCCAGAATTTCTTAAAGTTTTGGGGAAAGTCTGAGATAATGAGAGAAAATCAGCCAGGGGATTGGAGATATTGCTCGAGATACCGAAAAGTTTGAGATATCGAGAGGATTTTGGCCCAAACAAGTGCCTAGTGTCGAAGGGACCAGGAAAAAAGTTCGAGATACCGAGTCGACTGACTGTATGTTAATCAAAGAGCACAAAGTTAAATTTTTCATTTATTAAAAACTTTTTAGAAAAACAATTTAGACGGTAACAATAAAGGAGTTTTTTGTCTAGTACTAACCTCTAGTTTATAGGCAATAATGCCTGCCATCACATAAGCAGAACCATCATGTTTGTAATGCAGATCTTTTTCAGCATCTTTTAATGCATCCTCAAAATGTCCAGTGAGAAAATGAACCTAAGAGAAATGTTTTAATGGTAGCAAACGTTATAATATTTGCAAAAACGTTGGCATCATTCGGCACACCAGGCTATAGTTTTTCTGTAATGAACAAAAAATAGTGAAGAAAAAACACTGCAGAGTCTGCAGGGACTACAGAAATTAACCATGTCATGGAAAATGAATTTTACACAAAAAATATGTAAGCACATCATGAGAAGTTACTTTTTCTCTTATCTCTCTTGAACAGCATAAATCTCTGAAATTCTTATTCACAGGGAATTCATTTAACATTAACTACACGCCTGAAACAATATGCTGAAAGATCATACACTAGATCATACACACCTCAGCTCTGCTTCTATATACTAAGTGAAAGTGAGGCTTTGCCTTGACGACATGATCAAAATCATTCATAGCACTCTCAGAACTTGCTTTAATCTAAAGAAACCAATCAAATTTAAAAAAGTTTTGTATTACAATCTAAATGTATCAATGCTTTGCTGTTTTTAACAACTTATTATTCTTCTTTGCCAATCCAAAGTATTGATTGATATAATTTTTCTACGAAATTTACCTTGTTTGCGAGACGTCCAAGTGATAGTCCCCTTCCAACATATGCAAACAAAGATTCAGGAAAATGCTATAACAAAAAAGAAAGTAATAAAGGACAAGCCGGATGTAATTAAAGACCTAATAACGCTCCAATAATCAAGAGTTGCTTTCTGTAAAAACATTCACAAAGTCAACGTTTTCTGTAAACTAACTTCCTCTCTAAGATCATTTTTTCAATTAGAATATTTTTTACCAAGAAAAGTGGAAACTGTCTTTAAATCCAAGAGTGCTCTCACAAAAGTGGCATGTATTAAATAAACAAAATAAGGAAACGGTCATTGAAAGGATTTTTATGTCTACCTCACCTGTATAATAGCATCAAATATCTCGTAGCTTTCTTCTGGAGAGCATGAGTGTAGTGCATCAAAGCCCTGTGCTAAAGAAGAAAAAAACAACAAATATAACCAGGTTAATCTTGCATGCAAAGATTTAGAAAACTTAAAAAAACTTTATCCATACTGTTACAGTAATGTTTTTTCAAACAAATTCCTTGGCATGAAATTTTCATTGAGACTGTAGGCAAGTAACAAGGATTTTTCAGTCATTGGGCTTCTATGTGTCACTACAGTAGTTAACTTACTATATACTGGAAATATGTAGTGTATTCTGCTAACTTGCCTACAAACCAGTATTAGTTGATAATATGCTGTTTTTAAAGCGCATCAGAGTATAGTGTTGAGATTGGGACAAAAACAGATGTCAAAGCAGTTATACTCACAGGTACTGGCCGCTACATCATCGCTGCACAATACGTTTAGAATTTACAAAATCCAAAACTTTTCAAAGTTCAAATTCAAATGTTTTAATGATACTTGTATATCGGCCTCAAAATGATTTGTAAATAGTCCACAATTTTTTTTTATGAAAAATTACATAAAAATGGGAAAAAAAGTTCACAAATGTTTTTTATGTAATATATCATAAATATATCATTTTGTGCATGAAAACTACCACAGTGACGAAAAGTACATTCCAATCATGAACAGGAATAAATCGTGAGTTCGCAAGTAATGCTAAAAAACCATACCAAGTTCTTGACTAGTGGTAGTATCTGCTTCAGTTCCATAGCTTGCAATCAATTTCACCAATTCACTTGACTAGAAAAAAGTCATTAACACTTCTGTTATTTATACTAATTTAATCATCAAGTTGAAATCCAGTCACTAGTTGAGGCATTTGAAATTCAAAATCCAAAAGTTTAATTATTAATCAGTGAACATTATTTTGCAAAAACATTTGCAATACAATATCAAGGGCAAAAACAAAGGTCAAAATATCAAAACATACCTGTTCAAATAAAGGATGAACTTGACAGCCTAAAAGAAGGAACATAATAATGATATAATAATGATATGAACTTGATAAAGATATGTAATATATCGAAAATTTGTACAATAAAAATGTGTTTTACTTCGTTCACACATAATAATGATATAATATATAATATTTATATATAACATATATTTGACATCATAATAATATATTTGACGTCAAATACTGTGCAGACACAAAATCTGCTCCTGAGCACAAATCCAGCTATAATACCCTAAAAAAATTCTAACCAAAAACACTTTTTTAATCGATAAACTGTGCTGCTACACAAAGATAGTTAAGCTACACAATCTGTGAAAAAATTGACGTCCTACGAGCTGTGACGAATGCAAGTGAACTGTACATTATAGGTGTACCAGATTGACATTGTATGAATTACAGGGCTGGCCATAAGAAAATTGGCAGACGTGTGGTCATCACACGCCTTAATTGATGATATCAGTTATGGCGTGTGATCGAGTTTTTCATCTGTTGCCTTAAGATCGACAGTCTTTTTACTGTATGATTTTCAAGTAAATTTCAATAGCAATGCAGGATATAAACCTCATTAATTATTAATTTGTTTTTATCATTAACTTATTTTGTAACAGGTAACATATTAACTTAGAAAGATCAAACTTACATTCTTTTGTTTTGTTACTTCAAATCATGTTTGAATTAAAGTAATAATGTCTGCGCGTGTGGAGATGCGCCTGTGTGATCGCACGCCTCTTACGACCAGGCCTGCAATTGGAAATTTTTATAGCCAAGAAGGGCCGCAAGTACACATGTGTGAACTGTGTCAATATTCAACTGAATTTCCTCAAAGAGATGGGAGACTACGACCCCGATCAGTCCAGTGACGTATCCAGAGTTTTTTTGGGCATACCGGTAAATACATTGGAGTGCAGTGGCCCACAAAGGCCCTACCATGGTTGGCGCTGAGCAAGAAAAGTTTGGAAATTTGTACCTCCAGATGATCTAAAAATGCACTCTCCAGACATACAATGACAATAAAAATTAGCATATGACATGTCATATTTTTTGTTTTTAATCCTTGTTACAAGAAAACATCAATATTTCTCCCACGCAAGTTCGAACCCTGGATCACGATGCACACACATGCGTCGATGAACAATTTCTGCCAATGTTTTTAAATCTGATGCGCATGTGCTACAAAGTTTACAGCGTCAAAAATTCTGTGTTATTGTTTCCTCAGGTGATATGCGACTGAACAAAAGTGTATTCAAAAAGCTAATAAAATCCAAACAAGAGACTTTTCAATTCAATTTGAACGACCAGGTGTTATCACAACGCGGGAAATGATATTTCAAGAAGTCACCCGGTTTCTATGGCCGAATTTATAATGAACACTCAAAGCTGGAAGTGTTTCAAGAGGAAGGGAGGAATGCGATAGTAAATATTTTTATTCGCCAGAAAAATTATTTAAATAGTCTTCTTTGGAATATAAGTACTGTACCCCATTACATCCTTCACATTAGAAACCATGCATTATAACTAATTTTTGTTCTTGCATCTACTGAAAAGAGTAAGCAAAATTTATTTTTTGCACGGGTGGAAGATGGGGCACGAAGTAATGAGCGAAAAACAAAAGTTGATACGTCAATCCAACAGCAAAATGGGACATAGGGTTGACTGCTTTGTAGAGGTTTTTGAGAGTAAATCATAGCATAAAACGACTTATATGTGAAGGTTTGTAAGAAATAAGGTTAAATAACCGTTAAAAGATTGTTTTTACATAAAATATTCAAAGTTTAAAATTCCCAAAATTTCTTTTTTTGGGCGCGAGCGTTTGGGCGCCAATACCGGTCTACCGGTATCAAATCCTCCCTGGATACGTCCCTGCAGTCCTTTGAAGTTGAAGAACTTACACAAGCACTGAAGGATATTTCGTTGGAAAACAGTAAAACCAAAACAATCAACAAAGCTTTAGGGGATAAAGAGAATGAATACTGTAACATCGTGAAAGAGGAAGTCAGCGTCCTAAAAACACATAAAGAAGCAATAGCAAAGCTGAAGAATGAAATCAAGAAAAGCAAAAAGCAGATCACGGCACATGAAAAGAAAGAAGCTAACATGGTGAGTGTAATTGAAGCCCTAAGAAAGAGGATGATCGGAAAAGGTAGTTCTGCTGAAAGTAACGGCATATGGCATACTCTGAGACCGAGACCGATCAAAGTCGTTATACAGAGTTATGAGGACAAGCAAAAAGTACAATAGCAGTACAATAGCAGGAAGAGACATGATACGGAGATGGTCTGATAAAGCTAAATTAAAAAACAACGATAAGCCATCCGATTCTTCTCACGTTTGGAAAGACATAGGCAATCCAAAAAACGGCCTAAGATTGATAAACTTACTGAAGAAAGCGCCGGTAGTAACCGCGCAATAAGTCAAACAAAAGAAAATAATGGAAAAAATAATGCAGCAAAGAAAACAAAGTCTACATTAAACAATGTATTTATGCACATCTGGTACACTAATGCTGATACGCTAACACAAGATAAATTGGAAGAATTAAAGAATGGAATCCGATACACTGCAATAACCGAACTAAAACCGAAGTACTATAAACACCAGCTGACGGAAGTTGACTACATTTTGAATACCTACTCTGTAGAATTTGAACATCTGAATAGTCAAGATTATGACAAGAGGGATTGCACTTTACATCAGGAAATCAATATTGTACAAGAAAATAGAAAAATCATGCATTCTGACAAAACAGCAAAGACCAAAAGAACATGCTACTGACAGAAATTCATCTTCAAAACAACGAAATCATGCTACTTGCTGTTGTGTACCATAGCCCATATAGTAGCACTGAAGAAAACGACCAGATCAACCAGTTTTTTCGAGCAATTCCTGGTATGAAAAAATACGACCACATAGTTATTGCGGGTGACCTTAAACGAAGGGATGTTAATTGGGAGACACCAACATCTACCAGCAACCAAGACCATGACTTTATTGATGCAATTAAAGATAGTTTTCTGACACAACATATGAATCAACCAACAAGAGGACGAAGATCAGACGACCCTTCATTATTAGACCTTGTATTTACGACTGGTGATCAATATATGAAAGACATCAAATACGCTTCACCACTTGGCAAATCCGATCACGAACTGCTTAAATTGAACTACCAACATCAACCTGAAAAGCTTCCATCTAAAGTGGTTTCTGATTTTAACAAAGCTGACTTTGAAAGAATGAAAAAATTTCTTGACATCAATTGGACAGAACATTTTAAAGACTCGGAGATGATATTGACAAGCTACGGAACAAATTTATTGAAACATGAAGAAGCCAAAGTAATTGCTGGATCTACAAAGACAAACAGTAAAATCTTTTGGACATAAGTTAATGCAAAAAATAAGATTAAATCATCAATTCTAGACCTACTTATGAAAATTCCCAAAAATGATGATGATGACTGATGTGAGTCAGTGTCTTATCTTAAGATTTTATCTGGGTGTTAAGTCGGGCCATTAGAATTTTTGGTGGCCCAACAGAAATTTATCAGGGGGAATTTGGGTCATAATTTTGCATCCGTTTGCGTTCGTTTCGGGCGTTGGTTTTAGCCACACACATTTTCTAAACCTATTTATTACTTCAACGTGCCTACTTCAAAAATACCAGTGTAGTTAAAAACGATTTCATTGTTATATAGAAATCTTTTGTGATCGAATGAATATAACGTTATTAAGAAGACACCTGCAAATCAAATCAATGTTTCACATTATGGTTGTTAAAGACATGATGGAGTATCGTAGTATTTATCTATAGTATATATATACTTAATACACACAGTTAGGAACTGTCGTGATGTTGCTCCAAGGAGATAAAGACTTGTACAAAGTTATACTTTTTTGTTCATGTTTTTTTCAAATCTCTTGTCATGGAATTTCTTGAATCATTTGTACAATTTGTATATATATTTTTTCACCTGTCCAGCTGGGCCACCACAACACTGACTTTCTAAAAATTTGGCTCATTTTCTCCAATTTCTTAGGGAATAAAGGAAAAGAGTTTTTATAATTTACTAGTAACAGGCCTGGTCATGAATAAAATGCTTGGAGTGCGGCAATCGCACGCCATTTTCTGTATTTTTAAATATGGCGTGCGATGAACGCACGCCATACGAACTCAAGGCGTGCGCTAAAAAATATAACAAAACTACAATACTATCCTTAAAATAAATAAAAAACAAATAACTTTTGCTGACAATAGAACACCAAAGATTTCTGCAAACCAGATGTTACAAGCTACTCTCTACCTTAAATTAAAAATATTTTAACAAATAAGGAAACGGTGACTTTGATTTAAAAAACATGCGCATGATGTGTTGCGATAAACGCTAAGGACCAAGGACGCTAACTCAAAATGTAGAGATTTCCTTCGTTACACCTTTTCTATCCATCGTTAGCGAAAATTAGTGAAAATGCATCCCACCTCATTTTTATTGGAAAGTACTCATGAACACTCCTTCGTAGAAGTTTTAAAGTTCATAAAAAGTTCTTAGTAAAACAGCAAGTAAAACAGATTTCTTTAGAAATTGGTAAAAAATTCTGAACGAAATAATAAAAACTTAGTTCTTAAAACTTAGTTCTTACATGTGGAAACACTCTATTTACAGTGATTTCATTTTTTTAAATTTTTTTTTCATTTTCATTTCAAGCACAGTGACGAATTGAAAAAAATGTATTCGTTGAAACGCGACTTCATTCATCAAACAAGTTTTTCTTTCGTAAATATGAATATATTATAACACCTGTTGATTAATCTACCAGCTGATGGAAGAAAAAATATGTGATCAAATGTTCCGTTATTGCGAAAAAAACGTAAATATTCTGCACGTGCGATTTATAAATCTGTTTGATTGCACGTGCGGTAATCGCACGCCTAGGGTCCGTTTTTACGAAATTCACGTGTGCGATTAACGCACGCCTTAGCCGATCTAGGCGTGTGTGGGCGCGTGCGCGTGCGATCGCACGCCATTCATGACCAGGCCTGAGTAAGGTTCTTTTTTTTAAAAAGGTCGCTCCCTGCAAGGCCAAAGCCACTACTATGCAGAGAGCTACAAGATAAGAAGCCCAACATCCTAGAGTAAATATAGCACTGCATCTACACTATCACTAATGGACGAAGTAGGGGGACTAGAATGGTATCTCTACCTGCCCCTAAAGACAATTATGGCTTGCCAACCAGGTGTTTTAAATGGAGTATAGCCACTTATCAGGGGGAGGGGGGATACGGGTGATAGGGTGATGCAAAATTTGAGCCTAAATTTTATTTGTACTGTGGCTATGACGTCATCGAAATCTTTGATCAACGATATTTCTGCAATGGTTGGTTGTTGCGAAACAATCCACTTACGATTGCATGGCTTAATTTTTAGTCACGGGGTACACACACAGGAATGCGGGATTTCCGCACATCCTTTTCGAAATTAAAAGCCGTAAAAAACTTTTAGGCGAGTTGCTAGTACCTAAATGAATGAGATAATAAAATAAGCATTCATCTCCTCTTTTTGATATCAATTCAAAAAACTTACCAGGAAACTCAATTCCAAGTGCTCTGGGATAGTTATTAGGGTTATTTTCATCCGATAAATGTTCCTTGGCTATCTCACTCATTCGTAAAGTACGACCAGATTGCTTCTTTTTGTTGCTGTTTCTACTACTCGATGAGGAACTTTGTGTGCTGTCTTCCCCATGAATAAAACATTTTCGTGGCAAGAATATAGTCAAAATTAATATTAAAACAGATATATTCATTTTATTCTTGTAACACTACCATAAAATCATTCACCCAAAAGAGGGATTAAAAAGTCAAATATTAATCCTAAAAACTCGTGGAAAACAATTCGTAATGCATTCTGTCGTAATTAAGTTATCCTGATGACTCCGTGTAAGCACACACGAACTTTGCTCTACGCGAAACTACGACACGGCGCCGCTAATAACGACGGCAACAATTTTTTATAAATCTACACTTACTGTAGGCTTTATTTACCTCTACACTGACATATACATTATACCTGGAGTAGAAGAATTGGGAATTACTGATATACATTCAGAAAATTTACACATACAAGAACTTCCTCAGCATTAGCACAAGCACGAGAAACAACCTCAAAACAAACCAGACTGTCTTCTTGTTCTTATACCCATCTATTGAAAAGGTACTATAGTACTCATCTGTACTCAGTAGGCCCAGTGAATTTTCATAAGCAAAAAAACTTTTTCTCATTTTAATGCAAGGGATGTAAAGTTATTCATTTTTTAGTTTCAAAATCCGAAATCTAATTCTTATTAGCCTGCTGTAAGCCCGTTCTTCAAAAGCTGAACAACAGGGTAAATAGGGGACACCCTGGAGGTAAACAATCACAACATAACCTCTGTATCAAGGGCATCTTCTCTCTGCCACCATCAAGAAGTACATCAAAAAAGTAAGAAACCTGGGGACGAGGTTTTGGGGCCTTAAAGTTTTCCGATGGATGAATTTATTTTAGGATTGACCATGATATCAGCAGCGGCATTATCGTTTGTTACATCTGCGGCTGCCACACCAATACCTTCTTCTGCGTACCTAACCACCTCTCCAGCTCTTTTTCTTTTAATAAAAACACAGCGAAAGAAAAAACTGAAGTGAAGAAGAAGTAATTTTCATTTTGAAAGCTTAGTTTGCATTAGCAAGGCTTCAAATCTAGTTTTTTGTTTTTTGTTTTTTATCTTTTCCTGTTTAGCTGACCGCCAAAAGAATTCCACAAATTCTTATATCGCTTGAAAAACATGCAAAATGTCTTTGATGATATAACGGACACATTTTCATTAAACTTTGAAAAGATAATTTTAACATTTTCTAAAATACACAAATTGTTGCTCTTTGTACTGAATCGTGGTTTGTCGTATTACCCGTTGACAAAAGAGTGTGGCAAGAAGTGCGCCAAAGGTTGCGCTTCGCATTAATGCAATTGCAAGCTTTCAATACATATACTTCAAATTTTTCAATTTTCTTTTCTGAATGTCGGTTCGGCTAAAATGATTACAATATAATGATAATAAAAAAGCGGGAAGAGCAAAACATGCAGCTATATATACTTGTTGGTTTTTAGCTTCTTTCTGAATACCACTCAAGTTTGATATCGAAGAATTTTATTGAAGGAAGAATTTTGGAATTTTTTCGATCTACAATGTTTTTGTCTGAATTGAAGTACTATGAAGCAGCACTCATTAATACTCATGAGCCAATGTACACGATAAATAAATAAATGAACGCGCCATTTTCTATTCGGGAATTATGTTTCAGCAGATGAAGCGCTTTATTTAGCATAACGAAAATGTCACAGAATATATGAAAAGACTTGAGGTTAGGGGCTTGATGAAAAAATTTTATTTTAAAGAAATTTAGAAAACCATAGTCCATTGAATTTTTCTTTATTATATTGTTTACTCTGGGGATATGTTGTTTTTATGTCAGTACTTGATCTTTACATTAGGCTTTTTTTATGGAGTATTTACTTGCTCACATGATGAAGTAAGTACACATCTAATTGCAGTTAGTTAAAATATCATAATAACAACATTTATTTTGTTGACGTGATTTTAAAAAGAAAGAAAGAAAAATTTAATCCCGTATCTGGATTAGCGAACAATGGATAAATGGAGGAGAAGGAAAACGTGAAAACAAAGACACTTTATTGCAACTTTCAAATTGTTGAGTTTATGTTTCAAGCAGTTACTGGTTAAAAATTGTCGGATAAAGTCTAAAATTAGACCAGTGGTGATGAAATAGCGATAAAGGCCAGTTCACACGAGAGTATAACTGCCATCACATAAGTTTACAAAGATGTATTAAAACAATAGATAGCTTGTCGTGATAGAGAGGAGTAAAAACATTCTCAAACTTAAACTTACACTTATACCTCTTAGTAAAAGTGTTTTGTGTATAGAATAAATATTTGGTCTTCGTGTAGATCAAATAAAACTATGCCATTATGGTTTTAAATTTTCTTTAAACAATTACGATATTCAAATTTGAAAATACCCGAGTAACAAGATCTTTTTGTCGAAATAAGAGGTCTCTTGTAAATAAAATCTCTTCATAAAATATCTTGTACTTGTATTCTAAGTACATAGCTGTAATCGATTTCACAGAAATAAAGGACATATGCTATCGCGTAAGTCTGTTTTATTAAAAAAAATTGATCTACTATAATATTTATAAGATAAGAAGTTCGTGGTAACGAAATTAGTTTGAACGCGTTTTTTTATGGAAAACAAATTTGCAAGAAATATGTATTTTAAGGCCGTTCAAAATATAATAAGTTGAGTAAATAAGCAACTTTTATAAAGAGTTTGTTTTCGTATGTAATTAGAAGTATACCTTACAGTTGACAATCTTAGTAACGAGCAATAAAAGTAATTCTGGAAGGTTGAATTGTTTATTCTGCAGTTGAGACGATAAAACACATTCTTAGATTCAATTTTCTCTCATTATCAAATTTGTGATTCGTGAAATATGAAACTCTACAAGAGAAACGTTATTGACTAAACCGGACTGTTTTGCGTGAACCGGACTGTTTTGCATGGACAGGGATATAATGTGTTTTTACATATCCCTGGTATGAATTGAGACACTCAATCTTTTGCCAGGATTCTTATGGAAAACAAATCTAGCTGAATGGTAAAAGCAGCATGTCCAGTTATGTCCAGTTTTCATTGAAAACTAATATTGATTGATTCTAAGTGATTGAGCTAGTAACAGCTAATTTTAATGTTTTATTAAAGGATTTACGTTAATGCTGTCATAAACATTTTTATATGTTTCATAAGAAAAAAATGGTGGTGAATAATTTGAAACGTTTTGAGAGAAAAAGCATTTGATTTGAATATTATGTTTACGAGATGACGATGAAATTTGTGACAAATTTAACCGCGTTTTGTTGAAACTGTTTGTTGAAGATATTGTCTTTAGTTACATCTGTTATAGTTAAGTTGTTGTGCTTTGATTGCTATGATTTCATTGATCTCTACATAAACGAACGTCCGAGCATCTGGTTGTCATACAACCATAAAATTTTCTCAATCCTGTCCCTCTGTCAAAATATCAATCAGACAGAACTAAAAGAGAAGACCATTTTCATAGTAATACTAAAAACAGACTAATACAAAAATAACAAATAAGAAATTTGAGACAAACGTTTAGAACAAACGTGTTTTGCTTCGTCCTAAAATCCTTCATTTTCCTACTGAGTGCAAATTTTTTTCTAGTAGCTTTTGGAGGAAAATTTTGAAGATTTTGAAGATAATAAGTGATGATGATATCACAAATATGGCAGAAACTGTAAACAAAGAGCTCACTCATACAGGAAGATTGTAATGCGTTCTTTTTCTAAGGATACGGTGTAAGTGATGTAAAGTATAAGCAAGATGCAAAGCAATGGGAAAATGAGAGGGATTCTTTTCATCTTTGTTGTGTAATTTAAATAATCTGTCGTTCCACAGAAAAATCGAAACTTGATTTTCCATCTGTTGTTGTGGGAAGAGCGTCACCTGAACGTCAGATGGTTTTCATAACGTGATATAAAACAATAAGCTTTTACTTTGATGTTTTTCTTTCGGTCATCCATAGATGTCAATGATCCTTATGAATGTTCATCATCTCCAGAATAAAAAACTATCGGAAGAAAAACTGATTTTCGACATGTTTTCGCTGTTTGTTTTGATTGATTTTATAAACAGTTCGATTTTTTTGACACCAAGTGATGAACGATCTTCGCTGTTATAAGCAGGACCTCGAAATATATTAGCAAATTTTCTATAACGAGGCGAGGTGTTCTCAAAAGCGCCGCTGCTTTTTTGTACAGGTCAAATGAACTCATTCAAATAAATCCAAGTATTGCAATTGGAAAAATCGTAAAATAAAGTGTTTTTGTTCTATATTTTAGGGAAACTAAGACGCCAGCTTAGGTATACCTAGATGTCTCTCCGAAGACAAAAAGGCATATGGCCTTCTTCAACTGCAGTATCAGAAGAAGACGCCATTTTTACAATCATTCTTCATCCAGAAATCTATTTATTTAAAGCTGGCGGGAAAATTCAAGGTGATGTATACATACACTTCAAAGACACGAAAGAAGAAATATCATTCCAATACTTGAAGGTTTATCTAAGAGAAAACATCAATTTACCAGAGATCGATGGATCTAAAAAGAATGTGACAGCTGAAGTTGTAGATGAACAGATCTTGATCGATCGAGATAAAGCTTCCCACATGTACAACTACTACGTAACAGAAATTAATGAATCAAAAGAAGTTCGCGTATCTTTTGAAATCCACATATCAAGTGACTTGGCGTCGTCTTTTAATTCAAAACAGTTATCAACTTGTTACGAGTTACGTGCAGAGTTGAGACTTCTAAACCTCTGCGGAGAATTGTGTGATATGACCACTAGTCAACCAATAGAAATCAAGGAGCTATTGTCTGATAATTTGAATAAGACGCAAAGGGCGCAGATTCAACAAACGGTGGCGCAAAATCAGCTGACATTTTCCGCCAAAACAGATAAACTGATTTATCACTCAGACGATGAAATGAAAATCGAGTTTTACCTTGATGTACCAAATATAGACGAAGTAGATATTTATTGTGAAATAGTTCAAATGATCGAGTTAAAAGAGAAATCGAATTGGGAGACAATTATAACGAAATCAAAACAAACGTATGCTGTTCGGAACATTGGCATTTTAGAAAAAACCCTTACACAATACCTGGAAAATTCATCCTTTAGTTCACAACCTTCTGCTTACAAAAGTCAATTCGTCGTTATATCCTACGCAGTAAGACTGAGTGCATACATACAGGAAGACACACTTGAAATCGAAGTCCCATTTATTGTTGAAAGAGAACATGCTCTGTGTTCGTCTTATCAACAAATCGTTTCGGCTGCCGGTTTCCCCTTGCTCCCTCTGACAATAACGGTAAACGATTTAAAAACAGATGGATTGCAGTCGTATATTCCACTGAAGAGATGTTATGAAAATCAACGATTGACGGTACGAAAAGGTAAACTTTGCGGCATCAATGCCGTTTTGACGATCGTGTCGGAGTCGTATAAGCCGTATACGCCACGTCAGAAAATCAAAGGTTACGTTTACTTGAAGCTTAATAATGCTCGAGAAGACATGCGCTTTAGCAACCTGATCATCTTATTGGTTGGCGTGAAAAGAAACAAAAATGGTAGCACACTGCGTTCAAGAAATGGTGAAATGTTCTTATTTGAAAGGAAGATATTGAAGGGTGATGTAAATGAAAACTCATCCGAGATATTTCTATCCAAGAAGTCCGGATTGATGGTTGTGGAGTTCGAATTCGATTTGAACAAAATTAAAAAGAAACTACCTTCCACGTTCAACTCTGAAGAAGTGAGTATTTCCTACGAACTCAAAGCAGATGTGTTCAACTTGACAGTAGGGAAGAGCAAAGCATCGCTGTACACAACTTTACCGATTATAATCAAGGAGGAACGAAGCAAGCTTGATTACGACGTCTCTGGTCTGAGAAACATTAGCAAAGTCAGTGGAAAAGACGTGTCTATTTTCTTAACGACTGACAAATCGGTTTATCATCACAATGACGTCATTCAAGCGCGAATTAGTATCGATAATAAATCAAAGCGACAATTAACTTTAACATTGCAACTCATCCAGGAAACGGAAAGTTTCGGTTTGAACCATGTTGTCAATGATACTGTGGTTAGTAAACAAATCATGTTGTTGATACTACCAAAAAGCAAAATGCTAACGACTGAACATATATCACTAAAAGATATGATCTTTCACCAACAGCCGAGTTTATCCGAGTATGAAGGCTTCACAGTTCGCTACAAGTTGTCCATAGAAGCTCCCTTTCTTAACAACAGCGATCCGAAAGAAATCCCGATACAGATCAATCGACGACTTGGTCACGCAATAAAGGAACTGACACAAGAAGGCTTCCCTTTGTTGCCTATCAGACTGGAAATTTATGGGCGCGATAAAATCAACATTCCAAGTTATTTAGAAGAGTATGAACGGTTGGAGCAGTTGCAAATTTTGAACAGTAGTTCTTATTGTGATAGGTGGAAAGGCTGGAAGCTTACAAAGTAAACGTGCTGTGTGAATTCCTTACTCAAGTTTAAGGGGCTTCTTGGGAAAATTTTATCTCTGGATGAGGTTTTAACGTGAGCTAAATCTTCTTGACTGGATCTTCTCCTAAGTTTTAAACGGAGTTGAAAAACACAGACTGGAATTTTTTTTCGTGTGATTGCACGATATCCCAACAATCTGCAATTTTCCCATCCATTAAAGCCAGAAATAAGATAACCAATCTAACGGACTAGTTATCTTTTAATAAGTTGTATTTAAATTTTATTATTAGCCTGAAATATCAATAATGTCAGCGAAACAATGCCAACACAAAATGTCGAATTTCTTTTCATCCCTGCTTTTTCGCGTCTCGTTGTGTCCAGGTTAGATCATGGTAGGGAATATCATAGTTTGGTTATAACCAGGATATTCCATGACATCTATTCATTTTCAGTGGCCTAGTAGGTATGGTGCTTATCATCATTGTTGGAAGTCAAGATACAACACCAGGCCGAGTCATATCAGTGACAGTGCAATTAAGCTACTCAGTACCAAGATTAGCTTAAGAGCGAAACTTGTGTCTGTGAGAGTTCTTTACGTGAGAAATTGAACGAATACCTTACCTCACAGCCCTAATGATATCATTCTGAAACGGCTATGATTTCAAAATAACTATGTGACACGCATGCTCAGTACGAGAGACATAAGAATATTTTAGGACAAAAGATCACAAAACAAGTCATCATTGAAAGATCTATGAAAATCAAATCTAGGTAATATTTACATTATAAATTTTTCTGTAGTAAGAAAATAAATGTTCCAATTTCAAATCATAAATATATTTACATATTACTAAGAAATATAGATAACGTGGTTGACAGGACAAAAGCTTTTCGCGACATTTTAGAAGCTCGATGAGAATTGCGAAAAGGGGAGACACCTCGAACCTTCATCTAAAGAGGAACACCCAACTAACATTGATGACCCATAAAACAAAACCACAATCGAGATTCAAAAAGGTTGTAAAACGAAGAGCAGCATCAAATCCGAACTGTTAGATCACAAGAATGCGAAATTAGAGGGTTGTTTTAATGTTAAATATCACAATGATGTAGGTCACCATTGAACCTGTAGAAGAAGAAACTGCTGCTTATAAAAACGAATGTATATCAAGGACTGTTGAGCAATCTAGGTTTATATGGTGCAATTATAAGTTGCCCTTAGTTATCTCCGAAATTCATCATACAACTGAGACAATTCAAGTTCGTGAAATGAAATTATCTCTTGAATACTGCGTATAACTTCCACATAATTTTCTAACTTCTTACATTGGGATTACTTTTTGAAAGCATCGTTTTAATTTTGTTGTGAGAACATCAGTTTCATTTGTGAAAGTTCGTGATTCTTTGAATGCTTTTTAAGTGATTTTTTCTGATTGCATTCAGGTAGTTGAATAGTGTATTAATGAGATAATAGCATTCCGGGAGCAGCGAATTTCATGAAAAAAATCATAAAAAATATCTCGTGGGAAAGCCCAAGGTTCCAGCCGATACACCGTCATTGTGCATGGTGGTGGTATCACGTTTAATAACAGTATAAAAGCAGCTGGTTGAAACACTTAACTTAACGAAAAACTCCAACCGATGCCCCACCCATCCCATTTAACCCATATCCCATCTCATCCATACCCCAATCATTCGATTCCATTCTAAGCTTGAATGAACGTCTGATCGAACAGAACAAAAATCGGAACTCGAATAAACATTGTTTTTTTTCAAGTATCCAGCAAAACATTCGGCAGTTGTACTTCAACGCTATCGGTAAACGGTAGATCTAACGGCGAATCTTCGACCGATCGAACTGGTGAACTATCGGCTAAAGGATTATCATAAGAAGAATTGACGGCGTCGTCATCTCTGTTCAGGAGGAGACTTGTTTTGGAGAATAAGTCATCTGGCGAGAAAAGCATGTTGTGAATTGGTTCATTACATTCGAGAGTCTGTTGGTTTGTCAAGCTGACGTTGCTCAGCAAATACCCAATCTATTGACACAAAGGAGAAAGTTGAGTTCAGCTGTGGTGGGTTACATGAAATGAAGGGTAAAATATTAAGAAAATAAGCAACCTTGGAGAGTGTACTTTGCTTGGAAGAATTGTTACTGCTACTCCCCGAGTCTTCGAGTAGATCAGGTGTCTGTTGGAATATTTTCGACGCACTTTCGTCGGGTAAGCCAAATTCACGAACAACTCTGAGCTGAATTTCTGAACTAATCTCATATGTATCTGAAATGGAAGTGTATTTTTATTGTGACGTAGCACACTATATTTCAGGAACGGTGCTCTTTTATTTGAAAGAAAGATATTGAAGTGATAAAATCTGGCGTCTTTATCCAAGATATCTGGTTTAATGATAGTGAAAGTTCACCAAAAAGACGAGACGAAACTGTGGGATCATGTGTCATTCTTATATTAGGGTCTGTTACAAAAGTGTTAGCATTTTGTCCATCCGAAACGATAACTGTTTGTTTCAATATTTTTTGACTATTATCCTTGTAGAAATCATGTTTTTGAATTTTGCAAAGTCTATTCTAGTATACTTTCGAAAACCGTTTGCTTGATATTGTATCATAAACGTCCTGTTTTTATATAGCCTGAAGTATCGATTGGTCCGTCCGACATAAAACAAGTATTTTTGTAACAGACCCATTACTGTAAATTCAGTTTTTATGACACACTACAATGATGATATTGCTGACGAAAAGCGAATGAATTATCGGTTAGCTGCTTTCCTCATTCATTTATCACTTTAGCAAATCATCCAATAATACGATGAAATTATCATTAAAACATCAAAGACAGTTGTACGAACGACAGTGTTCTCTCAGCCATTAAAAAGAAAACAATTCAGAAACAAATCTGTAATCAGTTAATGATACCATTGCGTTGTGATAGTTGGATGACTAATTGAATAAAGGGAACTAACACTTCATACTAAAAAAGACTTTCTACTGACCAGGTGCCAAGGACAAGGCTTTCAATGCTTCAGGAGATGCTTTTAACTCTTTTTCACGAAGAACCATCGCTCTCACTGTTCCACTATCCAGCTGTATGATATCAAGCACAGATGGAATTGACACACCTTGATCTTCATCGTGTTTCATAACTGGTTTGCGTGCAGTCGCATGGTGAAGAGGTAGCATATCAGGTAATTGCTCTGTAAGTCGTGTCGCACCATTGCTGTGATCTACTTCAGCTAGCCGCTCATGTAGAAAAAGCTGAAAACATTTATACAGTAGATTTTTCTAGTCTCAAATCAAGTAATACCACAGAAAACAAAACAGAATTATCTTTAATTTTCTCGATGATGCCCAAAGTTGATGCAATGATGGAACATTTTGCTGAGAAAGAATCTCCCAAAGATTTCCATGCCACACACTTTAAGTAGATAGATAAAAGGTCTTCAAAGAGAAACCTCAACAAAGTCTTTATTGAAAACAGTAACATATTTGGTTGATGGTGCTTCTGAAATGATTAAAACTGACTCATACATTGTCGCTTACCTTCGCTTCATGTACATAGTGCATAAACAACCGAGGCCTCTTGTAATTCTTGTGACGACACTCACGCAACCAATATACCATATTAGGTACTTGCTTTGCTGCCGCAACAACATCAAAGGGAAATGGACGCTCTAGCAACCTCCGTTGATATGCCATATTTAAAACAGATGAATTAGGTGGTAAGATATGCTGAATGCGAACATGAGGTAGGAGGTCGGAGATGATTTCACGGAGGGCATCATTATCTATATCACGTCTTTTGGGACTGCGACTTGGCAATGAATTGGCTGGGCTCGCGCCTATAAAAATTCCACAAACACACTAACTTGAAGGAATTCTTTCAGGAATTCATGTTGAAACACAACCAGTTTTTGTTGACACTTGCTGATTTTGGTTTATCAAAACTGCCATTAGATTGAACAGAAGTGATCATTAATATACTCACTGAAAGAGTGAAGACATATTGTAATATGTCTTTTGAAATAAAACTGGTTAAAGGTTTATGGTGTAAAGGGATTAACAAATCATACCTGGCTTTTCGTTGGATTTAGCAATTTTCCACTCGCCCCACTTGATTACTGTTGCTAAAATAAATTCTTCACTTGCCTAAAGAGGGAAAATCTTTTTTCTTTAAAAAACAATGTTATAGATTTTCAAATGAAAAGATGCTGTACCAATGATTACAAGGAAACTTGCCTGTAAGTAATCACTTTTGATGACTTCCAAAAAGAACTTCTGTGGCAAATTTGCCAAAAACAAAGAAGTTTTGCATAAACTACAGAATTCTTCCCTAAAATAATGTAAGGCTTGACGTTGGACATAGTGAGAACCGAATGGTTGGGCGCTCCATTCAAGAACACCAAGCAAAGATGACACGTTCAAGTTCGAAACAATAACATCCTCACAACCTATGAAATAATGGTAGAATATAAAAGTATATATCACTCCTTGCAAGGATGTAAACATCCACTACTAGGCAAGGAGTTACGAAAAAAGAAAAAAATGGAGAAGAAAATAAGAAAAGATAGATAGAAGCATTAAAGCTTTTTTTCACGTGTACGTACTTTTTGTCGTAATACCTTACGAACTGTTTTTTCGAAAGTTTTTACGAAAAAAATGTCTTTACGGAGATTTTCATTCACATGAACTAAAATTTGTTGCAATAAAAAATACAATGTACATTTGGAACGTTTGGAAATAGATCATTACCAAAAAATGATGTAATTTCGAACAAAAGACATCATTTCGAACGCTCGATGTAATTTTTCGAATGTTTTTTTCTTCTTGAGGCTTACAGAGGTTTACCATGATTTTCTTAAAAATAAAATTTTTTGTTTTTAAGGAAATCGTTGTAAAGGGTTTATGAACGTCCATAAAACCTAACGAAAACTTTTCCTTAAGAACAGAATGAATGAACATTGTTCTATTCGTAAGAGCTTACATAAAATTTTACCTGCATGTGAAAAAAGCTTAAAGACAGAAGGAAATGATTGATGCTCTTCTTAAAAAATATATGCAAAAAATGTTAAAAGTCAGGAGTTTCTACTAGCATACAAGTCAGCATTATGAAAATTGAATTTGGTTGCATAGAAATGTATAAGTAACTCAGGAAATTTTAGTGAGGCACTAATAGAAGTTTTGTACGTATAGTTACAAGTGCCAGTAGGTGCCCAAACAATAAAAATAAATAGTTACCCCAAGAAAAAATAATAGAGGCCTAGAACCAAGTCATTGTAACAATCGTAATAAACTTCTTTTCTTATTTTGCAACTGTAGTTATTTCTCACATACAAGGTTCTAACAACAACTGTGTGAATTATTCATGTATCTGTATATCAGCAAAGTCTTTTTGAACATTGCAATGTCATGTTGCCATGAAGATCAAGTTTTGACCAAAAACTTTAAATGGTAATATTTCAGGAACAAAAAACGATTCTTTGAAAATTCCAGAACTGACAACTTTCATCATTTTTGAAATTCTTTCTAATGGTACAAAAATATTAATTTGATTATTTAAGTTTGCTACCTCTTATCAATTAAAATTTCTGATTTTATCACAACTTTGCAGTTGATTAGTAACAGTGCATTCGATGCTTTTGCTTGAAATATTTCAACCAATCTAAGGCAAACACATTCTACTAAAAAGGTAACTATTATTAAAAGGTAACATTAAATTCGAACACAAAATCTATTTTTTCCAATTTTGCTGCCATATTGCCAAGTCATTGATTTGTTTGTCCAAATTTATTTGCCCAGAGGCATGGTTCTAACATCATAACATTCATGTTATTCAACGAAATTAAAAAAGCATCTTAGTTTCCAGCTCCCTTTACAATATTGTTCTATTTCATAAGCGTTACTGTCGTTACCACATCGTTATCGTAAATCAAATCTGCTGCAACGATTTCAGGTTCTGCCATTTCCGGTAACGATAATTTGTTTCTCATGGCACAACAAATTTTAATGCTTGCATAAGCAACAAAATATTTCAAAATAAGGATATTGTGAGATGGTCATCATGATGTATATACGGGAAATCATCTGATTTCGTTCAAGTGTGTTGAAGTGTATCTTTATTGGAAAGACAAGAACCCAGCAACAGTGGAGTAAAAGAAAGTATACAAACAATCTTGAACCTTATAAACACAAGAAAAACCTTACATTCCATCAGCTTTGGAAATTCAAGAAACTGTCCAATTTCATACAACTCCATAGCCAATTCAGATGTGGTCAATAAACGATCAGCTTCCCCACTACCATCATCAGCTACTTTCCATTTTATGACAGAAGTCAGATCAAGAAGGTCCATATACATGCAATAAAGAACAACACGTATATATGACCGTGGAATAATCTTCTCGCTGATTACTAGTTCATCCTCTTTGCTATTCTGGTTCTTTTCAAACTTTCTCCGTAGCAAGGCATGAAAATATTTTGATCGTGCACTTAACACAGCAACATGACAGTGCACCTCCAATGTATTGTCAATTGAGCCTTCTTTATCTATATAAGCATGACTTCTTACAGGTTCAGCATGATTTTTAAAAACCAATCTCAAATCTGTCTGATGTTTACCCTCAAATAAAGCTAACATATCTGATTTAATGGAAGCAAGGTTTCCAAAAATATGCATAAGCTGTGGCAAAAGTTTGACAAGTTGTTGATCGTCGGTGTCTCCTGAGTAGATATACAATATTAATGACTCAAATATAGGTAGGGGCAAGTCCAAATCACTATCTTTAATTTCAAGATGACCTTGGTTGTTTAATGAGGAATTTGAAATGTAATTCTGAAACAGCTTACATCTTGCATATAGAATTGTTTTGTGAACATAAAATAATTTGCTTTTGTAATCAATGATCAAATTCCAACACATCTTTTTAATATATAACATTCTTAAGTCATTTTTAATAGATAACGTCTTTTGCCGGGCAGAATTACTGAGTT
This sequence comes from Turritopsis dohrnii, assembly GCA_027922465.2. Classification (NCBI taxonomy): domain Eukaryota; kingdom Metazoa; phylum Cnidaria; class Hydrozoa; order Anthoathecata; family Oceaniidae; genus Turritopsis; species Turritopsis dohrnii. The sequence continues at coordinate 196,805 of BQMF02000238.1, read as the reverse complement.
TCTGTAATTCTTTTAGAGCTTCCAATCCATCATACTCTTTAATGAATGACTTAATTTCTTGGTGTGTCCATGAATGCAACAATTCACGAATGTGTTTATGATAATCTGAATTCTTTGCTGATCGTAACGTACGAGCAAGTTTTTTTCGTATGGTTCCTAATCTTGTGAATCTCTTCCGAACATTTGTTGGGTTCGAGTCCACCTGACAAATATCTGCTACAGATGACTTTATGGACGGGCATTCAGATCTTGGAAGTTTTGAGGAATCAATTGAAGTGCTCATTTGAATATCTCCTTCAAGTTCATCATTTACCGATTGAGTTTGACCCATTTTCAAAAACTTTAGAGAAAATCTAAAAAATACGGTGGTATAGTAAACAATAGGTCTTTCTTGCAGGTTTGATATTTTTTTTCTTACTAACAATATATATCGCTTTCTTGAATCAAAGAAATGTATGCTTTGATTTTTTATGTTCAATCCATCCTAAATCCTGAATTATACATCATTTTTCATATAGGCCACAGTAATCCGTTACCTGTAGCTTTCACAAGTGTAGCTTTATTCCGAACTGGAAATTTTTACCATCCTTAATTTCTGTTAACACTTTTTTTCCAAAGCTGAGGAAATATATTTTTATAGTTTTAAAAAAATAAGTTGAGTATGACAATTGGTCATCTGTGATTTCACCTCACTGACATCACATCAGCATCAGGTGATAATAATAGGTGCCCGAAATGAAAGTGTGATACTTTGTGAAAAAAAGGCTCTGGCCTCCAATTCACTATTACACAATCTCAGACGACATACACCACCAAACAAGTCATCACACTAATAAATCGTATATATAAATATTGGCAAAAAGAACAAGATTAGTTTAGCAAACCAAAGTTGTAGAGTGCCTGCTCCCCTTACCGCTAACTTTAATTATAATGTTAAAATTCGTCAATGATGCAAACGTAAAAACACAGCTAAACATATATTGAGCACCACAATTGGTGATTCTAGATTTCAAATAAACAAGAACAAACAAGGAGAATAATATTGATCATAGATACTGTCATTGTAAACATCATCGGGGTGATGTCCCTCTTTCTGCTGACTTGTTACTCTTTTTCAGATCAAAGCCGGACTTTTATATATAAATTATTCACTCACACGTGAACGAAATAAAAATAAAATTTAACTGCTTGAATAATCAAGCTGAAATCAGTGAAAACTGAAACTGTACAGATAGACCTTTTTATGGGTCACTCACCACACACAGGCATATTTCCAAGCACTTTTCTACTACCGTATGTATATAGCTATATATAACGGTAGTAGAAACTCGATCCTATCATTTTGAAACTCAAAATAATTATAAAACATTTTCAATCTCAATTTTGTACTTCTGTGTTCCGCAAAAACATGAGAAAAGTCCTTTTCATGCATCGTCTTTGGATCGTATACAGCATAAGAAGATTTTCAGCCATTCTAGAGCGCCGTGGAATTGAACCTGTTTTATAATTCAAAAAGCTATTGTTCAGTTTGAAGATCCTTCTCGCAGGAGTTCTGCAGAATAAGAATAAGAATGAGTAATTATAGCTACCCAACTAGGCCGATGGGAATTTTATATTAGTTTTTAGCGTCACTTATTTCCTGAAAATGTCATGCGGCATGTTTTCATTTTTCATTATTCATTAATTTTGTTCAGTGCCATAAATAGCCGGAGAACACATCAAATATGCCATTTTGCATTATTATAATCACCGAGATCCCACCCGTCGGATTCGGTATTAGCATGAACTTTCAAGTAACTTGAGACCTGCTTTTTCTTCAATCGCATTTAAAAAAAAGAAATTTGCATGGAACTTAGTTTCGCAAATTAGGTATTCCCCAAAGTTGGCTTTTTCAACATGTATCTGATAGAAATCGAAACTATGACTCTGTTGTTCCAAAACGCTGCAAAAATTAATGTCTACTTCGATTACTTAATTGAATGTCAAAATTTCGCTACGTTTACTAGACGGAACACACTGGTAAAGTCAGACGTGCGGGAAGAGCAACTTGGAAATTTTGAACCGTGGTACCGTAAAGCGGGGTGACTTCGATCAGCAGGGTGACTTCGATCAGTAAAAATAAACTGTTTAAACTTTGAAATTAAAGTGTGTTTTTCACATTTTTTAAGATTTTCATTTAGATTCTTATTATGAAATATCATCGGAATCTTCTTCAAGCGAAACAATCAATTTCTTCTGAAATTAACGATGAAAATCATCAAAATTCTCACCGCTCACATTGGTCATCGCTCTACGTCGTATTCAAGAGCTTTTAGCCTGGACATTTTTGGTAGATATGTGAAGTATAGAGGCTGATGGTAAAGAAAATTATAATATGTCTGAAAGAAATTCTGTTCTTCACCGCTATATTCTGTTTTTTTTCCTTATTCCTTTATCAATAATATCGTGTTTATAAAAACACGAAAAAAAAGAATGTTTTATATCGGTATAAGTTATACATGTTCACAAGAACTTCGTGAAAAGTCGTCGTATCTCATGGGAGATTTAATGACTTACCAAAGAAATTTTAATAAGCGTACTCTTTCCCCATGATGATAGACCTCAAAAATTTTGTTTGAGATACAATGAAATTTCAATGTTAATTTCGTTTTGTATTAACGAGGGTCACACATGTGTGAAAGTCTTAAATCTTTTGTTTTACAAACATTCGCTGATCTTTACAGTCGAACATTTACCGCGGATGAGAAATGGTGGTCTGTTAATATTGTAATAATGGCGCTTTAAAAACATTGTCAAATATAAATATAAATAATTTGGCGCTTCTCATAAGCTGATCGAAGTCACCCCATAATCGATATTGTCGTTTTCTTGAAAAGATCAGGTTATTTCTCTGGAATTACAAGTTTAGTTAATGTGAAATTTTGCACTGAAATAGAAGAAATATGTAATGTAATGATTCCAAAGTTTCAGAAGTAATGGTTTAGTATTTCGGAAGTTATATACTGTTAAAATAGTGGCAAAATTGATCGAAGTCACCCCGCTTTATGGTATGATAGTCTGGTGGGTAGGCAAGCAAAAATGAAGTGGATGACGTATTGTTCGTTTTAAGAATTGTCATTTTGTATTGGAATAATGAAATTTTGTAAAATAATGAACTTTTTTATGCGGGCACTTAAACTGATGCGGGCGGGTGACACTTAACTAATTTAAAATTTCCATCGGCCCTATACCGTGAGTTGGGGTGAGATTCAACTCGGTGGGGCGAGATTCAACAGCACCATTATCCAGACCACAACATTCAACAAAATAATTCGAAATTTCAAAACAACAACATCGTATATCTGAACCAAGATCTATAATCTATACTACACTCTACAGTGATGTAAATAGCAGTCGGTCATCGGACATGTCCGATCATTTTAACACATTGATCTGACAAAATGCCCAGTCTAAAAAAACTTCAAATCTATTATGATGAAAAATAGAGAACTCCCGATTTTAAGCCAATCTAGAGCTCATTAAAGCCTCTAAAATTTTAACTCAAGCACGACTGGGGGCTCAGAGAACACCTCAAACCCTCTTCTCCATTGATGCTCTCAAGGGTTGTACATATGTCCGACCAAACAAAATTTCTTTATTTACATCACTGCTCTACAATAAAATTTTTTTTATATTTTTACAAATGCCGAATGTAAATTGCCTTTGAGCTCTTCAAATCCCAACACGACTTAAAAGACTTCGTAAAGCCGCGCACGTTTATTTTTATACCACCAATTAGGATTTCTCAAAGACGGTTTCCATGAAGTGATTTCCACCCTCCGCCCAGCCACCTTTTTGCTCTTTCAAGCGTGTTTATAAAAGCTACTAATGCGCGGGTCGTATTTTGGGGTGCGTGGGCCGGGAGCTATGTAGTGAAACAAACTGAAGGAGATGCCAGCCTGGTCAACCGGGACAGCCCGCCTCCATATGAACAGCCCCTAGGACTCATCCTAATAGGCTCAACTTAACCGATTTGCAATGTAGAAACCAGGCATTCACTTTCATTTTCAAGCAACCGCGTGTGTTGTTGTGATTCACACAAAAAAACCCGCTGACCATTTATGAAATGCTATACAAACCTGATGTAAAAACCTAAAATTTTAAACTATTTCTTATATATAACAACTTTTACCATCGTATACAAAATCTAACGAACCGAAATGAAATTTATGAAAACAACATTCCCATTGGAAAACGCGTTTTGTTCAGTGCGGCTACTTTGACGTCAAAACATTTGAAGCCCGTACAACGAGATTGATGGATCGTGACATGACATTTTAATAGCCAGATATGGTAATCATTCATGAATGTTTTGATTGCTTTAAATCTTTTTTGTGTTGTATAACTTGGTTTAGTTTTAAAAATGTAATGTATTTGAATTACTGACCAGATGTAGCTTGATTTTGACATGTTGAATCTCGCCCCACAGAGTTGAATCTCGCCCCAACTCTCACGGTATAGATGAGTTTCTGATGTTAATTACCAGTTAAAGATCTGTTTAAACTAAAAATTTAAACTTCACAAAAATAGATTTCGAGTGCTAATGAGTATTATTTTTAATAATTTTTTTTGTCTTAAAAACGCCTCCTGAGAACCGGTTTAACCGACAGTAGCTAGTGTGCAGAGAGCATCTAATGGCCAACCAAGATGCGTGCGCATATTGGTAGGAAATTGACTTGATCTATTAAGCATTTATGTTGAAACTCACAGCAATTATCGAGCAAAAAACACTAATGTTTATAAACATCACGTCACTTAGAAACTCATGTTGATATTATTATGGAAAAAGAAACAGAGTTAAAGCTGTTTGAAATCGTGGAAAACGCTAGAATCTCAGACAGAGCTTCTGGAGACATCTTCAAAAAAACGGTAGTAGCTAAAAGTGCTTCGAAATATCCCTGCTCATATGAAAACAAAACACATTTAACAAAACATGAAACAGACTCTTAAAGTGTAGGACATCATCACACCTGCGTACACCATATTTGTGTAAACTACCGCCAGGGTGCAAAGTTGATATCGGGCGCAAATTATTCTGCAAAAGTAGCACTAGCAAAAGATAAGATTATTATTATTGTTGTTATTATTATTATTATTAACATAAATCGGCTTCCATATATTGCAATGGTTCTTCTGCCTAAAATTAAATAAATAGATGAAAAGCTAAAAGTGTTAAAATTTGTTTATAATGGCTAGTAAAAAATTAAAACTATAAATACAATACTAGAAAAGGGTCTTACAGAGTCAAAGCCCTGGCAAGAGCTTTATCTTTGTAAAACCCTTTTACTTCTTTGGTAAAAACTTTAAAATTGTCGATCTTTTTCATAGCTTGTGGTAATTCATTATATATTGTGGCTTGTTGTTGAAAAGTGTTTGTGTCACCTTGTTTTATGCTCGGTTCTTTCTCTGATGAGCGCAGACTTCTTCGTCGTTAAGTAGCTTGGTATTTAGGCCGTAGTTTGTTATGAAGAGATTGATGAACAAGTTTAACTGTGTTATAATCAATGTATTTTGTAATAGGTAGTCAATTTAGGTTTACAACATCAACTAATGTTGCGTAACGTCCATATACATAGCCTGCTGTTGTGTTCTGGACACGCTGTAGTCTGCTGATCTGGTACTTAGGCATTTGTCCACATACAACGTTGCAATAGTTCATTTTTGAGAGAACCAATGCCTCCGCCAACGTTTTCCTAACATTCATAGGAGTGAACCTACAGAATTTTCTCAATGCACGAAGAGTTCCATGAGCAGATTTGATGTTGTTGACTTGATCAGCCCAGGAGAGGAGGTGTTGGTCGAAGATGACACCAAGTATCTTCACGTTAGGTTTTTGTTCGATGGACTTTCCAGAGCAGCGAATAAGTAAGTTACAATCTCCAAGTTTGTGCTTTGAGCTTAAACGCATAGATGAAAACAGAATACATTGCAGTTTATCGGGATTGAGTATCAAGTTGTTTTTGTGTGACCAAGAAGACAACTGGCTGATGTCACGTTCAATCTCATCGGTTATTCTCTCGATGGAAAAACTGCTGTTTCCTCAAAACGATAAAACAATGAAGATGCTAAACAAAAAAGTTCCTAACTTCTCTTATTCCTACCTTGGGAAGAAATTGTTTGCGGAAGAAATTTGTACGGAACTTTTTTTTGCGGAATTTATTTTTTTTGCGGATTTCTCCCTCAAAAATGAATAAACATTGGTCATCCGCAAAAATAAATTCCGCAAAATTTTCGAGATTCTTCATTCGCAAAAATTAACTCCGCAAAATTAGCGAAATGTTTCGCCCCTAAAGAATTGATTTTCACTTTGCTTTACACTGAAAGTCTCGTCTTTACAAAACGTTTGTTGGGAAATGAAAAATGGAGTGGACAAAGGAAAGAAGTCGAGGTTATTGAAGGACATATTTATTACTCTTCCTCAATAACAACACAAGCAACATGTGCACTTGCAACAGGTTTCGCGCTCCGTACTGTTGCTTTTACTTTGAGAAACAATCTTATGTTGGTGGCGGCGGTATCACAGTTTTTCTTTGTTGTTTTTTGGGTATTGATATTGTTGTTTTTTGCTCTTTTCCCAGTCATATTCTTAGTTGCTGGCGTTATATTGACCTCCTCTGAACACAGATAAGTCCCAGCTACATTATCGGTTTGTTACAGTTTAGTATTCTTTTTTGATATTTTAACTGATGAAAAGCAGATGTTATTTATGCTCTTTTCTTTCCAACTAAATTTTGTATATACTCAGGTACTAAACTAGGGGACTTTCGATTGTATAGATTTCTTGTATCATCCGCAAAAATTAATTCTGCAAAATCTGTTTTGAGGTCGTCATCCGCAAAAATTTATTCCGCAAAATACCTTATCGGTTAAAATTTCGTCGGTGAAAAGTTTACGTCGGTTATAAAATTTCGCCAGTGAAAAGTGACGAATTTTTTCTGAAATTTCATCACTTTTAACCGACGAAAAGTTTTAACCTTTTTTCAGAAGAAAATTTCGTTTTCAGAAGCTTTTTAGTTTTTTTTTTACTTATATTTGACAAAACAAACGCTGATCAATAGTAATACAAGTGTTTTTTTCTTCATTTTCATGACATTCTTCGCTTTCTTCTTCCTCTTCTAGTACCTCAGTATTTCAAGGTCAATTTCAAAATCACTCTCGTCATTTTTCTTATCTTTCCTTCTAATACCGCCTTTTTATGGCTTCAAATATGACTTTAAAAGGGTCTGTCGACTTCAAACACGAATAAAAACACGTAAAATAGAAAATTCAATTTTTCAAATTTTTTGTCGGTTATAAAATTTCGTTTGGTCAAAACATTTTGTCGGTTATAAAATTTCGCAGGTTAAAAGTGACGAATTTTTTTTCAAATTTTGTCACTTTTTACCGACGAAATTTTAACCGATAAGGTATGGCATTTTTGGGTCATTTATCAGCAAAAATTAATTCCGAAAAATCTGTTTTGAGGTCGTCATCCGCAAAAATTAATTCCGCAAAACTTTCTTCCGCAAACATTATCTTCTCTTAAGGTACCTAAAATACCAAAAAAAGTTCGTCATGGCCTAAAACGTGGATTCATTCGCGGTGCACATTATTACGCAGAACCGAAAGAGTTGCAGCTCTGTGTCAGAAATACGACGAGAATGGAGATATTCTTTACTTAAATCAATTTTGACAAATGACCCATCTAGTTGGTGTATAAGTATTGCTGAGATAAGTGAATGATTGTGAACTGCTGAGACAAAATCCTGTGTAGTTGTTGTTCGGTGAGTTATTATTATATCGAATAATTGGAAAAATAGTCGTTTCATAAACTCTATTGGTTCTTTACAGACTAGTGGTGGTCATAATGGCGTCTGTAAGAAGCAGGTATCCACAAATGCAGGAAAAATAAGCATAGGATGTTGAGGCAGTATTGATGCAAGAAACGCCTTTACCTCTCAGTTAATCGAACTGTCTTTCTACAGCATTCAAGTCGTATGTCTGAGCCTATCCATCCAGATTGTTTTTAATCCGCAGGAGTATTCTTTCTGAGAAGGGTACAACACATGGCGATTCTACCATTGTTTTCTATCTAAGGTGCAGTAGGCCGTTACGCCGTTATTATTTCTTTTCATAGAGGAAGACTGTGGCAAATTAGAATAAAATAGTAACATCAGCAGGTTACGTCTCCAGTAGGCGAAATAAAAACGATATTCAAATGTTAAATATGAAAGACAAAGACATCTAGTAACGGTTGTTTCTAAATATTAATTCTTCAAACAATAACAGGATTGTTTTAACACACATTCAAAGGTCACTAAAGATGGACCACCACGGACTTCTTATTCTTGCTACATGGCCGACAGTCGAAATTAAGTACATTGTGTATGAGGACGATTCCAGGCAAGCAATTCAACTTGCAGTTAGAATAGAAAATGCCCTCACAACATAACGTTACATAGATCAAAATTTTAAACAACTTTTCTCATTTTGATTATTTCTGTGATAATAAGCTTTTACTGTGACTGTATATAGGTTACACCTATATACAGTCACAGTAAAAGCTTATTGTTATCATACATATGAAAATTGTATGAACTTTAGCAAGACGTTTTACTGTTTTATACGTTGCTCCTATTTTATTTGCAGACCTGAAAATGATGAAATAGCTATACTTCGAAATATATTGTCAAGATTTTAGTGATACGTTGTTGATTCCTGGTATTGTTTAAAAGAGCCTGGGTTCTTGATTTACAGAATTTCCAAAAATAGTATTAACTGCAGCTATTACTGTGGCATATCAGACATTATTGAGCAAAGAGGGCTATTTGCCCGATAGCTACTAATTTAACAGCGGAAGTCACACTCCAGATGCAAAAACGCGTGAAAAATTATGAGATTGTAAATGAAATCATTGTGTAATATTTTCAGAGCTTTCGTGACAATATTTGGCCTTAAATAAGAGCGCTGTAACTGAGGGTGGTTATGATACGGTGCTTTCTAGGAAGTAACACTTTCAGTTTGATTAGTGTTTAATTCAATTCATTGCATCAATTTCAACTTCTCTCACAATTTGAAAGGTTTGGTCATTTACCCATCAAACGAGTCAGTGCCGATAACTGACGATCGAGAAAGCATAACTATAACTCACGAACTCTACTGCAGTGTCGGATTGAAACCATCCTCAAAAGTGGATCTGCTGGATTCATGTCAGCAAAAAGCATTTTTTTCCCGGAATTTGGTTAATTGTCAGTATAAACTAAAAAAATCTCATTCGAGCTGATAAAAATTTCCTGTAAACATTATGTATTGCGTTCAAGGCTAAATCAATCAATTTTTGAACGGGAAGTTATCATACGTATTGGAATGATTTAAACCTTAAAGAAAAACCTAAACTTATTAGATATGTGAATACATCTGAAGATTTTTCTAATATAACTACTGATTTGTTTTTGTTAAACAGAGCTGAGAATAATGACCCACGTAAAGATTTTCAAGTTACAATATAACTGTCTTAACCTCCAAACAGTTTTTCCGTTATTTCACTGCAGACAGTATGCAAATGATAATGTGGACAGATCAGCATGAACAATCTTTGCTGTTCCTGATGTCTTGCAACACATCACGAAATATTTCCTTGATTCTTTACTCTATTATTTTGGAAAGTTTTTATTGTTATTGTTATGCGTATTTTTTTCCCAATAATTTTCCGATTGGTAGCCTTGTGGGAGAGTGCTCGCTTCCTGTTCGGGAGGTCGCGGGTTCAATCCCCGACCGAGTCATGCCAGCGACTATAACAGTGTGAATCAATCCTCTATGCTTAGCACTCAGCAAGAGAGTAGGAATGATGTCTAGGGTGGTTGTCTAGTTGAGCGGTTCCTGTCATTACAGCTTCCGTAGCCCAAATGAGGGCTTTAAATGCTCTAGGACCTCCTTCGCAGGACCCTCATTGATAACAGTACCTTACGGAACTGAAGAGGCTATCCTGGGTAAACATTCGTAAAATAAAAAAAAATAAAAATAAATCAACAATATTTTAGAATATTGAAGCACAGTTGACTGTCGTTATCTCGAACGAAAACCTTGGTCCATTCAACCCTAACAGATGCATCAACATTTAGACCACTACAAATCTCGAACTTAGGACTGTAGAACGTTGCTACGTCTATGTATGCAAGACTGAAATGTAACATCGTAACGTTGAATCCGCTACTTCTTTTGTCTCACCCTGAACTATGACTGCCTATGGATAAAGCTTACATGTTTGCATTGAGATACATTTTATTGGCCAACTTGAGACCACCGAAACTTGAGACCACCAAAACTTGAGACCACCGAAACTTGAGACCACCAAAACTTGAGACCACCGAAACTTGACGGTGTAAACATTGTTAAATTTGACAGTGAGCATTTGGTCACGTGATCACTCGGACTTTCAAACTCTTTTATAAGAATTTTCACCAATAAGTTTTGATGGATTGGCAGATAAACACACTTTCTCAGTCTAAATTTAAAGAAAAACATCAAAGACGGAAGGCGGTAAGTAAGACTGTAGTCCGTGTATTAAACAGGAAAATACCCTGTGTTCGTGGTTAGTTCCTATGATTTTCGTTACAATCATCATTATCCTGTAACATACGCAATGTACTGATTCATAAACAACCCCTGAAGACAACGTAAACAAGGAAAGATTTTCGTGACGCCGCCCTAATCTCACCAAGAGGAAATAGTAAACAAAATTGAACAGCTGTACTCATTTACAAATAAAACATATTTCAAAATATCCAGTTCCGTTTTCGTATTTCTATTTATAGATATCGTGACAATTTAACATTTAGCTAAAAGCGAAATTCCACTTGTTATGTAAAGCGTCAGAAAATGATGAGATTTACTGTCTACGCTAATTTTTGCTCATCCCAAAAATTCAACGCAATTCTGTATTTGCAAGAGGAACTCAAAAAGCAATAGGACAAAATAAGTTCAAGAAAAACGAAAACCAACAATTAATTACTATTTGTAAACAATTTCATCTTTACTTTATTATTTTATTCATCAGTAATGAAAAGAAATGTGTTGCCCAGTAGGAGAAGAAAATACGACAGTGTCAAACCAACATGTTGTGGTGAAAAGGCAAGTTTTTTTAGCAAATAAGGAGACTTTCCTTAAGCTAGAGTTCAAATTAGTTTTGAGAGGAGGCATAAATAGCAAAATTATCGAGATTTCCTATAGAAGGACGCCTGCACATCATACCCTATTCTTGGTAAACGTACCATTTCATTAGTAAATTTGATCAACAGCAAATTTGTATTCTCATACTAAAGAAATTGTGTTCAATTAGAAGGCTTAATAAATCATATTCCTTATTTGGTATACGCTAAAGATTTTTCTAGTGTAGCTAATGATTTGGTTTTTTTTTCAAACAAAGTTGTGAATATAATGACGTCTAAAGATTTTGATGTTACAATATAACTGTTTTGACCTCTAAAGTATTGTAAAGGCAAAACAGTTTTCCCGTTACTTCACTCCAGGTAGTATAAAGAAAAATGTGTAGCCCAGTATGATCTTCGCTGTTCCTAATGTTTTGTAACACACCAGGAAGTATTTCCTCTATTCCTATAAATACTCGTTTTATTACTCTGTCTAACTGTAATTCTCACTTGAAAGTTACGCAGAAACAAGCAAATATGTTGCTAAACAGAGGGTCAAGACACAGATCAAACAAGTCAAAGAAGGAAGGTGATGCTGATCCTTCACTTGTCGGTAGTCTTAGTCAAGAGGATATCTTCAATATTGCATTTGGCTTTGGTATATCAGCTTCAGGAGGCGGTGGATCATTCATCCAGGGTTTGACCATCGCACAAAAGACTGCATGTGCGATGGGGAAAGATGACAAAATTAACATCTACAACCCGAGAAAGTACAGTGGGACTGGAAAAGCCTTTGTGTCTGGTGGTATTGGCAAACCAGAGTCATTGACAGATCCCAAAGCTTTTGGTGATAAGGTGACAGACTTAGTAACAGATTTGGATAAACATCTAAAGGCAAATGGTTCATTTTTTCAAGGCATTTTGCCAGTGGAAGCTGGTCCAATAAATGGCCTGTTACCAATTTACAGCTCATATAACAGTGGCTGCTGGTTGTTCGATTGCGACGGGGCAGGACGTGCAGTTCCATCATTAACAACTCTGATGTATGATTATTTTGATAATGGTACCATTCCCATCTCTTACAACTATAACAACGACCACATGCCGAAACCTATACCAAAGAATGTCATGTTACAATCTTACGATAAGTTGGACGGAGCTGATGCAGAACAGATTTTCAGCAGTGTCATGTTGTACGGAGCAAACCCAGATCCAGAAGATACTGGTCTTAATGATTCTATCCCTTTTACATGTTGGCAGTTCGATAAATCAATGGTGGACCAAGATAAAGTGAGGTTCCCAACAGGTACTTACAGTTATTGGAAAAGGATGGGGCAACTGTTTAAGGCTAGCTACAAATCGAAAGACGAATTATTGGTGTTTTTATCAACATTAAATCTTGTTAATTACTATTCGATCGAAAAGTTCGAGCCGTTGATATTTGTATCCAAAGTGTATGAAGTGGTAAAAGTCCAGAATGACAGGTGGAATGTCGGCTACATTGTGTTCGACAGAGACGATGCTGCAGGTACGGAAAAGCGATTGTATTATGTCAACGAAAATCTTACCATTTCTGAATACCAATCAAGCACAGATACAATCACTAAAACATACGCTACAGCTCCCAGTAGCATTACAACTTTCTTCCATGATGATGAGCCACAAAAAGATGTTCAGATCAATGCAGCAGGTGGTGTGCTTGAGGCAGGATTCATACCATACAACACTGGTGACATGGGCAAAATAACAAAACTCTGTGAAAAGAAAGTCGATATCATTGTTGCAGTAACAGATCCAACATTGCCCGATCAAATGAATTACTTGTATGAAAATGATATGAAGCAAAGATTTCTGGATGTGATGAATGGCACATTCGACCAACTCAACGAAGAAAATAAAGGCAACTACGTGTTTCCATCCCATCTTGATGAAGTAGTGCCGTTACCAGACCTTAAAGATGAATAAACTTATCGGCGCTTCAAAAGAATTACGAGAAGGAATTACATGCTTGCTATTACATATTTAACTTTATTTGATGAAAGATGAGATGGTAATTAGTGATATTTTAATGCATTTATTCCTCTAGGGCTATTATTCAGTAAAATGTCATCCGTAATAAACTATTATATTATAGAACCAAAGACGGTATTGCAGTCAAAATGCTTTTGTTTAACGGGTAAACCGAAGTGATTATTTAGTACGAAAGTATGAAAATATCAGCCAAAAGAAATTTGAATGATCGTATTTTGTTAGAGAAACGTGAATTTCGATCATACCAAACAACGTTTCCATAACAACGTTTCCATAACAACGTTTCTATCAAAAACAAGATTTCTATTAGAAGTAGCTTTAAATTTTTTCACATTATTTTTAATTTTTACCTTTATCACATGTACGGTCCTTGTTATCCATTAATCAAGTTTTCTGACATTGTGTACGTTGCAAAACATTTGATAGGAATGATTAATTATAATCCAAATCTTTTGTTTCTCTTGCATATTTGTTACTTTACGGGGAGAAAGTTTCGCGTTTTCTGGTCATTTTCGCGAAAGTAAGTCCTCGCGAAAAGGACTGACATGCGGATTCGCGAAAGTTAAATTGACGAACAAAAACAAAAACCCACTTTTACGTGTTTTTCTTTCAACAATACAGTCTAAATCAATAAATCTCTGTATGTCTTATTTGTCAAAACGTCAAAATATTTAGAGAAGAAAAATTGCACAAAAACCGAAAATCGCGAAAGTTAATCCCACGCGAAATTCACTTTTCCAGTTGAACGCGAAAGATTATTTTACGCGAAATAGATTTAGTTACTCATTCGCGAAAGTAAATCCCTAAAATTTCGCAGTTCTTTTTCCTCGCGAAACTTTCTTACCGTAAAGTACACACAACCAGTAGGGTGGATCGATAGGGTGGATAAGCTCAAGAGATGTATATTCAGAATGATACCAATAAACACAAGATTCGCAAAAATGCGACTATATATTTCCCCAAAGTTGCAAACATTTTACCATTTATTGTGTGTACATTGATAACCATGAGAAAAATGTATCGTTAAATAATTACAGTATAACTACCATCGACCTGATACTCAGGTTGAATTTAATGCCACAAAAAAACTTACTTTGAAGTTATTATGAAATGAAATTGTTCACGGTCAAATGATAAGGTTTCTCTTAAAATTTTTTGCTGAGGAGTTAAAAAGTGACTGAGAAGTTACTATGGACACGTAGCTAAAAATTAGAAGACCTAAATGCGACTAATATTTTCCCTTCTGCATATCAACAAACTCATCAATGTGTAAGACAATTTCATCTTAATATAAGATGTATGATCTTAATTGTTGCAGAAGCTTGACAAGTTTCCTATTTGTAACTCAAATAAAATTATCTTACAACATTATACAATCAAATTTGTATACAGGTTTTCTGTACAAAAGAAGAAAAGAAAATTGTTAAACCTAATTTTGATACCACAGTTTACTTTGGGGTAGACATATAAGCAAATAACTATCAAAAGTAATCAAAATCTCTACTAACAAATATTACGTGTAACATTTCAAATTAGGACAGAATAGTTATTTTTTAAAAAAAGATGGCCTTAGAGTGCGTTTACATGAGAGCCGTAGTGACCTCAAACCAGTTTGAAATTTTTAGCTGTTTGAAATCGCCATTCAGTTTACATGAGAAATTTCGATACAGTCTTGGAGAGTTTTGTCGAGTAAAAATCGAAACAATAGATTTACTAGTTTCTAGCTCTCTATACGAGTGCGTTTTTACACGAGAGTTATACTGAACTCACACCGGTTTGGGATTTCAATACGGGTAGAAATATTTTCTATGCACGATGGAATAAATTTAGCACATTCTATATTTTTATTTCATGTGTCAGCAAAATTTAATTAACATGCACATGCTTGTTAACACATTTTATGATAAAACAATGAAATGTGAAAACTTTCACACCTTTCCAAGCTGTATCGAAATTTCAAACCTACTTTTTAAGTAGGTTTGAAATCATCACGGGTAAAATATTTGTACAGCCGTTAAACATCGCTAAAGGTTTGACCAGGAACCGTAGTGAAATAATTACCCATATCGAAACTCGTAACAGGAGGATTGAAATTTCAAACCGGTTTGAGTTCACTAAGGCTCTCATGTAAACACACTCTTAAAGTGGCAATTTATAAAACTAAATTCAAGTATTCAGAATAACAGATTTATTTTGTGTTTATTTTGTGGTAAAAATGACCTTCATATATAAATCCCAAATGGAACAAAAAAACTTTGGTAGTATATCCATAACCAAATCACTACATAGCTGAAAGTAGAAGTTCATGCTCCGTCTTGATTTAAATTACAGACTCTCATTTGTGTTGTGTTTTGAATTATGTTCGTTGTTCGTACAGGAAAATTGACAGTACATATATTAAATTTTGCAAAATAAAATATGATATACAGTATCAAAACAGTATACGTGATCATGGAATTCATCCATAGTAAACTATGTTTCCGTTGTTGGATTAAATGACTATATAATACATTTTAAAATATTATACGTAATAGGTTTTCTGTACTTCTTGTTGCATATACGACATCATGTTTTTACTAGCTATTTTTGTATGTACTTTTTGAAACTGGTTGAACTGGTCGTTCTCCCCACATGAAAAGGGTTTCCTTTGCTTTATGGTTGGTACATCACCGTGCTTTCAGTTCAGTTGAGCTCTACATTATATCAGGATTAAAATATGTAAAATGTAAATATGTAAAATAAAAATAAATCTTCAGCCTGGCTATTGATAATGAATTTTCACCTTTGCACTGAAATCACAGCTTCAATGGTTTGCTGTTCGAAGCATACTAATTACCAATCATCATAACAGTCAGTCGGGATAGATTAGCTTTTTATATATATTTCTATATATTGTATTCTTAGCTATGTAAAGTAAAATCCGACGTTAAATAAATTGAACAAACAAATAACAATGTTATCAACAAAAACAAACACAACATCATTGCATTGATACATCAATTTTTTCTGGTTTTACTCGTTCATTCAAAAGTTTTTACAAAGCTTTTTAAGACAACACTGAACTAAAACGATTCATTTCCATCATTTAACGTTTCATCTATTGAATCATTTTAAGAGCTAGCAGAAAAAAAACAAAAATCTTCCACTCATCTGCACTGACTGAAAAAAATGGCGTGCTGTAGACTAGCCTCTATTCTTATCTATTTAAGTTGTATTTTAAAGAGTAATATCTTGAAGATTATTGTATTTTTTTGGATTTGTTAAAAACCACCACAGACCTCACTTAAGAAATAAACATTCTTATCTACTTTGGCGGCTAGGCGAAAATTCAATACCGAACTGCGGCTATAAAAGTGAACGGAGAAGAAGGAGGAGGAGGAGGAGAAGAAGGAAACTGCCGGTTTTAACATATATTTCGCCCTATGGGGAAATATATAATAAAATTCTGTAACAGCATGATAACAACTAATAAAGCTGATTGATGAAAAGTTTCTATCCTAAAAGTTCTTTAAGTATTGTGTTCATATAAATCTGGGTTGGCATCTTGAACTTTTCCTTGACAATGCCTTTGACATAATAATCGCGCATGAATTTTAAGTATGCAAGCTTTATCAACCAAATCAACCAAAGCTACGTTTTACAAAAGGGTATCGTCGATAAGACCAAAGGAAATCTTAGAAATTATTGAACGCATATAAAATGCGTATATAAAAGTCGGGAAAAGATCCTGCTCCTCTAAACGACCATTATAGTCCCCTTGTATCAAAGATGTCTCCAACGACTAGACATGATTCCGATACAATTACTAAGCATATCCTCTGATCCCGATGAGCATAGAAATACGAAATATGATTTTACCAGAGATAGGTAAAAATTTCTGATTTTGCATACTTGATTAGCTGATCACGAGAAAGCAATGAATACGAATATTATTCTCGTGAAATCATAAAACGCAAACTTATTTTTCGTTTTGCTATCATCTGAATAATTCTAACTAGCATGTAGCTTTAGCTAAAAATGCCCCCGCGCTCAAGCATTCCAATTTGTACACGCAGCAAGCCATACATTGCAAGCCTATACAACGGAAACAAAAACAAACAAAGTCTTGTTACTTTTTGTTATCTCTTAGTCCTATGTCACACTGATGCTAATATACCTTTCAAAAAGTGTGAATAAGGCTTAACAAGTAACATCAGAAAGTATTTGCTACAAACAAAAGAAATGTGTGAACTAAAACCATGGATACGTATTTTTATACTCAAAATAAGATTAAGATTTTTTACAGAAATTCTGTAAGAGCCAAAAGAAAAAAAACTTTTTCAAAAAAAAAAATTAAAGCGAAAAATCCTTAGAAATCTGCGTATCAATCTTTGATTCGAAACAAAACATAGCCAAAGTTTACAAAAAAAAACAAGAAAAAAATACAAAAACGTTTTATTGATCATGATCTTTGGAGGACAGAAAGAAGAAAAACACGAAGAACGACAATTTGTAGGCTTTCTTGCATACACAGAAATCCAATTAAAATCTTTAGTCACCCCCCTCAAAAAATTGGTCACTTTTCTTTCTTTCTCCAATTAAAATCTTTTTAAGGCAAGATCCGCCAAAAATCAGTGCATTGAATAAAATTTATTGAATGAAAGATTTAGAGCTAAAACATTATACAAAAATGGTGGACAAAATTCCAGATTTGAAGCTGTGCTTTAAAATCCTTGTCTTACACCTTGAAAATAGTTCTGATGAAATGGCTGAAACCGACCAGGAGAAAGCAAACGTTCTTGGGAAGTATTTTGCTAGCGTTTTTGTAAAAGAACCAAACACGCCTATTAATCTTGGAGGATTAAAAGCACCTGTTATTGAACGTGACTTCGAATTGGATATGGATAGAGAAGTTGTGCTAAAGAAGCTACAAGAGCTTAACGCCAACAAAAGTCCTGGCCCAGATTCCCTTCACCCGCGCATCTTAAAAGAACTTGCACCTGTTATCGCCGTACCGCTATACATGATATTCGAAAAGTCCTATACACTTGGAAGAGTACCATCTTCTTGGAAGAAAGCAAATATTACAGCAATCTATAAGAACAAAGGAGACAAACACACAGCCGAGAATTACAGACCAATCAGTTTAACAAGCATTGCTTCTAAAATCTTTGAATCGATTATACGTTCATCGTTGCTATCATACCTAAAGGAGAACAATCTGTTAACTACCCGTCAATTTGGTTTCCTGGGAGGAAGATCTACCATTCTGCAGCTCCTAAAAATAATGGATAAATGGACCAAAATCCTTGAAAACGGAGGTGTAATAGATGTTATCTATTGCGATTTCAAAAAGGCATTCGATACAGTCCCGCATCGCAGATTGATTGAGATTCTACGGCACTATGGACTTAAAGGATCAATACTCTCCTGGATTCAAGATTTTGTAACCGATCGATACCAACAAGTTGTTGTAAACCAACACAAGTCCGATATGTCCCGTGTGACCTCTGGAGTACCCCAGGGGTCTGTGCTAGGCCCTCTTCTATTTGTTATTTTCATCAACACTTTGGCGGATGTTCCTGAGAAGTCAGAACTTTTTCTGTACGCGGATGATTTGAAGGTGTTCCAAGAATTGGATGTAAATGCTGCCGAAACTCTTCAGCAGGATCTTACCAAACTACAACAATGGACAGACACTTTTCTGTTAAAATTTCATCCTGATAAATGCGAGCACATGCAGATTAAATCTAAACTGAAGGCACCTGCACCGACACAATATGAAATTGATGGAACTATACTCGACAAGAAACAAGACGTAAAAGACCTGGGAATATATTTTGATGAAAACCTCACTTTTGACAAGCACATCAATGACAAAGTCAAAAAAGCGAATGGACTTGTTGGCATGTTAAGACGTACATTTATGCACTTGGATAAAGACACCTTTAAACAACTTTTCACGAGCATTGTGCGACCCCATCTTGAATACGGAGCACCTGTATGGAACCCGCATCTCAAACAACAGAAAAAACTTTTGGAAGGAGTGCAGCGACGAGCAACAAAACTATTGCCTGGAATGTACAACTTAAGCTACAAGGAAAGGTTAGAGATCATGGATTTGCCAACACTCGAGTTCCGACGATACAGGGGTGATATGATTGAGTTGTACAAAATGACTCATCAGCATTACGATACGGAAGCTGTTGGAAATTTAATCCAGCTCAGAACGCAGGATTATCCGGATCTGCATTTACGTCGCCATAAATTTACTGTGACAAGAGAAAAGTGCGGTAAAGATATCAAGAAGTACTTTTTCAAGAATCGGGTTGCAGAACAGTGGAACAATCTGCCTCCGAAAGTAGCTGAAGCTCCATCATTGAATAGCTTTAAGAACAGATTCGATAAACTATGGAAAGACACTGGATTAATGTTCGATGTCGAAATGAACCTTGCGGAAATTACTGCTCCTCGAAAGATACGTTATCGTAAAGTTGAAGAAGACTGAAGATCGAACCTGGTGTCAAAGGCATTATATGCCTATTTCCAGAATCCTGTATTGTATTGTATTGTATTGTATTGTTCACTTCACAAAAACAACACAAAAGTAATATGAAAAATGTCTAAGCAATTTTAGAAAATACGAACTTCCTAAATAACATAGTATAATATAATAATAAATTAGGAAAATAAACATTCTGTCTCCCACCTACGGTGTCATGCTTTGACATGGAAAAAAAGCAAAGTCAGCTAATAATTGTATACCACCGTGTAACGTCAACATGAAAGTTGGAGGATGATGATGAAGATGATGAACAAAATCGGAAACTGACATTCGCCTATCTCGTGAAACTACTATGCCTCCTCGCTCGCTTACGCTCGCTGCGGGGGCAATAATTTTGATAATTATGCAGAATTGATAAAAAGACATTACCTGAAGTCCCACATTTTGAAAAATTAACAATAGATCTCGAGATCTGAATTACGACTTTTATTACGTGGAACAATAGACTTCCATATATAGCGCGAAATTTTAAATTTTTAAAATTCAACTTTGTATACGGCCACCAGTAATTACAACACGGATGCATGGTACAAAGGAAATTTCATCGATGTTATTCTATCTCTTTTCGTATTTCTATGCGATGAGCAGCCGACACGAAGTCATCGACGAGGCAATCAAAGAACTTCGAAATGACTGTTCCTCCGGTTACAACTACATAGTTGTTTTAATGAAACCATTTGCTGAATACCTCTCATCACATTTAACATACATCATCAATTTCCTGGCCATCATTTTGGAAAACCAATCAATCGAATGATAAGACAAACTGCGGGAAAAAAATATCTATTCAGTCCAGCGCAATAGCAAACGGCTCAAAGGTATCCACGCAATTCTTACCTCTCATAACATACACAAGAATATCAACAAATTTTGGAGCATTTGATATAATCAGCCTGATTATATCACTGATAAGTAACCGAAAGGTGTCAGAGTGAGTTCGGAACTTTTACTGAAAAAGATCTTCAGTGACTTTTTATAGCTATACTTTAATCTCATTAGTTACATTAGTGTGCTTTATTTAACAAGTAAAATGCGTTTTTCGAAAGCTTCTGAGTCGTTTTAAGCGCTTCTAGAACTCAAAATTTTCTCATGTCAGGTAATAGCATATCGCGCGTCGAAGCCGTACATAGTAGTTCATATCAGTGTGTGTACAAAGTAATAAACTTCCAAACTAAGGTAGCTGGTAGAATCTGTTTGATGTTCGGTACACCAATTCAATGGGATATAAGTAAAAAGAACAAAATAATGAGCTGAAAATTGCGAGCACACAAATCACAAGAACCTAAAAAGCTTCTTACATACTTAAGGACTTACCATTGTTTTATGAAATAGAACATGATTATAACTACTCCTTTTCACCGGAACAACTGCAAAAATATCAATCAATACTTCGTTAAAATCTTTAAATGGAACAAAAGAAAAACTGTTGGCATTTTTAATTTTCTTCATTTATATATTTTGGTAAGAGCCGTTCAAGATTTGCCGATGTAATGCAAGCAAACGTTTGCTGAATTCACTTTGATTGCCCATTAAGTTAAAACAATAAGTAACTAGAAAACTATGAGAGTCCTGTCAACGAATGAAATGAATGTCAAAAAGCTATCAACAAAACTGGTATTTAAAATACGCTCAAATACACCCACTACATGATAACATCTACTAAGAATGACGGAAAAGAGAGCAAGAGGCCACCAGCAAGGGTCTGCTTGCAAATGGTGGGTTTAGTCGACGAAATAAACACTCCACCAACACCCTTCATGTTTTGTTTTGAGACTCTCTTCCATTGAGGGTTTCTAATGAGCTTTTCGCATTGCATTATGGTAGTTACAGTATGTGTTCGGGAGAGAAATGAATCATGGGAACAGCGGCTTCCTGCAGTTAATCTATCAAAACATTTTCCCCACCATATTGCGGTAAGACCACTTAAAAACGTGGTATTCTGCTGGTCGTTAAAATACTTGGAAGCAAACAATACATCAGCATTCAAATGGGACCTCATTAACAAAAACTAAAGAAATTGTCACAAAACTAAGTGACTTATATCGTAACGATCGACATAAATCACAAGGATATAAAACACAACTTCACATTTTCTTGCTCTTCTTTCCGTCAAAACTCCCCCTTAAAACACGCCCCAAAAATACGCTTCTAAAAACTACGTGTTATACACGAAAGAAAACTAAAGAAATATTGAACATAAATTCACAGTGAGATAAATAAATTTTATATAAAAGATCAATAAATATCTCAATTCAAATAATTACCCACCAATGATGCTACCAAATTTCACGGTTAAAGCTTCTTAAAATAGTCTGAAAGAAACATACCGTAATTTACCTTAAAAAACGTGTCATCTAATTAGCGCGCACTGGCAATTTTTAGCAAAAATTGTAATTTATTTTCGTCCAATTATTAACGCGTAGTCGAAATTGAGAGTAGTTCATTTTAATTTATCGGCGTAGCAGAAAATTAATGATAAGTATTTTCTGGGCGAAAAAGAGGAAAGACAAAGAAATTCCTTTCGTAAATTACAATTATCTTACATTGCAAATCAAGTTGTTAAATATCAAGGATAAAAGGATCGTCATCGTCGTTGTCCACGTCATTTTCAATGTTTCGCAAAGCATTCCTCATACATTCCTTGTAAAAGTTTGCATTTACAACATCTAATATTGACACATTTGAGAAACTTGAAACTCTCGTCAAAGAGGAAATGGAAAAATACAAGAAAAAGATACAGTAGATGGAAGATAAAAATAATAATAATAATAATAATAAGAAGAAGAAGATCAGGGAGGGAAAAACTAAAGATTAATCCTTTTCATTTTTGTACATATATCCATAACTCTTTCTTGAAAAAAAACTTTTTCAAATTCGTTCTAATTTACCGCCTTTGAATTTATTTTCGTCCAATTATTAACGCGTGATCGGATATTCAAAACTTTATTTTAACCCAATTTTCTACACGTGCCAGTCAAAATTTTACCTGCGCGTTATTTTAGGTAAATTTCGATACCATCTTGTAACATACTGTAAAACGTCATTTTAAATATCACAAAAAAATTGATTAAAAAATACACTTCATTAGAGTAAAAAAATAACTAAATAATAAATAAATAAAGGACAAGACGTTTACGCTACATAAAAAAACAAAAGGAAAACAAACATGAAGCCGTTGACAAAGAATATATAATAGAAGTATTGTCTGCAGTCTGGCAAAGACGTTTTCCGCATCGAAATTTTCAAAACACTTTTTTGCCATTAACTATAACACCTTAAAGCTGACAGTATAGGAAAACGTCATCAAATTGATGTACTCACCAGTTCAAACCAGCTTCTATGCTTTGTTGTAATTGAACTTTATCATACCGGAGAAGGCACAATGATACTAGCTCGGGTTCAGAGTTATCCGCTGTCACACAGGGGATTTAGAATCAATGTATAAAAATTCAAAATGCATTCTCAACAGGTGAAAAACAAAGCATCGATTCGTACGACAGTATGTCAGGTGTAATCCATGCAATGTTTGCAATATCGTTTTATGCATTTCATTTAGGCGAAATGTGTAAAAAACAGAAATAAATTACGCCAGAAACATTGACTAAAATAACTTTGGAAATCTTGCAATACTGTTAAGAAAGCACTTTTCCTTTCCCATCGCCATTTCCATTTCCATTTCTCAGTTGTCGTAACGCATTGTAAAGCGTCCTAAAAAAAGAACAGCGCCGCAGACCGCTATGACGTCATTACTGTCATCTCAGTGTTTACGATGATGTAATATTAAAAAAATATGTCGTTTCCAAAGTTCTACCTATGCCTGCACCATTCACTTATACGTATATGCGTCATGTAACAGACATATAGAGTACGGATAACATTCCAACAAGAAGATAATAGTATAAAATACAGTCAACTTAACATGAATGAGAGGTTGACATTGCTTTTGGAAAGACGAACTAATCAACACCTGGAAGCAGATATGAACACAGGAAATTATAAACTCACCAAGTGGCGTAGGTAACCATAGTTACAGCTATGATACATGCAATGATAGAATCCAAAAACCGCAGCTTCGTATAATGATAAACTGCCAAACTCAACAGCAAACCAAACCCAATTGCAGCAGCAGAGGCTGATGACATAGCTAAAAGAATAGTCGCCACATAAGTCACCACAAAACAAGTGTACATAAAGTTACCAAGATTCTTCAGACTTTGGATTCAATTTTTCGGAGTATTAGTTGAGATAGCTAGCCTGAAGTCAGCTACCATATTTCCTCTAAGGGGCTGTTTATATGGAAGCCGAGCCAGCCCGTTTTCCAACCTTAAGCCGAGATCTCGCCTTCATGGAAATTTAAAAGGAATTAAGCATTTTGTTTATATGGACAGGAGGGCTAACCCGCTTGCCGAGATCCGAGTCCCTTGTAAGCAGCCACAAACAAATCAGTCCGGAAAACGGACTAGCCTCGTTACAAATACACAGATTTTGATTGGCTTAAAATTCGCTAATCTTTCTTACTGAAGTTTAAATTTTCCTGCTTGATTTGCATGAAAAACAGGTCAGCCCGTTTGCAGGGCCAGTACGCTTATTATCAGAGGGTGTCGTTTCTCAGAGGAAATACAGTAATCGCATTTAATGGGCTGGTAATCAAAATTTCTCAGTTGAACAATGAAAATGGATTAAGAAAACTACACTGAGGTCATACTGGGTGTTGATGCAGACGTAATTTTACAAATAGAATTCCAAACAGGAAATAAATCATGAAAATAGAACATACCATCCAAAAATACAGCCGTACTTTTAACCTTCTTTGCAACATAGAATTTCATACCCGCCAGTGCAGAAAATACAATCATGCCTGACACCGAAATAACCAATAATCTTATTTCCTACATTTGAAAAACGTAAGAAGATGTCACATGCAACACAAAAATTTAAGAGTTTTACAGATATTTGAAAATTAAGCATTTAGTATCCAAGTCCAAATTGTATTTATATTATCCAATTGGAGCAAACCTATCTCATAGCTTTTCAATATTATTAACATTTTACAGCTAGATAACTTCACTCGTTATTGAAAAAACTTTTTAAAAAAAAGAAGCTTACCTCGACAGTATACAACTTAGTTGAAACTGTTTCCATTGCGATATCAACTACACTTAATGATAAAAAAATGATGAGGATTGATAGAACGATAACAGCACTAAATTGAAAAAAAGAATACTAACATTGAAGCGATCTCAGCAAATAACAATTTTCCCTTCTCTAGTGATCTGCCAATATGATTGCAAGATTTCAGATTTACAACACTGAGGTTTATAACTTCCTCATAAAAGTACTTCTGCAATGTCAGAACAAGGACAAAAAAGATCACAGATCACCACTATGACACACACTTCCCATTATGACACACACTTCCCATGTATGTAAATGAAGAAAAAAATGCCTATGATAAATCATGTCTTTGTTTTTTGTAAGAGCAGGAGACAGAAGACCAAAAGTTAACTTCAGTTAGTTGCTGTATTTTTAAAATGATTTTCACAACCTGCTACAGATTAGATAAAAAATCAAACAGCAAACTTGTTAATAACAATGGGAAGAAGTGTAAACCCTTTGCAATATATATCTACATCGGAAAAATTTTCACATTTTGTTGTTTTCTCAAAGAGATTTTTCAATTCAAATTTAAAATTTACTGGGAGCATCCATCCCGAGTGAGAAGTGCACTATTAATGAAGTGCACTATTATAATTGAATTGAATTGAATCATGGTCATTGCACAAACCTAGATTCCTTTACAGAGGAATTACTATTTGAAAATCTCCATAACACAACAGGTGTCGTCAGTAAATCAATGATGCATTCTACCTAGTGAATATAAATAAATTTCTGTCAATCAAAGAGATAAATTCTTCCGACCACAAGTTTACTACTTTTGTACTTCTTCATTTTTCTTTCATTTATATTCTTTTTTTTTTCGTTCAAACTTCAAACAACAAACTGATTAATTTTTTCGTATGTCAAAATAATGTATTATAGAAAACACTTAAGTTAGACTAACAAAAGATAGTAACCCAAAACATTTTTACGAAAGTAAAATACAAAAAGGTTAAATACCCCAAAACCAAATGTGCCAGAACTATCAACCTCCAAACCTGCCACTAAAATGGAAGATATTTAAAACGTTTATAATGATGGGACATTTTTGGTTTTTGCATTTGTTTAAAACAGACAATCAGCCAAATGTTTTATGAGTTGTGAACTCTATGAACTACATAGATCCACAAATTCTTTCATTATACCATCTCTGGGGCTTCAAGTTAACAATCGAACATCACATGATGTCTGATACAAACCTCTAAGTGTCAGGACAAAACATTTTAGTCTGACCTTAAAATATTTAGTAGCACCAACTTATTTATTAGCATGTAGCTTTTAGGTAAAAAGCATTCCAATTTGTACAGACAGCAAGCTATACATTAATAACGGAAACGAAAACAAATTTTTGTCCGAAAAAAAATGTTTTGGTTGAAGTGCAGGGATTATTCCAAGCATTTTCCAACTACTGTTTACCGGTAGTTAAAACTCAATCTGGAATTGAGTTTAGAAACTCAATCATTCATTGTCAATTAAACATTTTTCAGCTCTTTAATGCATAGTATTTAAAAATGTTTTGAGAGAGTAATTAGGCCATTATTCACCAAATAGGGAGAACAACCGCCAATACTAAAGTAATTTTGAAATTTCCTTTGTTATACGCATTCATTTCTTCACCTTACGAAAGAATATGAAAACGAAAGTAGTACCAGTAGGACTCGTTTTCATGTTATTCAATGAAATTAAAAAACATCCTCTCATGACAAGGCCTGTTTGTGGAGATTGAAATCTCTAAAATTGCGAGCTTCCTGGACTGTAAAACTCAATCTTCTCTACGAAAAAACGGTAGTAACCAAAAGTGCTTGGAAAAATCCCTGTAAGTGGCATACTTATATGCTCATATGAAACAGTTTTACAATAAAACAAATAGTTTAATGAGTAGTGTAACCATGTGCCATAGTGTAGCGGTGGCGGTATTTTAAAACCAACTTGGAATATGCAAACCAAATAGATCTAAACTTAAACAGATGAAAATCTGAACAAAACTTTGTTACTTTTTGTTATCTCTTAAGCCTAAGTCACACTGATGCTAATATTATACCTTTCAAAAAGTGTAAATAGTCTTAACAAGTAATATCAGAAAGAACTTGCTACAAACAAAAGAAACATATTTTATAATAAAACTAAGATTTGTAAAAGAAATTATGAGTCAAAAGAAAAAAAACAAAATTTTTTTTTAAAAAAGCAAAAATCCATTAGAAATCTGCATTTCAAACTTTAATTCAAAACAAAAAATAGCCAAAGTTAACATAAAAAAACAAGAAAAATATTTAAATGGTTTTATTGATCATGATCACACTAGGACAGTTAAAGAAGAAAAATACGAAGAATAACAATTCGTAATATGGCTATCTTGCATACACAGAAATCCAATTACTTGTCCTCCAAAATCTTTTTAAGGGAAGATCTGTCAAAAAAACAGTGCATTGAATAAAATTTATTGAATAAAAGATTTAGAGCTAAACAAAAATAATGTATGGTTGTCAAAATTTCAGATTTCAAGCTGTGTTTCCAAATCCTTGTCGTTCACTTCACTAAAATAACACAAAAGTAATATTAAAAAATGTCTAAGCAATTTTCACATACGAGCTAAATAACACAGTATAATATAATAATTAATTAAGAAAGAGATACGAAAAAACCTTCTGTCTCCCACCTACAGTACCATGCTTTGAAACGGGAAAAAAGCGAAGTCAGCTAATAATTGTATACCATCGTGTAACGTCAACATGAAAAGTTGGAGGATGATGATGATGATGACAAACAAAATCGAAAACTGATATTCACCTATCTCGTGAAACTACTATGCTTACGCTCGCTGCGGGGGCAAAAAATAATGAATAATTTGTTTTATCATAGGGTCTTAGTGAATTAGAAACTGTATTACTTAGAGGTTTATTTTTCTGTGTATTTTTCTTTATGTTACTTTTTCTGTGATCATTTTCCTGTTGGTGCTGATAATAATAAACATCTGAAACAGTGTTTAGTGTTCTTTAAACAATGATTTGCCCCTTGCGCAATTCTATCATATTTTTCAAACACTTACTCTGATAAAGACAGAGAAAGCACTGACGTATCCAGTGGGATTTTGATACCGCGAGTGCGGTATCGGCGCCCAAACTCAGGCGCCCAAACTCTGACTTTTCAAAAAAAAAAAAAATAACAATTTTTTTTTCTTTAAAAAACTGCACTCACAAAGATTCCTTCTAACATTAAACAAACTAATAAAACTTTATTAGCTTATTTACAACCTATTTTGTGCACTCTGTGCACTTTCATTTGTCTATGTTGCTTATTAAACGATGGCGTCACGGCGAAAGTTTTTGCATGCAGGTGATATTATCGAAAAAGAAAAGAAAACAATGCATTGCTTTTTGTTGCGCGTGATATATTTATTGAAAGAAACAAAACTTGCATTGTGTATTTCTTTTCGTTGCACATGTTTTTCAAATCAATGCTTCTTTATACACAACTCATCTTTCGTGCACGCGATTAATGCGAATCGTTTTAGTTGGCCCTAAAAAATTGACTGATGAGGATTACGAGTCATTGATCGATGCGTATAGTGCCAGTACCAATACGCGCATTGAATTCTGATCTTTTATCACTGCAAGTTGTCTTCATTTTCGGAGTTTTTTGTTACCCACGAACCTGTGTAATTAAGCTTTTCGGGAAAAGCTGATGCATCAACGCCATTTCGTATTTAAAAAAATAATATATATTTTACATAATTGAAACCACAAGTAGAACGAATTAGATTTTATACAGGTCATTCAAAATTCATTTGTGAAATTATGAAGTATAAAGAGAAGGGCACTCAGTCTCCTGTGGTAGGGGTTCACAGGTTAAATCGTCCCCCTTACTTCACTTTCCTTCAATACCTTTGAGAGTATACATAAGCATGTACGCTCACATTACGATTGATTATTCCACGTCTTGGATGCCATGTACGGGCCAATTGAGCACGTTAACCTACTGTCTTCTGTAATAATTATGATACTGAATGGAAGTGCATTTTCCAGCAATGTAAACCACATAAAAATAAAAAAATTTCCGCCCCTCAGGCCTCACCATGGGGCCTTCAGGTGACAATGAAACAAGCAAATTTTGAAATGAGCAAAGCGGTGTCCCCAAATAATCTCTGGATACGACACTGGAAAGTTGATGTCAGGCCAAAAATAAGCTTGTTTTGCCATTTCCTTTATCAAAGCATTGAAGGTTATTCTGAGTTTTGTTCATTTAATTTGTAACTAGGGGTAAACAAACCAAAAGAACAAAAAAAGAGAATATACACATTACATACCTATTGCTATAATACCAAGTACTAGTTGACTTGCAATAGAGATGTAACAGATTACTAAGACAGCACGTTTCCACTTTTCGTACTCAAATTTCGTCAGTCCTGAAACTTCACTGCTTGAATCTGTATGATAAGAATGCAAAACTGGTTAATAAATAAAAACCTTAAGGAAACCTGCTTTATGTTATATTATTTTAACACAGTTTAAATACAAAATAAATTGTTGTTAAACTATCACAATAAATCTTCAAAGAGAACACAAGGACATATTCATTTGTGGCAACCAAAGGTCTGTGTCCATGAAAATAGAGATGTTATTATCATGTTCATCTAGGTACAAAAACAAAACATCTTTAGATTTATTAGCAAACACTTTCAGGATACACAGTTTTGTTAATAAAAGGAAACATACCAGAATGGTAAAACAATTTGTTATCAATGTTTTCATTTTGTTGACTTTGTTCATTTACCACAAGTAATTTAATTGGTTCATCCATTCCACTCTTTCATTCTACAAGAAAACAGTTATGGAATATCGCTGATACTATTATAGAAAACAGAACATTGTATTATAAATTAACTTGGGTTTTATAGCTAATGAAATTGAAGTATTCTTGGGGGAAAACAACCATTATGTTCAAACATTACAAAACATTTTTCACATATCACTGGAAATCAACTCAGTTTTAGAATTCTGTATCAGGCCTAATTTTTTTTTAAATGGGTTGCTCCCTGCAAGGCTGAATCAACTACTAGGCAGAGAGCTACAAGATGAGAATAGGAAGAAGAGTTAACACAGATGGGAAAGATGAGAAAAGGAAGAAGAGTTATGAACACAGAGCAAGGTGGCGGTTAACCTTGAATTTAAAAGATTGCAGATCATACTCAGCAGGAAAACAACTATGAGGGAGAAGAATAAAATTGAAGAATAAAAACCAAAAGCATTAGCTGCATTGTTTTTTACCCTAGAAAACCAGCACCACCTAGAGTGTCAAGGTCTTTTCAGTACTAACCCAATATGAGTGTGCAAGTTTAAAAGCAAGCCACATGTCATGCTATCATTATTACATCGCACATTTTACTATAGGTGAGAAAATAAACAATAACCAGTGAAAATAATAATATACTTCAAAACAACTTATGGCAGCTTGAAAGAAAATTACAAGAGAATTTACATCCTGAATTGTTCTTATTATATATTTCCCCATAGGGCGAAACATTATGTTAAAACCGGCATTTTCCTTCTCCTCCTCCTCCTTCTTCTTCTCCGTTAACTTTTATAGCCGCGGTTCAGTATTGAATTTTCGCCTAGCCACCAAAGTAGATAAGAATAGAGACTAGTGAAATAGTACGCCATTTTTTTCAGTCAGTGCAGATGGGCAGAAGACTTTTGCTTTTTCCTACCAGCTTTTAAAATGATTCAAAGGATAAAAGGTTAAATGATGGAAATAAATCGTTTTCGTTCAGTGTTGTTATGAATGAACGTGTAAAATACAGGAAAACAAATGTTTTGTTTTTGTTGATACAATGATGATTGGTATAGTTTTGCTTGGAACAGCAAAACATTGAAGCTGTAATTTCAGTGCAAAAAGGCGAAATTCATTATCAATGCAGGCTGAAGATTTATTTTTATTTTACATACTGATACAACAGGATAAATATACAGAATGTATAATGTATTTATAGCCCAGCTGAACTGACACAGCATGTATATACATGATGTACAGCCATAAAAGAAACCTGTTATACGTGGAGAACAAGCAGTTCAACCAATTATGTTAATTCAAAGAGTACATTACAAAATCAGCAAGTAAAAACGTGATGTCGTGTATGCAATAAGATGTTCAGATCAGAAACAGAAAAAATTACGTATATATAATATTTTAGCAGCACAGGATTGAGACAGATAATAACTTTAAAGTATCTGGTTGAATGTGCTTCCCTGACCTGGATAGCCTGGATACTATGGATTAATTCCATGATTATGTATACTGTTTTGATACTGTATTATGATATTTTATTTTGTATATTATAAAATGTATAATGTACTCACTGTCAAATTTCTTTACACACAAAGAACAAACATAAATCAAAACACAATCCAACATAACAAGCTGTAAATTAAATCAAACCAGAACACAAAATTTGTGTATTAAATTGAATTCTACCCTGGTTAGTACGAACAGCATTTTTATTTCTGTATCAGGTTCTTATGATTATCAATGTACACACAATAATTTATAAAAGTTTTGCAACTTTGGGGAAATATATAGTCACATTTTTGCGAATCTTGTTTTATATGAAAATTCAAGCTCAGGCTGTTTGTAATTTTTGGAACAATGATTTGAGCCTCAAGTTGTTCTTGTTTTTCGGCCAAACCTGAGACCTGTGTTCTTATAAAAAAAATGTAATTATATATTCAATAAAACATAAAATCTTCATTATTATTATATTGATTAGGTATATTTTATATACTTAATTTACATACACATTCGTGACGGTTTGAGGGAAAATCATAAGTTATAATACTAATAAATTAATCAGTAATTCGTCAGAAATTTATCAGTAATAATCAGTAATTTTGATTAATAATCAGTAATACTGATAACTTATTTTTTGCGATGTTAGTTTTTGATGCATAATTACTTCGCTGCTTTCCAATAATAAAATAGCTTTCAGTCATGTGGTATATATGAGCGAGAAGTTTCTTGAAAATTCCAGATCATGGAATGGCTGAAAATTTCTTGGAGAGCATCTGTGAGGAAATTTTACAAAAGAAAAATGCCCTAGCTGTTAAAGTCACCCTGTAAAATAATTACTTCTTGAAACACATGACTATTTTTTATTAGCATCTACAGTGACATTTGTTTCCCACCTACAGCTACCATAAAACCAAGAAGTTATCCTGGGAGTGACTTCTAGTATTTCAAACACAAAATCAAAATGTTTGGTGTGTCAAGGTAAAACTGAACTTTTCACGAGCTGGGGAACCCACTGCCAATGAGTAGAAATCATCTGCAATGACACTGCAAAAATTTTAGAAAAAGTTTTCGGACGCATGAACTTGATGTTGCAGCGATTTAAAAAATTCTTTTTCAAAAGAAAGTATTTCAATGCAAAATACAATGTTTTGATATAAAAAATTCGAGAAATAACTGGAGTGCTTCACCCAAATCGAAAGAGCATGCAAGATTTTATTTTGATGATGATAATTCCACCACGTCTGGGCTGAAGTGTTCCGTTCTAGAAAAGTACTTTGTGTTCTTAACGTATTGGTTTTGCATTTTATTTTAATTCTTGATAATTTGTGACCGTCCATGGGAAAAAAAGTACATTTCATTTTACCGGTAAAATATACCGGTATTTTTACCGCTAAAGATGTAGTATCGATATTTTTACCGGTAAAATTTTCATTATACCGGTAAACTAATTATATTATCGGTAATTACCGGTACACAAAATTGATCAATACTTTTATCGGTAAATTTACCGGTAAATCTAAATCGATCCAATTTTATTGGTAAAGTGTGAACTATGGTAGTTTTTAAAACGAGAAAAGAGCTAGCTTTAAGAGCTGTTATGCCTAAGTTATCGTTTATATATGGTGTTATACGTTACCGTAGCGTAATAATTTGAAAATCATTTTACCTCCGGGATACTTAAAAGTCGTCAAAGAATTCACATCGAATGTTCAGTAATCGAATGTTTTTAGATGAATATGCACTGCAAAGAAAATAAACGATCTTCCTAATGTTTTCTCGTGTACATGTTTTTGTAGTAGTATGAAACCAAATTTTAGCATTTAGTTCCCAGGATCTATCGACTAAAATATCAATGCTATTGCAGTAAAGGTCTTCGAAAGGTTGTACAAGGAAAATTACGTCGGTTCCATCACTTCATGCTAACACTCTTATGCTCGACTGTTGTATGACAATGAGACTCGAATGGACAGGGGAACTACCATTTGGAACCTTGCCACAGGTTTTCCGACTGTCCATCATCAACATTGACTACTGCGAGAAGAGTGCGCACCCACGCAAGCTTTACAGCCAGGACATGGGAGAGTTTTGGAGCCCTGAGCTTTCAGACAATCTTCCACGTAAACCTTATGATGAAAAACTGTAGGAAACAGGTAGTATTAATGTTTAAACGAAGGTGAGTATTTCAAAAGAGAACTTTTGCAACTCGTCAAGCCGACGTTAAAATGTTTTCATTTTGTCTTTTCCCAAATTCACTCTTTATCGGGATA
This sequence comes from Turritopsis dohrnii, assembly GCA_027922465.2. NCBI lineage: Eukaryota > Metazoa > Cnidaria > Hydrozoa > Anthoathecata > Oceaniidae > Turritopsis > Turritopsis dohrnii. Next base: position 163,359 of record BQMF02000238.1, on the reverse strand, counting down.
TTATCTGAATAAAGTTACAAAAGTGAATAAAAATCACTAATAACGTTGCGATATGATCGATTCTTTAAGGACACATCTCCACTTGTTGAAGGCGAAATATCTGTTGAATAAAATAAGTCTCAGCTGACTTTCTTAAAAATAAAAGTTTTCGTCATGGGATTTATAAAAATAACTTAATAGAATTAGAGCGGACGGTTTTTATTATTGCCAAATTTCGAACAAACTGTTTTATCTCTTATTTTCAGCTGAATGAGAACCAGGTAACGAGTTGATTTTGATACACAAACAAATGTTACCTGTAATATATACATAAAAAGAGTATAGATTACCAAAGGGCTGTTAGAAAAATTTCCCTGTTTATTATAATAATTGAATAACGCAGTCTTTTTAAATGGGAGATTTAAACCTATGAAGAAAAATCATTAATAAATTTCCGACACATCATCCTTTCTTTTAAAAGATCTTTCAACTGTCTAATTCATGAGCAGGTGATTTGTTTTGTTTCAGAGTTTATTGACGTCAATTACTTCATCATGAATAAAAACAAGAAAGAAACATATTTGAACAACCAACGATTAGGTAATTTATGACTTGACCGGGTCTTAAAAATGGCGGAATTAGTATAAACAAACATCAACATTTTCGAAAACATGTTATCGCTATCGATTAGCCACTTTACCTTACGTCTGAGATGCTACCGGTAAATCACATTAGGTATTTTTTTACATTACATTACGATACCGGTAATTATCGGTAAAGCGGTAAATTTATCGATAAAAAATTATAATTACCGGTAATCGCTAACAAAATCTTAAGTTACCGGTAAAATTACCGGTAATTTGCGCATATCGGTAAAATCGAATGTACTTTTTTTCCCATGGACAGTCACATTTATGCATAAGCAGAATCAGACATTAACAGATTCTTACTGATTGATTTATCAGAAACACTGATTATTTCTGATAAATTTCAATCGGTACCTACTGATTATTTTATCAATATTATTGATTCGTCAAACGAATTACTGATAAATCGAATGAATTACCGATTAAATCTTGTTTTCTAATCAGTAATTTACTGATAAATTTATCAGAAATTAATAACTTGTTATGATTTTCTCTCAAACCGTCACATTTATATATATATATATAATTAGCATCCAAGCTAAAATTTTTTTTATCGTGTAACTTTGAAAACGATGTGTCAAATCCGCGTACCATGTGACCAAATCGCAACTGGAAATTGTAACCGAGCTCGAAAAACTGATCACAAAATGTATGGGATCATTTTCCTTTGATGAATCGTTACAAAGATATCTCTGTTCAAAGATTTTGATGACATCACAGTGGCATCACTCAAAAAAATTAGGCCCAAATTTCTCGTCACCCCATTCCTGTATTTCGGTCAGTTGGTCCCCGAGATGTTTCCCAAAAAACATCGCGCTCGATTGGGAATGCAATGCAATGGTTTCCACCGTGATAAAAAAAACTGACATCAAACCGTGTGAACACTATGATTAAGAAGATTTTGATAGTAAAATTGAAGGAAATCTATCACTCTCTAAAATAAATGTTGCAAATGATTGTCAATTGGAATGGTATATACCAGTGTTGTAAATCTTGAAACAACTAATCATAATAATATTTGACTTCAATACAGAATCTGACGTCAACAAGGCAAAACTTCTTTCACCGATGCAGGGTCATGAGCACTCTAGGGAAAGTGTGACACACAAACGCGTATTAATAAGATATAAAATAAACTATATACATTTGCGTTACACAATTAAACCACATTTACACCACAAAATTTGGTTTAACGGTCATTTAGAGATTTACGCCCATTTTGAATTCTTATACAAGATGATTCTATATTGTTGGTGTGGTAATGATGGAAGAAGTTTTTTTAGTGTATTATAAACTTTATGCTGGCAGGAATACTTGCAGAAATAAGCCTTGATAGGGCACAGAAGTGTAGAATACTTTAGCAACTAAAGCGAGATTTTAACACCTATAACCTAGAAAACAAAACAGTTATCATCATGGAGTTGGTCTGTTGTACCGTCAATCGTCCTAACTTCGGACATCCTTCCAAACTTCGGACACGCTAAATAAACAGACCTGTCTGGTAAATGAAATGTACATAAATCAATCAAACCAAGTCACAATAAATACTAAAATATTAGATAAAGCTGATAAAATAATGTGTTCAAACGCAATAAAGTCAGCGTGAAGCGTAAATAAGCGTGTAGAAAATAAGTGATTTGAAAATAATGATAAACGTCATCCTCAAGGGATTGCAATAGCAATCCTGTCGAACAACTTAAAATAGTATTATAGCAGACGGTTTCTACTTGTATTAACTTTTGAATCTTTTATCTGTAACTGAATGAGAACCAGGTAATCAGAGAAGCAAGCATTCAATATCATTTAGCGAAATGTTTTGTTTACATTTTTATTTCGACTTTTTTCTTTGATACTAATCAATTGCGTATGATGATTTTACAATACTCTTCTCTACGTAATGAGCACCTGCGTATGTTTGTACAGTGTGTTTCGTAATGTTGGAAATGGAAATTTTAAAGTTGTTTTTGTAAATGAATATACCGAATTTCAAAATAATTTTTACATCAATGGAAAGCCATTTCAAGCTCTTTCGGCTAGTACAGTGTGTTTCGTAATGTTGGAAATGGAAATTTTAAAGTTGTTTTTTTAAATGAAATCGAATTTCAAAATAATTTTTACATCAATGGAAAGCCATTTTCAAGCTCTTTCGGCTAGTATATTTTTGTTGAAAATGAAAAAGTGGGCTTTGAAAAAATAAGGAAAATGTCATCGAAAAATGTAATTAAATTTTTAATGTTCGATTAACACGTACTTTATACACATCGTGCTTATTGTTTCAAAACACTGAATCCATTCAAATTCTTTATTAATTTTATGTTTCCGCTGAGACCCCCAAATTGATATTTTAAAACATAAAAGTTTAACGTTTTTCGTGAACACACAGCTTAAATTTGTTTATTGTTTTCCAAATTGCTGTCATTGTTTCAAAACATCTTTTCTTTTCATTCACATCTTAATCGACCATTAAAAATTTAATTACAAGACATTTTCCTTATTTTTTCAAAAACCACTTTTTCATTTTTCACAAAAACATACTATCCAAAAGAACTTCAAAATGGCTTTCCGAGGGTGTGAAAATTGTTTTGAAATTCGGTATATTTATTTAAAAAAACAATTTTAAAATTTCCATTTCCAACATTGCGAAACACACTGTATTTATGTCCGTGGACAATTATCCATAGTGGATATTTGCCTTTAAACGCACAGTGTAATTATAAATCACGTTCGTCTCAAGGGTACAGTCAACTAATTTAAGTGTTTCATTTTTGTTAAGTTTAGTTATGACAAGTTTTAGATTTATAGTTTAATTCACAGTGCAGTATGGACTTTTACTGATGTGGTTTGTATTTTGCGGATATGTTATTTTTATGTCCAAAGTTTGGAAGGATGTCCGAAGTTAGGACGATAGACGGTACAGTGTGTCCTATTTATTGTGGAAACTCAAATCACCTTTTGAAAATATCAATTATACAGTTTCATTCTTTGTATTAGTTATTACAGTTACTATACAGTTATTACAGAAGTTATTACAGTGCAAAGTGCATTCTTTAACTGCTAGTAGTAGCAAAGCTCGATCAAAAACTGTTGATGTTTTGTTATTTTAAGACTTGGCATCTCTGAAACAATAATTTATTTTAGTCACGAAAAGAACTCCCAACCCATCCACCCCAAAACAGTCTATTCCCGTTATCTATTGTAAATTGGATATGGACGAAAAGGGAAAAAATGGAGAAAGTGCTCTACTACCATCAGCATCCAAAAAAACATTTAAAAAAGTAAACACACGGTGAACAGAAGCTGTCTTGCAAATTTTTAACATGCGGTTTTGAATACACCCATTACCATCATGTAAGGGCGCTAAGTTAATAAATGCGCCCCTTGTAACAGATTTCTGCGACCCTTGTGGAGGATAATCGAACTCATAAATAATTCGCAACATGAGCAAGTTGGGATGTGGCCTTTTTTCCCATGGAAATTTGCGAATCAAATCTGGCGCAGAGGACATACGGCAGAAGCATCTTTACAAGAAACATTATGCAATTCATCTCAGGTTTTTTCTGTGGTCTTCTTTCATTACTTTGAGATGGAAACCTCAGCAAATTTGAATCAAGTTTTGAGATTCTTGTAGTGTGGTATCTCCTCGAATTTCAATCAATCGATTGTTCAAACATGCATCGTTGCTACTGCTGTGTAAATATCTAAGTGAGTAACATCTTAACCTCTTCAGAATAATCCATATCTTCAATGAATGAGTGTCTTTCATCTAAATTTCCCTATTGCAAATTTTTACACAAAAGAGCAGGATATCAAACTTTTTGGTGTCACAGAATCTCTTCGCAAATCCTCTATACTGAGTGCAATGCTAAATATTCCGGGGTACTCATTTGAATAAAAAGATGAGAACGTTAATAACGCAAATTCAAACATTGCATGGAAAAATCACAAATTTCCCATGTTGATACCATAGTATTGATATAAACATTCTTAAACTCCTCAAACTTGAAATCTGTAATCCCTTGCATAAAATCTTTAATCTTTCCTTTTCTACTGGTGTCTTTCCTACCCTCTTGAAGACCTCTTCAGTCACTCCAGTTTACAAAAACAAGGGGTCTCCACTGGAAATTTCTAATTATCGTCCCATTTCTCTCCTCTCCAATATCGAAAAACTCCTGGAAAAACTTATGTATTCTCGCCTTTCTTCTTTTCTTGAACGTCATGAATATCTGTATAAGAGACAGTTTGGTTTCAGAAAAGGGCACTCTACTTCTCATGCCCTTATTAATATCACAGAGCGCATTCGTAATGCACTTGACAATGGTCAGTTTGGTGTGGGGGTCTTTGTCGATCTCCAGAAGGCTTTCGACACTGTTGATCATGAAATTCTTTGTCAAAAATTAAACTATTATGGAATTCAAGGTACCACTAACAGATGGTTTAAGTCTTATCTGTCCCATAGAACACAGTTGGTTAAAATTCTTAACCACAAATCTGATATAAAAACCATAAGGCACGGTGTCCCACAAGGCTCCGTTCTTGGACCTCTTCTTTTCCTAATCTATATTAATGACCTTCATCTTGCTCTTGCTTACTCTGATGTCTTTCATTTTGCTGACGATACCAATCTTCTTCTATTTAGCAAGTCATTAAAGTCCCTGAACAAGAAAATAAACATTGATTTAAAACTTCTTTCTAGCTGGCTTAATGCCAACAAAATCTCTCTGAATGCTAATAAAACTGAGTTTATTCTATTTAAACATAAATCTAAACCACTAAACTTTAATCTTAAAATCAAGATTTGTGGGAGGAGACTTCAACCCAGTAAATTCATCAAATATCTTGGAGTGTATCTTGACGAGGATCTCTCTTGGAAAAAACACATTCATGAGCTATCAATTAAACTTCGACGAGCCAATTGTGCATTGAGTAAAATCCGCCACTTTATTCCTGAATCTGTCTCTTTATCTGTTTATCATTCTATTTTTTCTTCTCATCTTCGTTATGGTTGCCAAGTCTGGGCCTTACACAAGTCTACTTACAATAAACGCATTCTCCTTCTTCAAAAAACAGCTGCTCGCCTTATTACCTTTTCTTCTTTCAGATCTCACTCTAAACCACTCTTTTCAAAACTTGGCTTGCTTTCCATCTTTGATTTAACAATAACTTTAAATATTCTATTCATTCATCAAATTCTTAATCATAGGATTCCTGATCACATTCATAGTGCTTTAAATTTCTACGCTATACCTCACAATGTCAATACTAGAAGCAAATCAGCAGGCTCCCTATTTAAACCTAGTGTTAAAACCAAATTGTATGGATTAAACTCATTTACATATCAATCTGTATCCTGGTGGAATTACTTTCAAACAACTTTTAGCCATCTCGACCTAGCTTCTCTTTCATATAACCAACTTAAAAACCTTCTCACTGACTTCTTTCTTAACAAATATGCATCCTGTGATTAACTTTTCACTACTGGACAACCACTTATATTAATATTATTCTATTATTATTTTTTATTTATTTATTTATTTATTTATTTTTTATTTATTTATTTATTTATTATTTTTTTTATTTATTTATCTATCTATTTATTTATTTATTTATTTTTTTTTTTGATTGTATGATTTTGCATTATATTTGTTTTATTTTCTTGTTTACTAGTATAATTGATTGTTTTGGTGGCCACCCCCTGTGTTTAGATTTATCTATTGGGGTGGTCTCCTGTCACCACTTTATCTTGATGTAATCACCCTACCATTGTGACAAATAAATGAATATTCTATTCTATTCTATTCTATTCGATTACTGCCACCCATATCAAAACATGTTAAAGAAAAGTCATCCTCCGATCTTGTATGGACATTTCCATCGTATCCACTTATTTATTTATTTATTTATTAATTTATTTTGTAAAGAAGGTTGTAATTTATGTACACAAAAGCAGTATAACCACTGATGTCATGGTATCTACCCCCCCCCCCCCCAAATATTTGGGGGGCCTAATTTTTTTTTGACCATATGTTTTCTGGGGCCTGGAAGAAAAAAAAATATCTGGGGGGACCTAATCTTTTGGGGGGACCTAAGGAAACTTGAAATATCTGGGGGCTGTTCTTTCCTTTTGGATTCATTCTTTTGATTCATTCAATTATGACTGAATAGACTAGCAGACATATTTTTCCAGAAACAAAAAAGTTTCAGAAAAGCATTTTTATTTCATTTGTTATTCCGGTGCCTTCAGCACAAATTTGAAAGGCCACTTTAAAATATCGTTATTCGATTTGGTAATATATTATTTTGAAACGTACATTACAGGTAGCACCGGTCTGTGTATTAAATTGAACTTAATTAGTTTAGTTTTATGTAGCTTATACTCTTTATAGCTAGTGTTATGTTTATCATTCACTTAAAATATAAGTAAGTAAGTAACCATCCGTGTCCATGCGTAATGATTGGCTATGATTGACTTGGAACTGGTAGTTGATTTACTGTCAGAGATACATATAGCATTGCTCTAACTTGCCCGAAGGCCAGTGTGCAGTCAGTCGATGGCTCCTAATGGGCTGATATGCTGCTTTTAAAGCGCATCGGAGTGGAGTATCAAGTTAAAACATGACTGGACTCGAACACGGGTCGCAGCGGTTGCACTCAAAGGTACTAACCACTACACCATCGCTACACGAATAATAGTAGCTCATTTGATATTTGTTGCATGAGCTTTTTTGCATGTATTTCAAAACATTTTATTTTGGAAATTTATAATATAGTAACATAAAAACCATTTAGCATGTTTATTTATAGTTAGGATTACTGTAGTTTACACCTTCTTCTATGGTTCATTCAAAACAATTTTTATGTTTTAAAAAATAGTATCTCAAAAACACATGTTGTGTTTATCATCTGAAAAATTCTATTATACTACTGGGGGCTGTCACATTTTATGTTCAGGGGGGGGCCTAATCCTTTGGGGGGACCTATTTTCTTTGGGGGGGCCTAAGACCCCTCTAGATACCATGTCTGATGTGGACCTACTACGTATAAGTCAGGGAATTTTGTTTTCAAAAAGCTGTACGAACCCTGTAAAATAAAGTTATAAGTAAATTGCATAAATGTACGTGTGTCTGGTGCATAATAATATATTATAGTATATAGTATAGTTATAAAAACATTTATTAAAGATAAAATCGTAAATAGATTCTCCTATCAAATTAGGTAAATAGATCTTGATAGAAATTGGCTTGTATACAAAATTAGGGATTGGAAAAAGTATTGTGTTAAGTTAAAAAAAAAGGAGAAAATTTTAATTTGAATTAAATAACTGCAACTTAAGTTTTTGTGCAACTCAAAAAGAAGAGAAAGAAAGCCGCAGTTCGATATAGCGTTGCCACCTGGTTAATTATTTGAAGGACATCATCCTACATATTAATCAATATCTCCATCTCAACTGGTATCATAACCTAATAGGGCCTATTTCAGCAGTTTGGTGGAATTAAAAAGGGCATACATTAAGAACCAAAAGGTTTTTTTCCTTTTTTTTATTTTTGTAGTTTTATTCTGTATATATATGAGGGTCGCTTCTTTTATTCCTTTCAGCAATCAATAATAATATCATGTAACTATTTTGCATTGTTGAGAGTGGATGTGTGGCATTCTGAAGTCTTCAATCCAACCGGTTTCTTGTTTTTAAATTTAGGAACAACAGATCGTTGCACATGTAGAGAATATACTTAGCAAGAAAGATTTTCTTAAACGCAAGTTTTTCATTTCCCTGTCGATAAAATGCTTAAAATTTGGATATTCCGAAATTAAGTTATAGATGAAATCCTGCTGAAATTTTTTCCGCCAAAGTGATCAAAATCTCACCGAAATTATTTCTGTCAAAGTTTTTCCGCCGAAAAAAAAGTAGCTGCAAATTTTTGCTTCATAATGTATGCTTGCAATGCCTGGAAAATCCAACAGTTGGGGAGGTTTTGTGCCCTTTTTTGCCATGTTTGACTATCCAGAATAGCTACATTACATCCTTGTATGGCAGGTTTTTGTTAAAATATGCCAAGTTTCTTTTTATCTGGAACTCTGCCGTTTTGTGTCATAAGTATTTGGATCTTTGTTTTTCTCTTTCTAGTTTTTGTGCCTTTTTAATGAATTTTATAGGTTATTCCATGCCAAATCAACCTTGAACCCGGGTGGGTTAAAGTCGTTCTCAAGATATGAACACTATGGTCCCTGGTCCCTAGCAATTATGTTCAGTGTCGCAACAATTTTTCCAGACCTAGCGTCCTAAAACCAGGTATGATTTTCAATCTAAAGATGGGTAGGAAATTCGAGATCAATTATGCTCATAACACCATGTATTACCTTAAGGGAAGAATTTTTTGCGGGAAGAAAATTTCGCGAGTTTTGTCAAAAAACATGCTACTCTGTTACTCAAGTTAACATTTTACGTGAATGTAAATCAAAATGTCTAACTTGATTTTTTGGCAACAAAGACAAACTTGTTTTAATTTGGGAATTTGCAATTGGAAACATATTCAGCAGTCATTATTTTCAGGCATTTATTAAGATCTGTGGTCTGGAAACTAGTCCAATGATTATAATTATTTTTTATTTTTCAAACCACAGGGACATTTTTCCATTCAGTTTACAAATACAGAAAGAAAGAAAAAAATTATTTATCAATAGAATTATACAAATGGAAAAAGAAAAAAATTATAAGCAGCTACAAAAAATATATAATAATATTATTAATAGGAGACCACCAATTTACCATTATGGCTAGGACTAGTTGACAGGGCAAACTGTAGCTGTAAGTTCAAATTGCTCTGTCAGAATGCCAGATCAGAGATAATCCCAATAACAATGCTCTTTCAATAATTTCTTTTTAAGAAAATTATGCTGGTTAAAAGCTGCTAGACCAGAGAATTTTGTAAGAATTACGTTGGAATCAGTTGTTGATATTATTTATTTATTTATCTATTTTATTTACGAATGTTTACCCAGGATAGCCTCTTCAGTTCCTTACTGTTATCAATGAGGGTCCTGTGAAGGAGGTCCTAGAGCATTTAAAGCCCCAATTTGGGCTACGGAAGCTGTAATGACAGAAACCACTCAACTAGACAACCACCCTAGACATCATTCCTACTCTCTTGCTGAGTGCTAAGCAGAGAAGAGTGATTCACACTGTTATAGTCGCTGGCATGACTCGGTCGGGGATTGAACCCACAACCTCCCCAACAGGAAGCGAGCACTCTACCACAAGGCTACCAGTCGCTTAAATTGTATTTTTCTATACAATTACAATCCTTTTTTATGCAAAGATGTGTCAACCTTTTTTCTGCTCCATTGCAATTCATAAAAATTTTTCTTTCATCCATGTAAACATTAAATTGTATAGAGTGTTAACCAGCTGTTAAGATTGGGGTGAAAACATAATATTGGTTTATGCTGATTGCTTCTTGTATATAACCAATCTAATGAAAGTAATGAAATTTAATTGGTTGGTGTTCTATTTAGGTTTACCATAGCAAAAATTATATATAGGATGTCCTCTCATTTCTATAATTCGCCAATGGACAGACAAATGCAACACCGACGTATTTCGAATGATAAAGACCAAAATTGGCATAACCAGAGGTTTTTTAATGGAATAAGAGGAAGAGGTTCAGATCAACGGAAGTTATCTAATCCTTTTCCACAACGCAATATCGCTGGTTATCAGTTAGATAGAGAGTCTCGTGAATTTCATGATGACTTTATAATCGATCCTAATAGATGTCCACGTCAAAGACGAATATATGATCGTGGTTTAAATGAATTCACAGGAAGAAAACGTTCCTTTGATCAATTAGATTCTGTAAACAGACACAATATAGAATTTGAATCTCAAAGACTTCCTAAATATAATCTTGGAATAAGTTCAATAAATAGAGTTGAGGAAGCAAGAAGAAAGAAAGCCCTGGATGGAAAAGCAGCTGAAGAGAGATCAAAATTTGAAGAAGAGGAAAGAAAGAAATATCAGTGTGATAAGGAGGGAGTTGTCTGTCTAGTCAACCCTAATGTTATAGTGGAATTAAAACGAAAGGTTGGGACACTTGCTATTTTGTGAAAATCAGTTTTAGAAAGAAACTGAAAGTATAATTTAAAGTATTAGAACCAATGGAAACAAATTACTTCTTGTTTGAGTAGATTTCCAGATTGCCTTTATGTTGCTAGACCATTCCTTGTGTACGTTTTTGTTTATGATAATGTGCAGGTATCTTCATTATTTAGGTTGTACATTATAAATTTGAGCCAACATTAGTTGACGAACTTTGTCAATTTCATGCGAGATATCAGTATAACTTAAAATTAAAAGGTGAAGAGTATGCTCAAAGATATTCAGAAAAGGTTTGTGTTTTACCGCTTTTCAAGAAGCACAATACATTGTGTGTTTTTTATGATAAGTGAATTCATTTAAGATTTACCCTAACCTAGTTAATGTTATCTTTTAAGCAACTTCCACATCCAAATAGGCATGTTTGTTGTGTGGTCTGCGATCTCTACTTTTATGAGGAATCTGAGTACCACACACACTCCAAGACTCGTTTACATTGTGAGGTGAAACTTCAATTTTTAGTTGAACATTAATTGTCAGAATAATAATCAATCGATTTTATGATGCATGTTTTAAGTCAGTGAAAATTATTAATTTTACACATTTCAAGGTTGAAGAAATTTATATACAGTTGAAATCGTTAGTACAAGAGTGGTTTGACTTTAAGAAAGATCAGGTACGAACAAGTTTTTTTATAGAATTTTTTGTGGTGTGGACATTATGTTGAAGATTTTCTTTTTTCTTAGAGTCATATCCTTACCCCTTGTTCAAAATTGGCTGAAAGAGTAGGTTTGATCATAAAGTTCAAGGTATGATATTGATAATATTGAAGTAATATTGAAAGGAAATAATGATCTAGAAAAAGGAAGTTGAAAATTGGAGAAACTAATTGGAAAACTAGGAGCTGTTGTTTTCTAAGTTGTGTATTGACATTAACAGCCATTTTTTAATAAGGTAAAAATATGGAAGAAACTTGAAAATTCAGAATGTTTTTCAACTTCTTTCATTTTGATTTTACATTGTAATAAGATCTAGATTTAGATTTAGCTGAAAATTGCTCGCATATGCAGACATGAAACTCTGAGTACTCAATCAAAATCAATTTGTCTTTCCTTGTATATTTTTTAAACAAGAGCACAGTGTTGACTCAAAAGAAGATAATGCCTGTGCAATTACAAAAGGCATTATAATATCCTTTTATACAAAAGAAGTACTTGCAACAATATGAAGGTCAAACACACTCTTACAAAAGCCTAATACGTTTAAATGGCTATAGGAGTTTTCTTAGAAAAAACTTTCTTACTTCTCTCTCTCACATAGAAAGATCGTGAGCATAATGAAGATGTATTTCATCACCTTAACCCAGCTAAAACGGATTTGGATGCATTTCGTATGGTAATTTTTGAGAGAGGAATGAAAGATATTTGGCCTCAACCAAATGTTGAGTTCTATTGTCGCGTCTGTAATTACTGCGAATTTCCCAGTCAGCAACAGTTGGACCGCCACAAGCTGTCTGCAAGACATTTGGTATCCAATCCAATGATTATTTTTCTCTATTATTATTCTTTTGATGTGGCTGGTGTTTTTGCCACATGCAGCCAGCTTGATATCTCACATTATTTTATGTTATTTCCATGCTAATCTCCAGTTTGGATTAATATTATTAGGAATACGAGAGACATTATGATGATGCATTCTGTATGGTATGTCAAAAACATAACGGTGATAAGCAAGCTATGATAATTCATCAAAATTCCTCTGAACACACACAAGTATACTTCATTTCAACTTTTCCTTGAGTCTCTGTGATATGTGAAAGAAAGTGTATAAATCTACTATGTGAACCATTCATTCTGTTCTAGGCTGAAAATGTCTTGCAGTTTTACAGAGCTTTGGCTGAAGAGTATTATTATTTGGTTGATTGTGGTGAAATTATTCCTACATTGAAGAAAAAGGAAAATGAAATAGTTACCCTTAAAGAAAGTAGTAAGAATGATGACAATGAAGTGATAGATAATCAAAAACAAAAACATGTCATTGATCAGAATACCCTTGATAGCGAACAAAAAATCGGTGACCAAAATATACAGAATATTGTTAAAAAGACTTGTTCAGATCAGTCAGTTCAAACTATTTCCAAACCAACTGAAGACATGACTTATTGCAAAAATTGCATTCAAATCCGTCATAAGCAAGGTGACCAACTCACGCAATTGCTAGAACTGGAACATCGTAATCGTGTATATGAGGAGAAACTGAAGATATCTGAACAAAAAATTAAAGAATTTGAAAAAGAGAAACTTGTGAAGAAGAAAAAACCGACCAAGAAGGCACCAGTTTTAGATGGTAAAATTTCCTTTTTCTTCTTTAAATCTATCATGTAATGCTATGGTTTTGATGAGTATAGTTTTAAAATGAAATACCTTAAAGTCACAATAAGTCGTGTACACAAAAACACTCCCATTTTTTGCATTCACTGACTTTTGTCAATCAATTATGGGATGACAAAAGACGTTGAAATACAACTAAAGGATCGCTGGCAATCATATGTCAGACTTCACGGTTCACCTTTCCAGAAATGAGAAAAAATAGCTAAAGACTTGCGAAAAAAATTTTTTTGAAAATATTTAAAAATCGCGAGTACAAAAGTCGCGAATCCTAAAAAAGAAAATTGTCGCGTACACAAAACGTTTCAAAAGTCGCGAGAATTTGTGCTCACGAATTTTTGTGTACGCAACTTTTTGTGACTTTTAAGTACTAAAATACTGGTGCAGTGGCAGTGATTAAAACAAGGTTTATAAGAGAAGATTATCAAATTATGTCCAAAAATAAAAGTTGTTTGAAACCTGTTTCGATTAACTTAAGGAGATGTTTTTTTTACACGAAACTGTATTCTTCTAAGTGCATTAGTGTTATACTTTGATCTGTGTATGAATTTGGCACTTACTCTTGAAGGATATAATATGACGTTCTAGAGGATTTTGATAACAAACCAAAAAAATTAGATGAATAACGTTATAACCTTAAAAATAACAAAAGAAATAACAATAAATATTGTAACATTAACAACATTGATATCAAAATCACAGTGTCACATAGGAAATTTCATTTAATGAAATAACAAACTTCTCATGCCAGATACATGTTTCTGCTGTCAATGGCTGCTATTTTAATCATTGCTTGGAAAAGAAGAAAGAGAAAAAGGATGGAATCCCTATTTCAAAAACATTCTCCTACCTAATGTTTGGTTGTGTTTGAGTCCCACAGAAATCTTACTGTAACTTTGAACTATTAATGGCTCTTGTTTGCCTATTTTATAGATTTTATGGTTCCATTGTCTGGCTATATGTGCACTGTTTGCCATGAAACAAGTCATTCAGATACGCAAGCCACACAACATGTAAACTCAAGTGGCCATCATGAAAAAGTGAAAGCCCATAAAGAAATCTTCAAATTGGTTTAATTTGGTAATTGTGTTTATTCTATTCTATTTATATATTAAGAGATATCATCAAATTTGGCCGTGTGTTTTTATGTAATGTTTAATTAATTTAATAATGGTTTACTTGTGATCCAAAAATTTTCATGGCCAACTTTTCAAGCTCCATAACATTCTCATGTCAGCTAAAAGCAAGTAGTTATTGCTTATGCAAGTGTTGACAGTAATTTTACACTAATAACGCTAGAATTTATAACTTTCTTGAGTATTTTACTTGGAGCCTTAAATGAAAAGCTTTTCATTAGTTTATGAACATTTTTATTTTATCTTTTAGGTTTTCAAATTTTGATTCTTGTTCAATTTCACTATTCAGAAAAAGCAAGAAGAAAGCAAGCACACTACTGAATACATAGATTTTATTGAATATTTTAGTGATTATTTATGACTGTATATTTTAGTTGATAACTTTCATGCAGTCTTTTGTTTTACATTAATATTACCATCTCCCAATTTCCTTTATTTTGAATTTTCTGTGGCACACATTAAGCTTGTTATTAAGGTGTGAGAAAAAAAGTTGTTTTTATAACTGTTCAAAATTAAAAGATACAAAAAAGCTTTCAGCTCCTCAGTAAGCTAAATCTCAATCTCTGAGCTTTTTTAGTTTTGATTATCACATTTAGATTATTGGAAAATTCAGAGTTCTTTTCATCCTGATGTGCAAAAAATGTTTTTTAGAAAGTCAATGATTTTCCCTTACTCACGCCTTAAGGATTGACTTAAACATTATAATTAGCCTAAGAAAATGTAATTTAAGAGTATTATTTATGTCTGGGTTCATTGAGGTATTTATTATGTTGTGTTCATAGGATTGAAGAGGAATAACTTTCAATAATCTTGTTAGATTATCACACCCCCAGGGTAACCTGATCTTCTACTATCATTTTTTTCATCTTCTACAACTATACTACTATACAATAATTGTGGTGGTTTCTGTTATTGAGCAAAACAACTGTTCTTTTTAATATTGCTCTGGATTTCTGTTGACTATATTTCTTGTTTTGTTTTGAATAGTTGTTGATTTCATTATCCCATCATTGTAACTTGTTTACATGCATACAAAATACAATTTTGAGGATTCAAGTGAAAGTTCTTTTGTTACTATTTTGCTGTTGTAGCAAAATAAGAAAAATAAGTGTTATGTTCTTTTGGAATGGAGAACTTTAACACAGATATACAGCTTACTTCAAATGATTGGACAACTTCTTCAACAGAGAATCAATGGCTCTCTGATGTCAACCAACCAAGCAGCTGGTTTGGAAACGATCCAAACAACCAAGGAAGTTATCAAAATCAAATCACTCCTTTGCAGCAAACCAATTACCAACCAAAAAGTCAAACTGCACCAACTCAGAAAGCCGACTGGCTACAAATAAATCAAATTACACCAACAAAAGCGTATGGCCAACAAAATAAAAACAAACCTCAACCAAAACAAAATAAACGTCAAAAAAATAATCAGACAACCTTATTACATCAAGCAAAACGACCAAAACATAGTCAAGTGGCTCCATCTAATCAATTAAAATGGTCGAAAAATAACTTGGATTGTGTCTCAAAGCCCCAACATGGGAAGGTGCCAATGAGAAAGAAAAATAAAAACCAGAACAGTAATATAGTCGTACCAAATAAAGTGGCTTACACTGGTGATACTGAATCAGCTAACTATACAAACAGGCAGAAAAAACAACGACCTGTTGTCAATGAAGAAAACAAGTATTATGGATATTTCAAAGTTGAAGCCAAAGCATTAAATGTTTATAAGAAACATGTATGTATTATTTGGTTTTGCTTGCACAATAGCATTATGCTTAGGAGAATTGCCCTTAGGAGAATTGCTAAAATAATGCTAATTTGGAAAGTTGGCTTGAGAAGGAGTAATTATCCACATTTATCAGTTCACCTCACATTTACCTCTGCATTGATTTTCAATATTGCAAAAAATGTAGTGTTATCGTCATTTTACATTTTTCAGCTGGAGTCCACATGTGTGCAGCCACATGACGTAAACGCATTGGCAGAGGAGCAAGCAAGATTTCAATACTATTTTGTAGTGAAGAATTTTGCGTTTGCGAAAAATCACGCGAAAAAGGTATGGAGTAAATGAATTTGGAATTATTATAAAAATTATATTGTATCAAAATATTTATAATTTCCATGATTCTTGCAAAGCTACAGTGAAAAGTAGTCCATATTCTTCTAATAAGTCCCCTCCCACTTTGATATACAAAAATTAAGGAATATTTATTCATCTCAACCTTACTTTTATATTTCACTGTTTTGTTACCTGGGATACCAAGGAAATATAATGTCGGTGGAAATATAATGAGTCTAACAATTCATGCCTTTATTTCTCTAGCTTAGATTCATCCCTGTCTATGCTGACAATTCACAATTTATCAACTTTTTCTCTAGAAACCACCTGAGTTACGACAAGGGCGTGGCTTTAATTGCAATGCTTGTGACGAATATTTCTTCATCAAAAGCAATCTTGATAAACATAGAGTTTCCAATGCACATTTTGATGTAAGTGTGTACTATGTATTTAACAAAGTAATTTAAGCTCCTAATGAAGTTATTGATCTGTTTTCAAGTTTTGTTTTTCATTATTTCATAATAGATTATGCTGCTTTATGATGGCTTCAAAAAGATTGGCGAGGAGTGGTTTGGCAAATTCCAAGACCCTGTAAATGTTAATTTCTGTCTTTTATCTCACCAGTTGTATTATCCCAAACCAGAACTAGTCTTTTTTTTATCACTCACCAATGCTCTAGCTGCAGACAGTAACCCCAGCTTAATCTATTCAATCAATGATGTGGTTATTGATAATTCATGCCATTGTTGTAGGCTTATGAACTTCCTGGATGGGTAGTCAAAGCAGAGATGGAAGGAATTGTGTTTGAAACTGGTGCAGAACAAGTGTGTCCCTCTTTTTTTCTTTGATTTGATGTTGTTAAAAAAAAGCTTTGGCAACTACAACAAGAACAAGGACAACAATGTGAACAGTCTCTCACATTGCATTCTTATTATAGATGCTTAATGCTTAAGATCACATACTCATCCCTTTATGAACCACTGTGTCAATATTAAACTGCAAATCTTTTTATTCTCTTTTATCATACATACTCAGTGGACGAAATCATCAAAAGTCAATGAAGAGCACTTTCATTGAAACAGTCTATATGTTTCTTTTGAAATCTACTCCTTTGTAGTGATTTTTCAACAAATTTTCCCATTTACTTCAATATAAAATATGACTATTCCCACTGAACAAACAAGGGCTCAAATAGGCTTGAGCTTGTGATGGAGGAGAAAACAAAAGTTAGTTTGTGCTTTTTGATGAGAACATCTATGTTCCTTTCAGTCGCAAAGCGGTCGGTATAAATTAAAAGATGTTGAAACTGCACCTATAACAGATGAAATCTTTGAAGGCATTGATGTTGGCATGAACCTTGATGACTTCATCCTTGCAACGTACGACAATATAATGGAGGTTCACTGGCCACGTGCTACCACCAATTTCTATTGCCGCTGTTGCAATAATATATCCTTTGAAACTGAAGAAAAACTTAAGGAACATTTACAATCAGATGAACATCAGGTAATCATGTTTCCTCTGCAGCTTGTTTACAATCCACTATTCAGTGGTGATGGAGATAATATCATTCCCTGTAATTGATGTATTTTTTTATGTTTTCCTCTTATCTTTTTATTGATGTGGTTGTTCAGAATTATGAGAAAAATTACAATTCATCTTGGTGTACGTCATGCCAACGTCATACTGGTAGTGCAGAAGCTTTAGCAGAACATATAAACACACCTCGGCATTCCATGGTAAGGTTAAACACTACATGTAAACAAAGTTTCAATGGTAATGTTCACTTAGTACTGTTTTCCCTATTGGGCGGGTAATTGAATTTTGCAGATTCGGAAGTTATTGGCTGATACTCGTGTGAAGGCAGTGTCTTACTGGAATAGGAAACAGAAACAAAAGTCTGTCCAACAAAACAAACCGGCTCAAGGAGAGGGTCTAGATGAAAGTGAAGCTAAAGATGGTTATGATGGTGAGTGTTCTTATTTTCATGTTAATAAAGTAGGTCGTATATTCAGAGTGTTCTCACTGTAATGTGTTCTAATATGCAGTTGGTTCATGGTGCCTACAAGAGGTATTGTACTTATTTATAGTTTTGGAGTGTGGTTTAGACATGTTCTTTATATCACACAACGGTGGCTTTTCTAAGTAAACCATTGTACATATGTATGCGTGGATCACTGTAGTCATAACTGCACAAAAGCATATAAAATATGAGATACCTTTACAATAACTTTACCATCACTTTGTGATCAGTTTCTGAATACACTGAAGTAACAGCTTAAAATCAATTTTGTTAACAATAATAGTTTGTATGATTTTCTTATTCCTTGAAATAGACAGAAGATTGTCACTCGGTAACTTCTAACTTTGAGATGCTCCTACAGGCGGATTTACACACAGCAAAGTTTTCACTGACAGAGTATTGTTTTGGGGAAATTGATTGCGCAATTAAAGTTCGGTTTAGCGAATTTCTAGTAGTCTGCAGGATAGCATTGAGTTCAACTTTTCGTTTATCGAAACTTTGCTTGTGATAAGCAACGAATCACAAAATGCCGATTCAGTAAAAACAACAAAGAAATAAAAAAATGTCTGAACAAGGAAATGCATGTGCTAGAAGTGGATTTTCTCAAGACATATTAAGTCAGAAAATCAGAAGAATGAACAACAACATCAGTGTGGCAAAGTGCCTGGACTTCTCATCTTCTGATATTCTCATCCATTTCTTTTACGTTCCATGTAGTAAGTCTAACGAACCACCTTTTACTACTTTTCCCAACACATGTTCTTATAATTAGTTTTACTAATTACCAATTTCTTGTGAAATAAAAGTTTCTTAAATTTACACATCTTGATTGTTTACAACCGTCTATGAAGAAAGTACTTCGAGCGCAATATCTTTGGTTGTGTAAACCAACGAAGCAATTTTTTTTATTGTTATCAATACTCTGTGTTTAAATCCACTTTGTTCGACATTTCATCCAGTAGGGAACACTTTGGATAACGAAAACACTTAATTAGGTTCATAGAAAAAATCAATTTTGTACGTTATTCCATATTATTAACGAATACTCGACATGAATACCTTCTGTTGAAGATAGGCAGCATACACCAATCAAAAAACATTATACTCACGAACTGTTGAAGCAGGTTCATCTATAGTTTAGTATTTTCTATCAATGCATGTTCTTGAACAAGATTTGACAATAATGACCAGAGAACACTCAGTGGTGGAAATAGTTAAAAAGTCAACTGTGATGGAGGGTGTTTTCAGTGAAATAGTGTGTATGTTTCTATAGATATGTACTCCTAAGGAGGGGAATGACCCACAGGTGAAGCTTGATGCTTGAGTATAGTTTATGTTGATAGAAATGGACACAAATGTAGTGTTCATTTTTCTGTTATGTCTACAACACTTTCTGATAGGTTGTGTCTATATTGAATGTGATTTGTGTTGTAGAGTTCATCGTACCTGTTGCTGGTTTCATCTGCCGCTTGTGTGACGTCAAACTTGCTACGTTTTTGGATGTTGACAACCATAGGAAAATTACTGAACACCAAGATAAGCTGAAGGCAAAGAAAGCTGAGTCCAAAAACGAAGGTAAAATAGAAGCTTTAGACATTAACGAGCATCATGGGTTTTTGGTGTCCCCTATCCAGATCAATACTCTGAATAGGACACTGTGTGGCTATAATGCGTTGTTGTTACTGCTATTGTGCAGTACATCGAAACTTCGGGCCATCAAAATTCAATGTGTAACATATGTATATAGATGGCCGATCCTATGAATAATTGACTAAAAGGTAATTGTTAGCATTACCTTTAAACGCTGAAGTCTGTGGTTGTCTGTAGCTGTTATTCTGTGTATTGAAAGATAACGTATGCATATCGAGAAATAAGGATGGAAAGTCACAATCTAGAAAATTCTACCAGATACCATCAATAATCTGACATAGACATCCTATTTATAATGAAGTGCCTTTGTGGAAAACACAAAATGTGACGCTTCCGGGGATTTTGGTAACTAATTGTAAAACGTTATAAGTATATAACGTTATTCTTTTTTGATAACGTTACTTTAAGAATTTTCGTCGTTTCTTTAATGTAATTAATTTTTTATGCTTTGTTATCACACATCCCTGGAGTGTGGCAAATAATGAAGATATACAACCTTCTTAATAACCGTAAGTTGACTTCAAACTTTTGGTACCCATATTGTGAAAAACAGACAACAGGCATTTTTTTCCGATGCCTATAAATACCTTTTGGAAAACATGCTGAAACGGAAACTAATATATTTATGCTAACTGATTAAGGATTAGTACCATGGAGCATATGCATATTCCTTATTCATGAAGCGATTTGATCAAACATACTTGATAAAAAAAGGTTCATCTGATTTGGAAGCACATTTGATCTGATGTGTTGTGTGATATTGCGATCACATTTGATCTGATGTGTTGTGTGATATTGCGATCACATTTGATCTGATGTGTTGTGTGATATTGCGATCACATTTGACTTGATGTGTTGTGTGATTTTGTACGTTCTTTTTTAAACGTTCAGAGTAGACACTCCTTAGAAACGTTTTCAGGCGTGTTGAAGCCTACTTAATTCATTCACGTCAGGGCGTTCTTTTCTGGGGGCGTTTTTCAAGAGGTGAATTATTTTTTGCTGCCTCATTTTATTGATCAAACTGTGAACATTTTATTGATCTAACTGAACATTTTATTGATCAAACTGTGAACATTTTCGTTTCTTGATGAACGGCTGCTATTTCGTATCCGAATCTTTTTGTTTCAAGAAATAATTTACCTCGTGGAAATCTACTTTCGTCAAACTAACTCTTAAATGGAATTTTGACTGGAGCACTAGTTCACAAATGTTTTAAAACCGCATCCCCATTCCCCACAACACAAGGATTGTAGTGACATTGCCCGTACTCAATTGTGTTTTGGGAATTGGGAAAGAAATTTAAATTTCTGTAAAACATAAAAGTTTGTAGAATTCATTCCATGCAGAGACCGCAGAAACGTCAGATGAAACTATCGACCCTGAAACTAAGAAGAAATCTGTTTCGACGAAAGTGACAAGCGAAGTTATTCAGTCGAAAAACCACCCACAAGTTGAACAGCGCCCACAGGTTGAACGAAGACGTACTCCCAACAGCAGTGCTACAAGGAGTTCAACCAGAAAGGAACGTCAGGAAAGACCTAAAGCCTCATTAATGGACATTGAGTTTCGAAGAGATTACATGCGACCTTTAGTAGAACCAGATCTGCATCATGATTCGTATCTGCAGTCGAGAATCGATAGGGATCAACTCCATCGCGTCCGCCTCCGAGAAGAACAATTTGGGAGAAGATATGATTCTGAACTTGAACCAGAATTTTCTGGCTATCGTGAGCAACGGTATCTGCCGGAATTAGATGGTGGTTACTATCCACCACCTATTGACGAAGATCGGTATCCGCCGAGATTCAGCATTGATCGGTATCCGCCGAGATTCGGCTATGATCGGTATTCGCCGAGATTTGACGAAGAGCGGTATCCCCCGCTTTCAGAACTTGGTTATGATTTCCCGGCAAGGTAAGGATTAAGCAAAGCATTTCTTCAAATGCTTTCTCAAAAATATGTTGTTCATTCGTCATCATATTTGTTGGAAGGATGACCGATATTTTTTTGTCCTTCCGGGATTGTTCATTACGGTAGCTGACCATACCGAATATTTGATGCTAGCCTAGTAACCCTGTTAAAGCATGTGTGAAAGGGGCGTAACGAAGCACACACATCGTTAAGCAGTTCGATCAACTTGAGAACTTCCTGAACTTCATGCATGATACGCTATGCATTTTTTGATTTACAAATTTTCGTATACAATCAATGTCGTTGAAGAAAAATAGTTTCTTCCTAATCTGTAATACAAGAATGTAAGTGGGTGGGAAGAAGAAGAGTTAATTCCACTATGTGGTGATTTCTTTCATGAAAATTATTTTTCTATATTTTGGTTCCACTTTACAGAAAGTTAGTTCAGAGAAAAATTTCATTTGGTGTACGAACAAAGTGCTCGTTATTTCGCTCGTCGGTTCCTCTATACTATCAGTTCAAAACATTCTTTGAGTAAGAGCCTAAGAACTAAACAATTTCACCGATCATGCGATATAATGATGTGTGTTCTTCACCGATCATACGATATAATGATGTGTGTTCTTCGCTTTAAGAAATTCGTTTGTCATAAAACTTTTCCTTCATTCTATCTAACGCTTTAATTTTAATGTGCTATGACTTTTGATCCGAACATGCTGGCACCAGTTAACTGTGTTTCCCACTTGCAACTTTTCATATGAAGTTCATTCGGCACTAAAATCTCGTTTCGCAACTCGTCGAATCGTTTTAGACATCACAATAAGTCGACATTCAAGTCGTCGATTCGTTTTAGATGAACACTCGTTTTGCGAATGAAGGCGCTTTAGAAGTTTGTTCGTTTCAGATGATGACGCGTTGTTCGAAATTTGTCGGTCTTTCATCATATCAAGAGCTACTCAAATTTCATGATCTGTTTCTTCCGAATAACAGTATTTGTGAGCCCCTTACTTGAAATCAGGCGATATAATGTGTTCAGCACTACTGAACATGAACATATTAATGTTCATTTCTCATCATATAAAGATAAGGGATCTTTCAGAATTCTATCAAACAAATGTATCTTAAAGAAAAGGAATCTTTCATAAACGACTCGACGACTTGAATGTCGACTTATTGTGAACCGCGCGTTAAGTTCTAAAACGATTAATGACTCGACCCGACGACTTGATAAACGAGATTTTTACGTTTAATTAGCTTCATATTCATAAACAAACACTTCTAAAGTTTCTCAGATTTTTTGCTTTGACTTTGGTGACATTTGATTGGACCAAAACTTCATAACTCCTCCTCAGACCTCTCTCCTCGGCATCGGCCGGGAAGTGAGGTGAATGCAAGTTACTTGGAAGTAAATTTCGACAGAACCCTTACAAGTTTTTCACAAACTAAAACATTCGTTCGAACAACATGAAAGAGGATTTCAGGTGTTTTGACTAGAAAGGCTGTGTTTTGATCAAATTGATTAAGGTTTCGGATTTTTGGGATCTCTGCTGTTTCTAACTTCCACTTGATGTTGTTTTTTATTGTCGCTTATAACATTCTTTCAACCATTTTCATTTCAGATCAGAGTTAGAATACGAAAGGCGTATTTTACAGCGCCGTATGCGCCCTATACCCCCTATTCTACCTGAAGACAGATATGAAGATTACCCGCCAGTTGCCAGGGTTAGTCTGTTTTTGTATTAAGAAATGAAAATGTAAAGTTATTTTGAGAAATCTTCGCAAAAATTGCAAAAAAAAAACCAGAACATACCTGTGTAAGGAATTCTTTTTATACGAGTTGTTAAAATTATTTGGGGATAAAATTTCATTTCACAGTTTTTCTGAACGTCACATCGTGCAAACTCGATAAAATGAACGTCACATCGTGCAAACTCGATAAAATAAATTTCGAGCAATCCGCTTCTTCAAATTCCAGCAGTCCTCATTCTTTGATTCTTCATTTTGTTGTTATATTTTTTCTTAGGACTTGTTCTGAATATTCAGATCCATCTTTACAGAAGAGAAACAAAATAATGTAAGAAACTCTTTTTAAACACTTCAACGCAATCATGTTTGGTTTCCATGGTGATGTTTGGTTTCCATGGTGAACATTCATCATTTTCCCTTTGAATTTCGGTCTAAACATTATGTTATGGCTTAGTTAGCAGTATCAACCTCACCTTTTATATTATTCATTGTTTTGCTGCATGTATCATTTTGTTACTTATTACGTCATTTGAGTGGACACCGTTTGATGACCAATCAGATTTCATCATATCACTCAAGTTTGGTTGCCTTAGAGATTTATTACTTCTACCAATCACGTCTACCCTCGAGAATAATAACACCTACATCAATTGCAGTTGTAGTGCAATTTTGAATCGGCTTCCTTTCCACGTGTTTTATACTTTATACTTATCGTAAAATCTTCCTTCGTTGCGACCATCGTTTTCTTACATCATAAGAGTGTGTTCATCTCACAATTTGAAACCAGTTAAACTTCTCGGTTAAAGCTTTTAGAATAGTCTAAAAGAACGAGGCATAGCCTGAACCTGAAATGAAAAAGAGGTGAAAACCGTTACGATTGATAAGTTACGAACTTATGGATGAGAGTACTCCACTTGTGGAAATTTATTACATTTTTTACAATTTATTACAACCCTTGAAGTTAATTTCTCATTGTATTCGTATCGAAAGCGAGGTTAACAACGATATGGCGTGATCTGTGTTAAGGTCTGACAAACGACGCCGCCAGTACTCAAGTAGAACGTAGATACGTGTGAGGGCAGAACAGATCGGAACTGATATGTCTTTTGTCTTTAGAAAATAGCATCTAAACATAGCTCGAAAACAATGGTTGGTAGGGAAAGTTTATCCCCTAATGCTTATCCATGCAGTTTTTGTGAGTTTGTGTTCAATCGACGTTTTCAAGTGGTTTGCTCTCACAGCTTCAAAATTGATGCAACGATGTAGTAATGTAGTCTGCTAGAACGAGGCTGAGCTGTGTCATTTATGTTGCATGGCAAACAATGACTGTTTATTTCTTTTTGATGTTATATATTATCTCTTAGTTGTAAAAGATAAGTTGTCAGTTGTAAAAACCTTTTCGTAAAAATTTGTTGTTTTCATTGAAACCACCATCAAATATATTTTTTAAACGTGATGGTCCAGATTTTGAAAGCAAATCTGAAAACATCCTTGTTTTAAGAAAAGTTCTTGTCTCTTTCGTTTTCCAACCACCTTGCTTGATACCTCTTAAAAACGTTTGGAACAGTGAGCCATAGCCTCAACCTTATCCTTACTGACCCAAACATAGTTTAGATTAAACCACGAACTCAGCTGGTAAGATATCGAGAACACATGAATAAATAAATGATTTGTCTCGGAAAATGTTTTCTATGGGTTTTACAGTATTGAAATACCCATGTTAACAAAACTCTCCATAGCTATCCTGACAGGTGATCAAGACAAGCCTCCCATGAAAAGCCTTGGCAATGCTTGAACGATTAAGACAAACTTCTTGCTGCTGGAAATTTTTGCTGATTGGGGACGAAATTGCAAAAGTAGATACGATCCGTAAAAATTAATATCTTATCATACCGTATTTTCTCGAATTAAAGCCTCCCTCGAATAGGAACTGCAAAATTTCGTCAAGAAAATTTAATAGAAGCCACTTTCGATTAGAAGCCGCATTTATTTTCAGATAAAGCCTGGTTCAGACCTGACGATGACGGCGATTAAAATTTAGTGTAATCGTTTAATGTGAACACTTTTTGTAATCGTCAAGAAATGTTGATATCTTATCGTCGTAGTTGCTGTATTGTATGTAAATATCTATTGAATTTTACGTCAATTCTACTGTTTTAAGTTCGTGTGGCACGTGCTTCAAAACTTAACAAGGGAAAGAAAGTATCGTGTGTTTGAAGCAAATTTGAAATTAGTATTTTTTAGTATTTTCGTCAATCTCCAGGTCTGGACACTTCCCAAGTATACCAAAATATACGATTGTAACGATTACAAAAGTATTCACATTAGACGATTACGACGGTTACACTAAATTTTAATCGTCAGGTGTGAACCATGCTTTAAGGGTAAAATCGAATAACATGGAATAAAAATTTGTTTTTTTAAACTAGTATTTTATTTCTCCTTCTTCATACTATATATCAGTAAATCAGTTATATCTTTTAAATACCTTATCGGCCCTTTTTACGCCGGCCCTAATTTAACGCCGGCCCTTATTCCGCCAACCCAAGATTTTGCCTTAACGCCACTTAGGGCCGTTATTTACGCCTCAAAAGTAAAAACGAAAAAAAAAATTTCAAGCACTATTTTTCACTTTTTCTGTTCAAATTTTAACTTATACTACAAATGTCTTCTAATATATATATCATCTAATACATCGTAAGACTTAATCTGTTACAGTTATTTCGTCCTCTTTTTCATTAATGCTTTCATTATTTTCTCTAATTCCCTCATCGTCATCTGATTCTACGTCTATTTCTGCTTCAACTTCTCCTTCATCTGACTCTTCATTGCCTCCAAAGAGTTCTTTCACATCTAAAGTTTGTTTCATTTTTTCAAATCTAAACTTCAACTTTAAAAAATAACGCCGATTTTTTGAAAAATTTCCATTTTTTTAACACAAATTTCTGCTTTCACTTATATATTCATGGTGCAGATTTGTTTAGGATCATGTATTGTTTGTGATCGTTAACTTTTTATGTTGTAGGAATTATGTAGGAACAAGCCGCATGGCTGCAACAGGTCACGACTTTAATCTTTACTGTTATTTATTGCCTGAAGAATAGGTGTTTTTTATTTTGCTATGTTTTTTCATTTTAACTGTATTATATACTTTTACTCTACATTTCTAGAGTTTGTAGACATCTGAGACAGGCCGAGGAGCGTGAAAACTAAGGGTTATTTGTAGATATTTTAATTTGAAATTTTAAAATAAAATGTGATATAATAACAAATTTATGTGTTGGAATTGCGTCGAAAAATACGCTTATTCTTTTTCTTCTCACTCGCGGAAAAGTAGGTTAGGTAAACCTCCCCCCAACCATGCTGGGTCATGCTTTAAAATGTTCAATCTTGAAGGGTGAACGCTTATATAAATTGACAACTCTTAATTCGTTGAACTATGCATTCCCAAAAGGTAAAATCTGCATACCGTTTTCTCTCTAACTAGCGCCCCTCTCCAGTAAGCGCCCCTCTCTAATAAGCGCCCCCTTCTAGTCAAAAATATTTTTATAACCGCCCCTCTCCAATAAGCGCCCGGGCGCTTATAGAGTGACTAGACATTACTCAGAAATTTATAAGCGCCCGGACGGTAATTAGAACTTTGAACCAAACACGAATATTCTGTTATAGAAACGGAAGGCTATGTTTTTGTGATGTCTAAATTTAAGTTATAAGTACAAAATCTTATTTCGTTGCCATGAAAAATACAGTTGTTTTTACTCTTTTATGATAAAAAGCAATGCCTCGTTCACAGCTAGCATGACCATTTTAAAATTTTTTTATAAGCGCCCCTCTCCAATTGGCGCCCCTCTCTAATAAGCGCCCCCCTAATTTCTAAAAAAATTTTATAAGCGCCCGGGCGCTTATTAGAGAGAATACGGTATTTGAAACTTACAAATGTTTCAGAACTTTAATACACGTTTTTTTTTTATTAGAACACCTAAATTTCGGCTGAGGCTGGATGTGCTTATTTTTCTGAAGATTTTCAGCCTCAGGTGTTCTTATTGACGTTCTTAATAAAAATTCAAACAAAAAACAAGAAAAAAATTATTTGACAAAGACCCTTATCCATTTCACCTGAAAAAACATTTCATAGCTACATATGATAAATTTGAAACAAAAGGCTTCATAATTAGACGAATTATCCTAGACACTTTTTTTATTCGAAGTGTCAATTTTTCCTTTGGAAATTGTATAGAGGCCCATAGTGAATTAAAGAAAAACAATTTAGGCGAATGCAAAATGTGTGCTTTTTCATTTTTCACTCATTTTTCACTTCACTTATTTATTTTTCTCAATCTCAGCCTGGCAGTGTTCTTACGATGTTCTTAGATTTTGGCCAAATCTCAGCCTGAATGTTCTTATAAACGAGGTTCTAATAAAAAAAAAAACGTGTACACCTTTTCCGTAATTGATTGCGCAATATTTTTATCATGCTCTACCTCGTTTTCAATATGCTATACCATGACAACCGAATCTCCCGTGCTCAATCATTAACACTATCACAATCATAACACTAATTGCTCATTACTGAAATGAGTCCCGTGCCATTCTGTTACCATATCAACCTTTGCGAAAACGAGGCGGAGTATGGTAAAAAGTATTGCGCAATCAATTACGGGAAAGGTGTATTTACCTTATCGATCCTTATTACACCGGCCTTAAATGGCATTATTTTTTGAGTGGCGGTATTAGGGCGGGCGGTAGAGGTCTCTGAAATTATTACGCCGACCTTTCAAAATAAGACCATTAGCATGTATTTTGATGGGTTTTTTTATTTGTCGGTATTGGTATTTTGCTGTTCGAAAATTTTCGAATTTGAAAATTTTTTATGCAGGCTTAATATAAAAACTTCAGTCAAAAAAGTTAAGTAGAACGGTAGTTATGAAAGGTCATTAGTTTCAAAAATTGGACAAAAGATGTCAACACTCAGGGGTATAAGCAGACAAGAGACAACTAAAACAAATGAAATGGTTATATAAGTATGATACAGTAACTAGCAGCAAATATTTACATCTGAAATTTAGGATTAAATACTAAGGAACCACACATATTATCTAAAATTAGTAGCATTAACCTTAAAATATGGAGTAAAAATTCCATGCAAAATGCTAAAAGTAAACGACCCTTTCTAAACTTTTCATTCTATATTTTTAAAGTGAAATTAATTTCAATTTAAGGCTCAAATAGAGAAACTGCCCAAATGAAAATATGAGTTTGGCAAAATACCTAAATGAAGAAATTTTGGTTTGATTTTGCACAGCCAAGATTATTTTAAATTTGGCGCAAGTTGGACTTCTTGGTCAAAAATTACACTAATTTTAGACTATTTTTATGTTTTTCGAAGAAAAGATTTATGTACAGCTCACTGTAAATTTGGTGCAATTTTTTGCGCCAAAACTTCTTCACTAAGGTAATTACAAAATGATAAAGTTCAGAGTTAATAAACAAAACGTTTAATCAGCTCACTGTAAATTTGGTGCAGTTTTATTTTGGTGCATCTTTTTGCGCCAAAACTATATATGAACTATATATGTCTATATGAAGACAAAGAGAAAAAATTCAGTTTTAAATTTTTATATTCCTTAAATGCTGAACGGAAGATAACTTAACAAAATGGTTAGAAAAAAAACTAAGCGAAGCTGCACGGACAAAAACCTTTATAAACTTTAAATAAAACAACAACAAAGCAAAACAAAATATGAAGCAAGAATAAACAATGTATATTGGATTAACAGAAAAATAAAATTAACAAAACATACTGTATCTTGTCAAAGCTGTAAAATAAACTAGTGATTCAAAGTTTCTTTAAGCATAAAACAACTGTAAAACCTATATAAAAACTCCACAGTAAAGATGAGATTCATTATCTCAATTTCAGATGGAAGGTCTGTAAATACTAAATATTTGTCGATACCGTATTCTCTCTAATAAGCGCCTGGGCGCTTATAAAATATTTTTGGAAATTAGAAGGGCGCGTATTAGAGAGAGGCGCTAATTGGAGAGGGGCGCTTACAAAAAAATTTTGAAATGGTCATGCTAGCTGTGAACGAGGCATTTCTTTTTATCATAAAAGAATACTAACAACTGTATTTTTCATGGCAACGAAATAAGATTTTGTACTTATAACTTACATTTAGACATCACAAAATATAGTCTTCCGTTTCTATTACCGTAATGCTTCGATTAAACGCCCCCCTTCTTTTAAACGCCCCCCTCGAATAGACGCCCCCCTTTTTCAGGAGATTTTTAAATAAACACCCCCCTCTATTAGACGCCCCTCTCTTGAAAGAGGCGTTTATTAGAGACACACTAATTAAGGCATGTAGAACTACTACATTTCATTGTTTCAGCTTCAATGTTTTCATTTTGTATGAAAATATGGAAATTTGCGATAGACGCCTTTCTTTCTAAATTTTAAACTAACAGTTGCAAACTTTGTCTTTCTTTTCAAAATTTCCTTTTCTAAAACTTCAGAATAACGTTTATTTTTCGTCGTAAAGATAAGTTTTGCAGGAACAACAAGTCCGATTTCCCGTTGACGTTTGCCAGTTATTACTGCTTTTATCTTGTTCTCGAGATCTTGATTAATAAAATGAATGCATAAACTTGAAATTTCTATGGGGATGTGTCCAACGAGAAGATTTTTTTTGTACAAGCCAACAGCATATTTATCATACTCTCTTGCTTCTTCCTCTCGCTTATCTTGGGCAGCTTCAAGTATTTCTCCAATCGTAGCATCCAACACTTCTTTGTAGACATGATTATACAATTTATATTTACGAAAAAGAAGAGTTTCACAAAAATTCAATAGACGCCCCCCTCTTTTAAACGCCCCCTCGAATAGACGCCCCCCTAAAAATTCAAAAAATTTAATAAACGCCCCGGGCGTCTAATCGAAGCATTACGGTATTATACAGAATTTTCAATTTTTGTTCAAATTTCTAATTACCGTCCGGGTGCTTATTAATTTCTGAGTTAATGTTTAAAATCACTCTTATTGCAGAGGGGCGCTTATAAAAATATTTTTGATTAGAGGGGCGCTCATTGGAGACAGGCGCTAATTAGAGAGAATGCGGTATTTAATTTTTTGTAAATCAGATCCCCATTATCTACAACAAAATCAACATCACTGTAGAATCCCATGTTCCCAAATTTTTGGCTAAAGAAAACCCAATAGAAAAAAGTGCACAACACGTACATTGCTTCCCAGCAGTTGATCCAAAACGTTCAAAATTGCCTTGATGGAATAGACCCTGTGTTACTTTAGAAAATAACATTATATATATTATTGATACTGTGTAAAAACTGTTACAATGTGTAGCGATACACGTTTTTTTTTTAAGAAACACGTTTTCCCAGGCAGCCTCAATGTTTCTTAAGATTTTCATGATTTGAGCCTGAAATGTTTCTTAGATGTTTCTTAAATTTTAGTTAGAAAAAACGTCTAGAAACATGGCGCATATTACATAACTAAGCTAAGAATAGACATATAAGATGTTAAAAAGAGGTTTACAACCATATTTATGTGTATATATATATAGTTTTAACCATTGTATATATTTGTTTTCTTTTTTTTTCTATATGGAAGAGTAACTTCCTGTTATATTAGCATTCTTTCAAAAATATATCAGTTGTGTTTCTTAATCTCAGCCTGACAATGTTTCTTACGTGTTTCTTAAGATTTTGCCATTTTGAGCCTCATGTTTCCTAAACTCGTGTTTCTTAAAAAAAAACAACGTGTATTAGAAAGACAAAATAGCAAAAGTATTGTTAAAATAGTTTTAACACTCAAGGAACCTCTAGTTCTATGTAACAGTTTTCTCGTTTTGTATTCGAATTCGAAATCGTATAAATCGTAATCACACAAGTTATGGTTTCTACTTTTTATATAGTACAAAAAACAGTGTTTTGTGAGTCGATTTGTCGATTTGAGAAGATACATAATCAATACATGATTATTATGTTTGCTTAAACGTCTAATGAGTTATGATGAAATTGCAGTAGAGTACCATAATTACAGTTGTTTCGAATTCACTTTTATATATATTATAACATTCACAATTTGTTCGAGTCCGCACTTGTTTTCAACGATCCAAATGCCAGTAGCAGTACGCCGGAATTTTAAGAAAACAATGTACGTATAATTTACAGACCAAACATTTTGAGAATTTGGAAGAAAAAAGTAATAATAGTAAGAAATACAGTCGGGATCTACTTTTTCCCAAAATTTCGCCTCGCCTCGCGCCACCACAGCCGTAATTAAACAGTTCTCGGCTTTGCCGTGACCTGAATTAGAAATTAAGATCTAGTATAAGTCTTATCTTCTTTTACTTGCGAAATTAAGATCTATACATACATACATCAAATGTTTAAAGCATATGATTTATGTATACAGTGTGTTTCATAATGTTGGAAATGGAAATTTTAAAGCTCTCAAGCAACTTATGGCAAGACCCAATGTGGTAATTTCTCAATTCTCACTATAAGGATACTAATTCATGGTCTCAGACCGCCAATAAGTTATTTGTAGTTATTTTTTGATAAAATATAAAGATGTTATATTACTTTAAAAATCCGTCGTGTCGTTATTTTCTTCGATTATGGTTTTCTTAGCAACGGCAAAATTGTCAATAAAATCTTACTTGTTCCCAATGTATATTTTTAACATCTTTTAAATGTTAATTTGTGATACAAAGATCGTATGGCAGCAACTAATTTTTAATGATCAATAGTTCTGATAGTGAGAACTGACTTTTCCGACATTTTAAACGACAAATACGGCAGATGCTTAGTTACGCCGACAATTTAATGGTTTCTTCGCATCAAATTAACAGTATTGCACTGCAATTGCTTCCAAGGAATTATAATAATAAAAACCTTCGGTGTAGAGTTCTTAGTTCAACAAAATAATAAATTATTATACAATTCCGTAGAATTCACCAATGCCGGTGATGAAGAATTTATATTTATATAATATACAACCTACACAACATATTTAGAAACACAATGAACGAAAGCCAGACTTTGACGAAAACATTTGACTTTTCTTTTTCATCCCAATAAAAATACTTCAGACAAACTTTCACCAAATGCAAAAAATACAGATACGAGCTGAGTTGAACATAAAAAAAATCTGTTATTGTTATTCTAAATAGTTTTTAAGTACAACACGTAACCCACTGATTCAGTTGATGCTGCGATCAAGAAATATTCAAAGGAATGCCATCGGAAAATGTCACATGTAGAAAATGCGGCGTATGCCACATAGAACATTTGATTCCCATGGTTTTCTATACCAATAATGCAATAACCATCCCGCGATAATTTTGCGAAGTGTACTTGAAAACATCTCTTTTTCAGTCATTCAGCAGAACCTTTAGTGATTACCATTCCCTGAATTTTCGAGAAACAGTTGAAATATTCAGCACAAACGTACAAATTGTGTCGCGTATGTCACATGGATCTAGTTCATTACATTTCCGTCGTTTAATTTTACAATCACGATCTTGCGTTTTGCAAATTGTACATTAAAAACATCTCTTCATGTGTCAAGTTTTCCAAAAATTTCGAAGCATCGACTTCTTAATGCGTTTAATCTGGAATGTTCTATCAAAAAAGATCAGGGGGCTATACTCATCAACGATAGTTCTTGTAATGAAATCTGAATTATAAAGAAAACTGCATGTTCTTTGTTTCCCTCACTGAACACTTACCATCAGCCTTTTCCTAATCGTTCTTATACGAATTTGGCTCTCAACATTTACCAACACACATTAAATTTGTGATGCGTGTAATCGTTTACCCCCTAACTTAGCTCATTGAGAATTTCGAAACATTGCTACAAACCAATTTCATGCCTAGGACAGTTTTTGTTCTTTTGGATATCAAGACATCTTTCTCATCAAAATGTCCCGGGAGAGACTTGTCATTTGACCCGTTCATCCAATTAAAAACACGTACGATGATTATAAACTGTTTTAGCGGGAAATTAAAATTATTTTGTTTACATCAAAAAAAAATTGGAAGGGGTTGTGCAAACAATGGCTAGTTTGTTTGAATGCGGATTTGTAAGGTCATCTGTTCTTCACGGCTTGGCTACTTATCACGGTACTAAGCAAGACGAACGATATGTTTATTTCAAGATGCAATTTTCAACGAACAACTTCCAAATTGATAAACATCATTTTCACAGAAAAGCCCGCGAGTTAGCGCAGTTTTTGAGAAAAAATAAATGGCAAGGAAAAATAAAGTCGGATTACAGTAAGTTCTTTTGCGAGGAAAAATGGAAAAAACTTCCGGTGGAAGAGAAAAAAATGCACACTCTAAGGCAATGTTTGAGATGCACAGAGCTGTACGAAGACATGCAGAAGTCTTTCCCCGAAGTTGTGGGCCATAAGCGAAAAAACCCGGAAAAAAACATCATCAGTGACAATGAATGCATCAGGTACATCACAAGAGTTACATATATCGTCGCTAGAGCTATCTGATTTGTCAAGCAGTTCTTTTCTTGATTCGTCTGCTGGGGAAATGATTGATTTCAATATCAATACGCCAAATAAGTCTGTCGATTCGGAGCATGTCACTTTTTCCATACCTAAAAGTAAATGTAGAAAATCACCGTTTGCCAAAATTGCTGGATCGTCTGCTGTAAAAAGTCTGGATAAAACTTTCACTGAATTATACAATAAGAAGTTCACTGATATCATTCCGAAACTACCTGGCCTGAATTTGACACCACGCAAGAACAAAGCAGAAAAAAAGAAGGAGTTAAGAAGACAACACCGACTTATAAAGGAAAGTTTCGAAAAAAACTTCCAAAATAACAACAACGATCTAATAAATTTGTACGGTACGCGAATATCTGGTTCCTGCCATAAAAAAGTCAGAGCTGGTTTATTTTTTGAAGACAAAAAGAAAGCTGAGGAGCGAGGTACTTTCCCTTTCCATTTTTATGGAAGTTTTTTGACCTGTAAACTATTTGAGTCAAACTTTCATCCACTTAAGACAACCATGAATAAAATAGAGCTTACTTTATCAAATCTTTTGCTTTAGCAACATCCACTCCTGTTAGAAATCATCGCCATGCTAAACATCACAGCCAGATTGAATTTGATAAGCAGGGTCTGTTGTCTGAAGTTCGTTCCATGGCTGATGGAGAGAAGGTATATCCAAGAACCTTTTTTACATACAACTTAAAACGCTCCTAACTTAATGAAATCTGATACAACTTCCTTGTTTATAACAGTTGAATTTGTCAGCATTAGCAAGAAAATATGGATTGTCAGGAAGTACTGCTAATGTTACAGTGAAAGAATTGCTGATTGAGTCTGACATCAAACTTGATCGTTTCAAAACGCAAACATCACAGCAACCAAGAGTGCGAAGAGCATATACAAAATTCCCAGGTAAATTCTAAGAAAAAATGGAATCTTCAGACAATTACTTTTAACACTATAACACTATACACAGACATCTGATTAATCGAGAATTCTCTTTAGGTGGGTCTGGCGTTTCCATACCCGTGCCACGAAGTTATATTTCTTGGTAATAATCTTTACCTTGGATAGCAACATCAACCCCAAAATAACACTTTTCATGAAACTTGTTATTTCATTTCATAGGAGACCATCCTGAATTGCAAAGTGAATCTGGAAACAGTCAGGGTGGCACATATCCTTGTCCATGTGGCACTCCTGTTACTTCATTCACTAATCTGCCACTTTCTTTTTCAATGGAAATTATGTCACTGGAAGAGAGAAGACAAAAAGTAAGTAAAGCTTTATTGATCTTCTATGAAACAATAGGTAGAAATTTTTGAACTACTTTTAACATTTAAGGTGGTGTTACAAGGAAAGTTTGGCAAGAAGTCTAAAGTGAGGCCATACAAAGACCTAAGTACTCAGGATCTTGCTTTGGAAGTCAATCTACGAGGATTGGATAGAGACATACCTCTACACAGACTAAAACAAAAAAAAGATTTTGAAAGTTTACTCAAAATACACATGAAGGGCTTAATACGCACTCCTGCTCTTTGTTATGGCAATGAAGAAAAAACAATGAGTGAACTAAATCTTTGCCAATATGAAGTTTCTATGTTTGAAGGACTTCATGACTTAAAAGGTATTAGATCAATATTATAACGATTCACTCTTAAAATCAATAATGTTTAATATGAGATTTTGTTTTACTTTTAGGTCACATTTCTAACATCTACCAAGTTTTACCTTCAGTACTAGATGGAAGATCAAAGAAAATATTTGAGAGCACATTAGACACTTGTTTTAAAACAAAAGATAAAATAAGAGGTTTATATTCATTTATTTTTGGAAAAATGTAGAAAAATCTGTCAAATACCCTGTAAAATCTGTCAAAATAAACATCCCTCATCTATTTAGGAGCTGACTACAGATACTCCTTAGCAGTTGTCTATAACAACCTGAAACACCACTGCACTGAAGATATAAAAGAAATCTTCAGAACCTTGATAGAAATAAGTCACTACTGCTACCAAAACATTCAAAAGAGAAGTCCTCGAGTTATATTACGTATTCATAACGTGACATTCAAACACGCACTATTATGCATCAACACATTATCAAACCAAACGGTTTTGTCAAATCAAAAGCTTTTCGGAATTTATTTCCACTCAATTGCCACCCATCTTCCACAGATGGCACGACTTTATGCTCCCAGTCAATTGCATACAGAAGACGAGGAAAGACTATTTAGTAGCCTGAATCAGATAAGCAGAGCAACATCTTCACGTAGTCAAACTTCAATTCGTGACAACAGTATAATTCGATTGCAGTTCGAACAAATGCAAACAGAAAGTAACAATAACAACTACAAAAATCTTGAATCAAAGATAACAAAAATCACAAAATCTATTAGTAAGTACACCAAATTCGAACTTAATGAAATTATTCTTCCATTCAAATAGTGAAAATAAATGATAACTATATTTTAGTAGATGATATAAATGATCAGAATACCATCTTTAATCTTGATGAAGTAGCACACACACAATTTCAAGCTCATTTGGAAAGAATTGCAGATTACCTTATCTGTGGTGAAGGTGTGTGGTGGCAATATAACCAGAGAAGGAATGAAGTAATATTTCTGGATGGAGCAAGCCAGCTTGAACTTCGCGACGAGGGTCCAGAAATGTTTGACTTTACCCAAACTTCTGTACCAACCCTATGTAGAGAAATAGGAAATATATGGCGATCTATCGTGGAAAGAAACATCAAAGTACCATTACCAAATGTCATTGTTTATGATAGCAATGGAGACTACGTTTCTCAGAAAAAGTGCCTTGATATTGATTATGTAGAGGTAATGTGTTGTATATATAAAATTCGATCAGTATAATACACTTACGATAAATTAATTAAAGTTCATTTCATATTGTAGGAAGATTGTGATGAAGTCGATTTCATTGCATTGGCAGATGATCCTGAAGGAAAGAATAACGAAAATGAAAAAGACATTACTGTTCTAGGTAAATTTCAAAATGCAAAATTAAAAAGTTTAAAATTTGTTTTGTTGGAAGCTACCAAAATTTCTATTTTCAAAATTCTGACTCAATTGTATCTCACATTTTAAAAATCATTTCACTTACTCTTTTAGAACAAACATCATGTACTTCAAGTTCAAGGATTTGCTCAGAGGCGATTGAATGCCAGAAAAAATGCCATAATTTGAAGTCATCCATTGCAAAAAGTATGTGCAGAGTTGTTGGCTATAGTGAATCAATAGCAGAATTTGATAAGCATCATACTGATTTCAAAATGAATGGTTTGAAGGGTTCTCGTGAGTTTTGTAGAGATGCGCTGCCAAATATTCAGGTTCTGATCCTTAAAGCATATCATCAGAAAAAGAACAAAATTACAGATTGGGAGAAAAGCTTTTTCAATGAACATGGATATGAACCTAACCGGGAAGATATCACTAATGATGTCCAAACACTGTATAATCAAGTTTATACAGCCAAAAAGTTGTTGCAATCATGGAACATTCAATTTTGAAACAATATATAGTTATATAGTATATAAAGAGGATAATTTTTTTTTTCATCTCCCGCCTCAGAAATGGGGTTGATAGTGAAGTGGAGAATTTTCTTTTTTTTCTTTCATCTCCCGCCTCAGAAATGGGGTTGATAGTGAAGTGGAGAATTTCTTCTATTTTTTTAATCTCCCACCTCAGAAATGGGGTTGATAGTGAAGTGGAGAATTTTCTTCTTTTTTTTTAATCTCCTGCCTCGGAAATGTGGTTGATAGTGAAGTGGAGAATTTCTTTTATTTTTTTAATCTCCCGCCTCAGAAATGGGGTTGATAGTGAAGTGGAGAATTTCTTTTTTTTTCTAATCGTAGTATAACCTCATTGAAAATGTGGTAATTTTAAAAAGAGAAAACAACAAAGCTTAATAATTTATCTAAAGCTTTTCGAAATTGTCAGTGTTATTTACAAATGAAGTTTATTTACAAAAAATCTAATAAAATAATTTTTAGTCTCACAACTTTGAAAATGCCTTGATGCTGTAGCGGAGAAGACACATAGTTGCTTATTCACACCTCTAAAAAATGTATATATATATAATAATTTTTTTGTGCATTTTATGCGATAATATTTTCATTCGATAATAAATATAAGCACGAAGTTCATGTATATAATGGTGAAATTTGTGATATGGTCAGGTTGCTACACTATTTAACTTTAAGTTGATGTAGGACAATGAAAACATGAAGATAAATTTTGAAATACATTGCATTTACTTGTTTTATACTTAAGATATGGAAAAGGATAAACTTTATATAAACTAGATGATCCTTTCTGTTTTTCCTTTAATTTAGTTTAATACTACTTTGGGAATAATTATTATGTCTGTTTACAATTTGAATTTGTTGTTTGAATTAAATATTTTATTCTATCTACTTTTATGTCAAAAACAAAGCAGTTAGTAAGAAGACCAGAAAACTTATATATTGATATTATTTTAAACAGCAATTAGAATCTCAATCTGTACTCATTAAAAACTAAGACAAATCAGAGTATAAAATGCTATTCTTGTTAACTTTTATATGATTTATATTTATCCCTGTGAATATAAAGGTAGAAGACTGGGAGAGAAAGATAGGAGGGGGGAGACATCATATGTGCTGAATGTGTAAACAAGAGAGTATTTTCGTGTTTGCATACATAAACATTACGTACCTGAAATTATATAGCCAAGCTGATCATTTTATAAACACAGATAAGAGTAAACCATGTGAACTAGTTTAAAAACTGGAAAATAAAAACCAAACATCAAAAGGAGCATGTTCAGTAAAGACATGCTTTCAATAATGGCGCATTCGTCGGGAAAAAAACGTGCAAAAAATTGATCGCGCATTAAACGCGGGAAAATGTCGGCTATTACCCGAACTTTGCGGAGTCGCGCCATAAGTCGCTCGAGCTGTTTTTTTAAATGAATATAGCCATTTTCAAGTTCTTTCGGCTAGTATGTTTTTGTGAAAAATGAAAAAGTGGTTTTTGAAAAAATAAGGAAAATGTCTTGGAAAAATGTAATTAAATTTTTAATGGTCGATTAAGATGTGAATGACATTACTTCCAACATTACGAAACACACTGTATATGTCATAATCATTCTCATATGCATATCTGAAAGATCAGAATTAATATTATTTTTCGTCCCCAAAGAAATGATGTTTTTGGTCTTTCAGATGAATTTTACAACATTACATTACACCATTATTTCGTATGTATACAAAGTTTCACAATGCCCTGGAGTGTAGATGATATTTAGTTAATGTCATAAATAATTCAATCTTTTTTCGAATTTTGTATATAAAGAGTTTTGATATATGTTGGTCTTGAATATGTGAATTCAGGTCAAGAATGTTTGTAAATAAAGAACAAGGTGCATGCCATATTGTCAAATAACTCGTAACTTATACCTTATTAACTTATAATCAAGCTAAAGCACAAATGTCTGATTTCAGTTATGCTGATTTTGGTATTAGTGCATTTTGCATTATCTATGTTTTCCTTTTTGCGGTTGTGATTTTGGAAGTTTGTCAGGAAGATTGGCATCATATATATCAAATTCAGAATGTTCAGAATAACATTAGAATAAGTTACGTGCATACGCATCATCCTTTATTTTTTATGTTGATCTAAAAGTCTTCCTTAACGCGATTTGTAAATATGCAAAGCATTTCTTGTTTTTTTTTTCTGCTGTCCAAACCTAGCGGTTTTTTGAAAACTCATGCGTTCCTTTAAATGAAACTAAAACGCCGTGCAACGCATTTCACCCAGCGAAGAAACTCTTTTAGATTTACAAGTTTATTTGGTCAATATTAAATTTTTAAGAGCATATGCATATTTTAAGATGAAACAAGAAGCCGCTTGCCAAATTATGTTCAAATCTAACAAAATGACTGGCAAATTCAAAATCAACAACTTCTAATTGTGTGTTGTACAAATTTTTATGAATAATGCAGAACTTTCTAATTTTGATCCAAATTTGGCCCGAATTACCCATTTCTGGTCAAATCTGACAAAATGACTGTCAAACTTGAAAACAGCACCTATCAAATGTAATACATGCAAAAATTCATGAAAATTGAAGAACTTTCGAAATTTGGTGCAAATTTCACCTAAACTGCCCAATTTTAGTAAAACCTGACAAAATCATTGTCAAACTCGAAATCAGCACCTTTCAAATGTGATCCGTGAAAATTTTTATGAAAATTGAACAACTTTCGAAATTTGGTCCAAATTTGGCCTAAATTGTTCAATTTTAGTCAAACCAGACAAAATCATTGTCAAATTTGAAAGCAGCACCGTTCAATTGTGATCTATCATGGTTAATGGAAGAGATGGTTCGGCATGTCGGCGAAATCAAAGGCTTTCAATATCGAAGCTGAAACTGCTTGTCACGTGACGTGAACCTGCACAAGTGTTAATCCAATATGGAAGCGCAAGGGGAAAACAATCATTTTGATGGTGAATTAGATGATATATCAACAGTCAACAGTTTAGCATATATAATCCAAGTGTATGAATGGTTTCTACCTGAAAATCATTTTATCTCAAAGTTGGCAAAACAATCAGTAAGAAAAATTTCCATTGAACATTTAATGGGTTAGATTGAAAGTCTCAGAATTTGTACAGTACAGGTGTCAAAACAGCAGTTTTCAATTCTAAACTTTTGCAGCATGCTGCCATCCCCAAACACTCATCATGCTACACTGAAGCAAGTGAGAACCAACCATTAACACCATTTGAGTGCAACCTAACAATAATTGTTCTTTGGTACTTTGGAATTAGTGTGTCCAGGCTTAATTTAAATAGTATGGTTTTATCTCCATTCAAGCTAATTTGCCAGTTTGTTGAGCATTGTAAACTAGAGATTTTATTATTTAGATCGGGAATACTTTCAGAGCATATTTTTGTTTTTGTATTTTGTTGTTTTTTTCTCTCATGTCTAAGTGCTTTAGTTTTCATGAATGATTTTATGTACATGTTGAGAGTTGAAAGATCGTTTGATTTAGCTTCTTTCCAACATACAATTTTCCAGAAAATAAACAAATCCATTGAAATAATAAAATTATAGATTTAATGTTATTTTCTCCTCTTTCATAACTATTATATTTTAAAGTTCCTGTTTAATCATATCATGTACGCTTAATATTTAAAGAAAAAAAGATTACGCAATTATTCATATTTGTAGTATTTCAAAGTCCATATTTTTCGTATACTAGGATTCCATGAAGGAGAAATATTGTTTTTTTAGTTAGTAAGATTTTATTTTTATACTCATTTCATTGCTATGAAATTTATATGTGCAGGTTCACGATTAATTCTATTCAAATAAATCATACAAAAACATAATTCAATAGGCTTTTGTTAAATTAAACAAAGTCTCATAACCATCTCTCTTCTATTAACTATGGATCTGTGCAAAATTTCATGAAAATTGAAAAACTTTTGAAATTTGGCCCAAATTTGGCCTAAATTGCCCAATTTTGGTCAAACCTGACAAAATCATTGTCAAATTCGAAATCAGCACCTTTCAAATGTGATCCTTGCAAACTGGAAGTCCGAATTTGACCAAATTTGCGAATTCGGCAACGATGTCATGTAAACGCTGCACGAAAACGTTCATAACTTAGAGTAGTAGTAGGAGGAGGAGGAGGAGAAACCACGGGTATTTTAAATATTTTACTCCACCACGGGTGTCCTAAAGTCAAAAAAAATCTATAAAAGAAACTTCGAACTGTTTTGAACTGTGATCATTCTTTTCTAAAGAAGATTTCAACGTTTTTTGTAAACAGAAGAGTCAAAAAGGTACCCTTGTTTGTTTTTAGTGAAGACACAAAACATCTTCGTTTGTTTTTAAGCTGTGGATAGAGAGAGCATTTTAGCCTAGAGCGTTCACAAATGTCCAAGGGACCGAGAGTTTGGTTCGAGATAGAGAGATGTTCGAGATAAAGAGTGTTCGAGATAGAGAGAGTCTACTGTATGTTGATTTTAGTCGATATGAATGTATTTTGCATGACCAAAATTTATATGTTCTTGGGAAAATGTTTTGAGTTTATGATTTATGATCATACTCATTAAGATATCTGAAAGGATCCATGCATCTTTTATATTATTTTGTATCAGCAAACATGTTGTTCAGTTTATTGGCAGTATATATAGATTCTAATAAAGTTTGTTTGTCAATTATGCCTTCAAAATGTCCTGAGAAGCACGTAATTAGCTATGTAATATATTGTAGAAACTATTCAACCATTCAATGATTCAAAATCATTCAAGTTTCAAGAATGCTATCAGTTTTTCAGTTTTTGACTGATTTTGCAGAAATCTTTCTGCCCGTAAGGGCATCTTGTTATTATTATGGCACTTCTTAATGGGGGTTTCTATATGACTCACACGTTTCCTAACATCAAGCACGGGTGAGAACCCACAAAAATTTATTGTTTGGAGTGAATCACAAATTGCCTGGTGATGTGTGTTTTTCTTACAATTACAATTAGACAACCCTTTTTTCTTGTACATTCTTTTAAAATGTGACCTGATTGAAGACACAAAAAACACCTACCACCTTTTCTCAAAAACTTCCTCCTAGCTCCTAAGTCAGTGATGACGGTGCACTTATCCGAAAAATGTTGATCCTTACAAAACACACATGATTGGGTTTCCTACTAACAAGCTAGACGCGGCATTTGGCTGTGAATTTTCCCCAAAAGAATAATTGAAGTTCTTGCGATACATTTCTTGTTTTTCTTCTTGCTTGATGTTGTTACGTGCAGGTGTATTTCCACAATTTTCTCTTGCTTGTAACTCTTCTTTCAAAACTTCCAACATTCGTTGTAAATCTCATTCTTTCTCTCTTCTGTTGATAATAAATCTTATGAAATGTGGTATTTTGTCCATTATCACTGGTGCAAGAAGAGCTCCATAATTCTTACTATCAACACCCAAACTTTCAAGACTTCTTGCTTGGATTCGATATTATCATAAAGAAAGCGAAGTCCCTTCACATCTCTGTCTCTCGTAACAGGATTTATTTTCAACAAGTTATTCATGTGAGTTGATACGATCAACGTTTCAGTTCCAAATCTTTCCTTGAGAAGTTCAACGGCTTTCTGATAATTGTTTGCAGTCAGAGAAAAATTAAAGAAATTTATTGCTGTTGCTGCTTCGTCAAATAAATAACCTTTCAAATATGTGAATTTTTCGATCGGTGAAATGTTCTTGTTGTTGTGAATTGCTGAAGTGAATGTTTCGTAAAATTGCTGCCACTCTGTAGGTTCTCCTTCAAATTTCTTTATTTCGAGCTTGGGTAGTCGGACTGTTGACCTTTCATTTGTGTTGTTCGTTTCGTCTGTGGGAGTTTGCGTTGTGGTTATATCAATTTTTTCGAGTCTTGTTTTGATTTTTTCTTCGATCTTTCTTAAATTCAGTTCGTAATTCGTGGCTTCATCAATCTCAGCGTTATATTCTTCTTGGTTTTGAAATTCAATTTTGTCTAATATTTCATCTTCCAATTCTTTCAAGTCAAATTCTTTTTCTTTCTTTTATCAGCTTCTTGTTTGCTATAATTTCTTCTCGGAATTGCATCGGTTATTTCTTCGTTGTCAGTGAATACTTGTTCTATGTTCGTGCATAATTTACTCTTTTCAAACCATCTCTTCTTCTATTTATTCTTTCCATAATCAGTAAATTCAGCTTAAGCCTCGTGATCTCACATATCAATCTTTTCATGGAGTTTATGAAACACAAATGTGCACGAAAAAACAAATGACACAATAACACTTTGTTAGAATCCTAATTACAACGCTCTCTTCAAATTTTCACAAGGCTTTAGTGATCTCATTATATGTAATCATGGAGACATTATATGTATCGCAAACTAAATCATTGTGCCTCCCTTGAGTGGTTTTCAGTGGAAAAAATTTTTGATTATTTTGAACAATGTCATCTTTTCCAATGTGAATTTAACACTAATCTTTTCCACACAGTGATAACTTGACAGATTTTATTTCGTGGAACCTCCGTAGATCTAATACGGCTATCTCATCCCATTATCCTTTGAGGTCAACAAGTGCGGAGCGCTTGTTGGCTTCCTCCTCTTTCTCA
Source organism: Turritopsis dohrnii (assembly GCA_027922465.2). Classification (NCBI taxonomy): domain Eukaryota; kingdom Metazoa; phylum Cnidaria; class Hydrozoa; order Anthoathecata; family Oceaniidae; genus Turritopsis; species Turritopsis dohrnii. The sequence continues at coordinate 119,031 of BQMF02000238.1, read as the reverse complement.
TTTCGCTCAGCACGAAACAGGACATTAATCAAAACATTCAGGCAATTTGATCTTAATAACCTTTGATTAGTCTATTCAGAATTACTCCCTCATTAATTCTCCAGCCTTGACGTGTGCCAAAGGGATCGCTCTATGTGGCCAAAGGCTCAAGCCAACATTCGAGAGGTAAGAACTTCTTGTTCAAAATCTTGGTCAAAAAACACAGAATCCCCAAATCCTTCAGATTGTTCTGGGGTACGAAATTCCATTTCTTCGAAGCCCTGTACAGACCCAAAATCCACACCCAGTTCAGTTCAGTGTGGATCAAAAAGTTGTGGTCCAAACAGAGATAAGGGAAATGTTGAGAAAAGGTGGGATTCAAAGGGTTCAGCCTTTACCAGGTCAGATAGTGTAGATAGTGATAGTGTATCTGGACGACCTATTATTAATGAGTCAATCAAGGTGTGTCAGGGAATTTCGACAGGGGGCTCTTGGTCAGCACAAGAAAGGAAGTTACACATCAACATCCTGGAAATGATGGCCATAATTATAGCCTTAAAAACATTTACATAGTCAGGAAAACTGAAGTCCTTGCATTTCCAGATAGACAACATGACAGCATTGTCATACCTTCTAAAGATGGGTGGTCTAAACAATCCCCATCTTCTCCAACTCTCCAAAGAGTTCTGGAATCATGCTATACAGAATCGGATCACAGTTACTGCCGAATACCTGCCCAGCAAGTTGAATCAAACCGCCGATTAGGAGTCAAGGCACCACCGGGACCCCAGCGAGTGGAAACTGAACCCGGCAATATTTGTTCAACTAACTCAAATGTTGTGGAAACCCGACATGGATCTGTTTGCCTCGAGGTTAAACAACCAAGTTCCCAGTTACATGTGGAGACCAGAGCCAAGTTCCAAGGCAGTGGATGCCTTGCAACAGCAGTGGACACATCTTTTGCCATACGCTTTCTCCCCTTTTTGCCTAATAGGAAGGGTTCTCCAGAAGGTCATCAACGACAAAGTAAGGAGATTGATCATTGTAACACCAACATGGCAGACACAGCCTTGGTACAGGCAATTTCTCCAACTGTCTGTCTAGAACCCGATACTTACGCAAAAACATAGTTTATTAAGAAATCCAAAAGGGGGATTACATCAACTTCTTGTTCAGGGTCAGCTTCAATTAGCGGTTTGGACCGGAAACTCTGGTCTTCCTTGGTATCAAAAGGGTTATCGCAAGAATCTGCAAAACTTATCTCAAACTGCAGAAGAAAGGGTTCATTATCTTCTTACAAATCGTCCTGGGGAATCTGGACTAGCTGGTGTAGTGGAAGAAAAGTTAATCCCATTCAATGTGATGTGAGCTTAGTTTGTAATTTTTTTTCAGACAAATTTAACGAAGGTCTTGAATATAGTACACTTAATGGTTATAGGTCAGCCATCTCCGCATATCATGCTTATGTAGAAGGAAAGCCATAGGACAACATTCCCTCGTTTGTCAGCTACTGTCCGGGGTATTCAATTTGAGACCCACTGAACCTAGATACATTTTCATTGGGATGTACAGTTAGTTTTGGATTTCATTTCCACATTGCCAGCCAATAGTTCCATAGACATGCGTCTTCTATCTCAGAAAGTAGTTACCTTATTAGCCCTAACAGCGGCATCACGTGGTTCAGAAATAAGTTGCTTGAATATCAAGTATATGGTTCGAACCGGTGATAAATATGTTTCTCACTTTGACAAGTTAATCAAAAGCTGGAAGCGAGGTTGACCGCCCCCTTCAGTGGAATTCAAGAAATTTGAAAAAATGAAAAATTGTGTGTAGTAGGGGCTATAGACTGTTACATTGAAAGAACTCAGTCATGGCGTACGGAAGGTCAAAACGGACTCCTTCTCAGCACTGTTAAGCCACACGAAGAAGCTACCCGCTCAACAGTAGCAAAGTGGATGAAACAAATGTTGGGGAAAGCCGGGGTCGATACCTCACAATTTAAAGCTCATTCAACACTCTCAGCATCAAGGGTCTCTCCTTACAGGATGTTCTCAACCGTGGTAATTTGTCTGGGATCTCAAAGGATTATGGGATGAGATAGCCGTATTAGATTTACGGAGGTTCCACGAAATAAAATTTTTCATTTTTATAATGCCGCGCAGCGGCCGCAATGAAATTATGATTTTATGAGTGGAACCGGCCATTATCCTTTCAGGTCAACAAGTGCGGAGCGCTTGTTGGCTTCCTCCTCGTTCAAAGCCACCACACCCACCACACACCCTGTATTAAACCAGTCTTAAACTTTTATTCTTTACTTCTCTTTAAGAAGTTATCGTGGTGGATATCGCGGTCGAAGTCGTGGTTCTCATTTTTGAGAAATAAATTCATTTATATGCTCTGCGTTACATTTGTGTTTTTCCTTCGTCTGCTCTCCCCAAAACAACTTATTCTATTCCCAGTATGTATGTAGATACGTCTTCCAACAAACGTCCTGCACTTGTTGAGCTCAAAGGATTATGGGATGAGATAGCCGTATTAGATCGTACTCCGGTTCCACTCATAAAACCACAATTTCATTGCAGCCGGTGTGCGGCCTTATAAAATCGAAAAATTTGTGCTTTATGACACCGATTATGAGACAAAGGTTTGAAGGTTATGAAGGTCGCAAAAATCGTTCAATCGTTTGACTTATAATTGGCAACAAGGTATTTGTTCAAATGACGACATTTGGAGACAATTTCGGATCTTTTGTTTAAAAGTTCGTCTTTGTTTTGGTAGGAGAGGATTTCCAGTTTCTCTTGTAGGCATAGCCGGCAGGACTTCGTCATGAGTAAGCTTTAACATGTTTCACTATAGACCAGCTAAGGGATGGCACGATATGTTGATCTTTAAGGCTCCAGATATACGTCCATAGTGTTGTGCTGTTCTTGTATTTTTTGTTGTTGAATGATTGGTTGTGGCCATGAAAACGTTGTTTGAACTCTCTTTCAGTCAGTCCAATATACGCTCTTTTCGCTCGATCATCAGCTATAACTTCACATTTGTATATGACTGAAGAGGTTCTGCAATTTCCTTTCAAGGGGCACTTCGATTTGTCTCGGCAGTTGCAACAAGGAACTTGTACATCTGATTGTGAAGATACTTTCGTGTTGTGTGATTTAATGATGGAGCCCACGTTTTCGGTACAGCTGTAGCTCACCTTAACGTGATTTTTGTTAAAATATTTCCGAAGATTGTTTTCTTTGGTGAAGTGTTTCGGTAGGAGCTTTAGAAATGATCTTGCAACATCTGTGGCAATATTTTTGCTGTAAGGTGGATTGAACCATATAATATTACGTTTTCTACGTCTGACATATTGGGTTTCAGCTTTTTTTGAAAACTTCATATTGATGTTTTTATAACCACTGTTTCTGAGAGCTTCTTCATCTGGTTTAGCTTGGTTGAATATTATTTCATTTGAAGAGTTTTTCGAGAGTCTTTCGGTGATTGAGGTTCGTAGCTGTTTCAATATGTTTTCTGGATGACTAGACGATGTATGGATGTACTGAAGTTGGTTGTTTGGCTTTTTATATGGTCTAAAGTCACGTTTGTATATGTTTTAACTCTAAATCTTTCATTCACTAAATTTTATTCAATGCACTGATTTTTGGCGGATCTTGCCTTAAAAAGATTTTAAATGGATTTCTGTGTATGCAAGAAAGCCTACAAATTGTCGTTCTTCGTTTTTTTTTCTTCTTTCTGTCCTCCAAACCTGGTGTGATCATGATCAATAAAACCTTTTTATATTTTTTTTTCTTGTTTTTTATGTAAATTTTGGCTATTTTTTGTTTCGAATCAAAGTTTGAAACGTGGATTTCTAAGGAGTTTTCCCTTTAATTTTTTCTTTTTTGAAAAAGTTTTTTTTTCTTTTGGCTCTTGCAGAATTTCTAGATCTATTTAGTTTGCAGATTCTAAAGTGGTTTTGAAATACCGCAATTATCGAGTTTGTCTTGAAGTTCAATTGATGCCATCTTGTCAACCCTTGAATGAATGGAGTTATTTTATGCCTGTTTCGATGCATTAAAAGCTACAAGTGTTATGACTGAAGCGTCAATGTTACTCATCATGTGATCATAATGCGAGACAGTTCCAAAACGATTTTGAGTGAATGTTGAGCAGCTCTCTGAGGTTTCCTAAAAAACTGGCTTTGTCGAAATGTTTAAGCATGCAAGTATGCCACTTAACAGGCCCACAATAAACCAAAACATTTGTTTTCGGACAAAAATCTGTTTTTATTTCCGTTGTATAGCTTGCAGTGTATAGCTTGCTGTGTGAACAAATTGGAACGCTCAAGCGCGGTGTCATTTTTGGCTAAAGCTACATGCCAGTTGATATATTATTTACTAGTAATGTTGATTCTACATACATTTCTGGTTAACATCACATACTAAAAGTTTCTTCACATTGCAGTTTTGATTATTATCAGACCTTCATCTGCCTTTTAAAAATTTTTTCCAAAGTCAGCGAAACGTCAATATTTCCTATATAGGAATGTTCTTGTTTTTGAATAAAATGATATAGAATCAGCTCCACTTGATTTTTGTTTGGTATTGAGCACTTTTTACAACGGAAATTATTTTTGACTTTAGGACACCCTTGGTGGAGTAAAATATTTAAAATACCCGTGGTTTCTCCTCCTCCTCCTCCTACTACTCCAAATTATGAACGTTTTCGTGCAACGTTTACATGATATCGTTGCCGAATTCGCAATTTTGGTCAAATTCGAACTTCCAGTTGACCAATTTTCATGAAAATTTGCACAGAGCACAATTGAAAGGTGCTGATTTCGAATTTGAAAATGATTTTCCAAGTTTGACTAAAATTGGGCAATTTAGGCTAAATTTAGACCAAATTTCGAAAGTTTTTCAATTTTCATAAAAATTTTCACGGATCACATTTGAAAGGTGCTGATTTCGAATTTGAAAATGATATTGCCATGTTTGACGAAAATTGGGCAATTTAGGCCAAATTTGGACCATATTTCCAAAATTCTTCAATTTTCATGAATTTTTGCATGTATTACATTTGATAGGTGCTGATTTCGAATATGACAGTCATTTTGTCAGATTTCACTGAAATTGGACAATTTGAGCTAAATTTGGACCAAATTTAGAAAGTTCTTCAAATGTTAAAAAATTTTGCACAGATCACATTTGAAAGGTGCTGATTTCGAATTTGTTAGTCATTTTGTCAGATTTGACCAGAAATGGGTAATTCGGGCCAAATTTGGAACAAACTTAATAACTTAATATTTTTATTAATTAATATTGAAAGTGGCGCTTTGTATAACATTTGGCATAGAGTTTTGGGTCTGTCATTAACTATTCTGAATAAACAAACAATCCACAATCCGAATGGACTTTCCGAAATCGGAAAAAAAAACTGTGACACAGATAGACAGATAGATAGAATGCTTAAAAGCGCGGAAATTGAATAAAAGGCTTAACAATGCCCATTTTAAATGGGTTTATTTACGATTTTGAAATACATTTCGGTACCGGTGTAAGTGAATTAAGCATGACGTGGCATAGTTTATAAACGGGCGGATTTCTCAAGTCAAATTCACACGTCGTTTAGGTACTTTCGTGACTAGAAGATCGAAAAGTCGTTTAATTTGCGTCTTGGGGTTTTCCAATCATAACTAGTGTTTAATTCCTGTGCATCAGGATAATGTAACTTGTGATGCGACGGTGCATCAGGATAACGAATTTGCGTATGTTTAGCTGAGTAAAATATTAGTGCTGTTCAGTTCATTACGGTTTCTTTTAGAACAAGTTCAGTTTTTTATAATGAGACAGGCTGAGCACCCACTTTGGCATCGGGGTTCTAAAAGTTTTTATCCGGGGGTAATTGAACAGCAGTTTTCAACAAAGAAAGAACGAAAAAGGGATAGCTATTCAACATTTGTTATCAGATGACTTTGTACATGTTAAAGTTGCATTTTATGCGATAAAATACTTTATAGTTTATAGAACTTATTCCTGTAATTATGCACACGTTCTAGTCACGACGTTCTGGTACGACATCTACTATCGAAGTATAATATAAAACCTGTCTCGAGTTGATATAGTATTCTTTGCTCCTTTCCAAGTAATTAGAAAAAGTAAATAAACGAAGTTATTTTCGGTTCACAGATTAGAAAATAACACATTTTTCATTTTCTCTTAACTTTATGTTTAACTAAGATACAACTGAACTCTTTAAATTACCGTTACCGTGGCAGATTTGGAAATCCTATCGTGAGTTTGGAGACAAGATGTCCGGCCGGGTGTTTTGAAACTAGTCTTGAAACCTCCGGCTGGACATCTTCACTCAAAACGTCCGCCCGAACGTTTGTAAAAATCTGGTCCTGAGAATTGCTTAGAAGTCCAAACGCTTTCCAAATGCGTTCTGACCTCCACCAATCTCGATGTTCTGGTTCTTTATATATACGCTTAATATTGTCAAGTCTGTAAAGTATGTATTCAAAGACGCTCGGCTGGACGAACGAAAGGTCCGGCCGGATATCAAGATGCCCGACCGGATGTTTTGTTTTTCCGGCCAGATATCAGGATGTCAAACCTGTTCAACGTTTGAAAACCATGCACTGTACTTGTATGTGTTGGAACCAAAAGATCAAAGCTAATAAATGGAAATCATTTTCCCTTGAGGCACTGCATTAGATAATCATAACTAGGAAGCTGGAGTGGTGGTGGGAAGATTACTTCATTACTTTCTCTTTCGGCCATTTTGTAACTATCCAGCTTCGTGCAAAAGTATTTGCTTTTGAGGACCAGATATTGATGAAATCCATCAGTCAGGCGGCTCAGTTACCTAATACCGGGCCGGACATCCAAATACCAGTCTTGAGATCTTCATGTCCGGCCGGGTGTTTCAAAGGTCCGGCCAAACAACGTTAGCGGGTAATTTTCAGGACCACATTTTTACAAGCGCCCGGACGGACGTTTTGAGTGATGATGTCCGGGCGGATGTTTCAAGACTAGTTTTAAAACTCCCGGCCGGACATCTTAAACTCCCAGCCAGGCGTTTAAACATCCGGCCAGGCGCCTGAGATATCCGGCCGGACATCTTGTTTCAAAACTCACGATAGGATGTCCAAATCTGCCGCAGTATTAAATAGAAACCATCCTTGTTTCTTAAATTAACAAATATGTTAACAAAAGATCTCTTATTAAAAGAAATCCCTTTCAATTTTAAGAATTATGAATGGGTTTCCACTATAGCATATGTTTCTACTATGCTACATGCACGGAGTAACCGCCCACTACGGGTGGAAACCCAAGCACTAAACTAACAGGAACTTACTTGCTTACATAATTAAGAACTAAAATAATTAACATAATTACTTGTAGTTATTTTAATCACTTAATTTGATGAAACAATTTCATGATTAGAGGCTGGCAGTGTTGTCTACGCCAAAGCATGCATAGATACAAAATACAACAATGTCTGTTGCGCAATTCAAATTCATGTCAAAACACGGTGTTTAACTGAAGTAGGAGAGATGCGGTATTTTAAAAGAGATTAGCTTATTATTGATTCAGACAACGCTGTCAAAGATAACTACATTCATTTAAAACGTTGATGTCGAAAACAGATGAACTTTTTGGTGTTTATAAGAGTAAGTAAACATAGCAGTTATCGTTGTTATTTTCTTTATAATTTCTTTATAATTAAGATCTTACTTGATGTTGACACATTTCATTCAATGCTTTATAACGGAAGAAAACTGTTGCGGAAAACTTTTTATTTTTATTTTTCTGCGTTTTTAATTTGCAACAACAGAATTCCTGTAATTCAGTTATATCCATAATAAAAATAAAGGGAATCGCCAATTCTGCTGATGGTAACGCAGGATCTAATACTTTCTATCTTTAGTTACTTGACTAGATTTTCTTGTCAACAATAATGGAACAGATTAAATCTACTATTGCTTCTGAAAACATCAAGTTCATTCGACTTGAATGCGACGACATGAATGGAGTGTCACGTGGTTTGGTTTTGGATGCAGATGTGTTTGTCGAGCATTGTGAAGAAGGATTTGGAATGTATGATCCTGCATATTTATTTACCACAAACGGTGAAATGATTCAAGGTCCAGGAGTAACGGAACAACTTGATATCTTTAACAGTTTCATGTATCCTGATTTAGAAACATTTCGAAAACTACCTTGGACTGATAATGAAGCGAGTGTGTTGGTGGATTATCATTCAAAGAGTGGAGATAGAACAAGTAAAGTATCAGATGTCAGTGCTCGACAGGCGTGTAAAAAACAGCTTGAGAAATTATCTGAACTAGGCATGACGTTTTATGGGGCATTTGAGTATGAGTTCTATCTGTTAGATTCCAGTACAAAAAAACCATTGTTTATGGATAATAATTATTCATCAATTCAAACTGGTTTGAAAGAAAAGCGATTGATATTTGACATAATGACGTATTTGAAAGCCATAGGGATTTTTCCTGAAACCTTTCATTCTGAGTTTGGCCCTGCTCAACACGAAATAACCATATGTCCTGAAGTTGGCTTGAAAATCGCTGATAATGGATCACGGTTTAAACATGTGGTTAAAGAGGTCACTGAAAATCGTGGATATCTTTCCACTTTTATGTCAAAACCGTTTTTTGATGTCAGTGGATCTTCTGGGCATTTCAATCATTCCCTTTGGAGTACTGACAGGAAAATCAATTTGTTTTACGATCCCAACCGACCATATGGATTATCGGAGTTATGCGAACATTGGATAGCAGTATTGAGGTTACATGCAAATGCGTTGATGGCATTAGTAAACCCAACACCAAACTGCTATGAAAGCTTGCGTCCTGGTACATTTACACCTCTCAACAACGCATGGGGACTTGACAACCGCACATGCGCTTTTCGAATTAAAAATTACGATGCTTCTCAAACGTATGTGGAAAACAGAATCGGGGGTGCTGCTGGCAATCCTTATATGGTAATGGCTGCCACAATTATTGCTGGTTAGTGTTTTTTCCAGGATACTAACAAATAAACCACTTAATTTAACTCTCCTTATAAGTTACTTGCAAGTTCCACTGCATCTCAGAAAGCATACCACGCTACTATCTTGTCTGTGTAATCGATTTGAAGTGTGAGTTAAGGATTTTTTTTCTTCGGGATTGGATGGTGTCAGTAAAAAATTGAAGCTCGATTCTCCACCGTGCGAAGGTGATGTCGACGATTTGAAACTTCCAGTGGAAAACATAACTCCCTTACCACTCAATTTGAACGAAGCGCTTGATTGTTTGGCAGCAGATGAAGTGTTCCAACAGCAGTTAGGAGATGAATTCATCAATTGGTTTACGCTATTGAAGAAATATGAGAATGGTAGAGCTAGTACTGTTCCTGATGGCTATGATAAAGCTGCTTGGCACAGAGAATATTATGCAACATACATTTAGATGCATGAAGATCAACTTTTTCAATTAACATACTCGCTAGCTAGTTTCATTGTAACAATTTAGACCCAATATCTAAAAAAATCAATTTTTACAAAATTTCAACGAGAAAATTCTAATCCTCATTGTTTCAGAAGCGCTATTCCATAAAGTGCGTTAAATTGACCACTTACGCTATGGCAAACTTGGCAAGACAAAACTCCGTTAACCGTGGAAAAGCTGTTTCTGCTTCTGCATACTGACAAACTCAAACCAGTTTCTGTTGCCTTTTTGATAAACGGAGTCCATGGATTCGAGGCAGAACATTAATTGTCAACTACAAAACTCCTGAAAATAACTTGAAGTTAATAGATTGCATACATATGATGCGTTTTTCAGTATGTACGTACAAAGCAGTCGGTTACCTGACTGAAGATGGACATTAGTCCGAAACCAAGTCTCTGTTGCGCGAATGCATCTGCCTAATGTGCTAAACCTTGGTAGTTGTATGAAATTTATCCAGTTGGTTGGGACTCGAATCATCTCTGTCCATCTATCCGATGGGATTCCACTGATTCGTAGTTTTAGTCAGGTTCAATTGAGCTGTTCAACTCCGTTCGCCTGTTTCGAACTAGTGTGATAAAAGGGGTAAACTTAGTGGTTAAGAGCAATCGCCCAGCAAGCGAGAGGTCACCCTATTCGATCCGAAGACTTTGCGCTGCAATTGGAAAGGTATCTTTTGTGCATGATAGTTATAAAATACGTCATCGTCAAAGATTTTCATAGTTGTATTCATAAAAGCATAAAAACACAAAATATTAAAAATGATGTAAAAATGACTTGATGGTGATATGTGTTCAACAATACGTCATTCAATGTTTCATAAGAATTTTGAACACGGTTATAAAAAAGCGACAGGGACTACGACTGCTTGCGAAACTTCGTCCAATGCTGACATCAAAAGCTGCAAAGACCATCTTTCAAACTATGATTGTACCTACGTTGACGTATTGTACACTGTCTACTCTAAAACTGAGCACTACGAATGAAAAAAGCTCGAGAGCCTACATCGTAGAGTCACTAGTATCATTGCTTCCAGAGATACTTGTTTGATTAACAATGTTTGTGATGGTTTCAATAATTACTTTGATGTTTTGAGAAATGGCAATACTAGAAATAACAACTGTCTTTTGAGATAACCTAAAATAAAACGAGAATATTATCGTGGTTCTCTTGAATATTCTGGTGCAAAATTATATAACTAGCATGTAGCTTTAGCTAAAAATGCCCCCGCTCTCAAGCATTTCAATTTGTACACACAGCGCAAGCTATACACTGCAAGCTATACAACGGAAATAAAAACAGATTTTTGTCCGAAAACAAATGTTTTGGTTTATTGTGGGCCTGGTAAGTGGCATACTTATATGCTTAAACATTTCGAAAAAGCCAGTTTTTTAGGAAGCCGCAGAGAGCTGCTCAACACTCACTCAAAATCGTTGTGGAACTGTCTCGCATTATGATCACAAGATGATTAACATTGAGGCTCCAGTCATAACACTTGTAACTTTAAATGCATCGAAACAGGCATAAAATAACCCCCTTCATTCAAGGGTTGACATGATGGCATCAATTGAACTTCAAGACAAACTCGATAATTGCGGTATTTGAAAACCACTTTGGAATATGCAAACTGAGTAGATCTAAACTTAGACAGATGAAAATCTTTCTTGCATACACAGAAATCCAATTAAAATGGCAAGATCCGTCAATAATCAGTGCATTGAATAAAATTTATTGAATGAAAGATTTAGAGCTAAAACATTTCCAAAAATAAAATGTATGGTTGGCAAAATTACAAATTTCAAGCTGTGCTACAAAATCCTTGTTGTTCACTTCACTAAGACAACGCACAAGTAATTATAAAAAATGTTAAACGTGATGGTCCAGGCGATTTTGAAAACAAATCTGAAAACATCCTTGTTTTAAGAAAGTTCTTACAAAAGGTGAATGGATCTGTAGATTTCCAACCACCTCGCTTATTTCCAACAACCTCGCTTAATACCTCTTAAAAACGTTTGGAACAGTGAGCAATAGTCTCACCCTTCTCTTACTGACCCAAACATTGTTTAGATTACACCGTAAACTCAGCTGCTAAGACATCGAAAACACATAAATAAATGATTTGTCTCGGAAAATGTTTTTTATAGGTTTTACAGTATTGAAATACCCTATTAACAAAAACTCTCCATAACTATCCTGACACACAGGTGATCAAGACAAGCCTCCCATAAAAAGCCTTGTCAATGCTTGAATGATAGGGAAAAACTTCTTGCTGCTCAACATTTTCGCTGATTGGGGACGAAATTGCGAAAGTAGAGACGATCCGTAAAAATTAATATCTTATTATACCGTATTTTCTCAAATTAAAGCCTCCCTCGAATAGGAACTGCAAAATTTCGTCAAGAAAATTTAATAGAAGCCACCTCCGATTAGAAGCCGCATTTATTTTCAGATAAAGGGTAAATGGAATAACATGGAATAACAATTTGTTTTTTTTAAACTAATATTTCTATTTCACCTTCTTCAATCAATATATCAGTAAATCAGTAACAGCTTTTAAATTTTCTACTGCTAAGTTTACATCACCATCATCAAAGGTGAGAATTCCTATAAATTCAAGGTTCCCATCTGATGCTCTTAACAAGACTCGGGCCTCCTCGGTCGGTTGGCCTTCTTTCAAGCAATGGACTTTGTTGGCATCACTTGTGATTCCGCACAAATGATTTTTTTTATAATCTCACGATCGATTTTCCTCCAAGCGTCTACAACACACTGGACTTGCAGAGCATAGTTTAGAGGCTTCACCATTCTTCCTTTTGTATACTCCAACTCGCCCTTTCTGTACCATTCATCATACAACTCTCTAAAAATGGCCTTGTTGATAAAAGCACCTAAACACCTAAAGGTTGCAGAAACTTTGTACATCCCCAGGAATTACACCCATTACCGTATTCTTCTTTTTGAAAGATAGCTTGATGTTGTCACTTATGTGACACTTGAAAGAATCCTATTCCATCCCAATCTCTTGCTAAAATCTATACTGCCCCATACTTCAGAGATCCAATATTCAGTCAATTCATCATTCATACAACCATTTGGTAAAGATTTTGCGATAGCGCCTTGGATTGAAGAAACTTCACTTTTGACTTTTTTCCCAGGGATAACTACAAACGGTTTGATTTTAGAACCATCTGCTTTAACTGCTAAACATTCGGTTATACGCTGCTTCTCTATGTCCAGTAGATTTGATTGGAACAGTTCTTATACCACTTTGATCGACAGTTGTTTCACTTGGCATATCAGTCCAGATTGGTGTCTCGTCGATGATGGCAATATTTTCAGGGGAAAAACCAAACGTCTTTTTCTGCTTTTCACAAAATTTAACAAAGTTCGCAATCTTCGCTAGACCATCTTTCGGCATGGTTTGCCCAGTAGTTGTTCTTCTTCTAATGGAGAGACTATTTCGTTGCATGAATCTAAACAGCCAACCTCTACTCGCTACAAAGTCTTTTATGTTGTGATCTTTAGCAAGCTCCAGTGCCCATACAGTTATCAATTTATGACAATTTATGATTTATGCTTCTCACCCTCATCAATAATTTTCTCCAATACTTCTTCTTCATGGCTTCCAAGAACTGGTTTTCGAACTGCACCTGATAATCTTTTTGAGTTACTTTGAGAAGAGGAAGATTGCTCGCTAATATCAGATGACCTCTTTCTCCATCGCCAAAACATTTGTATTGTATATGTATTTCTAAAATATTTATACAGGATTGTCGTTTCAGTATATATGTTACAGGGAATATGATAAATTTGAAATTATGCATATTCCCCGGTTATTATGCATAATAACTCTAACCCTATCGGGAATTATTTAAAATATCTGACTAATATGTTAATATAACCTCCGCATTTATCACAATTCCTGTAACATATATATCTACGAAATGTAAAACGACTGCTTTACAAACAAGTCCTGTTTGAGAAAAAAGAGAAATTAATATCCAGAAAAAGGTTAAAGATGTGAAGAGATTGTTGAGACAACGGAGTTAACATGATGCGAAATTACGTCTTACGTATTTAATCTTTTTAAAAGTATTTGTTCGTTGGTTTCAGCGCGGATATCTCCTGTAAACCATTGTAGATAATCGCACCTTGATGGAAAAATCCATTTGGGCTTTTTTTGTTTTTACACCAGGGATTCTCATGGTGTATTTGTTGTTTCTTGTTGACTGTGAATGCTGCATCAACTCGAAGTAATTTTCCAATGGTTGTTGTAACTGATTTCCGTACTATTTGACATGCATGACTCCAATCTCATTAGCCAAATTCCAAATCGGGGGTCTGGACTCTAATGTGGGGAAATTTTCACAATATCCGCCATATTTGTTGTGATTGATAAGGAGGGTAGGAAAGGTCCCATTTGGAATTCATCAAACTTTTTGCAGGAAAGTCTTATAAAAATGTTTGAAAGAACGAGGCATGACGTAATTTTATGCTCACTGACCCAAGCAAATTTAACAAGGTTTTCACAAGGTTTTTGCTCTTCCAAATGGGACCTTTCTCATAGTGTAAGCGATTCAAGCAGACAAGACATAGCACACAGACGGTACAAACAAAATAGTTTACTGGAATTGCACTGTTTTAAGTATTATAGATTGCCAAGAGACAAAAAAATGTTTCATGTGCTGCACACTGTAAATCCAGGGGAAAGAAAATCACCGCACGATTTTCCGAAATCTTATTATTGTTCCTGAATCACAGTATCAGCTATTGGTAGTAAAGCACACTAGAGCAAAAATAGCCATGAACTGTAGTAAATTACCAACAGAAGGCAAAAACTAGTTTTTAAAACTATACAAGAAATAAACTGACAACTGCTTGAAAACTGCACCAACAACATATTAATATAGTACATCTGAAAAACTACCAAGATTTTATTTGATTGACAGGTTCTGAAGATGTATGTATTGTATTATTTTTAATAATATGTATTATTTTTAATATGGCGATCTGCTCTGTGACATATGAGCGTTTCAACACTTTCGAAAAATAACCAAGCTGTGATGCTATATGTGAAGTGGTGTCAAGAAGTTACATTGTTTGTTTATGAGATGAGGTGCAGAGTTTATCAAGAAGATGAATGTAAAAGAAGAATTACTGCGTGCAGCAAAATGAAGTGCTGTTAATCCATATTTGTTCGTCCTTTCTATCTCTGCACCTCTCTGTCCACCAATAATCGAGCAATCGAGAGAGTTTGTTGTTGTGAAGAGAGGCAGGCATTAAAAGTGAGAAATGTATAGATTATCCTCACGCAATGGGGAACGTGTTCAGTGATATATACCCCAGAGAAAACAGGATTCCTGGTTGTTGTCGAGGAAGAGCACCAATTAATGATAGATATGGGATTCACTACTACAAGATCTGAGTGTCATTAAAGGTATTCACTTAAACTGACCTAAACAAAAGGACACTGAAAATGAAATTCAGTGCAACTTGCTTCGAAAAGAATCCACATTGAACGATTTAATGTTAAAGTTTGGGACTGGACTATTATATTAAACAAAGTGGACAAAATGGACTAATTGAGTGTATGACAAATGCTTTGTCATATTGTTAACTTATGTTAACTTATGTTACTACCGATTGGAACAAAAAATTGATGACAATGTGATGGTAACAAATTTATGATGAATGGATGTATTCTAAGTTTCTATTTGATATTTTTTTATGAAAGATAATGAAAAATCTCAAACTTGTTGATAAAGGATTTGTAATGAATGAAAAATTATAACAGCAACACGTATTTTACGACGGTTACCTATCAGAGAGTTACCCTGTTTTCAGAGGCGTCCCACAAGGTTCATCACTGTCCTAGAAACTAATGACGTCATCAATCCACCCCTACTGCGCATGCGTCGAAAACTGCTGACGTCATCACTATCGTTGAAAACTGGCATCATTCTGAACATACATATTGAATGAGTCAGGAAAATCCCCTGACTCAGTTCTGTGAACTTGTAAAAAATTTCAAAGTTGAAAAAGTGTATATAATAAAGGATGTCGAATAACCAATCTAAATTTGATAATGAGGAAGATGTAAACATCCCAATGTGGAATGCTGCTTTCAAGGGTGACATCGATAGTGTGAAACTGTATAAGGAGTGGGGTGCGACCGAGTTTGACTATGTAATGATAGCGGCAACTTCTAATGGTCATTTCGAGATTGTTAAACTCTGCAAGGAGTGGGGTGCGACACGGTTTGACTGGGTAATGGAAGTAGCAGCAATGGAGGGGCACTTTAAGATTGTAGCACTCTGTCGAAGTTATGATGATATTCATGAGGAGCTCTTTCGCTATCATCACAAGCGTCGATTCGGGAAAGATTTTTATTACGAGTTGATAAAGGTTGCTATGTATCCAGATAGAGTGTGGGATTGGTACTTTGACGAGGAGGAGAAGAAATTTTTAGGTGCCTCTTTTCAATAAGTATATAAACTACTTATTGAACAACATTGTAACTCCTTGGGAACTTACATCGTATGTAAACATATGCGTGTTCTGAAGCGTCCAAATCTTGCAAGATAACACTCCAGTCGTCTGTAACGTTAGTTTCCTCATCAATCAGCTTAACGTCATTCTTCTCCTTAGGATACCAAACGAATAACATCTTTGCCTGTCGTCTGATAGTTTTTTGGAAGAGCTGTGTAGACTTGGGTGAGAAGCCATAGGCTATGTTTTTGATGACGTCCTGTGGTACTTAGATCAAGAAGTGGAGTCCTCCTCTTATCAAGTATTTCATCAGCTATAGAATCATCGATGATGAATAAGGTTTCCCACCCCACAAATAGCTTAGTGAATCTCTCGATCCAACATAGTAAGTCCTGTTGTGGTGTAGGTTCGATCAGCAAAACATCATCATCTTCCCAGAGAATCGTACAGTCTTTATAGGTTGTATTCCATCTAAGGGAAAGACAGAGAATGACGATATAGTCAAAGTGGTGCTTGAACTGATTCTGTAGTAAGCGTAGAACCAGTTCCGTCTTGCCACAGCCTGTCGGTCCTGAAAAAATTGTCGTACAGAGATCTTTAACAAGGTCCATTTCTTTTAGTAGGCGACACTGTGGAAGCGTTCATTCACGACGTTAACCTGTTCATCTTGTAGCACAAAGAGGTAACATTGCTTGGCCCCCGCATCATCAGCTTTTTTGGTGATCTGCAATGTGACACCATCTGAAGTGTTTTTGAGGCGCCTCCTCGCACCATGTAGAATGTTGTCAGCAACACTTTGAAAGTCGATAAAAAGACAGTATTTAGAATCGAAGAATTTAGAAGGACTAATGGCCGGCAGCAGCTCGTTGGAAGTGAAATACTTCGGTGCCGGGGCATACATTTCTTCTGGAAGTAAGCCATGTGTATAGAGCTGATTAGGCTCTCCTTCGATGGTAATGTCTACCTTGCTGATTTTCGGGTTGTAGTAATGGGTGTTATCCATAGTGTATGCTTTTCGTTTGTCTAAGTCAAGAAAGAATAGAACAAGAGCCTTTAAACTCACACTGGGCAAGTTTATCTGTATATTTCAGGCGGTATCATTCTTGTCCAAATTTATTTATATATTTGTGAATCTTTATACAGGATAAAAATTAAAGTATTTACAAATATATACAATATATACAGCAATACTTCTTTCCAAGTTTGTCCTGTTATTAAGAAAAAGAAAAAGAACAAGGCAAAAGGCTAAAAAGACTAAAATTATATTAAAATACATAATCAATTGTAGGTTATAATGCAGCTTGTCACATAAATCGACGAATGAAAAATATGAAGGTTAGGATAGATAGATAGATAGATGGCGCACGCTGTATTAATACTTTAAAACCAAAAAAGGTGTTCAGAGAGAGAAGACTGAAATTCGGCCAGGCTGTTTTTCAAAGGGATTATTCTATGCCGTAAAACACGCGTGTAGGGTAGTCGTCTATTGGCAAGTTCATTGTAGACTTTTAGTTTGAACTCAGAGTCTTCTACCTTGTGGAATTCTAGAGCAATGTTGGAGATAGTGTAGGTGCCGTCAGGATCTTTCTTCGAAGCACCTGATCCTGATCCTGCATCTTTGATGACCTTTCCGTACTTCGCGAATTTAATTTTGAAGCTTAAGCGATCGCCAAGCTGTACATAGGGGAGATGTTCGACGAGTTCAAAAAATTCCCATAGAGGAATGGCAAAACGGTTACCATAGACAGCTGCCAGGGTGGACTTACTCGTTGAAGTACTCGTTGCACCCGGTGTGACTCTAAGCTTGTTCACATCACCCTCCGGATCTATTCCCTGTTGGATACGTTCTACTTGCATTTCCTAAGGTAGCCATCTGTCCTTGTAAATTTCCATCACATCCGCATTTCCAATGTCTTTGATGACATTTCCTTCGTAACTGATAATCAACTGTTGGATCAATGCCTTTCCTAAGTTGTTGACGATGTAGCGTCCTGTATCGGTGGAGTTTAGCTTGATGTCAAACGTGAGCTTGAGAGATTCTGGTAGAATGACATCATTAGCACCTAGATTCGGCAGCCTCACATCTAGAATTTGATTCTGGTCAATAGTACTTGGTGTATGCAAGATCTTGTCATGCTGACGCGGTGCGTTAAAGGCAAAGCGAGTCATATATTCCTTATGGGGGTTTGCAATACCATACATGTTTATTATAAGAGAAATGGATCCATATGAAACACCTTTCCGTAAACCTGAAGGAAGGTGTCATAGCTCTATCGAGCAAAGCATGCCTAGTCGTAGTTTTAAGGGTTGCTTTGATAGGCAACTGGCTATGGTTTGAAATACAAAAGAAGCGCTATTAATCCACCACCAACCAACATGAGAGCCTGCTTTTTTCTTCATGTTGCTTCGTAGGGGAAGACGTTGGAAGAGGCTTATGACGATACTTTCCTCATGTTCGTCTTGGATACAACAACCGAGCTTGTACTGACGAAGCATGTAAATGGAACAATGATTATGTGGAAAAAATCAGAGGAGAAAAGGTTGCTAATATTTCTTTTTATGATTCATCAAATAAAACATCACCGTCACCTTCCCCCCGACATTTTTATGTTCGACCAAAATTGGATAAACCTCCTAGGTAAGTTATGTGTATAGTATACTCTTTAACACCATATAACTACAACTAGTAATCCAAAATATTGTTCATATGTTCAACAGTGTTATATTGAATTTCCTTGTGGTAATATGTATGGAATGTATTTTCGTTTTTCCAACAAGCTTTTTTCAATATTTCAACCATGCTTACTCCAACATCAAGTGCTTTCGAAGTAGCCGCTGAACGACAGCTATGAGGGCTGAAATTGCAAATGTTACAAAGTGTAAATAGATCTTTGATCCAACGGCGTATGGAATCAATAGACATTTCTCTATGTGGTTTTTTGATAGTTATGAGAAGTTTTTTAACATTTGAGTCATTGATTTTTTGATTCCTTCTCTTCAAATATTCTTTGAGACAATCTACTATGCAAAGTTTCTTGTCTTGATATGCCCTATATTCAAATACATCTAGTTTTCTACCTGGTCTTGAGTGTTTAAGCACATGTTTTGGTGCAAATGTAACACTGATATCATTAATAGCCATCTGATCAATCTCGAACCAGTAAATGGTGTTTATACGTTGACCCCCTAATAATAGTAGTAATATGACTACTCTGTAGGTCAAGAGTTTGTTAGTAAGGTTGATATTGTCTGGACTATTTCTGAAAAAGTCTAAGACCAGTTTAACATCCCAAATAAAACCATATTTCGGTTTTGGTGGCCTCAAATTGAACAATCCTTTGAAATATTTGTTCATTAGTGGATGTTCTGAAAGATGTTTATAAAGAGGAATGTAAATATATTGTGCAACAGCATTTTTGGCTGATCTTATGAGGCTAATTGAAAGGTTTTTGTCATAGAGGGTACTTAGAAAATCTATAACATTATAGATGTTGACATTATTAATGTCAATATTTTGAAGGGAACAAAATTCTAGAAATTGCCTCCAATAGGTGTTATATTTCTTTTTTGTGGATTCACGAATAGCAGATTCTAAAATCCTCTTTGAAGATGAAGTAATGTTCAAACCTTTGAAGTGATGTTCAGTGCCAGTAGCTTCAATTTTCTCCATAAAGGGTGCTTTTCCCCTGGTTGTTGAGGTAAGATCAACAAATCTGGCTGTGGCTGATACTCCAACTTCCTTGTGGCCATCTTCATGGCTTGAGGGTACCATGATTGGCTGGGCCAATCTGGGACCAGAAGCACCACATGTGCTTTGTCTTCCTTGATCTTTCTCAATACTTGGCCAACTATGCTGAAAGGAGGAAAGGCATAACAGAATCTATTAGACCATGAAATAGAAAATGCATCTACCGCATGGGATTCTGGCTCAGGATGCCAAGATACGTATTTTGTAACCTGTTTATTGAGCCTAGTTGCAAATAAGTCAATGTCAGGCAAACCGAATTTAAGGATTATGTCTGCAAACTTATTTGGATTTAACATCCATTCAATGGCTGCATTGAATTTTCTGGATTTTTCATCTGCAGTTTTATTTTCTTTGCCTGGTATAAAGGCTGCAGATACCCAAAGAGAGTGTTCAATACACCAAAGGCATATTTTCTGGGCTTGCATATTGGATTCCTTGGACTTGATGCCTCCCATATTATTGATATAGGCAATGCCTGTGCTGTTGTCTGACATAATACGTACATGTTTATAATGCTTATTCTTGCAATAAGTGACAAGACCAATGTAGTTTGCCTCTAACTCTAGCACATTTATGTGTTTTTGTGCGTCTTTTGCATTCCAAAGGCCACTCGATGGATTAACTCCATCAGAGATACCCCAACCTAAATTACTGGCGTTTGTATAAATTGTCAGATCAACAGAGGGGATGTGTATATTTTTAATACTTGAATGGATATTTTTGACCCACCAATTCAGTTCTCCTATAGAGTCATGTGACAAATGACATTTTTTGTCAAAATTACCACGGCTTGTCTGAAGTGCTTGTATTTTATCAAGCTCTAGATGTCTGTAAAATAATTTGTCATGTGGCACAGCTGGGAATGCAGCAACTAAATTGCCTATCACTTTGGCAACATGTCTTATGGAAGGTTTGTCATGAGAAATTAAATCTAAACAGAGATTATAAATTTTGTTTTTCTTCTCTGAAGTAAGTTGCATAGTCATATGGACTGAGTCAAAATTAAAGCCTAGAAAGGTCATACGTTGGGTTGGAGTAAGTATAGATTTGTCCACATGAATAGTAAAGCCCAACGACCTCAAAAGTTTGAGAGTAGCAGAAACATTATCTCTGCATAGTTGCTGAGTGGACCCCTGTAAATAAGTATCGTCCACATATATGGCTGATATAAAGCCTAAACTGCGTAAGAATGTAAATGGGCATTTAAGTACCTTGGTGAAAACTCTCATAGCGGGAACATATCCATTAGGCATGCAATTAAATTGAAACAAGAGGCCATAGGCCTTAAGGTCAGCGCAAACGGAGTTTTCAGAAGTAAATACTTCAAACGGAAAAATATTTCATGACATTAAAGACATCTAGAAATAACTCATATTTTCGTTGGAATTCGTTTGGCCTCTTTACGATTACGTTTAGCTTTGGCTCTTCAAACGCAGAGGGCAAGCATTTGAATCATTGATCAGTGGATCACTGATCGTATTTGGAAGTTGGAAATAAGTGACAAAACCCGAGATACGCATTATGACTTGACAAAACAAATTATTAACCCGAAAATTTTTATATGACTTTTGTCGGGATATTTTTGGTCTTAATATACAATATACACATTATGTTAAGATTTTTAAGGCACATTTGAAGTAGTAAACCTGGAGCACTGACTTGCTTTTAGATGTAATTCAAGCTTTGTTACAACACAACGCTAATCTATTTTTCTTTTATCTGCAATTTAATTCCGTCATGATCTGAATAGTAAACAAAATGCATAGAAACTTTAGTGTCAGTATGTTGAGCAAGATCTTTGTGGATGTACACATGATCAATCAATGATCCAGAGATATGAGTTGCAGTTTCATTTGTTAATACATAATTCTCATTTAAATAATTATGCAACATGGTGTTATTTGATTGCAGTATATTAATATTGAAATCTCCCAGAATCATATGAACCAAGTCAACTTGGCTACTCAAATGTTGGATATGATATAAAAAATTTGCAAGACTTAGGTTGTTTTTTCGATATAAAAGGACGATGTTCAGATTGTCTGAGAAAGTGTCAGGTTTACACAATGTAAAAAGAGAAGCTCCTGGAATTGAAATATTATTGATCAATGTAACACTATCATTATATGCCAATGCAATGTTTGAAAACTTGTCATTACTAGTGTTGTTGAATTCCAATGAAAAAGGAGTCAAAGTACTTGATATTTGTGTGGTGTCCATGTTGGATGTCAATTGAGTTTCAGTAAAACAAAGTACGTCACTTTCCATAAGCACATTATCATACTTAACATCGATCGCATGTTTCGAAAGAGAACGAACATTAAGTAATGAAATTGAAAGGACTTCTTCTGAACTTTCTGAATTTACATAATCTAGAGATAAATTTTCTCTCATAAATTCATACTCAGCAGTTGCTCTTGTATCGGTAGTTACATGCTTCTTATCAATGTCTCCTAAGATATACAATCCAGCTAAAGATGTTACACGACTTAAAGCAACATAAACTTGACCAGAATTAAATCGCTTTTGTCGAAGCATATCAAGACTGAATACTATTTTTGGGAATGTTTTACCTTGAACTTTATGTACTGTACAAGCCCATGAAAGAACTAATGGAAATTGAAGTCTTTTTATTACCGGTGATGATAAACTGTTCTTTCTTATTTTTATCTCCTTTTCAACTCTGTTGATTGGGACTAAGTTGTGAGCTCTTCCAAAAGGATCACCATTAATGGCTTTTACTCCTACATCTTCATCATCCATTTTTAGATATATAGTACTTATGTTACCTCTTTGATCAAACTTCAGATGTTCAACTGTTCCTATTTGACCATTACACAGTTTATCTTCGACGTCAAGATTTGATGTTAGCATCACTTTTGCTTTTATCTTTAATGAAAGTTTTTGAGCTAATCCACCAGTATCCATTTGACTTCGTTGATACACCTTTTCAAGAACAGTTGCTGCAATATTCTCAGGCAACTTATCGATGGCTTCAAGTTCGTACTCAAAACCTGTTAGTTCTTGTAATTTTTTCTGGTTATGTTCATTAACTAAAGCATTCTCAGCCCAAATATGAATAGCATCATTTGGATAGTTTGGGTCATCTATTTCAATTCTTCTTGATTTCAGTATTTCCCTATCTCTGTCTGACAGTAAACCTAATCTGATATTGTTCAAAAGATCGATGAATATTTGATCACCTCGTTGTCTCATAACTTCAGTAAGTTCAGCAATTTTGAAGTATCGCCAACAGTGAAAGATATTCAACATATGATCATTAAATTCTGCAAAAACAGGTTTTTGTTGAATTGGTGGTAATTGATAAAAGTCACCACAAGCAATTATTGATATTCCTGCAAATGGAAGATCTTCAGTGCAACCAAATATCTCACATAATCTTTGATGAATATACAAAAGTAGCTTGTTTGAGACCATGGAAATTTCATCGATAATTATCACTTTAAGTTCACTATACTTTTGTCTAAGCGAACTCCTTTTTTTGTCGCTTAATTTGGAAACACATTTACTACTCGTTCGATCTGGTAATATTCCTAACGCTGAATGAATAGTTGAACCATCAATATTCACAGCTGCAACTCCAGTTGGTGCTAACATTAACATTCTTTCTTTGCTGTGTTCACCTGAACCATAAGACAGAGCTTTATGCAAGTACATTTTGATAGTTGTTAGTAGATGTGACTTTCCGCATCCAGCACTCCCAGTAATGAAAATTTGAAAAGGTTCTTGTTTTGTTATCTCCTTGCTTTGCAAAGATTTCATTGAAGTTCTCACCCATTTATTAATGAAGTCAAATATCTCTCTTTGTTTTTTGTTTAAAGAGCGAATTCTTTCATTCATTTCATCATCAGAAATTGTAACTGGTGTACGAGCTGGCGCTCCACAAATATTTTCTTCAGTAAAATCGTCAACTTCCTCATCTTCGTTTGCGTTTTGTTCTAGTTCATCTCTTACAGAATCGTTTTCTTGTTCTCCAGATGCATCCAAGCCATTAGTGTTGTTTGCATTGAAATGAACGAATGCATTGTCGACTATTTCACCGTAAGGTTCGCAAATATGTTTGTTAGTGTTGATGACGTCTAAAACTTCTGGATCTAATATTTTGTCTGTATATGTTCCGGATGCAGTAGCCTTTAGTTCAGTTTCATTTCGGAAAGGGTAAAACATGAACAAAATGTGATGAGCATAGGCCTCTGGCTTCGTTATTTTGTTAGGTACATGGTATCTTAATACACATTTGGTTTTCCGCAATTTAACGCGTTCTTTTGATGACATAAGTGGTACAGTAGTCGGTAGGCGGGTGTCCTTTTCATCGAGCAACAGATCTTCAAGAACTTCTGGTTGGCAGTCATTTTCGTCTTCATCAGTAACTCTTACATCTAATACATAACTAGAGAGAAATTCGGCAAAACATAGATTATCCATCATGGCGTATTTTCCTTTCTTAAAAGATAAGTTTGGTCTGTCAATGTAACGGTCCAACATATTTCTTTTGAAAATATTAGTCTCGTTATCAGGCATATTTGCTATTTCTTCTTCGCTCCGGCAAACTCGATAACGGTTTTCAGGAAGATTACTATTTGCAAAAGTTACTGCTGGACATGTTTTACGTAACCAAATTTCTGGCAAAACAATTGAAACTGCTTCTTGGATTGACATTTCTCTGTGAGTTCTATAAGCCTTGGATACTGATTTCATTTTCTCGTAAGCAGTTTGTCCTGTTTCATGCGCTTCTTTAGCTGCTTGTTTCATTGCTTCTGTAGATTCATCCTCTGATTTGGACAGATATGCGCACATGTACGCTACAGCTTTGTAATAATCTAAAACAGGTTGTATGTCAATGTTTGCTTCCCATGCAAGTAAACCATCCTCGAAATAATTATTTATGAAACAGGAACCAGGAGATCGTTTAAAATGGATCTGATAACTAGTATCAGGTGAAATTTCTAGTGAACGGTAGTAACTTTCTTCTTCAATATCTAATTCCTGTAATATCTTTGCAATGGAGTTAGGTGGGTCATAGCTCTCTTTTGTAGGGTCATACATGTTGCGATATTTAGGATTTAATTTTTCATTGACATGTTTTTGAACTTTATCTAATAGTTCTTTTCGTGTTTGAAGCATTTTTATTTTTTCTTCCACAGGGACTTTTTCAGCGATTGGTTTAGCTAAACGCGTTCTGTTTGTAAAAAATTTACCAAACGAATATCTACATTCAATATTTTTATACTTCCGGCAAGACCTGGAGTGACTATGTGTTTGGTATGTTTTTACCAAGCGAAACAATTCATCATTGCTTTGCTGTTCAGGTAGTTCACATTTAATAACATTATCTACAAACTCAACATATTCGTCTCTATTTTGTTCACTCAAAATAGGTGCATTTTCGACCCATAATAAACAATGAACATGGGGACTACCTCGCACTTGGAATTCAACCCGAATAGCATAATGCATAACTTTTCCAAAAGTTCCATTCAGAACTATATGTTTAAAAAAATTTTCCACTCGAAATTGAAAATGTCGTGCTAAGAGCACAGGGTTGCTATTAAGAATGTTTGTTCTTTCAAAATAGTTCAAATTTTCAATTTCTACTGCCGTTAAATTCATACCGTTTAATTTCCCTATAATTTCAACTAACTCATTCCATCTAAGATCCATACAAGAAAGGGTCATGAAATAAGTTGGTAATCCCAGCTGTTTAACCATGGCTAGTACTTCAAAAAGAAATCTTTTCCAATATGCAGGAGTTCCTTTTAAAGTGTTCATGAAATTAAATGCTTCGTCACTAGCTATCAGCTCTCCGATTTTTTCTTTAAAATTTTGGGAGATTTGACCTGCTGTCAATCCGTCAGATTTTATTTTTTTCATAGCAATGTTGATAGATCTGTTTAAATTCAAATGTTGCATTAGTGATTGAGCAAAAAATATATAATCCGAGTCCGAAGCAAACTTTTGTTTATAATTTAACAGTCTTTGGTTGAAATATTTGCAAGGACTCAATTTTTCTTTTCTGTCATGTGTATATCCAAACTTTCCTGTCGGAAACAACCATGGGTGTGCAAGTAGTTCGCAATCATCATCACAGATTAAAGCCAAAGGTTCTCTAACTTCGTATGCAAGCTCAGGTACGTACGCAGTTTCAGAAACAGCCAGTCGAAATTCATCTAAAGGATTCATGTCTTCTTCCTCGTCACCTTGTTTGACATGCGGAATTTGACTTTCGTTTACAAAGTGGACCTCATCTTCAAATGTATTGTTTATTTCTCCGATCCAACAGCGAGGCACATTTTCTATGTTTATTTCTATATTGGAGTACAATGCATTATTTTGTTTTAAATAAATTAAAATTCCTCTGACAACATCGGGTCTAACAGCTTCAAAGAAAACATTTGATTTAAATGACATTTTCTTCTTCAAAGCAACTTGGACTATGCCATTATTATCTAATCCTCTTGGCAAAATATTGCAAATGTCATCAGCTTGTATTGGGACGTTACAAATAGCTCCTTTCATTTTAGGAGATTGTCCTTTAGGCATGATAGTGATCTTTTTAAATAACAATCTTTTGGAAATAATCGTTTTTTCAAGTTTGCGAACATCATTAAAAATACCAGGCATTTCAAATACTTCCAAATCGTTAATAACAGCTTGGCAGGGAAGTTTTCCTTTTGCTAACTTTAGATGGCATGTTTGACAAATGTATTCACTGTTGTCAAAACTGAGAACTTGAAAGGAAAACACTTTTTGATCCACAGTATAAATGTTATCGTCGAAGATTCGAACTGATTGTTTATATAATGTTCTGTTACAACATACACAAATATAATAAGGACCTTCTTTGATAACTTTCTTAAATGAATCTATCGATCCTATTCGTTTCTTTTGTTTATCAACCCGATCTTTTTGGCGTAGTTCAAACTTGATTTCTTCAGATTGCTTAGCACGTTGTTTTTTCTTATACATTCGGGTGTTTTTTGTCAATTCTGACTTTCTTTCATCTGATAATAAATTTCTTCGCTTTTGTTTCATAGTTCGATTCATTTCTCTGAGTTCAGATTTTTGTTTATCCGATAACCCAGCTCTCCGACTTTCTTTCCTTTTTCGATTCTTTTCTCGAAGACCAGATTTTTGTTCATCCGATAATCCGATCCTACGACTTTGCTCACTAGTTTTTTTCTTTTCCCTTTGTTCCAATTTTTGTTCATCCGATAATCCAGTTCTCCGATTTTGCATACTTATTCGATTCTTTTCTCTTTGTTTTGATTTCTGCTCATCAGTAAACGAAGCCCGTTTATTATTCATGCTATTACGACTTTTTTTAAGCATTTCTGATTTTTGTTCGGAGGAAAGGCCAGCCCGATAACTTTGCATAAGTGTCCGTGCTTTTGCCCGATTTTTTTCATTTTCAGCAGGGTTTTGTACTTTACGTTTACGCTCATGACGACACTTTTCAGTTCTTAGAAGTCTTCGAACCTCTACTAAAGCATCAGCCCTTATCCGCACATCATAACTCTGAACCTGATAATAGACGCTGTCTGTTTGTCTGTGAACATCAAGATAAAATGTTTTAATATATTCCTCCGCAGAACTGACAGAATCGAATTTCATCAAGACGGACACACCATTAGAATCTGGTAAGCCTGTGATGGGATTACGGGCATGAGAATCGAAAATGTAAGTAAACCCATTCGCCCAAAACAAAGCCGTAGCAAAACCACTTGTGATGAAAAGCGCTCCCGAAGTATTTTCACAATAGACACGAAAGAGAGAATTATTACTGTTCGAATTTAAAATCCCCGTGACCACACCATGCTTCTCAAGGATTATGTTAGAATTGTTGAATTGCACGCTGTCAGGTAAGTCGTCAAAAGAAAGATAACCGGAGAAGCCTAACGTTTTATAGAGATCATTTCCTAATATTAAAATATGATCTAAATCCCATCTAGACCAATACCGCAAATTCTTTAGCGCCGAATAACAAATCGACCATAAAGCGTTGCATGCGCACTGTTTACCAGCGGATTCATAGAAGCGGGGATCGCCTTGATTAAATGAACCACCGACTGTGACACTAGGAACAGGTCCCGGGTTTAATTCAACATCGCCGGCCATTAACAAAATCATATTAGCACACAGAAGCAAAGAATAAAACATTGGGAAACTTCTTAAAAAAAAACAGGTCGCCCTTGCATTTCCATAACAATTAATTAAATCCTTTCCCTTATTGGCCCGGGATATTTTGGTGGCGGCATAGAAACTACCTATAGTGATACGATATGCATCAATGGAAATCATATCGGCAACAAGAACAACTACAACAACTTTGACACTTTAATCAATATTCAACTTCAGTTACTGTTACTAGTTTTACTTTTACTTTCGAGCTTTTGCACTTTGGAGCTTTGAACTTTTGAGCTTTGAGATTTACTGAGCTTTGTGCTTTGGCTGTTCACGTCCGTGAACCTTCGCTTCCGCCAATTCAGGCGGCCCTCAAATGAGGTGAGTTGGAAGATGTGCCAAGTAGTAGTCGTTTCCTAAATGTAAAAAAGATAAGTTATATCTAACTGCACAATGAACAAACGTTTTCAGGAAAATGGGTTAATTAAATACCTTAAGGGAAGAAATTTTCGCGGAATTTAATTTTGCGATTTTGGCCAATAATCGCAAAATTAAGTTCGGCGAAAATTCGATTTTAGTTTTACATGTTAAATAATAAAAGAAAAACGATTCGAAACGCAAAAAGGGGCATTTTTTTCTTTGAAGTATTTGTTTAAAAATCGAAAACCGTGAAATTTAATTCCTTAAAACACGTTATAATTTGTCAATCGCAGAATTAAATTCTGCGAAAATCGGCCATTTTTACCTTCTCAACCGCGAAATTAAATTCCGCGAAAATTTCTTCCCGCAAAAATTTCTTCCCTTAAGGTATGTGCTATGGGCT
Organism: Turritopsis dohrnii; assembly: GCA_027922465.2. Classification (NCBI taxonomy): domain Eukaryota; kingdom Metazoa; phylum Cnidaria; class Hydrozoa; order Anthoathecata; family Oceaniidae; genus Turritopsis; species Turritopsis dohrnii. Next base: position 90,348 of record BQMF02000238.1, on the reverse strand, counting down.
ATTAGACATGTTAAACAAAACAGAGAAGCATCAGCATTAGCATATAGAAATTTGAAACTGTGTTTTTGAAAGCTAAGAACAAAATAAGGGCAATTAAAGGCTTCAAAATTAAGAATAGCCAGCCTCAGGTTAGACAAGAATTTTTCAAATGCATACCACATCATTCTGATTTTTATTTCATGAGGAAATTTATTTCATGAATTATGATAACCATTTCAGTGGGTAAAAAGAAGGTAAACCTCAATTTTATTGTAATAGTTTGTTATGTTAGTTTTCAAAAAAAAGACCATTTCATTTATTGAGTTCAAACAGAGATTTGGTTCAAACTATTTTCAGTTTGTTTTGTGACTACACGATCTTTAGGGTTATACAGAAATTTAGAAAGAAATTGTAGCTTTTCAAAAATTTATAGAAGAAACTTATAATTACCTTATTGGTAGAAATTTTTGTGTGTACTAATTTTTGCACATTTGCACAAAAAGTCTGAAATACTTGATAAGTGCACAAAAAGGGCTGTGCATGATACCTAATACTGCTTACTTCTAGATTTCTTTGCTCTTTTGACCCTCAGAATAATTTGATTGATGACACAAAAACTAAATATCAGTTCTTATATCATTTTGTATATCTTACATCTATGTAACGTTCATACAATGACATATATACCTTATGGGGATTTTTTTTGTGTGGATTAATTTTTGCGACTTTTGGCCAAATTCGCAAAAATAAATCCACGCAAAACATCAAGACATGAACGAATCTCAAAAAAAAATCCACGTAAAATTTTATGATTTTATTTGCTCATTTTTTGGCTCTGTTTACCTTTCGTATATTAATTTGTACTTATCAAGCACACATTGGTATTGCAACGTGGCAGGCATGGAAATGGTGATTTTCACTGTTATTTCTCTAAGCTGTATTATAAAATACATACATTGCACTTTGTTCACATTCGCAAAAAGAAATCCAAACATTTTCCTTGAAAAGCTCAGACTCGCAAAAATTAATCCAAGCAAAACGCTCTCAAACCGTGGCCTGCAAAAATTAGTAAACTATAATCGTTCTTCTCTTTTATATGGTAGCACTTCCACTGAACTTGAGCATCATTGTCTTCGGTAAATCATTATTTCAAACAGTAGCCTACTCACTGTCTTGTATAATGTACTGATAATTATAATTTCCTGAGGAGCTGTGTATTTTGCAACTTTTGTTGCTGGCATCTGTAAGTGTCAAGGAACATGGAATTCATAACTCACTTTGGATGAGAAGAGAATGCCTATAATGGGCCGTTGTTAACTGTGCCTTGACCTTAGCCCTAGCCCCAAGAGTCATAATAAAGGGCATTCTTTTGAAATTAGTTACTTATTTTATTTTCATAAGTTTCTTTTTTCGGTAAATATGGCTTACGCAAAAATTAATACACACGAAACAGGCCTGGTCGTAAGAAAATTAGCAGACATGTGGTCATCGCACGCCTTAATTGGCGATATCAGTTTGGCATGCGCTCGTGTGATTTTTTGACAGATGTGCGATCAATTTTTTTCAGTTAAGATCAACGATCTTCATTCTCTATTATAATCAAGTCAAATTTGTAAAAATAATGAGATTTTAGCGGAGAATGAATTAATAAAACAAACAATGTTTTTGAAGATTCTGAACGTAAAATGTTAGTTATATAAAGATTACTTTGATGGTTAATAAAATTTATTCAAAAATTAATAGAAAGGAAAAATAAAACCTGAAAATAAAAAATTTGTATTACTCTCCATACGTTTCCGTTCCATTCACTGCTTCACTATTATTTTTTCGAAACTGCAACCTTGCACATACTGTTGTAACTTAAAAGAACGTTAAAAAGAAAGAGAAAACTACATAATACAATTAAATGATATATATAATATATACATGATAAAATCGTGTGCACGAAGCTCCTTCTTCATACCTCAGCGGATTTCGCTGAGTAGACTTGTTTTCTACTACGAAACGATGAAAATTTGTGAGCACTGATTTTTAATTCAAAACCACTACCCTATATTCCAAAGTGATCGGAGACCTCGCAAAGTTTCATTCCGTTATTGTAAAACTTAATCGTAGCACATGATCAATTTCCAAGGCAAAACTTTCAACATTTTGGGACAGATTTTTCTTGACTTTTAAATAAACATTTGTTGTCACACTTGTCATTACAAGCCAGGCATGCAATTGCCACACGCGTAAATAAATCTTGGCGTGTGTGGAGGCGTGCACGTGCGATCGCACGCCTCTTACGACCAGGCCTGCGAAACATTTTTATTTGGTGCACAAAATTTACCACGTGCCAAAATTTCTAACATTGGTATCTTGAACTGTGATCATTCTTTTCTAACTAAAAAGAAGTTCTTAACGTTTGTGTAAACAGAAGTATCAAAAAAGGTATAAGTAACAGGGTTTCGAGAACCAAAAGCATTAAGAAAAACCAGTATTATTACAAAAATTTTGCTTATTTATTTTAAAACAATTACAATATAAAAAACATAGGCCTTTCGTGTGTACTTGTCAGCTCTGTTATGAATATACTTTAAAGTCAGAAATTTTCGTGACTCACTTTATTCGTGAAATGTTTTGTATTTCGTGGGAATTAATTTTCGCGAATTGATGAAAAATATTTTTTTCAAGGTATATAATTCATTTTTGCGCTTTGAGGACAAAATTATTATTTAAGTCATAAATGTTTCTTCAGAACCTTCAATTGTATTATCGATGACGATGAAGAACTCATTAATTTTAATTTATTTTAATATTAAACATTTTTAAGATTTTGTTCTGTTTTCATTTGTTGATGAAAGCCTTATAAATAGATAGAAATTTTTTGCACTGTATATATATAATTATTTATTTGTCCACCAAATAAATTGCTGCCAAGTTTAATGAACTTTTACATCTGCCAAATTAGATTCCTACTAATTCCGACAAATTTTCTTTCCAACAACTATGGTTGTTGCCAAAATTCCTTCCCCGAAGATAATATAGTGTTGCCAAAATTCCTTCCCCGAAGAAAATATAGATATCTGAGAAACAATTTTTCTGCTTTGTTCACCTTCTTTTTCTGCTTTGTTCACCTTCCAACGTTTTTAAGTGTAACGAGCAACCTCTCACAGAATGTCAGACTTTATTATCAGTAAAACAATATGGGGGCCAATTAAAGCTCCTATCAAATCTGTTATAAAAATCTCAAATAGGCATTTTTACTCCACAACAGAAATTATATATTTTAGGTCAAGTCAAGAGTCACAACTTAGTTATGATTATATCATGATATATTTCCTTACCTGGCTCTTTTTCTTCCTCCTTTTTAAAATCGTATCTCAGATTTGGACACGTGGTTGCAGAAGTGTTGATAGTTATTTGATGATAGATATTTATAATAGTTTCTGACTGATTCGGTTTTTCTTTCGCAGTATAATAAATAGCACGTATTAATTGCTCCTCCTCGCCATGAAGGTTAAGCAGCATGGCATTGGTTCGATCCCAGCATGCACTGGAATTCGGGTGAGAAAAAGGGCGCATTTAAACAGACAATTTCTTTTTATATAAAAACTACTGAAATTGAACACGTTTTGTTTGTAATATACTTACATTTAATATTCCAGTACTCTTATCTTCTAAAAGCAATTACGTCAGTTTAAACTTTCGCATTTTAAACTGCTAAATTAAAAGTTAGCAAAAACGGGCGTTTAACCTGTGGTGTGAAGAACTGCAACATAACAAACACACACACGGACGGACTGACAGACACGGGGAAATGAAAGATCAGCTACCTTGCGGCGCTGACCAATAAGAATTTGTTGATAAGGAATTTTAAATATTTCTGGTGTTCATGAAATATTGGAATAGAATAAAAAGCATGTTTAAGATCGACTGATGCCATAAAGCAATCTTTTTCAATGGCATTAATAAGATTATTAATTGATTCCATTTTAAAATGCTTATATTGCATATATTGCATACCTTTTTTAAGTTCAAAATCATTCTAGATTTCCCATCTTTTTTAGGTCTGGTAAAAACACCAGAAACGAAATCACCGGGTTGACGTACAGTATCTACAACTACCTTTTTTATGGAAAGTTTTTGAACTTCACTTAAAATAAACTGAGTTTCAACTAATGATAGGGGATGAATATAAAATGTTTTGTCAAGGGGAAGTGATTTGAAGTCTAATTTCAAACCAAATTTAATTATATCTAAGATCCATGGATCTTGGGTAATGTCTGACCAAGCCTTAAGGTGGTTTTTAATATTCCCCCCTTGATATGTAGCCACTTATAATATAACAGAATAGAATATTCTATAGAATATTCATAAAGTCAATTATAATGGAGCCATCCGAATTAAACATACGTACCTCTAGTTCTTTTTCTTTTTGTATGTTTGATTTCCATAGTTCCTTTGTGGGTATTTTTGCCCCTGCTTTTGATACCCAAAAGACCTCTGGTTCCCTGGGGTTTTTGAGAACCGATAGGCGTTTTTTGCCTTCGTAAATGTGTTCTTTCTGCTCTTTAGCTTGTTGGTGCCGTTAATATCCGTCAGCCTTTTGTTCAGGTCATCACCAAAGAGAAGTTTGCACTCTGTTGGTACATTTACTGCAAGGGATTTTTCGTCCGCCACAAAAGGATAAGATAGATATTCCCTTCTTAACTGTTCATTTGAATTTTGAGCATGAGTTAGAAGAGCTAACGAATCCATGCTCTTTCTAACTGCAGAGTTTATGGTATCTTGATACTTATTAATCGAGGAATTTTTATCCTTCTTTAGTTTTGATCAATTCGTCTACCGATTGTAAAACACAACTAGTGGATTTAACTATAAGGTTTTGGATGCGTTGCATTTTCACATCAAACGTACGTTGTTTTGCAGATAAAACTTGTGACCAAATTTCTGGGTTAACTGATCTAGTTTCCAGTTTACAATTTTCTTGGATCGGATAAGCCTTCCCCTTTTCTGCCACTTTTTCTACAGAAAGGGGTTTTCCTGAAATGTTATTAAAGCATTCTGCTATGTTAGCAGCAATGGGTGGGCAAACTCTTTTTCCCCATCATATTCCGCCGAGACTTGTTCAATTACGTTTTCAGCCTGATTGCATAACTCATCAATCCTTTTGTCCATATCGGACTGATTAGGTAAGGAGATACCATCATCTGTTGGACAATCTTCTTCTGTATTTATGACAGTTTTTGTCCTTTTTGGAGGCGTGGTCACTATATTTGAGTGTTGCGCTTTCCTCTTATTAGAGGAAGCTTGCCTCATTGTGGATGATCTACCTACTATACTACTAGTACTACCTACTTCTGTATTTTGTGAATTCTGCATTGTTTGCTGTTGAATTACATCAGTTAAACTGTCAATTTTTTGTAATAATTGCTGTAACATTACGTTATTAGAACCTAGTTCTACATTCACTGGTACTAAATGTAACGGTTCTACTGAATCTGAGGATCGCTGTTGTTGTAAGAAAGCAGAATTGCTTTCCACAGCAGTATCAGTGTCTGCTTCAATACCTTGAAGCAAAAACATTTCTTCTTCGTTAGAAAAATTAGACATAGTAGTAAATTGATAAAGAAAATGGAAAAAAGATATATTTGAACTTATCCTTGTGATGTAGTATAGCTTCTTTCGAAGACGACGTCTGCACGCACTGATAATCAAAGCTGTAATGACGCCCTGATGGTCAGCGCTGGCTCTCGCTTACCCAACTCACGGAAGAAGCGAGAAAGAACAATAAAACCTTTTTAAATCTTTTTCTTGTCTCTTTTTATGTAAACTTTTTGGCTATTTTGATTTCAGATTTCTACCTTAATTTTTTTTTTTGAAAAAGCTTGTTTTATTTCTTTTGGCTCTTACAGAGTTTTCTAAAGAAATCTTATTTTGATCCATGGTTGAGTTCACACATTTCTTTTGTTTAAAGCAAATACATTCTGATATTTTTTGTTAAACCTTATTTACACTTTTTATAGGTAGATTAGCATCAGTGTGACTTAGGCCTAAGACATAAAAAAAGCAACAAAGTTTTATGCTGATTTTCATCTGTTTAAGTCTAGATCTATTTGGTCTGTATATTCCAAGTTAGTTTTGAAATACCGCCACCGATACACTGCGTCACATGGTTATAATACTCATTAAACTATTCATTGTATTGTAAAACTTGTCCAACCATGGGTCTGCTTATTACTAGTCTATTGTGAGGGCATTCATAATAGTGAAAACTACTTGCTAGTTTTATCATAGACTAGATGATGTAGTGGCTCATTAGATATTTTGGATTTAATTTATCAGTCGATCGACCAATCTTACCACACTTGCATCTATCAGCAAAAGAAACATATTGTTTAGAAGTAACGGAAGACATAACTTTAGTAGCGTACTGTTATGCTACTGGTCCATCACCAGAAACTCTAATCAGCATTCACCGGCTATGCGATAGTTAAACATGAGTTATACTCGGGAAAATTATATATGTCAAGTTCTTTCTCTCGTTTATCATAGAATCAGCATGGAAATAGCATGGATTTCTAGAGCTAGAAACTATTTCAAAATAATGGAATCACCTGGCCTACAATAATAGATCTTTCTTAGTGGTCATATTAATAATCTTTGTTAGTGATCTTGTTATTAAGGTCATTCAGGTACCTTTTTTCACTCTATTTCACCCCAAGACCACATCAAAAAACCCTAAACCTATTCCTATCGCTGGTTGGAAGACTTCAATCTAAAATTTCACTTTTTTGTTCGGGAAGCACTTCAAAACACATTTCTAACAATCGATGTAATTTTCCAAAACAATCAGGCCACAGGTTCCATATTTTCCACAATAAACGTGTTGTAAGCTACAACGTGATTACTCGTTTCAAAATACACAGACGATCCAATGTACCACATTCCATATTTACCTTGCATTTCCATGATCTTCCAGATAACTCCTTTCTTTATGTCAGCAACGGAATATCTCGGAAAATAATCCCATGTTTTGCTGAAAACAACCTTTACACCACTGGCTGACATTTTCTGGAAATGCTTTGACAGGATATGATTTAACTCACTACCTTTTCGCATATTTTGATAAACGATATACGTTGTAACTGCCTTTTTGTCGTCCCCGGTAGGATATTGACTGGACTTATACTTTTGCCCATAGTAGTCATGATTTAAGGAATATTCATCAATAATTACTTGTACTTTACCCTTATTCTCTTTTCTCGTGTTATTCGGATAAATCACCCATGGTGTAAAGCCATGTTGCTCGTTTTTCGAGTCCGCAATGCTTATAGTAAAAGGCAATGTGAAAGTCCCACTTAACAGTTCTCTTTCATCGTGATTCATCCATCGTGACATACTTGATCGCATGTTTGGACTCCAGATTAAAAAATCGAAATGTTCCCAACGATCCTGATTGTTATTTTGACTCAACTTTAACCACACTTGTTTGCGATCATAATCTCGATAAACTTTATGGATTTTAGCATTAAATTGTACATTCAAACGTTCTTTATCCACAATCACCTGCCATAATTTTTGGAATCCACATTTAAAGGTAAAAGTCTCTGAAAAGAAAATTTGAGAGAGTTTACTTTTGTTAAACTGAGCAGTATACAGTTGTTTGGAAAGACTAACTTAGCCTTCCAACTAACTAAACCCGCAGATACAGATAAAGTTCATCAAACTTTTATCATGAAAACGTAAGGAAAGAACAAGACGTACTTTCATCCCCACTGACAGCTTAAATAAGATTTTCACCATAAACTTTTGATGATCTTATTTTTTTATTTTTTTATTTATTTATTTTTTTTTATTTAAACGAATATTTATTGCCCCCGCAGCGAACGTAAGGGAGCGAGGAGGCATTGCATATTCCAAGTTGGTTTTGAAATACCGCCACTGCTACATTATGCCGCATGGTTACACTACTCGTTAAACTATTTGTTGTATTGTAAAACTTTTTAACTATTGTTTCATATGACAGTTAATTGTTCTTGTAATTGGAAAAGTTATCGCAAAGAAAGTTTAACTCAATTCTAATGTAAGTGAAAAACCGTGAAGACCATCTGTCAATGAGTTTTCAGATCTGATCTCCCTTTTCAAAATGATCATGCTCACAATTCTTCTTGTTTTTATTATGTTTATACAATGTTATCAAAAGTTAAAATGTATATATTTGTTACTATGAAAAGTTTTACAAAAACATCCATCTTAATTTTTTGATCTCCCTTCACCCTTGTTCTTTCAAAACAACAGAAATGACGTCATAAAACATTGCTTGTTCTTTAAATGACCGTTGGCCGATTAAATAGTTTTTCAATTATCGAGTTTGTCCTGAAGTTCAATTGATGCCATATGTCAACTCTTTGAATGAAGGGTGTTATTGTATGCCTGTTTCGATGCATGAAATGTTACAAATTAAATGTTAGATGCTACTCGTCTCGTGATCATAATGCGAGACAGTTCTAAAACGATTTTGAGTGAGTGTTGAGTAGCTTTGAGGCTTCCTAAAAAACTGGCTTTGTCGAAATATTTAAGCATATAAGTATGCCACTTACCAGGTCCACAATAAACTAAAACATTTGTTTTCGAACAAAACTTATTTTTATTTCCGTTGTATAGCTTGCAATGTATAGCTTGCTGTGTATACAAATTGAAATGCTAGAGTGCGGGGGCATTTTTTAGCTAAAGCTACATGCTAGTTTATAGGATTGTCATTTCAACAAGTAAATGTTGTTATCAATATGAATCCTGCGTTAAAAAAAGCAAAAAGTAAAAAGCAAGCAAGTATACGACAGGTTAATATTAACATATTACCTTTAGTTTTGCCAGCATATTTACCTTCCATTGCTATACCATAAAAAGCTGATATATGATGCATGAAACCGTATGAATACTGTTGTGTAGTAAAAATAAAATATGGCACCAGTATTGTCAAGTTGTTCCTCACAAGAAATTCGTGAAGGGTACCATTGATTAGTTCAAGGTTCTAAATACAAAGACAATCAGTCAAAAAGGTTTCTAAGTATAATCCATCACTTTAGTGTGCCTTTGGGAATTAAAAAAAACAATAAACAAAACCTTCTTTACATCATTTCTTAACTTTTCAAGACATCTAAATATGCGCTATGTAATGACGAAATATTATCCAAGCTGTTTGATTAGGCAAAAAGTGACTTCAATAGACCTTTCAGATTTCTCGAAGAAGTCATAATTGACCATTTAATAACGATAACCCAGTCAAAAGATACAGATAAACGATAACTGGGAGAGCCATTATTTTAGAGGAGTCCTTAACGACTTCACCAGCAAAAAAACTTTCTATTTTCCTAACAGGCACAATCTGAAAACACCTGATTTTTTTAAATTTGATATATATCACACTGCTTACAAATACTATTGCTGCAAAGAGTAAATTACCTACCTTGGGCTTTGGTAAAATTAAATATTTCGATTTTCCAAAGATGTGTTCAATAAGTTTATCATATCTTTCCAATGCTTTCCGTAATTCTTTTATAATGTTTTCATCATCCATACTTTTGTAGCTTCCTCCTAACACGTTCTTTGCATAATACACAAAAAATGTTTCGAGCTGCATTTCCTTTCCGTCAAACGAAAATGTGTCAGGACTTTTCCTGAGAATTTCGTCGGGCAAAAATTTTTTTGCTAGTTCCTGAATGTATGTCTTTGATTTAAAGATTATTGCTCCAACATCAAGGGGAGTGTTTCGATGATAAACCGTATACGCCTTGCCACCAACTCTCGATGATCTTTCCAAGATATGAACGTTTTTGAAACCTTTCTGCTTGAGTAAGTAAGCCATGTGAACACCAGATGGTCCAGCACCAACAATTGCAATTTTATCATTAAATGACTTTGGTCCTTTGATTTTATAAGGTAGCTTTATTTCTCCATTTATATGGAAGAAACACATCATGATGATAAGTAGAAGCAGCTGCATTTTTCCTAGATCTAAATAAAAATTTGCAAAACCTCTATTAAATCATACGACTACGATACATATAAAAGCAACTTTTAGTCAATATTGTATTTAAGACTTCACAGAATTCTTCTTTCAAAGAATAATCATTAAATACGAAATAAAATTTTAAATGTAAAGTTAGCGGAGTTTTTCAAACCCTATATGGAAATACGGTTCTTAAAATCTGGGTTCTTAAATCAGCTGATATTAACTTGTTTAACAATGCCATATGATTAAAGCCATTGCCTTGATGTCTCAAAATTATCTGCATTAACACAGTCTATGATTTTCTTGTAACTTATTTTGTCAATAAGACAAGAGAGATGGAAAGTTAAACTAAAAATCTGAAAACAAATAGAAAATTTATATAACGTTATCTTCCATTCTACGTTTCAAGCAGTAATCTTTCCAACATCTTTTTTTCTAATCATCTCGCAATCACAATGTTTAACTGTGCATAGACAATCGTTTTTGTATTCCTGCGTAAGCAAGGAATACTTTGAAACCGTTCGTGTTTTTTTTGTTTTTTCACTGTCCAAACCTAGACCAATTTTTGTCGATGGGAAATAGCCACTCAAATCATTAATGTTCCCAACTTACATTCTTTTTATGATTTAACAGTCTAAACTCACACTATATTCATTGTATACAAGTACTTTGCTTGAAAAGACTCTAAAAGTGTAAAATATAAGCTCTAGTGAATAGAATAATTAACATATGGCTAAATCGCAGATGCCAAGGTAGAAATGTTGTTTCATGTGAGTCTTATGCAACGTTCTTACGTTTTCCGTAGTTGTTTTAAAAATGGAAGCGAAGAAGCACGCGTAGATCTGAGAAAATTTCTTGGTTGAATATATGGATATAGAAGAGGTTGTAGTACGGCTGTCAAACTTAAAAGAATCAAGAACATTTATGATCCAAACTGATAATCTACGTGAAACTAATACTCTTAGTAGTTATTCGTGATAAATAAGCAGTTTTTGATGCTTCAAATCAGATATGAACGACTACAAAAACGGTATGCTTACATCGATTTAAAAAAATGCGTAAGGTTTCTATTAGTCTTTTTCTAAATATAATAGAATTTTCTATTTCATGTTCCTAGGTAAGCTATCCTGTTTTTATAAAGCTCTGGAATCTTGAAGCACAGCTCATCTTCCTCATCAGCTTATACCCATTTTATTAATCAATAGATGACCACTTTTTTAATTGCGTAGTCGAATTTAAAATATTGTATGATTCTAAAATTTGTATACTATCAAGCTGACGATAAAAAGGAAACACAGATAATTTTATTATTTCGCAAGGCCAAGTAAAAGTTTTTATTATGAAGTTCAGGTACAAACAACATAAAGATTTTCATATTGTATAGTTTTAAAATAAGTATTTTGAAACGTCCACGGAAGAGTGTTCTCTAATGGATTTTTAAACTGACGGTGTTCCTTTTTAAGCTTGATCTCCGGCAAAATTTTTCAAAGTCTCATAACTTTTATGATGCTCTCGGGAATGTAATTAAATGAATTCGAAGTTATTACTATTTACGCCACAGATTTTCCCTTCAAAACCTAATGTGACAAAGTTTTCATTACTTAATTACTTTTTGAAGTTGCTTTAGGGAATATAACTATGAATAAAAAACTTTTTGAAAAAATCTCTAAATGATGAAAACAGTGCAGTTAATATGAAATAACAAATATTACTTCTTTCACAGCTACAAGATAAACTGTAAAACACAAAGAACATCATACCACATTATGCATATTGTTTTAAAGCGTGAACAAACATTCACCTTTTAAAGCACAGATTATTCTTAACGCAATAATCTTTTAATTAGTTAATTGCTCCTTGAAGATGCTTTAGGGAGTGCAACTTCGAATGGAAATCTTTTTAAAAAAATCTCTAAATTGATGCAAGACTGAAGTTTTATATGAAACAACAAAGTTTAGTAGTTATCGTAGCTAAAAGGTAAAATGTAAAATACTGCAAACATCATTCCGCATTATGCATATGGTTTTAAAGCGTGAACTAACACTCATTTCTTTCTGAAAAGGCCCCAGAAAGTCTTACAGTCATCCGCAGGAATACTTCTGCCCGGTAGAGCATCTTGTTGTATTCCTGCGTAAGCAAGGAATACTTTGAAACCGTTCGTGTTTTTTTTGTTTTGTTTTTTTTTTTTTTCACTGTCCAAACCTAGACCAATTTTTGTCGATGGGAAATAGCCACTCAAATCATCAATGTTCCCAACTTACATTCTTTTTATGATTTAACAGTCTAAACTCACACTATATTCATTGTATACAAGTACTTTGCTTGAAAAGACTCTAAAAGTGTAAAATATAAGCTCTAGTGAAAGGAATAATTAACATATGGATAAATCGCAGATGCCAAGGTAGAAATGTTGTTTCATGTGAGTCTTATGCAACGTTCTTACGTTTTCCGTAGTTGTTTTAAAAATGGAAGCGAAGAAGCATGCGTAGACCTGTGAAAGTTTCTTTGTTGAATATATGGATATAGAAGAGGTTGTAGTACGGCTGTAAAACTTAAAAGAATCAAGAACATTTATGATCCAAACTGATAATCTACGTGAAACTAATACTCTTAGTAGTTATTCGTGATAAATAAGCAGTTTTTGATGCTTCAAATCAGATATGAACGACTACAAAAACGGTATGCTTACATCTATTTAAAAAAATGCGTAAGGTTTCTTTTAGTCTTTTTCTAAATATAATAGAATTTTCTATTTCATGTTCCTAGGTAAGCTATCCTGTTTTTATAAAGCTCTGGAATCATGAAGCACAGCTCATCTTCCTCATCAGCTTATACCCATTTTATTAATCAATAGATGACCACTTTTTTAATTGACTAGTCGAATTTAAAATATTGTATGATTCTAAAATTTGTATACTATCAAGCTGACGATAAAAAAGAAACACAGATATTTTTATTATTTCGCAAGGCCAAGTAAAAGTTTTTATTATGAAGTTCAGGTACAAACAACATAAAGATTTTCATACTGTATAGTTTTAAAAGGAGTATTTTGAAACGTCCACGGAAGAGTGTTCTCTAATGGATTTTTAAACTGACGGTGTTCCTTTTTAAGCTTGATCTCCGGCAAAATTTTTCAAAGTCTCTTAACTTTTATGATGCTCTCGGGAATGTAATTAAATGAATTCGAAGTTATTACTTCTTAAGCACAGATTTTTCTTGACGCGACAAACTTTTTATTACTTAATTACTTCTTGAAGGTTCTTTAGGGAATACAACTTTGAATTAAAATCTTTTTTAAAAAATCTCTAAATTGAAACAAGACTGAAGTTTTATATGAGACAACAAAGTTTAATTGTTATCGTTGTTAAAAGGTAAAATGTAAAATACTGCAAACATCATTCTGCATTATGCATATCGTTTTAAAGCGTGAGCTAACATTCATTTCTTTCTGAAAAGCCTCCAGAAATTCTTCCAGTCATCTGCAGGAATACTTCTGCCCGGTAGGGCATCTTGTTTTTTATTCGTCCTTTTCAAGTTTTGTGATTTTACTAACACATTCACCTCCATGATCGGATCATTTGTAATAGCATCATTTCTTTAAAGGCCGAAATATATTATACAATTAACTGATCAGTTTATTTTTTTTTAAATTAAAATAAAGCATAGCGAATTATATAGGAACTAGCCGCCAAGGCGGCGTCGCTCGCCGCCCATGTCCACCTGCTCCGTATCACTGTATCAATAAACATCAAATTTCCTTATAAACGGCTCGTACAACTTGTGTTCAACCAGAAGCAGATTCGAAGTCACAACCTCTGGTAAAACCAATCTTTTGTCAGTGTAACAATACACTCAAAACGTAGAGAGAGAAAACTTCAACTTTTTATTAGCTTTTGTTTTAAAAAAGTTACGTGCTCTAACATGGGTGCTATCAAACGTAAGGGGGAAATGGTTTCTCTTCTTAAAAAGATCACACGGGAGGAGAGAAAAAAAGGCACGTGCTAAATGAATAAAGTGAATAAAAAAAACGTTCCATCTGATTAAAATAGATTAAAACAAATCGATTAAAACAAATTAAGACAACTATTATGACAAAAGCAAAAAAAAATATTTTGTATCATGATACTCTTTTTTTACCTATCGGTTTTCAAACATTTTGATTGCTCGAAAAAAAGTTTACCCGTCTCAGAGAGTCAGGCAAGGATACGTTAAAATACACTGGCAAACATGCTGCCAAGTTCTGCCACTGCTGCTTTTTGTCCAAAATGTTTAATCAGTTAGTTTCTTTGTATTTAGTTGATGTACTGTTTTCAAAGCCAAGTCAACGTGGAATATAAAACTATCAATAATAATAAAAACAAAACGTTATTCCTATTAGTTCATCAGCCAAAAAACGTCACGTTCGATTGGGGGTTGCAATGTATTTGCTTCGAACTCACGTCGCACACAAATAATTTCGCTCACAACTCAATCTACCATTTTGCGTGACTTACAGACAAACAAACAAACAAACATACAGAGAATCGGCTATTAATATATAGCTAGTTTTATCTTTGCACTGAGATCCCACATTGATACACTGTATTAAAAAAAAAACCATTTCGTGAACATTTAAACGATTAAACTCGTCTTGCTTGAAGATTATTTCTCAAATTTTGTTTTCTTTAATTTTGTTTGAATAACACTGTTTCAATAAAAATGCTCTCCGTCACAGTGACTTTTGACGATTTTGCCCAATGGGTAAAATGGCTATTTGTGCTATAACAAAAAAATAAATACGCAACAGGAAGTTTTGATTTGATAGGCTTTACTACAAGAAAAACAACATAAATTTCAAGTATCAAAGTATTTTCAGTTAGTATAAGTAACTATAAGTCCCATTTTAATGTAGACCTATTTGATTAATATTCATTCCTCCATGAGTTGAGCTAGAAAATATCATAGAAAACGTATTTTTAAATGTTTGATATGCAAAACATTAAAAAGTTCGAAGAATGTGTTCCTTCGCTAGAATTTATATGGCGTTATAAGTAGAGTCTCGCAGACTCTAAATCGTAGACTAATTGCCATTTCGACCGGAGGAGTAGTAGTAGTAGTAGTAGTCCAAGGGTGTTTTAATACGGTATTCGCTTTCGCTGCTACCGTAAAAAAACTTATAGCTGGAATGTATATGGTGGCCGAGGAGTGCCATCGGAAAAATTCAAAAATAAAAGTCAGTTTCTAAAAGTAAAAGTGGAAAATAAAAGTCAAACGCAAATCAAAGTCAATTCAATGGCACCCATCTGTCAACTCGGTCAACGATTATTATCGACTCCGTACCTTTCGACAATTCTGTGAAAACTATACACAGAGTCAAGGAAGATGACTGAGAAAAAACCTTCTGCTTCCCATCTAAAGCACCATGGTTAAAAACGAGAAAAAAGAAAAGTCAGCTGACAACAACACGAAAAGTTGGATGATAATGATGATGAACAAAATCGAAAACTAACTTTCGCTTTCATCTCTATCGTCTTCACGCCTAGTCTATACTTGTTGATAGACTCCAGGATTTTATTTAAAACATTCTTACTTATACTGTGATAAAGAGTTTAAGTACAAGAACTGTACATAATAGAAAATCTTCATTTTTTTTATTGGGTTTTCAAAAGTAATCCGCTTCATCTGGAACTTCATCTATAATTTTGCCAAGGATCTTACTCCAAGATACAACATATATACAACAGACACGTGATTAAGGTACTTTGCCGTTGCATGTTCTTGATGACTGACTTGATGACTGATTTTGTTAATGACTCTAACTGGGTTGCATATGAAGCCTTTAAAACCTATTGAAACCTTTCATCGCTACTCTTGAACTCTCTCGCTTCTTGTTTATTAAATGCAGCTTCCGCAACCACACAAAATGACAGCAACAGTAGAATGTATTGACTCAATGTGAAAAATGAAGAATGGTTTAAATACGATCAAACATTTCCTGTCTGCTTAACGAGTTAAGCAACGTCGTGCGTGTGACCACCACCATTTTATTTTGTGATAATTTGCCAAGTTCATAGAACATAGAAATAACGTTGTTTACACGAATTTATTTATTTATTTATATACATTTGTAAGAATTTAAAATGAATTAATTTATTCTTTTTGTTCACGTCGTCGTCCGCGTCGCCGTCGTTGTTGCTATTAGCAGCACCACATCAACAATTTTGACATACAACGAAATAATTGACATAGATTCTTGTTGATGTTGCGGTGGCGGTTATTATGAAGTGTCAAATCCAACTTAAGTGACACTCAAGCGACAAGCGTAGGTTGATGTTCATTTTAGAACGTTATTGTTCCATTGTGTGCCAAGTTGTTTGTTTGCGCTGAGGTGAATACCGAACTTAGCTTCTTTTGTCTGGAAATTTAGTAACCATTAAAGAAGTCCTGAAATATTCAAGGGTATCATGCTCTGTTTGAACGCAATGCCGCAGTTGTAGTTGACTCTCGTTACTCAAAATAGTTGTTGTGCATCCTCCTTCTGCTTATGTGGTCATAAAGGACTCTTGCAAGTACAAAAGTAAAAAAAGTATAAGTATAAAAACACTGTGGAAGAGTGTATTTTTACGGAAAAGCAAATATACACCATTTCAATAACAGTGCACTTCGTCGCAGTGACCTTTCCATGATTTTGCTCGCTGGGAAAGTGGACTGTCTTTCCTTTATTTAAGTGAATATTTCAAGAAAAAAGTACAAATAAGTTATAACTTTACGCTACACTTTCTAGATGTTTGTACACAAATATATAGAAGAATTGGAAGAAGACTCACGAAAACTTTCCTTGTAAAACCTCAAAATTTTGTCTTCAAAATTTGACCGCGCATTTGGATGTCCGGCCAGATCTTGATATCCAACTGGATTTTTTATTCAAATAGCTCAGATATAATTATCAGATATAATTATCTTGTTGATGCAGATGATGTGTTAGATTATTTCGAAGTTAATTATATCGGGAGTTTTCGAAGAAAAAGCAACAACGTCGCCAACCTTTCTTTCCATTTGAGTTGTGGAACATGTTTAATCGTAGCTACCGGTAATGAGCTTTCTCGTACGAACAACAGTACTGAAGGCTGGCACAACGTTTCTTCTTGTCACCCGACGTTCTGGAAATATTACCTAAGGTGGAAAGTGTTTGTAACACACGATTTTTATCACATAGTTGATGACTACCCTTATCGTCACTTATAACATTTCATTTTAAAACAAATATCTAGAAGTTATTCGTTGTGTTACCATTTTATGTCATGACAAACAGTTGTATATTTGAAATATATTAACTTTCTTTGTTTTGTAAATCTTGTTTCGCTTTCTACTTTCGAGCGAAAATACCTTAGAAGCAAAAACCGTATCTTTTTAAGAGGTAATATTCCGGCTTGGGGAGGGAGGAGAATTTCCTATCTGTATGAGGGAAAATTTACTAGAGGGAAATCATCCGGGGGGATGAAGGTACATCTAAGATACATCTTTCATTACGAAACTATTACTAAGCAACATTGAATTTCTTTTTTCCCAAAATCCTTTTGCAAATCAAATCAAACTTTTCCGACTTCGCTGCATTTGAAATCTGTTCGGGTGTTGACATCCATGACTTAAAGTTGCATATTGAATACTGGGACAATAAATTGACAATTGATAGTTATTGATCTTAACTAATACTGAATAATGATACTGATATCAGCATTGACCTGTGATAGTGACGATCCTCTGCAATGATACCTGCTTCCATCCATCAGGATGACTACATTTTTATACTTTTCTGGATCAAGTCAAACGTAAGCCGCGCGTGTGTAGACTTGTTCATTAGCGTGTGCGATAAATTCGTTATTTCTTTCAAATCGCCCATAAATATTTTTCCTAAAACCATATTCTAGAGGTTGCGCTATGGATGGAAAGTATTCTATCAGACTTTTTGTAGATACATGAATCGATACTTTTCTTGAAAGTTCTCCAATCCGGAAAAGATTGTGAATGCAAAATAACAATGAATGACGTCACGAATAATCATTTCTCAAAAACGAGGCTGTTAGAAATAGGTTCAATTTAAAACTTTGAATAGTTTCAACCATAAAATTACCGGTTAGGTTGAGTGCTACCTAGATGCTTTTGTTCTTCAAGTCTATAATAGATTTGCTTTAAAAATGTAATTCTACTACTATCCATATTAATATTATTACTGTGCAGGGTCTGTTACAAAAGCACTTGTTCTATGTCGGACAGACAAATCAGCACCTTTATGATACAATATCAAGCAAACGTTTTTCGAATGTATACTAGAATAGACTTTACAAAATTCCAAAACATGATTTCTACAAGGATGATAGTCAAAAATAATTGAAACAAACAGTTATCGTGTCGGATGGACAAAATGCTAATACATTTGTAACAGACCCTGCACATTCTGCACACGAAGTGAAAAATAGTATTTTGAAGTTGTGCTCAAAACGAAGACGGGAAAGGTGTTACACCGACAAAATGTATTAACTCAAATGCCAAAATGCCATATAATAGAACCCAAGTTTGCGCATGCGCAGTCGAAAAATTTGGAGAGCATCATTACAAATTAAGTTTGTGGTAAATTTCATAAGTGTATAAATGTTTTTAGCGTTTACGCTAGGCAAGTAAGTAAGTAGGTAATAATTTATTTGGCATTAACATAAGTAAGAAAATTACATGCAAATTTAAAGGCCAGGAGACCACCACAATAGTAAAAACTAATCAGAGGTGATGGCCATCTTTAAAACAAAAAGAATGGAAAAGCAGAATGATAAATAAATAAACGAATTCTTAATAGAGAAAATAAAACACAAATGCTACAAAATCAAAGTAACAAATGCCTAATAGAAGAAGGAAAAATTTCAGACAGCAATGTATTGACCTAATAGGCGAGACTTAACGAGTAACTTTAAGCTTTTAGCTGACATTTCAGTGAGGTTTCTGTGAGGATGCAAACATTTAATATAATTCCACTGAGTGATCGACTGGTGACAAAGGGAATGAAAACTCACCCTCGGTTTCTTAAGGAGACCAAAACTCCGCTTACGAGTAGGATAACCATGATCAATCTTATCAAAACTTAAAGAATCGCAAAGGTCAGAAGGTAGCCTAGAATTTACTTGTTGGTGAATGAAGAGAACATTAACGAGATCAAAGATGGTAAGAATTTGAAGTTTGTTGAAAATGGGGGCTGAAGGAGAACGAAGAGGAGAAAAAGAGATAAGCCTAATGGTACACTTTTGAAGAAGGAAGGCACGACGGGAGTTAAGATTATTGGTTTGAGCCCAGAGTTGACACCCATAACTCAAATGAGAGCCAAAAATAGCATGATATACACCGAGAAGAATGCTTGGTGGAACATAGTGACGAATTTTTGATAATGTACCATTGGCTCTCCTAAGTTTGCCACAAAGATTTGAAATGTGCTGGTTTCAATTTAGATGCTCATCAATCAGAACACCCAAATATTTCAAACAGGAGCTTTGTTGAAGTTTACGCCCATTCAAGAGAATATTCCAATTCCCAGAGGTCTTGAATCTGCTTCTAAAAATAATGTATTCTGTTTTCGCATCATTAAGGGCAATTTTGTTGGCATTAAGCCAGGTATTCAAACAAGTAAGATCAAAAGTGATAGTTGTGCTAAAAGACTCCAATGATCTCCCGAATTGAATTAGATTTGTATCATCAGCAAAATGTGTAACTTCCGAGAATCTAAGGCAGGAATGCAGGTCGTTTATGTATATCAAGAATAACAGGGGTCCCAAGACCGAACCTTGAGGAACACCGTGATGGATAAGACGAGAAATAGACTTGGAACTTGCAACAAAAACAAACTGGCTACGAAAAGACAAGTAGGAGGAGAACCATTGATTCACAATACCTCTGATGCCGTAATGATTGAGCTTATGACATAAGATTTGGCCATCGACGGTATCAAATGCCTTTTGTAAATCAACAAAGACTCCAACAGCCACTTGACCGTCATCTAAGTATTGTCTTAAGCGCTCTACCATGCTGATGAGAGCATGAGTAGTGGAATGAGATTTTCGAAAAAACAAATTGCCTAGAATAAATGACGCTATTAGCCTCTAAGAAGGAGATAACTCTGGAGTACATCAGCTTTTCAAATATCTTGTCGATATTTGAAAGTAGTGAGATTGGTCGATAATTTGAAGGTTCAAGAGGTGAACCTTTCTTAAAAACGGGTATAACTTTCGAAATCTTCAAGGAACTGGGAAATATTCCAGAAGAAAATGAGAGATTCACAAGGTCAGCGAGAATGGAAGAGATTTCCTTGGAAACTAGTTTAAAAATTTTAGTTGGGACACTATTAGGTCCAGAGCATTTCGAAAGAGGCATAGAGGAAATTAGTTTTGAAACCTCATCAGAAGTGACTGGCGAAGGAAATATTGAGTTCATGTTAGGGCGATTTAAAAACGACTTATATTGTTTGTCACTTTCTGGAATGTTAAATCTAATAGTGTCCGCAACAGAAGAGAAAAAAGAGTTGAAAGAGTTTGCGACTAAAAGCGGATCAGAGGTAACAGTGCCATCCAATTTAAGCGATATTGGTTTGGTCATTGAGCAGGATTTGAGAGATATAATCTCCTTTACACCCTTCCAAATCTTACGCATGTTGCTGGAATGTTGACGAAAATAACCTGTGAAGTAGTTGGCTTTACTATGGCTACAAAGAGAAACAATTAGATTACGATAGCGCTTGAAAATACTGTTGTAAAAAGCCTTGTCATCATCTGTTTTAGAACTCAAAGACTTGCGCAAAAAAAAGATCACGATTAGACATAGACTTTAGAATCCAACATGTAATCCAAGGCTTTTTAGAACGTTGTTTCTTAGTCATTGTGGCTGTTGGCACATGTTGATCCACTAGAGCATTGACTTTGAGAAGAAAAGCATCAAAGGAAGTATCAATGCGTAAATGCTGTACAATCTTGATTTGGTGTTTTGAACTAAACAGTCCCAATACTGCAATCCTACTGCACTGTACTGTACTGTACTGTTGCATGTTTGTCAAATTCATTTTCTTGTTTTACTTGACTCTCTAGAACTTCTCCAATTTTTGGCTGCCATATTTCCTTATAAGCATGGTAACCTATA
The DNA here is from genome assembly GCA_027922465.2 of Turritopsis dohrnii. Taxonomy (NCBI): domain Eukaryota; kingdom Metazoa; phylum Cnidaria; class Hydrozoa; order Anthoathecata; family Oceaniidae; genus Turritopsis; species Turritopsis dohrnii. Next base: position 69,221 of record BQMF02000238.1, on the reverse strand, counting down.
CGAAGGCATTATGTATTCGTTGAATACAATAAATAAGTAGCTCTTCTTCTATCCCAAAATTCATGGCTTTGCAGAGCGTTGTAAAACGTTCTATTCTGAAATCATTTGATTCTGGAAACGCCCGATTTTTAAGACATTCGATTTTGAAAAATTTGAATGTCTTTTTCTTTCATTCTTTCTCTCACTTCTTCTTGTTTGTTGTCGACGTGCAAGAAAGATATATAAGAAATTCTATCCGAATTCTTATTTTTCCCAATTATCCGATAATTCGAACATTCGCTAATTCGAAAAATTTTTCGGTCCTTTGGGTTTTCCAATTAACAGATGACTAGTAACCCGGGTAAAAAGTTTTACCAAGTTTAGCTTCAAAAATGATCCGTCAAATACCGCATTCCCCCCGTGACGAAAATTTTAATTACGGATTCGCGACTTAAAAGTGTATCCATGTTGTAGAACTCGAAAAACTGATTAAAAAAATGTATGAGATCGCTTCGCTTTGACCAACCGTTAAAGAGATATTCTCGATCAAAGATTTTGAAGACGTCATTGCCGCAGTACCAAAACTTATTTAGGCCAAAATGTTGCGTCACCTCATCACCCGTATCGCGGACACCAAAAAAACGTCAGTTATCCCTATTGGTTCTCGAAATATTTCCCCAAAAACGTCACGTTCGATTGGGGATGCAATGCAATGATTCCCCCGTGATAGCAAAAAATAATTGACGTCACGCCATGTGTTTTTTATATTTTGTGTGAAATTATGTGGCGAATCCACATTGTACCTCTGCGTGGTTTCACGCGCAACTAAGAAGAACTTGACCATAAATTTAAACTAAATATGTCACTCTCTAAAATAAAAGTGGGATGCACACTCGCTATTATATATACGACTAGTATCTCGCGTAAAAGTTTTTTACGACATTGATTTCGAAAAGAATCTGCAGAAATACGACGCGTTCCTGTGTGCAAACCCGGTGACGAAAATTTCAATTAAGGACTCGGGACTGGAAAATGCATCCATGTTGTAGAGCTTGAAAAACTGATCAAAAAATGTATGGGATCGTTTCGCTACGATCAACCGTTGCAGAGATATCAGCGATCAAAGATTTTGATGACGTGATAGCCGCAGTACCAAATAAAATTCAGGTCCAAATTTTGCGTCACCCCATCACCCGTATTGCCGACCCTTAAAAACGTCAGTTATCCTTAATGGTTCTCGAGATATTTCCCCAAAAACGTCGCGTTCGATTGGGGATGCAATGCAATGGTTCCCCCGTGATCATAAAAACATCTGACGTCAAATGTCACGTGCTATTATACTAATCGTGAATGTGTCTTGCGTGGGCGAACTGCCGCTATATGACCACGATTAAGAAGATTTTGACCATTAAAAAAACAAAAACACAACACTCACTAAGTTAAATGTGTTGCACACGCACGCGGATTAGTGTAAGTAGACTAGTATCCCGGGTAAAAAGCTTTTACCGAACTTAACTTCGAAAAGGATGGGTCAAGATCGCCTTTCCCGTGAACGATCTCCGTGATGAAAATTTCAATTTAGAAATTGGAAACGGAAAATGTAACCATGTTGTTGAGCTCGAAAAACTGATCAAAAAAATGCATGGGATCGTTTCGCTACGACCAACCGTTAGAGAGATATCGCTGATCAAAGATTTCGATGACGTCATATCCGCAGTACCAAATAAAATTTAGGCCCAAATGATGCGTCACCCCATCACCCGTATCGCTGACCCCAAAAAACGTCAGTTATCCCTATTGGTTCTTGAGATATTTCCCCAAAAACGTCGCGTTCGATTGGGGATGCAATGCATTGATTCCCCGTGATCATAAAGAACTGACGTCAAATGATGGCACGTGCTTTTGGAATGATCGTGAAAAAAGTGTCTCTCGCATCTACGTGGTTTTACGCGCACATAAGAAGACGATGACCGTAAAAATTAAACAAATATATCACTCTCTAAAATAAAAGTGGGATGCACAAAGCGAATTAGTATAATAAGACTAGTATCCCGGGTAAAAAGCTTTTACCGAACTTAACTTCGAAAAGAACTTCTAGAACATCTCCAATTTTTGGCTGCTATATTTCCTTATAAGCATGGTAACCTATACGAAGGCATTATGTATTCGTTGAATACAATAAATAAGTAGCTCTTCTTCTATCCCAAAATTCATGGCTTTGCAGAGCGTTGTAAAACGTTCTATTCTGAAATCATTTGATTCTGGAAACGCCCGATTTTTAAGACATTCGATTTTGAAAAATTTGAATGTCTTTTTCTTTCATTCTTTCTCTCACTTCTTCTTGTTTGTTGTCGACGTGCAAGAAAGATATATAAGAAATTCTATCCGAATTCTTATTTTTCCCAATTATCCGATAATTCGAACATTCGCTAATTCGAAAAATTTTTCGGTCCTTTGGGTTTTCCAATTAACAGATGACTAGTAACCCGGGTAAAAAGTTTTACCAAGTTTAGCTTCAAAAATGATCCGTCAAATACCGCATTCCCCCCGTGACGAAAATTTTAATTACGGATTCGCGACTTAAAAGTGTATCCATGTTGTAGAGCTCGAAAAACTGATCAAAAAAATGTATGGGATCGCTTCGCTTTGACCAACCGTTAAAGAGATATTCTCGATCAAAGATTTTGAAGACGTCATTGCCGCAGTACCAAAACTTATTTAGGCCAAAATGTTGCGTCACCTCATCACCCGTATCGCGGACACCAAAAAAACGTCAGTTATCCCTATTGGTTCTCGAAATATTTCCCCAAAAACGTCACGTTCGATTGGGGATGCAATGCAATGATTCCCCCGTGATAGCAAAAAATAACTGACGTCACGCCATGTGTTTTTTATATTTTGTGTGAAATTATGTGGCGAATCCACATTGTACCTCTGCGTGGTTTTACGCGCAACTAAGAAGAACTTGACCATAAATTTAAACTAAATATGTCACTCTCTAAAATAAAAGTGGGATGCACACTCGCTATTATATATACGACTAGTATCTCGCGTAAAAGTTTTTTACGACATTGATTTCGAAAAGAATCTGCAGAAATACGACGCGTTCCCGTGTGCGAACCCGGTGACGAAAATTTCAATTAAGGACTCGGGACTGGAAAATGCATCCATGTTGTAGAGCTTGAAAAACTGATCAAAAAAATGTATGGGATCGTTTCGCTACGATCAACCGTTGCAGAGATATCAGCGATCAAAGATTTTGATGACGTGATAGCCGCAGTACCAAATAAAATTCAGGTCCAAATTTTGCGTCACCCCATCACCCGTATTGCCGACCCTTAAAAACGTCAGTTATCCTTAATGGTTCTCGAGATATTTCCCCAAAAACGTCGCGTTCGATTGGGGATGCAATGCAATGGTTCCCCCGTGAGATGATAAAAAAACTGACGTCACGCCGCGTGCTATTATACTAATCGTCAATCATTAATGGTCTAACGAAAAAATGACCACGATTAAGAAGATTTTGACCGTAAATTTAAAAAAAACACAACACTCTCTAAAATAAAAGTGGTATGCACGATTGCGAATTAGTATAAGTAGACTAGTAACTGGCGTAAAAGTTTTTACGGCTATAATTTCAAAAAGGATGTGTCAAAAATAGGTGACGAAAAATTAAATCACAAAATCGTGACTGGAAAGTGTTCCCATGTTGTAGAGCTCGAAAAGCTGATCAAAAAAGTGTATGGGATCGTTTCGCTACGATCAACCGTTAGAGAGATATCAGCGATCAAAGATTTTGATGACGTCATAGCCGCAGTACCAAATAAAATTCAGGTCCAAATTTTGCGTCACCCCATCACCCGTATTGCCGACCCTTAAAAACGTCAGTTATCCTTAATGGTTCTCAAGATATTTCCCCAAAAACGTCGCGTTCGATTGGGGATGCAATGCAATGGTTCCCCCGTGATCATAAAAAACTGACGTCAAATGATGGCACGTGCTTTTGGAATGATCGTGAAAAAAGTGTCTCTCGCATCTACGTGGTTTTACGCGCACATAAGAGGACGATGACCGTAAAAATTAAACAAATATATCACTCTCTAAAATAAAAGTGGGATGCACAAAGCGAATTAGTATAATAAGACTAGTATCCCGGGTAAAAAGCTTTTACCGAACTTAACTTCGAAAAGGATGGGTCAAGATCGCCTTTCCCGTGAACGATCTCCGTGATGAAAATTTCAATTTAGAAATTGGAAACGGAAAATGTAACCATGTTGTGGAGCTCGAAAAACTGATCAAAAAAATGTATGGGATCGTTTCGCTACGACCAACCGTTAGAGAGATATCGCTGATCAAAGATTTCGATGACGTCACATCCGCAGTACCAAATAAAATTTAGGCCCAAATAATGCGTCACCCGATCACCCGTATCGCTGACCGCAAAAAACGTCAGTTATCCCTATTGGTTCTCGAGATATTTCCCCAAAAACGTCGCGTTCGATTTGGGTTGCAATGCAATGATTCCTCCGTGATGCGATAAAAATAACTGACGTCATGCCACGTGCTATTATACTAATCGTCAATTTTTCTTATTGCGCATGCGCAATACTGAATTTTACTGTATGGACACTTGACAGCCCTTGCAAAGCTACTTGATGAAGACGTTCCTGTTTTTTGCCTAATTTGCTTGTATTAACAGTCTCTTTTCCTGCGCATGCGCAAATTCAAGGCTTATTACACAGCTACCTGATAGAACTGGAAAAGTTACTTGGCGAAGACTTTTATGTGCTTTTCCTAATTATGGATCATTAAGCTTTTATTAGCGTGTGTCTTACTGCGCATGCGCGATTTTGCGTTTTATTATATGGCCACCTGATACCCCTTAAAAAAAGTTACCTGGTGAAGACCTTCATGTCTTTGGCCTAAATATGGCTCATTTCAATCTTTATTACATTTGTGGTAGGTTTACAACATTTTTGTCGGAGTTACTACATTTTTCGTTGATTTTTACTACATTTGTCGGGTAGTATTTCTTATCAAATTTATTTGTTTCCTTCATGATTCTGTTTCTCTAAGTTCATTAAACAAGCTTCATAAACATCATAGACAAACTTTTAAACCTAAGTATTAAAGTTTCATTGTTTTGTGTATATGAATACAGTAAACTCTCTCTAATTCGATCATCGAAGGGACTGACAAAAACGTTCGATTTACAGAAAGTTCGGATTAGGCAGGTTAGAATTATAGAAATTCGAATGTATCTGAAGCAACGTTGTCTTCGTTGACGTCGTAATTTCATAAGGTCCATGTGGTTCATGTAACAATTTGAAAGCATCAAAACTTCATGGTGTAAAAACTTGTAAAATTTGTTTGGGTTAGTGAGGGTTAGGTTAAGGCTATGCCTTATTCTTTCAGACTACTTTTTCAGACTAACAGGCTTCTTTAAAAAATTTCCTAAGAGGTTGTAAGCTGAGTTGTTTATAAACAAACATGTGATAAACTCCATACGTAACTTTTCGTCCGCAGTCAACCTCGATCCAGAGGAATGCTTTCTTTTGATATACAGACGGAACGACGAGGGAAAAAAGGCACGAAAGCCGTGGTCAATTCTTTCGGTACAGTTCAAAAGAGAAACTGATAAAAAAAATCCATAAATGAGCCAACATAAATGGTGGACTTGAGACGGATTAAGAAACTGAGACAATGTTTTATTCTGTTATTTGTAGTGACTAGGCTATAAACTGAACACCTTCTGGATGAAAAACTCGCAGTTACTTTATAAGAGCCAAAACAGCAGCGCCACTTCTGGCATTTTTTACTGTCGAGAAAACCACGAGGGAAAGGCAATGGTGTGTATCCATGTTTCGTTCACATCAATCAAATAAAGATTTAAGCTAATATTAAGAATTATTACTTTTACTTCAATTAATAACACATTTAATCCACCATACCTTAGTTTCAAAATCAATGCCAAAACTTTGAGAATCGCCCACTGTTCACAAGCTTTCTATCATGAAACACGACAAGCATTCGAAAATTAAAAAATCCTTAAGTAACAAACAACCATTTCCATTTATGGTCATACATACTTATCATACATATTTCATTTTATACAAAAACTCGCATAAAACAACGAGGTTCATGAAAAAGAAAAGTATTTCAGTGCCGTAGCCACGACTCACAGTTCAAACTGTTGTTGGTAAAATTCATCAGTCGATAGGAACGTCATATTTCACTGTTCAGAAAAAGTAGCGAACTTTCATTTAATAAAAGGAAGATCGTAAATTATTATAAATTTTTAAATAAAAAAAGACAACATAATAAAAAGATGAGAAAAAAAGACCAACAGCAGGATGTAAAAAAATCCCTCTGTTACCCCCCCCCCCCCCCCCCCCCCCCCCCCCCCCCCCCCTTCATGTGTCTTTCACAGAAATAGCATTCAACTCCTCATTTTTAAAGCGTCTAGTTGAACAAGATCCCAAAAGCCTTGGATCCCCTAACTCACAGACTTGACTTTGGGCAGTATATAGCGGTACACCGAAAAACAACAGGTTATAAGATATCCGCATAGGGGCTATTTCATCCTTGCTACTTCCAGAAAGCAAATCGTAGGTCAAAATCCTTTTTTTCGCCGTGCAGAGTCGTTCCAAAGATATTTCTTCACACCCAGAAGAGAATTGCCAAGCAAAGGCAGTACTGAAGTGAGGTTCAGCTAACACAGCCATAACGAAAGTATAGGAAATGCTGCACTTTTGAGAGGAGGAATTAGATATCCAACAACTGTCCATTGTTAGAAATGCCTAATTCAAACTAACTTTCATAGAACAAAGATTGTTGTAGTCTGTTCACCACATTCATGGCCAAATTTCAGTCTGATAAGCTTTCTCATTAGCACATAAATTTGAAAATATAAAACATAAAAAATACAACCATAGTATGTTTTAAAACGGGGGTTTGAACATATGATTCTATGGAAAAGTTGAACAAAGATATATACGATGATTGTATCCAACCTCCTGAAAATTCTAAAAGTTCAGACATGAGAGTTAGCTTTATTTATGATAGCGATCATTAAAATTTGAAAGGTCACCGAAGCATTCAGCCGTATTTGTACATGAAGTAGTTTTTTTAATAAATTAGGTTTGTTAAATTATTTTCATCCTCTTACATCCTTTGTGTGCCTATTTCCACATTCTTTGTGTGCCTATTTTCTGGAAGAAACCTACCTGCATTTAAAGTAAGAAGAACAACAAGAAAACTGAAACTTGGTTTCTTAAATAAGACAAGTGATTTTGTTATTCCAGTGGAACTTCAGTGAAATAGACATTCGATAATCAGAAAGATGAACAAAATCTTCGACTGCCAAAAAGCTCCATTTCAACGACTTTGCAATTCACAAACATTGACAAATCTCTGTTAAGCTAGTTCAAAAAGTAACATGAAACAACTATACATCATCATAATATCAAAAAATTAACCTCAAAAGTTAACAAAAAAATATACTTGCACTCACTCGAGCCGCCAGTATTATACAGTGCGTTTCAAAAAATTGGCAACAAAAAATATTACTGCAGTTTATAAAGTAAATATCCAATTCATTCTGATAAATTTTATATCAATGGAATCCTTGACTTTTTGTCTTTTCCAATGTTTTTTGCAAGAAATGAAAAAGAGGAAGAAGAAAAGAAAATCGAAAAAATAAGTTTGGAAACACTCATTAATTTTTTGAAGCACTCTGTTACTTAATTAACTTTTTCCACTTTCGTAAAGCCTGGCGATTTCGACGACTAAAAAGATCGACAAATTAGCATCCACTCTTCTGTGCTATAGTGCGTGACGTGAGATCGATAATGACAATATATATATATTGACCTATCGCAAGCTTTAGACACTATTGGTCACGGAGAATTATTATCTAAATTTTAAACTTACACATTCAAGGAAAGGAACTGTCATGGTTTACCGATTACTTATTTAACAGGACACAATTTGAATCGATATATTGTGGTGTACCCCAGCGTTCTATCCTTGGGCCACTATTATTCTTGATATTTATAAAGCCTATAAAAACAATCATCTTATTTTTATAGGCTTTTTACATGGTAACCTTTTGCCACCTTGTTTTTATAACATGAAACATCTAGTTGCTACTATCTGTGTAGTTTTATTCTGGAATTGTTTATAATGCTCTGTTAACACATTAAAGATTCTCACTGTCCACTGGATACCCACTTACTTATATCCATTACAAATATTATATAGCTACTCATGGCATCCTTATCTTTGTGTGTTGTGTTAGTGTTTGATGAAAATAAAACTTGAATTGGGGATCAAAACACAACATAAAAAGAAATGCATGCGACGAAAAGATAGTGAAAAAGAAATGGAAAAGAAATTCATATGGATTATTAAGCTTCACTTTTTGTTCTATATACTTTTGCCTAAAGCATCTTTAATCTTTAAGCTAATGTGTCTTCATCTGAATTTAGAAATAAGCTAACAAACACAATCGCCATAGAAACATCTAAAAATTATTAGTTTTTTAAGCTTGATTCAGACCTGGCGTTTACGACGATAAGGACGATTAAAATTCAGTGTAATCGTCATAATCGTCTAATGTGAACATTTCTGAATCGTCGTAATCGCCAGGCAATTAATTTATTTTTAATCGTAGTAATCAACGGGTGTCTGAATCAGGCTTGAATAACATCGTGAAGTTTAGGAGGTATTGTTTTCCTAGCTGGAAGCCACAACGAAATCCAACAAATGTCTACCTAACTCCAAAAGCAACCACTTAAAGGAATCACTTTATGTACCAGAAAATGAATTTTAAGAATACCACCAGAAAATATTAACATGCTTTTACGCAAACTTACAAAATATGGAATAATCTTTTATTTTTAAGTTTTCGGGTTTTTTTCTGTTCATCTTTTACTTTTCGGAAATATGCTAACCAAATTTCCATCTGCGTCATCAACATTTCGCTTCGCTATAACAAGGGAAGGCTTGCTTTGCGTCTTTTCTTCCTGTTTTTTCTTCTTTGGAATCGTCTAGTGTTTCTAGATTATTACTTCAAATTTTCTAGTACTTTGACGCTTGATTCCAGCAGGGATGTGTGAGGGAGATGGACAGTGAACGAGTATAAATCTATTGTTACCAACCTTGTTATCTATTCAATTTTGCTCACGCATTTTAAAACAATAGAATTTTTTCCTTATTAAACCAATCAGATTGGATTTTATTGTTTGAGTTGGACGAATGAAATTATTTGTAGTTTTCCGTCCTAAACGTACAAGCCAGAACACCTTTCAGTTATATTCAATATGGCGACCAGTAACACGTGTTTTGATAATGAGGAATTGAAGTTTGAAGATGTCGATTTTGACGAAGATATTGAGGTTTTAGTCGATACTGCGATTATGTCAGATGACGAAGAAAAAGTTCTGGCTGTAGATGATTTGGACGAGGACTTAACTTTACAAGTTCCCACTGTTGTTTTTGTTGTGGATGATGATGATGATGTATTAAAAGTTGTTGATTCATTCCATGAAAATATCGAAGTTAATCAGTCATCTGCATTCATTTACTATTGTAAAAATTGCTGGAAGAAACATAAGAATCTTTTTTTTTTTTACAAGAGGCACTTAGAAAAGTGTAAAAAAAAACAACAGTTGATAAAGAAGAATTTCACATGCATAATGAACTTTGCTCACAATTTGCAGATACACTGATGTTATTGAAGATTTCAGTACATAAAAAGAGCTGATGTTTTCGAAATTTCACAAAATTAGAAATTATGAACTCCTGGAAAGATACATAATTCATTTTTTGCATGAAAACACTGAGTTTGAGCTTGTAATCCTATTTCAATTTATTTGGGACTTTTTCGAGTAATGTTAAAGAAAAGATACAAGTATTTAATTAAAGATTGTTTTGTGGAAGCAAGTCATTAAAAGTTGACACCAGTAGAAGAAAAACTCTACATTATGTTTCTGAGAACATTCCATATGCTATCGAAAGGCAACATTGTACAGACAATTCTAACTACATCACTGATGATGAAATATGCAAATGAAAATCTATGTGATGTTATCTTTAAGAATCTTGAACAGAATGTTGTCAAAAATCAAACAAGCTGAAAACAAGACACTAAAATTAAAAGTTGGCAACAAAGCTATGCCTGCCATGAGAAAATCATTCTCAAAGGGAACTTGCAGCAAAAGTAAGTAGACAGATTTGCACAACACATACTTTTTTTGTTTTTATTATGTTTACCAGTTTGCAAATATATAATCAAACAGGATGACAAATCTTTAAAATTAATTTAACATTTTACTTTTAGCACTGAAGATGATATAATATATCGAAGAGCTTTTGCTTGATTTTAAAGCTTTGTCGTCTTATTTTGTTATATACTTTTTTTCCTTATTAAAGTTTGGGCTTAACTAATTATTATCGAATCAAAGCTCAATTATTCTTGTGTTTGAAAATATTTTACTTTGCTTTTTTTTAAACAATTATTTTGGATGTAGGGCTGTTTTATGGAATATTATGACCTAGCAATTTCATTTTGAAGTTTTATCTCATATTAAATACCTTTAACCCCGTCATCATGTAGTGACCTAGAACAAGATCTTGACCATTTTCAAGGGATAATTGACCAGAAAATGGAATATTAGGAAAAAGCATTACACGATTTGAAGAGAAAAAAATGCAGCCAATTATGGCAGCAAGTCAGCGGCATTTGTTAATATTATGATTCACAATCTTCTTTTCACTTGAATATTACTAAACAAGAAATAAAAATTTAATAAAAATTATAGACGACGACGACGAAACCCTATTCCAATAGTCAGCTGGCTAAAGCCGCTGACTAAAAACAGTTATTTTCATAATACATAAATTCATTAAAAAAGAATGCAATTCAATGAAAGAGAAAAACATTGGTGCCTTTTAATAGCCCCAGGTATAAAAATCCAAAATAATTGTAGCATATTATATATCTTCCATATATAATATACATCTTCGCTCAAATAATTAAATATCAAGTCTACCTTTTTTGACACACACGTCTGGTAAATGATTTTTTGGCATCTGAACATCATACTCAAATGCTATAATGAGAAAAACATTGGTGCTCCAGGTATATATATATATAAAAGATTGTTGCATATGTATGGAATATTATTGTTGATTGTAGAAGATAAGAGCTAACCCAGATGGCCTGTTGAACAAAAGAACAGAGCTCGTCTCTAAGTGTCGCCATAGAAACAAGTTCATATTTGGGAACGTTAAGTAGTTTTACAGCAGTCCATAGCGTATACAAATATATTTTATACACGTATTTGATAAATTGTATCAATGAGTTCATTAGCAGTTTGAAAATTGTAAAAACATTAAACTCAGAGTCGCTGCAAATCTGTGTTTTTAATTCTGTTTTAACATACGAATATTATTGTTGCATATTCTTGGGTTGCATATTCTTGGACATTTCTTGGACAAATCCTGGACATTTTATTGTTGAGATTTTTGGTTCACCACCATCAAATCTTGACAATTCACCATAATTTCCACTTGATTTCCCACACCGTTCCAGTTTAAGTTTGCATACTTCATAAATAAAAATGGATGAACTGTTGGAATATCCTCTGTCAAATTATGCCCAAATAACTTAAGTATTTCATCTTTAAAATCAATTACTTTCTTCAGATTCTTATACTTGTCACAAGTCTTTATTTTATTGGCACATACACATTTTAGGTTCTTTGAAACATCCCTATAAATATTACCAATAACTTACTGGATGAAAGTTTGAACTGAAAAGACAATTATTCCATCAGATATAAACGGAATACTTACATAATAACAAATTCAATCTGTTTACTGCAGTAACTTCTATCCAAGTGCCGCTTGAAAATACAAAGTGCCGCTACTAATAATCAACTTAAATGCAATCTATGGTCATCAAAGATACCATTACACTCATTTACAACACTTCCAGATTTCATCTACAGCAGCAATTGAGTCCTGAAACACTCACTTTTTAACAACATGAAGTGTTCGTCTAAGAACTTTTACCCACGTGTTGTGGCCTTTGGTACGTCGACAGTCCAGGCACATTTAACTCTATGATAACTCAGGAATCTTTTTCCTTGCTAGGCACCTTTCAGAGTATCAGAAACACAGTTAAAATAAGCAATTAAGTTTCAGTTCCCCTACAAAATACGACTTATCATTCGCCATTTTAAACTTCTCGCTGATAACAGAGTTAGACATCAAACAGTAGCCAACACAATAGCAACACAAAATAAACAACAATAGATTTTTTAGATCTTCAAGCCGTTCACTATCCATCTCCCTCACACATCCCTGATTCCGCAGACAGATGTTACACCGTCAAATGTAGTAACTCCGACAAATGTAGTAAATTTTCTACGACAAATGTAGTAACTCCGTTAAATGGAGTAAAATCTCCGTCAAATGTAGTAACGCTAAATGTAGTAAAAATCTACGACAAATGTAGTAAACACCTTTAAGTTTGGAATGAGCCACAATTACACCCCGATAACATGACCTAAGTGTGCCATAATTGGGAAAACATCATCAAAGTCTTCACTACGTAATTTTTCAGTGCTATCAGGTGGCTCCGTGATAAGCCTGAAATTTGCACATGCGCAGTAAGAGACTGTCAATACAAGAAAAATCGGTCATAAAGAGGCGAAACGCATAAGCGTCTTCATCAATTAATTTTGTAAGGGCTGCTAAGTAGCTATAAAATGAAACCAAAAATCGCTCATGCACAGTAGAAACATACTTGTATGAGGTTAAGGAACCATAAGTTAAAACGCTCGAAGATCTTAACCAGGTAACTTTTAAAACTCTATAAATTCAGTCTATTGTTTTCCATCATTATGTTGCGTAATATTTTTTTGCGGAATAGAAATCTTCACTAAAAGTATTTCTCAGTTCTCCTTAACATTTTCTTTCAAATATACAAGTTCCAGATAATCCTGACATGAACTTACATTTGTCAAGTCACTTGGCGTGAGCAAGTTGTCTCTGTTAATAAAATCATCTTATGTGGCAGAGTAATTAGTGCAGCTTTGCACTTAGAGACGTTATTGAAAAGTGTGAAAAGACCAATGAAAATTGGTAGGCGTGTGAAGTGGAATAGTGCGCTTATAACTCTATTAGCTGCTGGGCATGGGTGGTATATGGGTGGTTATCCTTCAATGGAGGATATTTTAAAACTCAAATACTTTATTTTTCTTGTCATAATTCTACCCAAATGTTTTCACTGCGCATGCGCAAAATTGGGATCTATTATATGGTCACTTCATAACACCTGGAATATTATATGATGAAAACCTTGATGAGCCTAATTATGGCTCATTTACCTCATACTAGCATATTTGGTTTAATTATATGGCCACCTGATAGCCTTTGAAAAGTTACCTGGTGAAGACGTTCATGCATTTTGCCTAATTATCACTGATTTTACGTGTACTAACATGCTGTGAATACTCATGCGCAAGCTCCAGGCTTATTACACAGCCACCTGATAGCACTGGAAAAATTACTTGGCGAAGACCTTAATGTGTTTTTCCTAATTACAGCTCATTCATGCATCGCATGCGCGATTTTGGTTTTAATTATGCACCCACCTAATAGCCCTTGAAAAGTTATCTGGTGAAGACCTTCACGTGTTTGGCCTAATTATCGCTCATTCCAAACTTAAAGGTGTTTACTACATTTGTCATAGGTTTACTACATTTGACGGAGTTACTACATTTGTCGTAGATTCTTACTACATTTAGCGTTACTACATTTTACGGAGATTTTTACTACATTTAACGGAGTTCCTACATTTGCTCGAAGAATCAGATGTGTGGTCAAAAATCTGGAAGTGAAGCAGCGATCAATGCCATGAAGAAAATGTTCAACGACACTACTACAGATGCAGTCCTTCTGGTTGATGCGGCAAATGCTTTTAACAGTCTTAATCGGCAAGTATTTCTGCATAACATTGGAATAACATGTCCGATTATTGCCACCTACGTCAGAAATTGCTATTCGAACTCAGCACGACTATTCGTAATAGGCGGAATCGAGATAAAGTCAGATGAAGGAACAACTCAAGGCGACCCATTGGGAATGGCAATTTACGCAATCGCAACAACTCCTCTACTTGATTCAATATCAGAATCCACCAACGATGAAAAAGAGGTCGCCTTTGCCGACGACATCACTGCTACAAGGAAGCTCGATATCCTTAAAACATGGTGGGACCTGCTAATGGTAATTGGCCCCCAGTTTGGCTACTTTCCACAGCCGACGAAATCTTATTTTATTTATTTTCAATTTATGTAAAGTTGACAGTATTTACAGTAGCAAACGCTAATAGCAAACGCTAATTTAAGTCAACTGCATTCCTCGCTTCCAATAACCGGGTTCAACAGGTTTAACAGGTTTAACAATGAGCCAATGGTATCTTGGCTCATTGTTAAACCTGAAGAACTTGAAAAAGCCAATGCCAAATTCCAGAACAGTAACATCAAAATCACATCAGAAGGGAAGAAGCATCTGGGAGCGGTTATTGGAAGCGAGAAATGCAAAAAGAACCCTTGCAGGCACAAGGATTTCTGCAAAATCAGCTGAAGTATGAAAAAAGAAAGACTATGACATTCTTGAAATTTAAGAAAAGTTTAATCCGCAATATATATTTATTAAATTTCTGATCATGTACTCCCCAAAAATCTGGAAAAAACATAATTGTCACTATGCAAAACTTTATCTGAATGACATATGTTCTTTATTTTGTTGGTACGAAATGATATTAAGGATTCAGTGATCAATTCAGATAAGACAATGAGTATGCATGTAAGTCAATGTAAATGTTATGAATTTAATGTCTTGTCAATCTTCCTAACAGAATTCCTAATTCAGAAGGTGAAAAAGGAAAGCATAGATTTTAATGATAAGAAATACATCTATATACATACAAAATCAACATACATAACTGAAAACAGAAATTTGTGCTTTAATTTGAGTAACAATATGTCATTGCCTGAACTAAATTTCATGAAAAGATTATAAAAATTTATTCAGAAACTTAAAAAACAATAAATTTTTAATTACGTATACACGCCAGGGCATCATGAAAGCATAACTGACACAATACGAACCTTACATTAACTTCTAATAAACTTAATGAACAAAACAACATCAAATTCATATGCTTTCAGATATCACAGTGATTACGTATGTACGGTCAATCTTCCTAATTACGAAAAGACTTCCCAAACACAAAAAGTAAACAAAGATTAGGATTGTAAAAAATATGACCTAAACTTACCAAAATTAGCAAACATAACTGAAAACAGAAATTTGAGTTAAAGGATGTCCAGTATTTAGCATATACAAGTAAATAAGCTAAAATAGCTAGAGAAACATCAAACATAAAATGATGCACAGGTAGAGGGTAGACAGAACATTCTTGTATGTTGTTGGAGCTGAAGAGGAAACTGAGCTGAGCTGTATGTATCCAGAGCTTTAAAAAGCATTACAGCCCACACATGAAACAAAGGATCTTTGGTATTTAGAAAGACTTAAAAGAATCCTAGACATTTTCAAAAAAAAGCATTCCTTTTCACACACTGTTTTTATAAAACAATGAGAGCTTGTTTTTAGAAAAGAATGAGCGCAGTACAATCTTTGTAAGATAGTTACAAACTTCTCCCCTTCTCCCTTAAATCTTCTTTTAAATCTGTTCAATATTGATCAATCAACACGTGGAAGTCTAAGTGGGTTTCTTCGGTTTCTTCTACCATTATGCGAACGGCGTGCAAATGTGAAGTCGAAAAATACCCGGATGATCACATGGCGGAAATTCAAGCCAATAAACTGTCGCTATTGAAATTATATTAGCACCCTTTCGTAGAAATCGGGCATTATGCACCAATCACGATTGAGACGGCTTTTTTATGAACCTATGAAATTTAAGAAACAAAAATGCGTAGGTTTGGACAGTAAGATGAAAAAACAGAAAAACAAAGACGAGCGTAAAGTATTTCTTGCTTACGCAGAAATCCAAATACCTTCGTGAAAAGGTCGATGAATGGATCAAAGACATCCGTCTACTCTCCGAAATTGCAATCACCCAACCACAAGCAGCGTATGCATGTTTCATCAGCGGATACCAGCATAAAATGACATACTTTATGCGCACGATTCCTGGATGCAATGAAGAACTCTCACGGATCGATGGCGCGATGCGTCATAAATTCATTCCAGCAACAACCGGAGGCCACATCGTAAATGATTCTGAACGCCAACTGCTGTCACTTCCACCAAGACTTGGAGGCCTGGGCCTAAGGATATTCAGTGAATGTGCTAATGAAGAATACGACAACTCGCAAAGTGTGACTATAGATCTCCAAGAGCAGATCTTAGGCAAGCATACAGTCAACCACGAGGCCAAGACGAAACAACATATAAAAAACGAACGACAACAACAGTTGAAGCAAAAACTTGATACACTGCTCAGTACAATGTCGGAAGAAGAAAAAGACGAACAGAAGCAAACAGTCAAAAAGGCGTATCCAATTGGCTAACATCTCTACCAATCAAAGAATATGGTTTCGATCTGTCAAAACAAGAATTCAGAGACGCTATTCGCTTGCGTTATGGCTGGACTCTGGAAAGGCTCCCAATAACATGTGCATGTGGATCTCGATTCGACGTATCACACGCTTTATTATGCAAAAAAGGTGGATTTGTCACACTACGACATAACGAGCTACGTAACATCACCGCCGATGTTCTAAATGAAGTATGTCACAATGGCAAAGTCGAACCAATGTTAGGGTAATTAGACGGTGAACAATTGCGCGAAAGAACCGGCAACACAAGCAAAGAAGCGAGATTCGACGTCAGCGCATCAGGGTTCTGGGTTTCTGGTCAAAGAGCAATTTTCGACATAAGGGTCATAGACCTGAACGCTCAGCGATACAAGAACCAGGAACTCTCGAAGTGCTTCTCAAGAAACGAATCAGAGAAAAAGCGACAATATAATGAACGAGTGTTGCAAGTTGAGAATGGCTCCTTTACGCCACTCGTGTTTTCGACGAATGATGTGATGGCGAGGGAATGCATCATATTCTACAAAAGATTAGCTGAAATGTATGCCGAAAAGAAAAAATTCTAATTAACGACACCACAAGCTCGATTCGAACGAAGACGTCATTTTCACTACTCCGCTCAATGATCAGATGCATTCGGGGTTCCAGATCGAGAAAGCCTTGTTCGCTGGAAAGTCTGGACCTAATTCATCAAACATCGATGATTCAAGACGCTTGAACATATCATCAGATTCGTTTTATCGATCCAACTATTCGTACTCACGAAGATAAAAGTCATGTATTATATTTGTATATTATTATAAATAAACTGATGAACGGTGTATTAAAAAATAAAAAAAATAAAGTTACTACATTTGACGGTGTAACAACAGCAAAAAGGCCACTTCCCAAGCAACCGAATCAGAAGAAAACCCCATCTTTTGAAAATTGTTCTTATAATTACTAAAAACTATGTAATGTAGTTTGATTAAAATAAAGTTATAAATAATAATGTAACAAGGTTTAACACTAAATAGCATTTGAGGTGTAGCATAGAAGAAACACTTGTAAAGAAAAAGAAACCGCGTTTATACTTAAAGTAACACAAAATGCGCGGCTCGTCTTTGTTTAGGTTGTAATCGCGTTCAGGAAACGAACACACTTCAAAAGAAAAATAAATTCCATTGTATGAAGGCAAGACTTAAAAAATTACGAACATTTCCTATCACCTTTTTAGTAATTCCCACCCTATGATGTTGGCAGTGCATCGTAACCATGTATACAGTTAGCTGCTAGATCGAGTGAAAATCATTGCCAGTTTAGTTGAATAAATTGTCAAAAACCCAAGGTGTAAGGATGTTTTCATAAGGAAACAGGATCTAAATTCACAGTCTAATTTGCAAATCATAATGGCTGCTTTATGTTGATGATAGTAGATATTCCCTTAATCAGATGTTAAGCAACATTCGATAGTTCAACATGTCTAACAGCAAAAAGAAAATGGCTGCTTCCAAACACAAATGTTTCAGCAGTATCGCTGACGTTTTGATGATGACTGCATTTAAGAAAGCCTTTGATAGGACAGAATTACAGGTAAATATCTGTAGTTGAAAATTTATTTCCAAACAATTTGAGATTTGTCTTTCTCTTCTTACTCTGTATATGTCGTCAGCTTGATTAAACAATCTTTTTCTGTTATAATAGTTCTTCTAGAAGACATTATGCCACGTAACGTCTTTATTACCTAAAGCAGTGCCTTTCAACATTGTATTTGACCGATGTTCAATGTTTGTAAAGCTTCGTTCAGACCTGACGATTCCGACAAGCCAGGCTTCAGTATTCTTAAACGTTTCTAAACACCCTTCGCCAGACTTGCGACTGTTCCATATTTAATATAGGAATCTCGACCGCCTTTTTCTTAAATTGTGTTTTGTAATTAAGAACCAAACATTCATGTAAAAAAATGGAGCTTTGGAAGACAATAAAACAGGTTCGTAGAAAAGAATACATACTGTTCTTTAGAGCTACAATGAATAAAACTTCTTGATCGAAAACCCCATCTTTAGGAATAATGTCAATGGGAAATATCCCACAAATGTAGCGTGTCTTTTTTAAGATTCTTCTAATAATATCACATATTCTGTTTGTTGCAAAAAGAGAAGACAAATACAATTTTTGTGTTTTATCCATTTTTATATATTTAATTTACAGAGAAAATAAAATAACATAGAAAAATCCGAAGAAGTGAAAAAACAAATCAATATGATAAACAACAAATGTGCGTCCGTACGCGTCCGTACTTAATTAAGTTTCAAAAGTTTAAACATATGAACTTGTAAATAATTCATCAACGTGAACATCGCAATCCAACATTTTCAAGAACAGACGACGAAGAAACAACAACGCGAAATGGCTTCACCTAATAACGGGTGGATCGCTTCAAAATTTAATCACTTTTTCCGTAAATTATCGGTTGACAAGCATGCTATGATGGCTCCAAAGAAATCCACAAACTTGCAGGTGCACTCCATTAAATCAACAAATAAAATAAACAATAACAAAACATCATTTTTATCAAAATGCCCTTCTTCACAAACTGATCAAAAACATGTTTATGTGATATCCTCTCCTTAAACCGGTTTGCTATCATTTTTCTTTTAGATTGATACTTTAACCGAAGATCAAATATCTGGTAATAAAAGCTATTATTATATAAATACAACATCCATGCTCTTTGCTTGTATTGACCCTCCTGTTCTGTGTTTTCACTCTCCTACACTGTTTTTGTGTTTTAGATTTTAAAGAAGCGTTTGCGTTATTTGATAAAGATGGCGACGGAACGATCACAACAAAAGAATTAGGAACCGTCATGAGATCACTTGGACAGAATCCTACCGAATCTGAGCTTGAAGATATGATTAATGAAGTAGATATGGACGGTAATGATTCTTGGATTTTTACCAGAGTTATTTAAGGTGTGAGTAAGGGAAAAAAAGCATGATACCTTTTTGGAAAGCTTATTTACATTTCTTAACGGCCATGTTAAAAATTTTGAGGTAAACTAAAAATTTTAAATTTTAGAATGAGTCAAAGAAAATGAACTTTGTTGTAAAAACGCAGCTCCATTTACAGGTATCATACTTGATATAAACATATTCCTGTCAAAAGGATTAATTAAAAAACAAAAACACCTTTTTTCCCCTTATTCACACCTAGCCGATACACGTTTTTTTTTTATAAGCAACACGTTTATTAGACAAGTTTATAAGACGTTAAGCAGCAGTATATTAGATATGTTGTTAACATGAAATTTGGAAATGATCCAGCACTAAAATTGACACACTAGGTTGTTACACTAGGTTGCAGTACTAATTTGTGCGCTCCATGTGATGATTTGAATCTTCCAGACAAAAAAACGTGGCTTGACCATTATCTCTCTGTCCTGGTTTCACGTGTTCTATGATTTCATTTTAGGTTCTGGATCCATTGAATTTCCAGAATTTATCAGCATGATGGCGAAGAAAGTGAAAGATTCGGATGACGATATCCAAGATGCATTTCGTGTGTTCGATCAGACAGGTATGGATTGATAACTATTTGGGAAATGAAGATTGCGGTGAAGGACAGCGAATATGAGATTTCATTATGACTGACTTGTGTTATACCTTGCTTATTTATTTATTTATGAAATAATATTTTGACAGGTTGAACACTTCAGCAATCTAAAGTTGCTATTATCAATGTGTGACCTGTGTAAAACAAAACTACAATTTAAACTATTTAAAAGATATTTAAAAATTACACTTAAAAAAGATAAAAATGCATAAACAAAAAAAAAATAAACAGATAAACAAATAAACAAATAGACAAATAAAAAAACATCAAACAAATAAGTGAATAAACAAATAAAAGACTAAAATGCAATCATAAATGTTGCAGTATAGGAAATTTCTCTGAATAAAGCTTCTTTATAAATTTCATAAAATCTTCTTCAGATCTTATATTACAAGGAAGATTATTGTACAGTTTGGCGCCAAGACAAAAAAAATGTGTTCTTAGCAAACTCTAACTTTATTTGGGCAACTGCAGAAGGATCTCCTTGTTCCTGGTACCTAGAGTGTGAGTATTTACATTAAAATAATTTGTGACATTTTCACATGTCTTACCAAGCAAACACTTCCTTGCTGCCAGACAAGCGTTTTTCCTAATGAAGGAAACAATGTCAGGTAGGTGACAGTCATAACCGAAAAGCTCTCTTGCTCTTCGTTCTAGTGACGCAATGCGTCCAACCTCATATTGGTTTAACTTCAATTTCAATTTGCAGTAGTGCAACAACCATCGTCTTATAAATCATTTCAGCAGCCTTGTCATTAAAGTTGCCACGAATTCGCGTCAGCAGTTTCATTCTTCTTGCAGCTTTCCAATATTTCAGTTGGAAATTTTCGGACAAATTTGAAGTTGGGTCAATGGTGTTAACAGTATCGCTTGGTGTTATAAATTTGGTCACCATTATAGCAGACTTTCATGTCCTCTGAATTATTATGAATCCTTTTGCTCGTTCCGAGGAGCATACATTAAGTTTTACCTTCCTTGAGATTTAGGATGAGTTCATTTTCGTAACAATATCTTCTGATCTCATTCAAGTCATCGTTTAACATCTTATTGACTAAAATCATATTTTTCGCCGACACGTATATGGCAGTATCATCTGCATACATAATGATCTTGCTATATTTCAGCTTTACCGCTATTTTGTCAATGTAAAGTATGAATAACAAGGGTCCAAAAATTGAGCCCTGGGGGACTCCAGTAAAACACGTCTCTTCTTTTGACATAGCATCGTTAATGCCCTTCTGTTGTCGTCTGTTAAACATTATAGTCGGTAAACCACAGAAGTTCGGATCCTTGAATGTCATAGGCGGTTAATTTGGACGCAGTTGTCTTTCCACATAGATTTTCGGCACTAAATTTGAATGTTTTTCCGTTTTCAGAAAGGGCTTTCTATAACGCTTCCAAATGAAATCACTCAACAAAATTTATTTAACTTTTAGGGATGGTACTAATTTTGAAAAGTATGAACTGAATAGATCTGAAGTTCCGAGTTTCTTGACACGTTTCCTGCAGTCTTCTTCGGCTTTGTCGGGAATAATTCTTTAATCTTATCCCAAAACTTTTAAAGATTAAACTGGTTTTCATTGAGAATGTTTTTGTTGTATTCATTTTTCACTCGACGCGTCAGACTATTATATCTATTACCTAATATTTTATATCGTTTATGAGATTTTCTTAATTTACGTAACATCTTGTCACATTCGTCCATGCACGATTTTATTGTTGCATTCATCCAGGGGCATGGTTTCACCTTCACGAAAATTTCGCAGATAGGTGCATGCCAGTCAAATAGAGTAAGTAGTATGTTATTCATTTGCCTAACAGCCCAGTTCACATCACTGCAATTAATGATTGGCGTCCAATCAATGCCCTTAAGATCAGTTTTCAAATTCTCCCTGTCATAACTCTCATAATTTCTTCCTTTAACTGTCCGCTTCGCAAATTTGACATTATTCCTTTACCGGGCCACTGTCACCATTTCATGATCACTCAGATGTGGAAACCACATCAACATCAAAGACCAATTATCGATGATGACATAGCATTTATTCTAGTAGACTTTGAAACGAGCTGTTTAAATCCGTATAAAATCATCATTGATTTGAATTCGATGTTCTCTTGAGGTTTATCATAGTGTATAGTTTGTTCTTTACATTCATTTACAAACACGGCTGAATGCTTTCAAATTTTAATGATCGCTATCATAAATAAAGTTAACTCTTATGTCTGAACTTTTAGAATTTTCAGGAGGTTGGATATACACATCGTAGATAGTTTATGAATACTAAAACATCGTGCGTATAAGTTGTTTTGATGAACTTACAGTGTGTTTCATAGTGTTGGAAACGAAAAATTTAAAGCTGTTTTTTTTAAATGAATATACCGAATTTCAAAATAACTTTTACAGCAATGGAAAGCCATTTTCAAGCTCTTTCGGTTGGTATAGCTTTGTAAAAAAAAGGAAAAGTGGTTTTTGAAAAAATGAGGAAAATGTCTTGGAAAAATGTAATAAAATTTTTAATGGTCGATTAAGATGTGAATGAAAAGAAAAGATTTTTTGAACAATAACAGCAATTTGGAAAACAATAAATAAATTCAAGCTGTGTGTTCACGAAAAACGTTAAACTTTTATGTTTTAAAATATCAATTTGGAAGTCTCAGTGCAAACATGAAATTAATAAAAAATTTGTATGGATTCAGCGCTTTGAAACAATAAGCACGATGTAATTTAACTACGTGTTAATCGACCATTAAAATTTTAATTACATTTTTCTAAGACATTTTCGTTATTTTTTCAATAACCACTTTTTCATTTTTCACAAAAACATGCTATCCAAAAGAACTTGAAAACAGCTTGCCAATGGTGTTAAAATTATTTTGAAATTCAGTATATGCATTTAAAAAAACAGTTTTAAAATTTCCATTTCCAACATTACGAAACACACTGTATAAGAACAATAGGCTTTCGTTGAAATGTGAGTAATACATTCAATGTAACACTTATTTCAAAAGAACAAGGTTTTTTAAAGGACACAATGTAGCAATTACGGAAACAATAATCTTCGTTCAACTTTGCTATAGAATCAAATGTTCAACCCCCGTTTTAAAACATAATATGGTCGTATTTTTTATGTTTCATATTTTTTAATTTATGTGCTAATGAGAAAGCTTATCAGACTGAAACTACCGATTTGGCCATGAATTTGGTGAACTGAACAGACTATATGTTGAAATCTCCGGTTATCAAAATTTCTCTATTATCCTTACATAAACTTTGTAATAGGTCGTTAAAGAGTTTATTGAAATATTTTGGCAGATAATTTGAGTTTTCTGGTGGTCTGTAAACACAACCCACTAAAAATGATTAAGATTGTTTTTGTAAAATTTCTAACCATAACGACTCGACATTAAAGCTACCCAAGTCATTTTGTTCCTTGAAATCAATTCCTTCCTTCACATATGCTGCTACCCCTCCCCAATTGCCTTTTGATCGATCTTTCCAAACAAAAACATATCCGGGAATTCTATACACGTCACTAATCTCATGGGGAGAAATATGTGTTTCAGATAGTGTCACTAAATATCTCTCTGTTTGCGAGTGTTTACAATTTCACAAACTTTATCATAACTATATGATAAACATTCTGGTAGACAACTTTAAATCCTCGTGTTGTCAGGAAATTGGAGAATTTGTTTCTGTTTAGCGATGATCTCGGTCCCGGGCATAAAAGTAAGGGAATACAAAGCCAGTCAGAGTTTTTTGTAAGTCGCTGGCACTTTCTGTTCTGTTCTTTTTGTTCCAAGAACAATTTCCCACATACACGCTAGTTTCTATATCCTTCCGAGAACGAATAACACTCAGTAGAACAAGTTACAGCTATTCTAGGAAGCAAAACGGGGGAAATAACACTCGTCAAAAATATCATAAACAACAGCATGACCACCCGCTAGGCTGCCATCTTGAATGATGGTAATTGATGGTAAACGTCAGGTGTCTTCTACTTGGAATAGTCAGTTTAGACTTGTCACAACATCTCATTCATCATCATTCAGACAATTACATTTTTTATTTATTTCAGCATCTTTTTGATGTCATCCGTTCCGCGCTTTTTGCTAGTTGTTGCTGATTAAAAATTAACGACAATTTAAAAACTAAATACTCATCAAGATAATGGAAGGATCATCTGTCTGGCCAGGTTATATAACAGACAATTTTTCTTGGGAGACAGATGAAATACTACATTTTTTACAGATAACTCCCGATAAGTAGAACTTCCAAGGGACCAAAAATGGTTCGAATGATCGACATTCGATAACTTGAGCTTTCAGTGAAAAACGAAGTTTGAGTTAGAAAGTTCTATTCTCTTTTTAATCATGACATAAAATGTGAGCTTGAAAACTCCACGTACAAAAAAACTGGAGAGATAACTGGGCATTTGAAGAAAAGTATATCAGGCGTTTCACAAAGACATTCTTTTTTACTTTTCACGAAGTTGAAAAGCCGATATAACAGGAAAAGAAATTTGATCTTGGAGATGGTGATAGTTCCCTGTGTTTTGAATTTGAAAGGAGAAACAAAACTTTATGACAATTTTGAAAGCGTAAATCGAAAGAATTATTTAGAGTTATCTGGGCTTCAAACTATCGACTGGTCTTTACGAGAAAGGACAAACAATGCCTTAAATAATGAAGCACATCGCGTATAGCACGATATAAGATTTACTTATGTTTGAAGTATTTGATTTTGTGTTTGTTTCAAATCATATTTTCATATGTTTCTTCGCAAAGAAAATGTGCTAACCGTACTGGATCACTTGTGTCAATGGTGAATATATTTGCATCACATTAGGCAACTCACTTACGGCGAGAAAAGTATTAAGTATTTATATGTAATACGTGATATGTGAAACTAAATTGTAGGGACATTTCACTGTTCCTCTCGTTATAGTGTCGCTTAGGTTCATACAATGCTCTGTTGATCGAATTAACTGCAGCATTTTTGCACAGGGAAAGGTTTAATCAGCGTGGATGAGTTACGTACAGTCATGGAAAACCTTGGAGAATCTTTATCATCGGATGAGATTGATGAAATTATTAATGAAGTGGACAGAGATGGAGATGGTCTTGTAAACTATCAAGGTATGTGGATTGAATTGTCGCTAAGTAATCTCCTCCGTATACACAGTGCACGAATAACAAAACAAAGTTGATATCATACTATTACATCCTGTGTATTCGACACTCTCTGTCTTGCTGTATCTCTTTGTACATATATCCATCTTCATTTAGAATTTGCAAGCATGATGAGTTCAAGATAAATATTCAATCTGCAGCCAAATGAAACTCACGTTTGTGTTGTTGACGGGAGCATGCAATGTTTTTTTAAAGTTTTAAGAAAAGTTTTTCAAGAGAATTTCGTGTAGTTAATCAATCTACAACATTATTCCTAATGGTACGATTATTTCCGACTAGAAACAAGAAATCGTTTAAGATTTTATAAGATGTACTTTATGTTTCTTTGTTATGGAAAAAAGCAGTCTCTTCAAGTTAGGTTTATAAAATGCTTTATAAAAAGGATTTTCAAGAAATTCGCTTTTGCCATACAGTTATCTAACAAATTCAGACAATCAAAACTTCAAATTTGTTTGGAAAAGCAAGCATTTGGTCACGTGATTCCTTGTTCATTCAGACTCTGTTGTAGGGGTTTCTACTGATAAGTTGGATAGCCTGAAATTGTTTGATCAACATACATTACTTAAATCGATTTTGAGAGTTCCTAAAGATAAAATATTGATAAGAAGGAGTTGGTCCCTTTGGAAGTTGTTATCACTGATGTCTGTTGGTTTGGAAGTTGTTATCACTGATGTCTGTTTGTTTGGAAGTTGTTATCACTGTTGTCTGTGGATAATGATCTATGATGGAAGAATTTCGCTGTTACTCTTGATTTGACTCTAGCATGGGTACTAAAATTTTTCAATGTTAATTAAAACGTATGTCAATCTTACAATATCATGTCAACGCTTAAATAACGTTACCTGGCATAGTAAGCGATACTTGTATAATGAAATATAATTCTCGATGCGTTAAAAAAAATTTCTGTCAGCAAGGGATATGTATTACATAGCTGACATTTTTTCTTAACCTAAATTTATGGTGATCATTGTAAATAAAAATGTTTTGGAAAACGAATTGACCACTAGCTTACAAGAATTTCAATGTAAAATTAGGCAAATAGAATTTGTTTGTTGAAAAACATTCAAAGGCGTACTTAAATTTTCCAAAATGTTAAGTTGTGTTTACCCAGCGGGCACAAAGACGTCGTAAAGACGTCGTAGAGACGTCTTACCAAGACGTCCCTAAGACGTCGTTCAATGGTCGCGAAGTGGGAATCTCAGAAGACGTCCCAATCACATCTTCACTGAGACGTCTCGACGACATCCCAATGACATCGTAATGACGTCGCAGGATTATGAAATTTAATCGTTCATCTTCGTAAAGTCGTCGTAGAGACGTCTTTCGAGGACGTCCCTCAGACGTCGCTGAATGGTCGCGAAGTGGGAATCTCAGAAGACGTCCCAATCACATCTTCACTGAGACGTCTCGACGACATCCCAACGATATCGCAACGACTTAAATCTCTGGCCGTAACGACATCGTAGAGACGTCTGATTAACAACCTCCTTTTCCTGAGATCATAGGCCAACAAAACATACAAATTCAAGATGCCTCCTTTTTATTTTTTTTTTAAAAATTTACAACACAACAATTTACTATTCAACATATACTAGCTAATTTGTTATCAATTTGGTGTCATAAAATTTTGAACCACGTGTATTTCCACATTTAAAACTCCCTCCGGTAACAGGATCGTATCTTTACAAGATGTTTTTTCCATTTCCAGTTTGACAGTTTACCTTTGACAAAACGTAATGTTTAATTAATTCTTCAAAGTTTTATCTAAATGTCTTGTTATCGAAACTTATGTTACATGTATCATTTTAAACAGTATTAACCTTTTCTTACAAGAAAGTCTCTGCTTTTGAAACTTCTATATCACATGTGAATTTTATAACCCGGGAATTCCTCTTTGTCTTACGTATTTGTGGATTGGTCTATTTTAAATTCTTTAAATCATGCAACTGTAGTAAAACATATTCGATAAATCTTTGTTGACTAATCGCTTTTGAATAGAGATGTCCCAAAAACGTCGTGAAAGCATCCCTCACACCACCAAGAAAAAGAATCGGTACAAATGTAAATTCCATATGGAGTATGTTGTTGTTAATCAATGTATACTGTTTAATGACTACAGAATGAAATTTGAAAATTTTCATTAGATTGCACTTTGATCGTGAAAGGATCCCAATTGGGACGTCCCACTTTCAGACGTCCGTACGACGTCGCAAAATGTTCTTAAATTTGTAATTGTTTCGAAGGTCGTTATTTAATCTGTATAAAGACGTAACGAAAGCGTCGTAAAATCATCCCTCACACGACCAATAAACAGAATTCGAAACGAATGTAAATTCTAAAAAAGCATGAAAGTGTTACTCGATTTATACTGTTTAATGACTGCAGAATGAAATTTGCAAAATTTTTATCAGGTCGCAAATTCATCGTAAAAGGATCCCAATTGCGACGTCCCATTTTCAGACGTCCCTACGACGTCGCAAAACGATCTCAGAACCAAACGACCATTTTACGATTAAAATGAGACGTCTCAAAGACGTCTTGTGACCGCTGGGTAATGTTAGACTAATATTAGCAGAAAACTACTTGAATGGTTC
The DNA here is from genome assembly GCA_027922465.2 of Turritopsis dohrnii. Lineage (NCBI taxonomy): Eukaryota > Metazoa > Cnidaria > Hydrozoa > Anthoathecata > Oceaniidae > Turritopsis > Turritopsis dohrnii. Next base: position 41,224 of record BQMF02000238.1, on the reverse strand, counting down.
AAAGAAGGAGTGAACTTTGCAAAAAAAAAAAAAACATTGGCTCAATTGCATCAATTGCATCATTTTCGTTCTTAAGCTTTAAATGAAGAACTACTCAGGCAAGCGATGAAATTTTAGGGAATAAAATAGTTTTTACTGTACATCATGTAAAGGTGGGAGAAGGTTTGACTCAGATCAATTCTTGGAATAGACCATTAGAAATTACCTCTATATAGAATTGCCAAATAAATAACCATTCCGTCAAAATTTCATGGGTTAGTTACAGTATGTTCATGTGACAAATTGCAATCATTCATTTAAACGGTGAAAACATTTACAATTATATTTGAATTAATGAGTCTAAGCCTGACTCTTACCCTCACTAACCCAGACACATTTCACAAGTCTGGTGGTTGCAATTTGTCACACGAACGATATGTTAGCATATATAATGCCTTTAGATTGAAGCTAAACATTTACTGAATCTGAAGGTGGTGCTTCAATACTGAAAAGTCTTCCAGCTTTGTTTTTGACCAACAAATATATGCGTTCTAAACATTTTATACCAAGAAATAGAGATTATTTTCAGGTCCTAGAATGACAATTCACAACTTAAAATCCGAGTAAACCTGTCTGATTCAAATAAAATTTTTCACATGCATAATTTTTTCAACAAAAATTTGACTTAGCGTACTGTCGTCAATGATACGAAGGTCTTTCCTAATGCCAAACACAAAAATGAATGTCACTATTTGAAAATCCCATATTCATAACCATGGCAGCCATTATGCATGCTTGTTCACGCAAAACGTAGACTTAGATTCAAAAATTGTCCTTTGTTTTGCTGATTGCTGATTTGACAATTCTGTCAATTCTACACTGTAAAATTGGATACACTGTGAGATCGGATGGTTTGTCCAAAATGCCAAGATTAGCTTAATAAGGTATTCACTGAAAATAAGGCCATAGGTCTCAGTAGTACTTTTGTATTACACGTATTTATTCATAGGCAACCAGTTTATAAGCAACCCTAGGCACATCTTTAAAAATAAACAACTTTCCAACTTCCCTACTATCCTACATAAATAATTTTCTTAAGATTTAATTTCAAAATTATTTAGTCTGAAATTTCAAAATTATTCAAGATTAATGTAAGCCATCGTTTAGCAACTTTCCTATGGATTTTTATTGCAATTTTCTTTTCTCTATCCGGTGACCTTATGCGTTGCTACGTGTTTAGCAAGATACACAAGTTAAAGTTTTCCTACTACATCAGTCATACTTTAGAATTTATTTTACTCATCAAAAATGAGATTTGGAAAAGGTTAAACCATTACTGTGTCAAACAGTGTTAAGTTTATTCGACATGTGAGGGATATCAAGTGGTTTACTTTTCGATGGTGACGTATTTAGTAATCGCAGGGAGGAAGAGTTTGGTGAGTGCAATCCAGTATACGTGAGAAGGAAAATATAAGGGGAGCAAGAAAAAGAACGGTGATAAATAACCTAAAGGAGAAATCGGTAGCAACTGCGGATTTGTATTGAATGAAAGGGAGTTCCGTGATGCAATCAATATGAGATACAGACGTGAGCTCAAAAGTCTTTCTTCCAAAATCCCAATGTGGCCAAGCTTAAAAAATAACACACGCACTCAACTGCAAAACCGGCGGATTTGTGACCATACGCCATAGGGACGTGAGGGATTTTGAGGCACGACTGCTAAAGCAAACCTGAAACGACTTGGAAACCGGAATTCTTCACAAGCTTGATGGAGAAAACGTTGATGAATTGGCTGGTGATAATGTTATAGTGAATTAAAAAGTGGTTGAGATTAAGTTTAATAAATTAGCTGACGTAGAGAGTCATTTGGGGAATTCCAGCCTGTATCAATTTATTAGTCACTGTGCAATGCTCGGTCAAGTTATCACTGTGTGGGACAGATTAGAGTTAAGCTCACATTGGAAAAGATGCTTAAAATAACCAAGATTTTTTATACTGCAGACCACTCGATGGAGTCACAATACTTTAGTCTGGGATAAATGTCAGGAAAACAAACTTTGGATGATGATTACAATCCAAGCAATTATACATGCATTGGGATCAATAAAACCTTGTGATGATTTGGATATAAACGCTGCACAAAATCGTTCATGACTTGGAGTAGACTAGCAAGGAGGAGGAGGAGGACTTCACTCGACCACGGGCGGCCTAAAATCAAAAAGGGAAGTTTGACAGATTGACGCCATTCTAAAATCTTTTTGAAGACTTTAAAAATGTTAACATCATCATCAAAAGCCGAACGTTTTTTTTTTTGTTTTTTTTAAATTTCATGTACAAACTGTTTCAACAATTGACGTCAATAATTGACGTCAATAATTGACGTCAATAATGAACGAAAAAAAATTGTCTATTAATGACGAAGATGACGTCACTGCATTGATCGGAGATTTTTGTTAGAACTTTCTTGAGCAAAAGATATTCTGTAACCGAATAATGTTCTTTCAAGTTTGGATAAAGGCAACGTACAATCATCGTATGAACAGGATCTTCCTCTCGTGTATATACTACTTTATCAAGTAACTGTTGTACATGTTTGTACAAGATTTAAAAATGAAGCAGAAGCTTTTCGTTAAAACAACATCGTCAGTGCTATGTATGTTACAAGTTATATGAAAAATACACAAGTAAAAAATTTAAAAAGAGAAAAATGAGAAATCGCGGTAATTTTCATGGGAATTAATCTATTTTTTCGTGAATTAATCTATTAGCAGCAGTCGTAACTAGACGCACGCCCGTTGCACCGAAAGGATGGCCTAATGATAAACTGCCGCCCCATGTATTCATTTTATTGATATCCATGAGGCCAACCTAAAAAGAAAGATATTCCATCAAATATGTGTCAAAAAGTACAGCATTTCATACTGACAACGGCAGAATAGTAATTATCACGACTTTCATCCATAATGATATCATTTCAGTGACTTATTTTAGCAGCAATCTTTTGAAAATCAACTTTGCAGCAATTATACTCTAAGATTCTTTTGACCCTCCGGTCGTCTTACATTTGTAACAAGTTAATAAGCACCACTTTCTCAGAGACGAAATCTGATCTTGGTTGCTTATAAAAGAACGTTTAATGTCTAACAGAACTCCCTGGACCGTTAAGTTTACTGCCCTAACAAACTCAACAAAATTCACAGTTTTTGATTGTGTGAATAAACAAATAAAAAAAATCACTAATGACAAAATCGACCTGTAAAAACGACCTAATAGGTTTTTTTGTCTGATAGCTAAGCATATACCAATATACCAGTATATTTAAGGCGAACGATCAATTGCTGGAGTTTCACCGAATAACTGAGGTTTTGTAAGTATTATCATTTTGTTGAGGTATTTATTAACATATCAATGCAAGGGTTTCTAAAAATCATGCTCAAAGAACACAAAACCAAATTTTAATTCTTTATTTCTTCCATTAAAGATAATGAAATAAGGTCGAGAAAAAAATGTGTCAGCAGTTTTCTTATGAGATAATCTCCACGAGGGAGCCAATCGTTTTTATTGCCCCCGCAGCGAGCGTAAGCGAGCGAGGAGGCATAGTAGTTTCACGAGATAGGCGAATGTCAGTTCCGATTTTGTCCTTCATCATCATCTTCCAACTTTCGTGTTGACGTTACACGGTGGAATATAATTAATTAGCTGACTTTGCTTTTTTTCCCGTTTCAAAGCATGGTACTGTAAGTGGGATGTTTTTTCGTATCTCTTTCCTAATTTATTATTATATTATACTATGTTATTTAGGAAGTTCGTATGATAAAATTGCTTAGACATTTTTCATATTACTTTTGTGTTGTTTTAGTGAAGTGAACGACTAGGATTTTGAAGCACAGCTTGTAGTCTGAAATTTTGCCAACAACATTTTACTTTGTATATGTTTTAGCTCTAAATAATCTTTCGTTCGATAAATTTTATTCAATGCACTGATTTTTGTCAGATCTTACCTTAAAAAGATTTTTTTAAATTTTTTTTTGAAAACGTTTTTTTTCTTTCTTTTGGCTCTTACAAAATTTCTTTAACAAATGTTTATCTTATTTTGATTATAAAATACGTAACCATGGTTTCAGTTCACACATTTCTTTTGTTTGTAGCAAATACTTTCTGATGTTACTTGTTAAGCCTTAATTACACTTTTTGAAAGGTATAAATTAGCATCAGTATTGTACTGTCAGTAAATGTCGCAATCGCCAGTAAATGTCGCAAACGCCAGTAAATGTCGCAAAATTGCCAGTAAGTGTCGCAATTCAACAGTAAGTGTCGCAAAATCGCCAGTAAGTGTCGCAACAGTAAATGTCGCAAAAAAATTAAAAATCAACAGTAAATGTCGCAACTTTATAATTTCAAATTTCTAACCAATATCTTCTCCATCCTTGTTTTGAACTCGACACTGATTATTCTGATCAAGATATCGTAGTACTCATCGCAGAGTACGCTGATGGACCTACACGACATGTCACAGAGATTGCAAAATATAAAAATAAGACAGCTATAATTTTCAACATTATGTGTCACTTAGCAAGTTACTTTTACTTTTTTCGCTAATACTTCCCAAAGTGAGTCCTGACCGATTGATTTAAGCAACAGGTCTTTCCTTTTCATACCCTCCACATATAATCAAAATCACATTGTGTAAGTTTGCGACATTTGCTGTTGATTTTGAAAAACATTACCACATTTATTGTTAAAAAAAATTAAAACAAATGAAAATTCTAGTTGTGACACTTACTGGCGATTTTGCGACACTTACTGTTGAATTGCGACACTTACTGGCAATTGTGCGACATTTACTGGCGTTTGTGACATTTACTGGCGATTGCGACATTTACTGGCAGTACAAGTGTGACATAGGACCAAGAGAAAACAAACAGCAACAAAGTTTTCTTTGTTTTTGTTTCCGATGTATAGCTTGCAATGTATAGCTTGCTGTGTGTACAAATTGGAATGCTTGAGGGCGGGGGCATTTTTAGCTAAAGCTACATGCTAGTTTTTACTTTGTTTGAAGGCTTTGTTAATATCAACAGCTGCTCGTTCCCAGACCATTTTCCAATTGTTCTATTTCTACTGACATCAGTCCATTAACTTTAATCTAATGTAAATGGTCCGAACTTTTGGATTGTTCAATTGCTTTTTGGTGGAAATTGGAAATTTGTTTTTTTTGTAATAAAAACGTTTCTTTTCCTGTTTATCACTTCATTAATTATGTAGACAAACATACGATCAAATAATATCACTTCATGAGTACTAACCACCTAACCATCTGTTTGAAAATAGTCTAAAATGAAAAGTAAAAATGAATGAACATAAAACACACATGCGATCAAAATACCAGTAAATGCGTTGCCATAGTGATTAAATATTCTGCATATTCCACAATGATTCACTGCGTTCAGATATTAGCTCTTATGCTTGAAGCACCATCTTCAAAGCGAAAAGCCCTCTGAGGTGAAGATCAAGCAATATATCAACCTGAATAACTGGGACCGAGTTACAAAATCGAGTTATAAAGCTGAGTTATGGATTATGAATTTTTTTCAAAAATCTAGGAAAAGCGAAAGTTTATTCCATAAATTACGCGTTTTTTTGACAGGCGAAACTTTCTGCCCGAGAAACTTTCTGTCCTTTAAGTATTCAGAGCCCCAAAAAACCCGAGGTGCAAAGTTATGGATTATGACGTCATAATTCGATTCATTAACTTGAAAGTTTTAATTTCAAGTCATCGATTTCTCCATCTTCACCAATGTACCGCTGAAGATTGCTGAAATGTGCTTAGAAAAAAATTTTTTTCGCGTGAAAAAACTTTCACATTTTTGAAATTATCTATGATTTCGCGTGAAAGAACTTTTAAAATTTCCAAAGGCATGAACTTTTGTGAAAAAGGGCAAAAAAACGTGAAAGTTTCTGTCCATAAAGTAACTGATCTAATCAAGCTGAACAAGAAGCCCTGAGGCTTGAACAATTTCTACATTATTAATATGCTTTCTTAATAATATTTTCTCAATATAAAGGTTAGATAAATATTTGTAATTTCGCGGTTCAAAAAGTAAGGCGGATTTAGCGGCAATCCATTTCCGAGTTGAACAGTGCAAAATAATTTTTCATACGAGTTCATAAGATGATGGCACTTCGGAGATTAGTAGCTAATGACAAAGAAACACATCTTAAAAGACCAAACATTGCTTCACCTACGAAAAGGGAAGTTCGTGTGTACCAGGTTGAAGTTTGCATTAAAGTGTCAAAAGGCCTTCCTGAATTTAGCTGTTATTATTTCACCCAAGTTCAACAATAACTTCTGAAAAACTACAATTCAGATGGCATAGGATGAAAATTCCAATTTCTCTGGATGGCGGAATTGAATACAACAATTTTAACTGGTGCAAATTTGAATTCTGTTAAATATGTTACAATCAAAATACTCTGAAAATTTGGAAAATAATGATAACAAATCAACATCAACATCAACGAAAGTATGCCACACTAAATGATCAATAGCGTACATAAACCTGAAAAAGAAAACATTAGATTAACATTTAACATTGAAAATCATTGACAAGGATTTTAGCAGAGGATAAGCATTTCCAAAATTTACTAATTCAATGGAAAAACTTTGATATACACATTTATTTCCTAAACAGACTCTTAAAAAATATGTATCTAAGGGAAGAAATATTTGCACAATTTAATTTTGCGAATCAGGGATAAAATTGGGAAGTTTTTCCCAAGAAAATTTCCTTCCTTAAGGTAACTTTTGAAAAGTCAAAATTTTTTCATTTTCAATTTCATTCTTATTCATAATCGTAGTCATGCAAACCATTATGGCGCGCCAAAAGGAGCTTTATTCCCAACGTATCGAATATGATACTATGAAACCAAATTTAATACTACAGGTGACTTATTATAATACTTTAATACGAATTTATTATGAAGAGCAGCGATTTAAATGAAAGGAACAAAATATAATACTAAAAAACAATTATGATAGTATCGTCTGTTGTCCTTAAAACTAACTTATCGAATATTATACTATCGCGTTGTTGTTTTATAAAACTTCGGTCTAAAGGTCTAGAATAGGTTTGACTCGGTTAACAAAATCTATACGTTTTGTTTTGAGCGAAATGTTCTGGCTGCTTTCACTTCGTTAAAAATCAAGATGGCAGAGAAGGAACTAGTCACATCTCTGACCAATTTGGTTAAAGCTGCGAAAAGAATGCCAATATTAAGTGATGAAACAAAAACAGTGAACCCAACACTTAGACGCTTTCGCACTAGTGGAAATAGTAAGGGGTGGTGGTGGATGTGGTAGTGAAGAGGAGGGAGAAGGAGATAGCAGAAGCACATGCAGTAGTAGCAACAATGGATTAACTGGAAGTGGTTTTAAAAAAGGCGCAAGAAAACCATAAAATTTAACAGCCACACCTGTTTGGGCTTCACCTCTGGAACGTACATGTTTGGTTAATCAAGTTCATAACAGGTCTATTCACGTGACCTTAGAAAGTAGACCTAAGTCTTATAAATAAAGATACTTATAGAAACAATGGATAGTATTATAATCATAAACAAAGTCTTATATTTAACATATTTACTGTTATAATCACGTTACGCATCAACCATTCTTTTTTTGTAGTTTTATAATCATCAACATAGTAATATATTGCTTCAAGATAGCAATATAATGCTGATTGATAGTATTATAATCAATCAGAAGGCTCAAATAAACTAGAATAGTAATAAAGCTCCTTTCGGCGCGCCATAAACCATCACATCTGAAGCAAACAAAATACAACTTTAAGGAGAGAAATATTTACATCGATTTAAGAAATATCATGTATTGCAAATTATAGTTTCAACCGAGCTGAGTGGATTGTTTCCAAAAACTTAAATTTGCGAATGCTTCTTTTGACATTCATCATAAGATTAAAGATGAAAGAAAGGAAGATTAAACAATAATCTTATATATAATAACGAGTGTGTGTCACACTTTTATTTTAGACTGTGATAAATTTTGTTGAATTTTACGGTCAAAATCTTCTTAATCTTGGTCATACTTTTCATTAGGCCATGCGGTTTCTTACGATTATTATATTAATTTTACCCGGGTTACTAGTTAAATAATACTACACAACAACAAAAAGATATCATTGTAATTGGTAAATTTCTTTTTTCTCTTTTTTTCCCGAAACACAAAACATGAATTTCATAAACATTGAGAGAGGTAAAAATTCATTAAATCACGAAAGTTTGTTGCATTTTGATTTCTACCATTAAAATACCTTAACAGAAGAAGTTGTCACGGGAAGAAAATTTCGCAGAAAATTTTTAAAATGGGTTGTCCGCCAAATTAAATTCACGAAATTACAAAATTAAACCTCAGTATTATATTTCTTTGTACTTCTATACTTGAAACAAAATTGTTGATTTTAGGTATTGGGTATATGGTTGGTCTTCCCTTAAGATAATACAAATCGTAATAATGTAGTATAAATGTGCAATGCACGAAACTGTCAGTAGAAATGTTACCAAATGTTATGAATAAGTCGAAATGACGAAATGTCAAAAGAAAAATGTAGTTTTCTCTTCCTGATTAACTTAAACATTACTATGAAATGAAAGTTGTAAGGCGATTTCCTATATAAATTTATTTACATGTAAAACAAAATAAACACCAAATAAATTTGATTTCTTAAAAACCTTTCTTTGTCAAAAGTGACACACACACCTCACACTTGACAAATGTTTTAAGGAAATTGAAATATCGTGAATTTACTTTGTGCTTATTTTGTTTTATATAAGATATAACACAGTTACAACCTCGAACCCAGGGTCTCTTGCCTTTTCGATATACGGATAGCGGCAAAGAAGACCCTGGCGAACGCTGGTCACGTGACATGAAAATTACACAAAATCTGTGTAATTTTTATAAGAGGTGGCCCGAAGAAATTTTGTCTCGTGCATTCAGTTTTTTATATAGTCACATTGCAACCAATATAGAGACCAAATATAGTTCGTCGAGTTCACTCGAGCTCATTTCTGCAAAACTTAGTTGTTTACAAGACTGACTTCAACAGCATTCTGGAAAGACGGTGTTTCTGATTGATAAAGATTTTATTCGTTATCAAGGTTATTACATTCGAAAACCTTGAATGATAAAAGGGAGATTGCAAAATTCGTGTGGTGTTGTGTGGATTTTGTCTTTGTAACGAGCTGTGGTTTATATTTTGGAGACACATCCAGAAGCAGAAGCAGAAAATTAAAACTTGAGTGTATTGAGGTTCAATCTTCCACAAAAGAAAATATAAATAGCCAATAAAGGCACACAAAAAGTAAAAACAAACTATGAAGATAATACATAAACAACAATAATACAACAGTGCAGTGGTGAGAAGAGAAGATTCTCATGAAATAATGTTTGGGATGAAGAACTTATTCAAATATATTAAATGATTCAACATTGTTATTTATATCAAAATTTGCAAAGTTCACTGGTCAGTAGATGTATGTCTATTTCGAAAAAGCTCTATAACTTCTTCTTGTAAGTGACCTAAGTATAGATGAGTTTCTGATGTTAATTACCAGTTAAAGATCTGTTTAAACTAAAAATTTAATAAACTTCACACAAAAAAAATTTCGAGTGCTAATGAGTATTATTTTTAATAATTTTTTTTTGTCTTAAAAACGCCTCCTGAGAACCGGTTTAACCGACAGTGTGCAGAAAGCATCTAATTGCCAACCAAGATGCGTGCGCATATTGGTAGGAAATTGACTTGATCTATTAAGCATTTATGTTGAAACTCACAGCAATTATCGAGCAAAAAACACTAATGTTTATAAACATCACGTCACTTAGAAACTCATCTATTATCAAGTATACGTTTGTCACAAATGAAGACAGAAAAACACAACAAAATTTTCACACTTCTTTAACCTATGAAGTCTTTCTCAAGTGCCAAGTGTCAATATATACTTATTAGTATTCTTAAAAATGATGTTTGTTGTATGTGTTAACTACCCTTATTATGTGTGCTGAAAAAGAAGTATTTTTATTATGAATTCTTGTAGGATCTTGTGTAGGATCCTGTCAGGATTTGAACCAGATTTTAACATATGTTGAGTGAAATTTGTTGATAGTTTCAAGGTTACTATGTGATCGAAAACAGGATGGTATTCTGTATGAATACTGATATTTCAAATTTCAGGGAAATTGCTTTTTAGATTGCTATCTTCCCTTAAATCGTCTCAGTCGTTCTTGTCAGTCCATTCTTCTCTCTGACAATATGCAGGATTTTTATAACCAAGCTATGTGACGTATAATAGTTTTAAATCATTACATGGGATCTTGAATCCATTATGGCAGATGGTTTAGTTTTGAGTAAACGCTGTATTGTTGTTAAGCGTAAAATTTACCTTGATCTTTTTATGTATTTTGCTAAACGATATATATACAGCTTAAGATTTAGAATTCTTAAGTCAATGTATACCTTTTTATGAAAATCCTACAAATTGTGATATACCGTAAAGTAAAAATTAGATTACATTTTCATTCTTTGTATGTGCACATGCTTGTTTTAGTTTTTGATCTCATTTCTGGATTGCAACGTTTTGTTTAGACCCACATATTGAACAATTTTGCTTCAGAAACGTTGTGATTTATATTCATCAACTGAAGCCACTAAATTCTAATAAGGAATCTGAGTGAATGGAAATTAGCTATATAAATTTAATAATTCTATGATATTTAAATATGGAAATATAGGTCAATCTGTGATTAATAAATAATGTTTCAACTATGTATTTGTATGTATTTGTGATTTCTGTAGTTTTATTGTTGATAATATTCAAAAATCGTGTCATAAAAAAAATTCATGTTTTCCTCCCAGAAATGATTGAAGATGGTCATCCTCATATTTCTAAATTATGCTCTTAAATTTTAGCACATGTGTGTGAGCCTACAATTAAAGTTCTTAGAAACTATGTTCTTCTAAAAAAGACTGCCATAATTCATCACTTTTCTGTTTTATCAGTCAAAAGAGCATGAAAATTTATCTTGTTCACTTGTTGATTATTTTAAGAATTTTTTGTTGTTAGCCTTTCTCATTGTAAATACATAATGTCACCATACCAGTGCTTTTTGAATTGAAATGATAGCTAAAATAATGTTATTTTGAATAATTAAATTTTTAGACTCCAATTCTTATCTTCCTCAGTAGTAACTCGGATGATTTCTTCTTTTTGCTCGAAAATCCTGCGGTCGTTGTAATATTTTCAGCCAATAGAATTTGTTAATTCGGTAGCGTTCGCCAGGGTCTTCTTTGCCGCTATCCATTGAAAAGGCAAGAGACCCTGGGTTCGAGGTTGAACACAGTTACTGACTTTTTACGTTTTATAAAATGAATATTAGCTATGTATACACATGACATGGTAACCTGGTGTAAAAGCTTATCTTAACACCCAGTGGAATGTACAAAATTATGTTTATCAGCATACGTTAGTAATAATAGTGAAGTCAAGATTAACAAAAAAGCTACCTATAACAAACTGCATTGTGTGAATTTAAGTTCATACTCTGACATTGTTGCTGTTGTGGTAAGCGCAGCGTGGGTAGATAGAGGTTGCGAGTAATACGGTTGTCAATGAGAGAGTTGCTATTATGCGGACCTGATGATTTGCTTTTATAAAGAAAAATATAAGAAATATTGAAAATGGATGTATATACAATGTAAAATGATAATAAGGAAAAAAACATTTCATATTACATAATTTTGCATTTTAAAATTAATAATTTTACCTAAATCAAATTGACCGTAGACTGTTTTTAACCCACCAACGGAAACTGAAAGGAATCATTGTAAAATCGACGGCTCCGACAATTCTCGAAAAAAGTGTCACATTAGATAGATAGAATCGAAGTGGAAACCAAACACTTTCCTTCACCTATCGGCGCGGAAATTGAATAAGTGATCTAAAAGCGGTTTTGCATTTTTTTTCTTCGTAAAAATGAACGGATTTTGAGCTATGATGTTAACTTTCACAAAAAGATAGAAAGAAGTAAGCTGTAAAAAAAAGAATGGAATTATCTTCAAAAATACACAATTTTAAGAAAAAAAGCAAAACCGTTTTTTTTTTTCATGTTATGATTTGAAAACACTAAAAAGTATAAGTGTAACTTCAGATGTCTTGACAATGAACCTTCAGATATAAAAACATATATTCCTTTTAGCATAGTCACAAGAAAGAAAATAGTCTGGCAACTTGTACAACGGCGGGCCGTCTTTTATTATTTTTCAATTGTTCTCGGCAGTTTCGCTTGAACGAGGTAGGAAAACTATATACGGCCCGACTGTAGATAGACACTTTTCACAATTAAGATGGCTGGTAAGGAAGATTTCTATGTGGGCGAAGATTTGGAAGCTATTCTTGAGGCTATAGATAACGATATATGGGATAAAGATGATGAATTTAATGCAGAAATAGATAGTTTGATTCTTCAAATTCAAGAGCAGCCACAATCAAGTAAATTTAAGTGCGAAAAATGTGAGAAAATATGTAAATCCAAACGAGGTCTTTCAAGACATCAAAATATTAAACATAAACAGGTTCAAAGAGAGGAAGAAAATGTACCAACCCAAAGACGTTGTGCTGTGAGCTTATTACATCCAATCACTTTTAAAAACTACCTTAACAAGTGTGCTAAGCAATTAGTCACTGATGGATGCTACTCAGACCAAACCATTTCAGAATTCAGCAAGTACAATTGTTCTCTTGATGATGCCAATTACACGTATGAATTTGTCAAAGACGTCATAGAGAACTTTGATGGTAATGGAGAAAAATTTTATCCAGCATTTTATGATTGTGTATCTGGAGATGAAATTGTTCTGAAAAATTTAAGTAGACGAAACTCTATCATTTTGGGCTATGAGGTAGCAAATTGCGTGCTTGCACATCTAAGTGGCACAATTAAACCAGACAGTGCTTCTTTAGCTGATACTCATGAATTTACAGAAAAAGAACGTGCCATCATTAAATATATCAGTGGGTATGTTATGAAAACATTGTATTGTCGCCTACGAAAGTCTGCTGAACATCGTTCTGATACAAATATTAGACATATGAGTATTCTGCTAGCTGGAAAGGATTGTTCTGAATCTTCAACTAAAGATGATAAGTTTATTGATGTCAAAAATAGAGGCGGTCTTTGGAAAGTTTCTGCTGGGGTTTTTGAAATTTTTCTTTCTGTTGAGAAATATTTCAGATGTAATGTTGCAAGCCAGGATAGGAAGATTGATGTTAACCTTATGGTTTCTACATGTCTGATGAATGTTCGTGTGCTGTCACATTTTACAACCCTAAAAAATGCATCAAGTGAAGAAACAGATGAAGAAACCTCTTTAAATTTACTTGAGAGTATGTTAACTTTGTATCTTCGGGCAAGAACTTTCAAGTATGTTTCACTGCAAAAGGAAACTTTCAAATTAGAATCATCTAAGAAGAAAATGAAATCTTTGCGGACATCCATCAAACAAGCTACGAAAGCACTTGAACTTGGTAAATAAAGAAGAAAAACGGCTTTTTTTAAAGCCACAAATCTTTTAAAAAACAAATTTTTGGCATCATTTCCGTATTCTTTTATCTTTAATTTTTTATTTGCTATTTTGTTGATCCATTTTTCATTATCGATTTATACTGAATCATTATTATGTTATCATTCATCAGAAGTTGTGTATCAGTCTAATAGGGTGATCATGAAGCAAACCCTTCATGGTCAACTTACTTCTCCTTTTACTAGATTAGAGAATTGAATATATGATAATAAATTATGGTTATGAATCATAACACAATATCTTTGATACCATTACATATCCCATAACTGGTTAAAACTTTCACAAGATTTGAAATAGTAATATTTTTGAATGAATGAGAATAGTTTGTGTATATTTCATGATCATCTGGTAGCAGCCATAAAAAGTATCTAATTTTGAAGATTAAAGTGTCATTTGTATGGATTTCATACATGGGTATAAAGTGAGTAGTGTCAAAATATTGAAAAACAATAGCATCATTTTCATATAATATTTTCCAAGAAGGTAACTTTAGAGACTCAATACGTTTTTTAAAGTCTTCTAAGTTTTTGTAACATGATGATGATAAAGGTGTTTGTGGTAAATTAATCTGTCTTTTGATTGCAATTACCTCTGCTGATGATCTTGGGATGGGTTTACAAGATGGTATGCTTTTGACAGGCAGATTTAATTCTGGGATAGCTCCTGGTACTAGAGTTTTACGGTTGTCATGAATAAGATACTGATCAGGTCTAAAATGGTTTTGGCAAATACGAATGCTTTTGTTGTTGATCTGCTCTCTTAATGCTTTATCAATGACACGATCTCTAGTGACAACAGCAGTAAGCTTGTTTCTCCACTCAATGTCGAACTCTGAATCGCCTGATGGCACTTTGAATATACTTAAACCCTTATACTTAGACCTACGGGAGACGTGGCAACCCTGAATTGAGCAGTTTACCCCAGACATAGAAAAGAAGATAGCTATAGAAGTATTCAGACCTACAAACACGTGGAATCGTTAGTGCACAAATACGCCATTTTTAATTTACCGTCTATCTAAGAAACTGGGTTCTAGCTTCAAATTCAAAACAATAGGTTAAACTATAGCGCGATTTGAATTGCCAGACTATTTTCTTTCTTGTGACTATGCTTTTAGCCATAAAAATCTGTAATTAATACTTTTTTCAAATAATTTTAATATTCTTCTGAGAGAGCAAAATTTTGTTTTTTGAAAAATATATACTTTGATTATCAAGATCAACAATTTTTACACTGGAGTTAAGGAAAACTCTTGCTTTTTCCCTTACTCGCACCTTAATCAATCCAGTATACGAAAATTTTAGGGGAATACTTTTGATAATGTTTAAATTTATACGTAGCTTATGAAGGTCTACATGAGAACTCTAATTCTCACCAAGTCTACTGAACGTTCATAAAGAAAACGATTTCCAGCTTCGATATGTTTGATTTTTTCATCATTACAAGTAAATTTATCGGAGGAACATATCTTTTTCATCAAAAAGTAACTTTAATGCGATAGGGCCTACCCTCAAACTTTATACGATTCCCTGCGCTTATTACAAAGATCATGCTAAACGGTGTGGGTTGTACATTATATGAGACGTAATTTTAGCTGAATCGCATAACATCGGTATCTGTAGAGAAATCTGCCAAATATTATGTTTATTTCTAATACATCCCTGAGCGCTTAATGCAAACTTAACTTAACTTTTATGTCATGTATGAGCAAAACGTGCAGCTACGTTGTTATAGTTTTAACTTGTTTCTTAACAAAAATGGAGATTGTGATAAAAAAAATAAAAGTTCATACAACTGTATGTCTATTTCGTAGGTTAAGTATCAACTGGGCAACTTGAGACGCACAGCCTTCCGGGCGATATCTCGTACAAACTTGTCTGAAAATCGGCGATCGTGAAAATGGTTGTACTTAGTATTTTTGGAGTAATGCGCATGATCTTCCTCTGTTTCTTTTTTGCGAGCATCGTCAGTGGTGCCGGCAATGCAGTTGATCTCTTTGCTGACGTCAACACTGACACAATAACAAAACCGCTCGATGAAATGCGTCAAGCTGGCTATCAAGAAGAAATGGTGGAAAAAGAGGATGCCGATGAGAAAGTCAAAAGCAGATTTGGGAACATCAATACAAAGTTTAATGAAATCGTTACAACTTTGGACGATGACCAAAAAGAAGCTGCAGTTACTGCGATTAGCTCCGTAGTGAGTGGTTCTGGCACATTAGTGAATGGTATTCGGAATGATGACATTTTTTCTTCAATAGCTGGTAAATCACTGTTTATCTTTTGTTTGAATTTTTTGAAAATTTCAAATGTATGTTTATTTGCTACCTTTTGTTTGGATTTAGGAGGATTAGAGATTGCTGCAGCAGTTGTGAGTCTGGCAGGTCCTGTAGGATCAATTATTGGCACAGTTCTACAGTTGGCTTCGACAATATTTTCATTTTTTGGCGGAAGCTCAGCTCCTGCTCAAAAAAAAGAGGAACCGAACTTCAAGAAGTAAGTTGGAAATGAAAACATGAAGTGAACAATGTGATTTTTGTATTGCTATTTGTATTTTAGAAGAGTATATTTCTTTTCTTTAGGATTGTTGAAGAGGCAATCGAAGCAGCGAACGTAAATGAATTAAAAATACAAATTGCTGGTGTAAAGTCTTTGTATAAAACTGTGTCTGCTTCAGTTGCAGAATTCAGGAAACAAGTTGAAGGAGGTGCAAGTTTAAAAAAAGAAATTGGTTTGGAATTATACGATCATGCATTTAAAGAGTTGGTTGCGTTTGGTATCTTGCGAGAGGTGATTGAGAAGTATTGTGACGACCCAGATGACACAGCAAACAGAAATACCTACGCAACACGATGTGGAACGTTTACACGTTTGTACTGTAACTTGGCCATCCAAAGGAAATTATTGCTACTTGATATCGCTTCTGTCCTCAGTAACAACGAAGATTTAAAAGAATTGACGGCTAACACTTTGTTTTTAATGAAGAGACAACTGGAAGACGATCATAATTTTTTCAGATTTCTTTCAGATCCAATCAATTTTCCAAAAAGAAGATATGCAGTGCATAAGATCTTTCGAAATTCTCAAGACAACCGTTTCGTTATAATGTATTTAAAGCTATTGAAGAAGACTTTCCCCCATTACCCTGGTTTTTATAAACCACCAGTAATTGGTTGTGTTGATAGGCAATTGCAAGGATCATGTGTTGCTCTCTTTGTAAGTACCCTACTAATGCTGAAAAACTCTGCTGACAAACAATCATATTGAACTACAGTTTGTTTATTGTTTTTTTGTTGTTGCTGTTGTTGCAAATATTGATGCACATCTGATGTTCTTTGACTTGTACTTTTAGAATGGAATTCCAGCTCGCTTTAAAAACGATGAGGGCAGTATGTTTGTACCGCTTGGTGTTAAAGTAACCAAAGAAGAAGTGTTAACCAACAGACAGACCATTCCAAAGCCTGTAGCAGAAACAAAAACAGATGTTCTCCTTGGTGCAGCCACACATCACATATCACATCATTTGTATCACAAGCTGTTGAGATTAACATACGTTGAAACAAGCACAGATGCTAGTGAACACATAGTGATCTGTGGGAAAAAAGGGACGAACAATGGTAAGTAAAGGAATATTATTTCAAATCAAGCATGTGCAAGCGTGAGTACTGAATGCTAAAAAGAGTTGCAGTATGACTCTAGCAATAACCAAATATGAAGAAACTTTTATCTCATTATTACATCTAGACTTGTGTAAAGTTTTCGAAAGAAGTGAAGACGGTGATAAACAATACAGCTTCAAGAATCTGTTTGATGAGGTGAAAACTCTTCTCCTGCCCGATCGCTATAAGTTACGTTTGTTGAAAGCAGACGGCAACACAATCAGAACTTTCGTTGGACCAGATTACTTGCAAAGCGTGTGTCAACAAAATGAATGGAAAGAAGCTGAAAATATCAAAATTGAAAAGATTGATAGCATAAGAAAAGTGAAGTTATGCTCGGATGCTGACTTAGCTGGAAATTGCCAAGATATTTTGGTACCAAAATATGTAAAGCTTGACCCAATTTATGATATCACAACAGGACGTGATGATTCATGCCCTATCAATGAAATCAAGTCTATGAAAATACCTGAAGGAGTCGAAGTATTAATCTATGAATACAAGGAATGGGTTCTTAACGAAAACAATAAAGGGCCCTATACCGGACCAATCACAGTTAATCTAAAAGAAAATACAACATGGCATTTCGTGAAAGTATATGATCTTACTTTGTCTCCATTTGCTTTCTGTACCAGTATGGATTTGAAAGGAACTTGTTATCAACGGAGTGATGCATACAGTGGAGATTGGTCTAGAATTGCCTATCAACTTAAGTCTATAAGAGTTCCAAAAGGTAAAAAGGCAACACTGTACACTGAGCAGCTTTATAAAGGAAGATCAAAACCTGTGCCAGGACCAAGGCGATTGACAAATTACGAGTTCAGGTCATATCGACAGGAGGACGTTACAAGTAAACGATAACGAAATTGCCGAAACAGCCGAAACAGGCGATGGAAAAAAATTTATTTAGAATTATTTTTAGTAAATGATTACTGATGAATAAAAGTAGAAATAAACCTACTGAATTTTCTGTTGCTCGTACAGTCTAATTATGCAATCTTTCCTGTTGTGCTAGTTGCATCCCAATTCTAAGTTAACACAAGTTAAGTTGATCCATTCGACATTGGTAAGGGTGTGAGCTGTTTGTGTCCATTTTTTATTTAGTTCAGTTATTTCCTCATGTTTACCCAAGAATAGTAATGATAGATTTGTTTTCTTTTGAGATCTTTTGAGTGGGGGGTGCAAGAGCCCATTCTTGGTTAAGAAGGTGCAATTTGGAAGTCAACTAGGTGAACCCGAAGTTGGTTTAATTACGATATTCTCTGTAGATTAATAATAATATCTTAGTAGGATCCTTGTCCGTTGTAAGAGAAGTATACTTTGTCTTCGCACCCATTTCAAAGCTGAAGATTTTGGATACACTGAAAAATGAAAATTCAAAGTTTTTCTACATAAAACCGTTAACATCTAGTTGGTAAGCAAAATGTCAAACACGTAAATGTAATTGTGAATCACGAGAAGGGTTTCAAAACTGCCTTTGTAAAAACCCAATGCCACTAGTAGATGCTTTAAGCTGATGCATGGTTTTTACCAAGTTGAGTACATTTTAACCAGAAATGATTGCTGTTGCTTAAAAATCTTGTGAAAGAGCTAAAATTTCAACAAATGAATTTCTTACGATGTTTTGATTTTGTTTTAGTTCATTGAAAGCGTCAGCAATTGGCCTTTTTATTACAGTTTGAATATTATCCGGCGGTATTGTATAAATGCTTTGTGTTATATACCCCCACCAGGGGCGGATCTAGGATTTTTTAAGGGTTAGGCAAATTTTTTTTGCCAAACACACATAAGGGCGCAATCGATGAAATTTACGCCAGTTTACGCCCAATTTAATACATACTTTTCGAAATGTAAAAAATATTAACTCGAATTCATTCGTCCTGACGTAAGGAGTGTTATAATGCAAGCCTGTATTGCTGAAATAATGGAATAAGGGAAATAAACAAAAGAAAACTAATTGAGTATGAATAGAATGTATTGAACTACGTTATGTAGGCCAAAATAATATTTTCTGCCAGATTGGAGGTTAAGTAAATAACCAATAAATTATATACTTCATCTGTTATCATCTTCTTCTTTTTATTGATTGCTTGTACATGAACAGGAAGAATCCACCAAATGAAAACATACTTGTAATGAATTCAAATAAATAAATTTTCAATCACCTATACCATGATAGATTGGAGCACTCAGATAAATACATGATATTTTATCTATGTACTGTTCAAGATAGTCATATAGAAAGAAAAGAAAAGAAATTATGTTAAGAAATAGAGTAAAAAGACCAAAATCAAAGTTACAGACAAGCTCCTTGATCATTATCTGGCAGCAAAATAAAAACAATAATTAATGTCAACCACAATATAGTAAAAGATGGTGCTTCCAGAAATCCCTGAGACAAGTCCAAGAACCTATATATATAAAACTACACAACAACAGACCAATTATGTACTGCTTTCTCTTTAATAAGAGCTACAGCATTTTTTCCAGGATTTAATGTAGCATAGGAAACAAAAAGTCAAACTAAAACATTATGTAATTACCTTTTTCAAAAGAAGACATAACGTAGGTGGTTTTTGTAAAATGAAAGAATAACTCCAAAGATGTTAAAGTGTTCCTGCATCCAAAATGATATTTCGAGGGATGATAGAATGCACAAAGTTGTTTCAGAAGTCTTATAGTTTTTGGAAATTCTGTTTCCTTGGGCAGATATTTTGATTTAAAAATCATAAAATCATACAAAACATAATTATGTAATAAGATTTTTATTCTTTGTTTATGTGTATAAACTCTCAATATATATATTATAACTTCATTTTCTTATCACTCACTCAGAGTGAAAGCCCTTTCTCTCTATAGTAAATTAAAAAGATATAGTATTAATGATAACTTGCGATGAGAAGTTTAACCTATAATACTATCTTATTATATACATCATAAAATATGCAATGCATAAAGTGAATGTAAGATTTTTCAAAAATTAAATATATACATATCTCAGAAACTGGAAGTAAGTTATACTAGCAAGAGGCTTTTTGAGCTCTATCGTATTGGTTCATATCATTTTGGACACAGGATCCTTTTAAAGTTCTTAAATTCAAAACCAGACAGTCATCTCGAACCAAGAGAAATTATGCTGAACTGTACAAATAAGTTACCAGGTAGAGATACTGGTGCTAAAAAAACCATGCAGCTGCCTACGCAAAACAACTCAGAAAAATAACAATGACTTTGTGTATTATAAACTCAGTCATTCAAACGTAAATTCATAACATTGACAGATGCATTTTTGGTTAACAGAAACAGATACCAAAAATATTTATATACATCATTAATTAATCAATATAAAATAGGCTTCGGTTCAGTTGACACAAACAAACTTTATACATATCTGAGCTAATAATTAACTGTCGTCATACTTATGTTCAACGAATTATGGTGCTAATAATCCATGCTAATCATTTATATTACATAAAATAAAACACTTGCTACAATGTTTTCATTTTGCAGAAGCAAAAGAAGAGACATAACTCGAAAAAAATGCTTTTCCTAGATTTTGAAGTCAGTTTTCAACAGATTATTATTAGTGGATTATTACTGAATTCAAAATTCCATAATACTTTCCTAATTAATACTTCATTATTGCTATCAAAAGCTGCAACGATGTTTTCTAGCGAATCCATGTTGAACTGGTCTAATTCGAAGGTCCCACGGTCGTTTTGTGCAGATTTGGTGACCATTCATTCAATAAAGTGTGTAAACCCATGGCTCCTTAGGCAAATTTTCTTCCAGTTCATTCATTAAAGTGTGTAAACCCGGGGCTCCTTAGGCAAATTTTCTTCGCCTAAGGTGAGCGTTAGGCACTAGTCTGTGTTGTCAATGTGACTATGGGAAGTCATTTTCCGGGCAGAATCAATACCTATAAACTCAAGCTGTAAAAAACATTAATTTGTAACATCATGGCGCGCGCCGCGCCTCGCGCCGGAGAATAATCCTATTTGCGAAAGAAAGGATCGGGCGGATTGATGCGGGAATCTCTTGATATTTTCGATTATTATCTGATTATTATGTAATACAATACCTTTTTCATACAATTTTATGAAAAACATTATTTAACTGATTTTGGGTTAGGCATTTGCCTAAGTTGCCTAACCCTGGATCCGCCCCTGCCCACAAAAAATCACATGTGGTAAGATCTAGTGACCTCGGGGGCTACTCCGCCCTGTAACCCTACGTCTACGCCATATGAACACTCGTCCCCAATCACTAAATTATAGAGGTTTCTGCAAGCGTTTATAAAATATGTTGAAAAGGATGCCATTTTAAAATTCCGTCAAATGTAGCCCTTCATGTAGCCTGTTGGATTTTTTTTGCATGGAACGTTTGGATTTTGTTGAATAACGTTTCTAACAGCGTTTATGTTTACTGCAGACCGACCAGTTGTTCTTGTACCACTCTCCTTGTGAATATCTCAAACAGTTCCAGTTGTTGTAAATTTCTTAACATTCCATTAAATGGTCTTTTTGTAAGGAATAGGTCTTCCTGTTAATCATTTTTTAAGAAATTGATGATGCAAATCTGTGTGGTTTTTTTTCAATGATTTTCCGAAGAATAACTATTTTTTTTATGAATTTTATATCAATATAAAGTACTGAAAAAGGGCTTTCTTCCGATGCAAATTTCGCAATACTTTGACAAATAATTGTTGAGAAATTGTGGAGACACTGACAGTTTTAGGATAAGTCTTTCTGAGACACCCTGTATCAAATGAAGTAATACTACCTATTTTCATCACTTGTTTTCCAGCAAAAGTGCTATTAATTTTCATGTGCTCCTCGGATAACTTTGGACATTTCATAAGTTTGTGATGTTTTGTAATCTGACTTGTGTTTTCTATTAGGAAGTTATCAACTGATTTTAAATTTGGCATTCACTTTTTCAGATTTGACCACTTCAACTTTTAAGCGCTGGTCGAGTGCAACATTTGATGCAACATTTGAAAAACATTTGTACTCGATTGAGATGGGCCTTTTTTACAGCAGTTGAAGCCATTGTTTCTTGCAAGTTCTTCTTTCACGACGTGCGAATAACCTGATATTGATATTCTTTGATAGTATTTCCATATTCCATTTGGGGTTCAATTTGGCAGCATTCGAAGAGGCAAAATGCTTTACGGAATGTTGCTTCGGTATGGCAAACGAATGTTACAACATAAATTAAACGATTTTTGTTGTAACATTAACATGTTCATTGCGTTGTTTCGATGTTGCAACATGTTGTATGACCATACAACATCATGCAACCAGCAGCGCTTTAAAACAAGCTTCACTTTTTGAAATCATTTGGTTGTAACAGACCTGTTGGTGTTGAGACTATGACAATTGGGAGAGAGAGTCTTCAATCTTCAATGCAACTTCTTTTTTCAAATAATTCAGTTCTACCAAATATGCTTTTACTCTTCATATGAATAATAATTTGTATTTTGGTAATAGTTGATGGAGCTATTTCCATCAAAAAAGGAATAGATAAAGTCATTCAAATATCTTGAAAGTTAGCGTAAAGCGTTTTCTTTAAGGGCTGAAGCAGAAATGGTTCAAGTCATGAGGCTTCTAATTAAAATTTATAGATGTTAATTAGTGTTAGATAATTAATTTAACATGGTTGAAAAATAAAATACAGTATACGTGTGTACATTGTGAAATGAATTCAAGGTAACGGAATAAACTAATATCTCTCATCGTTTCATGTATAGCTACTGATTATGAAATTTTTTATAAATTACCTTGGACTGTAAATGAAGCGAGTGTGTCGGTAGATTATCATTCAAAGAGTGAAGATAGAATAAGTAAAGGATCAGATTTCAAAACAAGTACTTAACCGAAGAATGATGGCGATGTTCCAAGGTAGTTACATGTCACTTTATCAAGTCATGATGCAGTTGAGGAGAAGATCTTAGTACATCGAGTAACCATGATGGATGGCTTCGGAAAAAGCACCTATAAACCCTAAGAGCAAAGACGAAAAATGCTTTTAGTGGGATTTTGATGGCAGCACTACTTCTTGAATTGATAATCATTTAGCAACTGGAATGATCTAGACTTACCTACAGACTTACTACTTGTTACAGTTCTACCAAATATGCTTTTACTCTTCATATGAATAATAATTTGTATTTTGGCAATAGTTGATGGAGCTATTTCCATCAAATAAGGAATAGATAAAGTCATTCAAATATCTTCAAAGTTAGCGTAAAGCGTTTTCTTTTAGGGCTGAAGCAGAAATGGTTCAAGTCATGAGGCTTCTAATTAAAATTTATAGATGTAAATTAGTGTTAGATAATTAACGAATTCGATCAGATGACAAGATATATGGTATGACAAGATATATTACTATGTTTATATGTTTATTACTATAACAGTGTGAATCACTCCTCTCTGCTTAGCACTCAGCAAGAGAGTAGGAATGATGTCTAGGGTGGTTGTCTAGTTGAGCGGTTTCTGTCATTACAGCTTCCGTAGCCCAAATGGGGGCTTTAAATGCTCTAGGACCTCCTTCGCAGGACCCTCATTTATAACAGTACCTTAAGGAACTGAAGAGGCTATCCTGACTAAACATTCGTAAATAAATAAATGAATAAATAAACTCAAAAACATCTCGACAACATCGCAACGACGTCGTAGGAATCTGAAATTTCCTCTATGGTCGTCGTAACGACGTCGTAAAGGCGTCCGATTAACAGTCTATGGGATCATAGGTCAACTATGTTGGGATCATTAAAAGAACAAAACATACAAATTCAAGATGTCTTCTTTTTAATTCTTTTTAAAAATTACAACGCAACAATTTACAATGCAACATTATATAAGCTAATTTTTTATCAAGTTATGAAATTTTGAATCACATGCATTTCCACATTTAAAACTCCCCTCGGCAAGTCTTTTTGAAATATCGCCAACCTCCTTTTCGATCAGGGGCATCTTTGAGCACCAATGGAAGTTTCATTTTTGTGTCATCTTCAGTGCTTTTGTGATGCTGGAATACTGAAACTGAATACAACAAAAGTGTGTAAATATGTCTATATATTAATAGCCGATTCTCCGTCTGTAAGTCACGCAAAATGGTAGATTAAGTTGTGAGCGAAATTATTTCTTTTTTTGTGTGCGACGTGAGTTCGAAGTAAATACATTGCAACCCCAATCGAACGTGACTTTTTTTGGCTGATGAACTAATAGGAATAACGTTTTGTTTTTATCATTATTGTTAGTTTTATATTCCACGTTGACTTGGCTTTGAAAACAGTACATCAACTAAATACAAAGAAACTAACTGATTAAACATTTTGGACAAAAAGCAGCAGTGGCAGAACGTGGCAGAATATGTTCGGTTTGCCACTAACTCTTGCCTGACTGTCTGAGACGGGTGAACTTTTTTTTTGAGCAATCAAAATGTTTAAAAACCGATAGGTAAAAAAAGAGTATCATATCAAAACAAAATGTTTTTTTTTTTTCCTTTTCTTTTAATAAATTAATTTCTTCTTTTAATTGTTAAGCGTTCTGATCGAACGTTTTTTATTCTATTTATTCATTTAGCACGTGACTTTTTTCTCTCCTCCGTGTGAACTTTTTAAGAAGAGAAACCATTTTCCCCCTGTTTGATAGCACCCATGTTAGAGCGCGTAACTTTTTTAAAACAAAAGTTAATAAAAAGTTGAAGTTTTTCACTCTCTACGTTTTGAGTGTATTGTTACACTGATAAAAGATTGGTTTTACCAGAGGTTGTGACTTCGAATCTGCTTCTGGTTGAGCACAAGTTGTACGAGCCGTTTATAAGGAAATTTGACGTTTATTGATACTGTGATACAGAGCAGGTGGACATGGGCGGCAAGCGACGCCGCCTTGGCGGCTAGTATGAATATAATTGTCGAACGGATTCAGAAAACAGAAACTCACTGTTACTTGCACGAACAGTGTCGCTTCTTTACAAGGTGTTTTTCCAGTGTCACATCTTTACAAGGTGTTTTTCCAGTGTCACATCTTTACAAGGTGTTTTTCCAGTGTCGCATCTTTACAAGGTGTTTTTCCAGTGTCACATCTTTACAAGGTGTTTTTCCAGTGTCACATCTTTACAAGGTGTTTTTCCAGTGTCGCTTCTTTACAAGGTGTTTTTCCAGTGTCGCTTCTTTACAAGGTGTTTTTCCAGTGTCGCTTCTTTACAAGGTGTTTTTCCAGTGTCGCTTCTTCACAAGGTGTTTTTCCAGTGTCGCATCTTTACAAGGTGTTTTTCCAGTGTCGCTTCTTTACAAGGTGTTTTTCCAGTGTCGCATCTTTACAAGGTGTTTTTCCAGTGTCGCTTCTTCACAAGGTGTTTTTCCAGTGTCGCTTCTTTACAAGGTGTTTTTCCAGTGTCGCTTCTTTACAAGGTGTTTTTCCAGTGTCGCTTCTTCACAAGGTGTTTTTCCATTTCCAATCTGCCAGTTTATTTTTGACAAAACACCATGCAAG
The DNA here is from genome assembly GCA_027922465.2 of Turritopsis dohrnii. NCBI lineage: Eukaryota > Metazoa > Cnidaria > Hydrozoa > Anthoathecata > Oceaniidae > Turritopsis > Turritopsis dohrnii. The sequence continues at coordinate 15,434 of BQMF02000238.1, read as the reverse complement.
TATGCAAAATAAAAGAAATTCGGATTTGTAATGAAGTTAGTGCATTTAAACATCGACGAAAACTAGGCTGTCACTTTCCGATAAAGAATGAGTCACAAGTTATTGAGGTCTGTTATTGTTGAGAATGAAGAAAATTCTGATGATGATCAAAGTCTGTAACATGTTAAGAAATGTTTGAAGTTCACGTTAGACAGGTTGTTCAAAGAACAGATATCAAAATAGCGATAATTCAACAAGAAATTGGTTAAAGATCTGAGAGAATAGAAGGATTTGGTGCAGCTTCCCCTTGTTAAATCACAGATTCTTACATCAGGGACAAATGTAGAGTCTGCATCTTGTTGGGTCGTTTTGGTGAGTGGAATTTCATCCAAGTGTAGAACCTCAACTCATCCAAACTGGAACTCACCAACTCATATTTTTAGACTACTTTTACCAACAGCTCATCTCTTCATTACAAAATGAACTTAATTTGCTATTCGACCTGAGACAGTGGCAGACTTTCTGTTGGATGGCCGAACTAGTGACTTTGAATTCGGTTTTAAAGCCCACCCTAATATATACCAATCAAATGTGAAACAGATTTTAACCCCACCAACCAATAACCATCATCCAATAAAGTTGCCGTCATTCTCATGTAAAGAAGTCATTTTTCGTTTATTTTTTAGAATGGATTGAACTTTGCAGGCACGGCGACACGTTTTAAAATGTGAGGGTCCGAAAATAAACTGTGGATGAGCGAGATTAAACCTTCTTACAGGATCACGTGTTAAGGATTTTTAGGGTGTAGGAAATAAACTTTAAACATGACTAGCAAACTAAAATCATTGACCTCAAAAACTACAATTTTCATACAAATCTCGTTATCTTGACTTAAACTGCACAAAAGACAAACGATTTTTGAATAATTTCCTTGCTAAGCTCTTCTTGGGGGTGCTTTCAAAATTTCGAATAAGAGCGCGCCCGTTTCTTTAGATGGAAATGGTGGACACTTATTCAAAGGTGGGAGGTGCTTACTTCAATAACTCTCTCGATAGGGTAGGTGGTTTTCCATTCAAAAGGAGGTTGAGTGGCAGATTGTTCGTGGGGGAAGGGGGGAGCCTATGCAAGGATTTAGTGTACGCGTAAGCTCCCATCTAGAAAGAGAAGTCTTTGATGTTACCAAGTTCTTTACATAAAACATTTGGCGAGAGAATTTAAAACGATAATCGCTTTTAGTTCCCACTGAAGAAAACACGCCCGTATTCTCTCTACTAAGCGCCCGCACGCCGGATTCTAAGATTTATATCTTACTTAAGACTTATTTTTCTCTCTGTTGAACAATTCCTTTTAGAAGCGGTTTCCAGGCAACAAAACATCAGAAAACATGGAAACGAGGCTGATGTGGATAAGAATTAATTTTAGGATTCATGTATTACCTTTTGTCTTTCTAGGACAGGTCCATTAAGAGAATGGGGCGCTAATTAGAGGAAATAGTGTAAGTACTCGGTCTTTATAACAACATCATCGTCTCACAGATAAATTATCATAAATTCTTTAAAAAGATGAAACAAAATTATTCTTCAAGTTACATAAAAAGTTTTTTAGCGTTTTTATGTTTCATACTTTTTTGTTTTGTTTAAACATTTGTTTGTTTACTTTTAGATTTTTTTCCCGTCGGTGGTATTGCGTTGGTGGAAGTATGCGTTGGTGTCGATGCGTTGGTGGCAGTATGTGTTGGTGTCGATGCGTTGGTGGCAGTATGCGTTGGCGGCAGTATTCGATAATTTTGATGTATGTAATCATATTCATGCTTGACCCATGATAGAATAACTCTTCTTTCATTTCATAACTAGTGCGTTTTGATTCCTTCCTTTTAATGCAAATCTTGCTTTTGAATGACTCCAACTTTGTACCCAGTACCCTTCTCGAAAATTCAAGGTATCCTGGGGAGGTGTTTGATTTTACGACTGTACCAGCTTTAGCTTATTTACATGTATGTATTTTATGTTTATAAAGACATTTGCTGCATGTCACGTGACAACACCACGTGAACTTGCATTTGCAGTTCCTCGTCACAGTTCGTTCCTTCGTCCTGTATCCTCTCCCGCAACACATCGTTTCACACGAACCCGTTTCGGTTTTTTTCGGTTTACATCTTCGGCCTGAAACATTGTGACAGTAGAGAGGAGACTTTTTCAGATAAACTAGATCCGAATCTGTTACAGCCGGAATGTTTTCTTGTACTGGCATGAGCACTTGTCGCGTACTGATGTATTCTAACTTGACTCTTACAGCTTTGTCGAACTTATCTTTCAGTAAGTTTCCGATGAATCGAAAAGCGGGCACTTCTCTTGTACATATCCGAGCTGTACACGATCCAGAAACACCATGGCAACGACATTTCTTCCACAAGTTTGTTTCAACAACCTGTGAAAGGAACAAGAAAAGTGTGTTTCAAATAACATTGAAATCTCTTTCGGGAGTTTTGAAACTAATGATGTTTCTATCATTCGCAACACTTGATGGTACCCTTGGAAATTGTTATCATCATAAAAAACGCAATAATTGTTAAGATTACACTCGGAGATAACGCTAGCAAATGTGGAATACTTTGTCAACCTCATGCTCTGGGTAATTTTTTAAAAAAATATCTGTTCATCACCAGTGGACAAACATGATGAAAAGCACTACGAAGGAGGTTTTTTGTATAGAAACATGCACACTATTTCAAAACAAATGCACTTCACCACAGATGTTATTTTACGATTTTACGATCACTCACTTTTCTGCCAACCTCATTATTATGCAAATTCATTAAACTCCTTGCGTATGAAGAATATCTTCGTGAGTAACTCCAATTCAATTCAACACTGTCTATGAATTGTTTTGAGAAATTGATGCTAAATTTGATGTGACTGTCACACTGATTCCATTTGTATTTGCCAGCATTAGCTTTCTTGAACGATGGCTTGGTCCTTTTACAGGAACAGGCTGTCAAGACGTCAGCTGCGCAAGCTTTTATAATTGACGTCACAACGCCTGCTGAAAATATAGCATTGATGAACGCCGCTTCCTTTGATTCTAAACAAAAAGTTATGAAAAAAGTGACGTAATAAACTGCCTTGTTGTTGGTTAAATTTACCAAGAAGCTTAAAACTATTGACTGAATATTGTTGAGGTGGACAAGATGGGAACAAGAAAAAACATTCCAGCTTTCTAATGTTAAATTTTCATTGCATGCAAACTTTCTGATATTCTGTTAAAATGAGAAATGCAACACGCCCAGTCGACAAATTTGTTGCAAAATCATTGCAAAGGAGTGCATTTCTGTAGAAATATGTACATTATTTCAATACAGATGCTCTTTGTCGCATTGGCTTTTTGACGATTTTGCTCACTGGAATTTTAAACAACTGTTAAGCAATGTAATATAACTCGTGTAGGTGTGACGGTGTAACTTCTAAAGGGGGGCTTGGGTATGAGATTGTGATTATGATTATTGTGAGTTCAACAATAACAAAGTAATTATCTCGTAACTTCTTTTATAGATTCCATACCTAAAATTAGATTATCTCCAAATAATGAAGGGTGTGTGTTCTGGTCTTTAGGTGTCGAAATGTTTGCTGAGCAATTCCATCGTCGCCAGCGGAATTGATGTCTGTAAAAAAAAAAGTTGTAGAGCAATGAATGCCTGTGATTGACACAGTGTGATTGACACAGTGTCAAACCATAAACAAAGATGGAGACCCAAGTTCTTTGAAATCATTCACGGGAATTCATTTTGACAGACTTATTTGCGCCAATTTCTCACGAACTCACAGAGCATGCGCACACTTTCCACCAATGACAAACGACCTTTGGTAAACGGTCTATACTTTTGGTAGGCATTGCCATTAACAACATCAACATAAAAAAGGACAACAAACAACCACAAACATACGTGCATTCCTGGTAAGCCATCCCAGCTCCAACAATTACCTTCGGAACGAGGTTCTGGTAATTTATGCATAACTTGCGTTGAGTTTCAGTCCAAAAGTGATGTTTGTCACATAACTTTGGATTGTATAATTTGCCTGTTGCTAGTGCTAGTTTCCTGGTGAAGAGAAAGAACATTGCATACAGTATGCTTTATATGATTTGTAGAAGTAGCACAAAAGCAAAATGTTTACATGTTGACACCGATGTTTACGTGCAACGAACTCTCGTTGTTTACTTATTAAACCAAACCCAAAAGGTCATTGTTAGACGAAGTATTGCCTATGTTTTTCCGATCTGTCACATAAAAAGATACGTTGGTTATCGTTTCCACTATGTTTTCCCAACCCGGCACCACCTTGAAATTATTTCGTCATAAGCGAAGAGATGGGAATTTGTCGTCATTCAAAGTTGGAACCGCGTTAGTTAGAAATAATCTTTTTAAAGGACAATTCAAAACAACGTAAAATTTTTATATATTCCCCTTCGCATTATTGCAAGTAATAATTTGGGAATGGTTATAAAAAACTTCGACACACGCTCTCAGATCTGAAGCCGCTCCGTCCTACTGTCTGATTGACAATATTAGCCGTTACTATCAATCAGCCAGTGGGCAAATTTGTCGAAAACCACTGCGATGGAGAGTTTTTCTATAGAAGTATACATATTAAAGATTTTAATAAAAATGCACTTTATCCACATTTTGAATTGTGAAAATCGATAAATAAATGTATTGAGAAATTTGAAATAACATAAGTAAAGCATAGTCATATCATCCAAAATATTTTCGATTGACTAATTTCTTCTGTAAACACGTCTGAATAAGGAGTTAATATCGCGTCTACGTTAAAACTCTTAAGTAAATTGTGCTTTCTCAAAATTTGTGTCTGCGTGGCTTTCGTTGTTTGTTTTTCTTATGATGCGTAACAAAAAACAACATGTTTACCTGAGTCGTATAACATTGTCTGAGAAATCTCGATGGTGGGAACAAAAATATGACATGAAATAAAACAAGAACTTATTTTAATACTTAAGAAGCTAGCTATATCCTCGGTAACTCGAAAATTGATAACTCGAACTCACGTCAACTCGAAAATATATTAATTCGAACTCTCCTCAACTCGAAAACACATTAACTCGAACTCACGTCAACTCGAAAACACATTAACTCGAACTCACGTCAACTCGAACCTATTCTCTTTATCCCTTCCATATCTTGCAGTAAGGTAGTTTTCTTAATCCGGAATTTTGTTTAGCTGAAATAATAGTCGGGCTCCTTAGTGGTCCATAAATAAACATGAAAGATACTAGGAATACTTAAGATTTTGTCAACAGCATCAGATATAAATTTATATGGTACCGTCAATATTGTTCTCTTATAGGGCTAAATGATGTTTCTAGATAACTATTTATAACTCGCCAGCGTTGATCCCGAAATATGTTGAAATCCTGTGGAGGAGATTATCATATTTCTTCGTCATTTTGTCACAATTAGCTCTCCTCCAACATTGTTATTTTTTTTAATATTTTGGTCACGTCTCTATTCTGCTGATTCTGATTTTATGATTCTGACCTATACCAAGATTTTGGTGGAACGAAAATTTTAGGTTCCACACACATCAAAGAACATAAGAGTAAGTGTAAGTGTCCACATATTCAAAAAAAATAGATCCTAAAAAGATCCAAAGCTGGTAACAATGGTTCTAACGCAGCGTCTGCCAATCACTAAAAAATGCAACTTCATGCAAATGTTTATGTTTCATTTAAACATAAACAAATCGATTTTATCGGCACTTCAATCAGTTCGTCGGATTTTTAATTGGTTCAGAACAAACTAAGATTATTCCATTCACACGCCCGGTGGGGATTATTTAATAAAACTATCAGGTGAACAGGACCACATAAACCACATAAAATTGTCGAAACTTAGGCGGTAGACGGACGAGTCAATCAGAACACAAACTTTCCTTATATATGTTTCTGTTATTTTCACATCTATTCAGGGTGATGTGGGTACTGTGGAAATACTGTGAAATGGATAAGCTTTTGGCCTTGCTCTAGATTCATTTGGAGCGTTTTCAGAAGGTCAGTTTCTAAGCAAAATCTTGCAGATACTCAACACCAGTTCACTTGATGAGTGGACGACCTTTCAACTTTTCATTCTTAGTAATTAGATGTTTTTCTCATAGTTGTTATATCAAGATTTCACTTACATACTTAACACGATAACACGATAACATACGATAACAACCTGAATTTCACTAAAACTCTTTTCTTAGACATTCTTTAAGTGACAATACACATCATATTTGGTTACCCGCAAACCATCATAATAAACATTTTCCACCTCTTACTGCCAAAGTAATAACGCTCACAATTTTTCCTCTTTTCTATTTTCAAGTGGTGCTTTCAAAAATGGATCTTATACATAACGGTACACAACAGCAAAACATGAACAACTTACATCCAGTGTTGACTTGCGGTGTCTTGTAACAAAAGCACGAACAGTAGCAAAGCCGTAAATATATTCATCGTATAACTGCTCTTCATTTCTTTTAAATCAACTAAAAATTATTCTATTCACCAACTTCTGTGACGTAATTGGTAGATGCCCGACAAAACCTCAAGGTGATGTTACCTTTTTGTTTGTAAATTTCGCGTATACAAATTTTATCAATAACATAAGAAACATTCTTGATGAAATCGACATAATACACCTTAATTGTAAAGTTCGACTAAAAAAGACGATTTAAATAAAGACTCAGAGAAGCCGAAAGATTTACAGAATTGGAAAAGAAAAGAAAACAAACCTTGTGCCCAGGCATGTTTTTCTGCAAACTGAAATGAACTGCAGAGAAAGGAGTCTGAGTACGAAATTGGTAGAGATTTATTTTAGTGACAGACATGTAAAGAATATTTTAGCCCACAGTTCTCGATCCTTTCTCATCATATGAAAAGACACCGTTCGACTTGTTTTCTATTGTTTGGTTATTCTATCGATATTATGCTTAATTTCTGTAGGGGAGTGAATTCAATTCCTACGAGACATCCTTATTACTGCATGTAACAGTAACATAATTGATTCTATAATCAGATTGTCTTCAAAAATTCTTTCGCTCTTCTTGTGACGTTGCCGCTTCATCTAGATCCTATTTTCAACATACAAGTTTTTTTTTATTTTTATTTTGCTGGTGAATTTTATTTTAAAACAAATTTGTGTGTGTTATACAAAGATATTAGTCGACGTTTTATTTACTTTGATATTATCGATATTCTTTCGTTCTTTTATATCTCAATTTATATCATATGGTCATCTTGTCGAACTTCTTTTAACATTTTTGTGTTTGTGTACTTTTAGAAAAAAAACGTATACATTCTTTTATGACTGGTCAAACATGACATTTCTGCATTATGTTTTTACGATTTATTAAGAATATCCTGGTCTTACCTCCCTGACAGAAAGACAAAATGGATATTGTCTTTGGTTACCGTTTTGTTAAAAATACCAAAAAGCTTGTGTGTACGTCACAAAGCTTTTATACTTACATGGACTTTTCTTTTCACCGAGTCTTTAGCCTATAAGAATGCTTACATATCATGGCTCGAGCACATCTAATCCTTTGCATACATTTTTCTAGTGATATGAATAATCAAATCGTGCACTGGTCAACATAAACCCTTGCCTAAATTTATTTTAAAAAGGTCTTGCAAAACACAACCACCAAAATATAACAAGTATTCGCTAGAATAACTAGGGAGGTATGTTATGCACTTCATAAGATGATTAACGTTGAACATTGATCTGGTTAAAGTGAAGCTTGGTGTAGTATATATGCAAAAAATACAAATTACGCAAAAATCGCAGAATTCAAAAAGGTAGATAAGATTATAAAAGTCAAAAAAAGTTTAAATTGAGTTGTTATTTGAATTGTAATGCAAGCAATTTGGTCGATGATGAAATTTCAGTAAATGCAGCATCTTCTTGTTCTAGCCTTGGATCAATGGGATCGTTAGGATCTAATTGGTCAAGATTTGGTTCCGTCTGAACTCTAATGCGCCAGAAGTTTTTCATGGCCGTCTGATACAATTTGAACATTTCAGCTACTTCGTTCTTGCTTCCTTCATCTAATTTTTGGCTGTTTTTCACAACACCATAAATTCCAGCAGCCACACTAATGACGCTAAATATTAATCCAACACTTTGAAGAACCTGTGCAGATTTAGCCAGAGCACCAAACGTATTTACTGCGGCAGCAGCACCAGTACCAGCGTCTGCCGTTGCATCAAATACTTGATAGATACTTTTGATGGACAGACCTACACTCACTCCAGTAATAGCCTCAGCATTGATGGAACTTAATAGACTGTATGTCAGTGCGGTTTTATCCATCGCACCTTTAACATCAAAATCAATGTTAAAACAATTCAGGAATTTTTGGATACCGTGAATAACAAGGTCGTTTGATGCAATTTCTCGCAAGATTACCCAGATCCGGAGCAAGTAACCGTGAATGGCAGTAAACATCTTTTCTAGATCAAATGCTGGGAATTCTTCCAAAAGTTCATTTGAAAATGCACAGATTTTGTTGACAAGCTGTGTGAGAGCATCCAGATCTATGCCATTCTTTTTGAATTCTTCTTTTGCGTCTTCCTTTGCTTTACCATTATTTCTCTTCTTATCGATTATAACGCCTCCATTAGCTACACCTCCAGCTCCACCGAGAAACCCTGCGGTTGCACATAGTGCCACACCAGGAATGAAGGTGATTGGATTGAACAGCAACCCAAAACCAACAATACCAGCAACACCAGACACAATGCTGACACCATCAACCGACAAGTTAATAATATTGAACTAAAACAAAAACTTATTTTCACACAAAGGAAATATACGTGCATGGGCTGTGTAACATATGTTATTATCAAAATGCCTAAAACAATTTGTTCTAAGATGATTTATTCGATTAACTTTAGGCATCCTCACCTTTTTCTCGCGATCTTCCAACTCTGTTATAACTTTTTCAAAATATTCTGTCACTTTCTCGAATGTTCGTTTGTTCCATTTGCCCACTTCTTTTACGAACTGATATGCAAGCGATGGATCGTCAAATAATTTCTCATAAATACCAATCACTAAGAAATACACAAACATATGGATTGAAAAAGTTCTTCACTTTAAGAATAAAAACTATGTAATTGATAACTACTCACAATTATCTTCTATTCCTTCAAGAAAAGTAGTTTTACGGCTTTGTGCGTGTAAGAGGCTCACCAAATCCAACACCTGCACAATTTTCGGACGGTCTTTAGGAAGCTGTTGCCAGCAGTTCACAATGATATCTTCCAGGTTCCTAATGAGTTTTAAATCTGGGTGATCATCATCGTATTCCTTGAATCTAGGTCTTTTCCCTTCCAAAACACTTGATTTGATTTGTTCTTTTAATTCTTCGCTGTTTAATTCTTTGAACTCTTCTTGCCAGGGATAATCCAAATCGTGTCTAAGCACTTCATACATAAGTACACCTAACGAATAGATGTCGCTTTTTCGGAGTGATTGACTTTTCGCTTTTTTATCATACTGCAGGAATCTCTCAGGAGGGGTAAATGGGAAGGTTTTTCTCGCTTCTCTCTTATCAGTAACTACGTCAGCCGTTGATGTTGTTATAAGATTTTGTAAATCCTTCCTGCATTCACCGAAGTCGCAGATTTTGAAAATGATTTCGTCCTCCTTTTCCTTATTAAATACCAGAACGTTTGCACACTTCAAATCATTGTGGGCGATCTTCTCATTGTGAAGATATTCTAGACCTTTACAAATCTAAATAAAGAAGTATTCAAAAGCATTCAAAACCCTATCGAACACTAACCGTCTTTAACCATTAAAAAGTGAACATACATGATGCAAAGCAAGTATCTTGAATTCGAATGGTAACTTATCTTGCTGATATTCTTCCAGGAGATTTTGCAGTGAACGACAGACTTTCTCAGATCCTCCTAAATTGAAACGAATCTCAGCTTTTTCCATGACAATGGCAAGCATGTCTTCAGTACACACTCCATAAGCTTTCACAATATTTCTGTGTTCAAGTTTCAGTTGTTGCTTCGCTTCTTCTAAAACAGCTGTCCTGTAACGAGTGGATTCACTGGATAAATGAAACTTCTTCAGAACAACCTCTTGTACTTCGCCAGTGGCTTTTGTCCATGTAGCCGTTTTGACTGTGACTCCTGTCCCATATCCGATCTTTTTAATTCCTCGAAGTTGTTCTTTTTTGATGATGAAAGGCCGCAAAAATTCATCAAGCCCGTCATCTGATCTTCTATCAACACTACGCAGTAAATTCATATTTCTCTACAGAATCCTACAAAATTAGGATAACTTTTTCAAATTTTTCTGAAAGAAACTCAGGAATTTTTGCCCAAAAACAAATAAACAAAATAGATTTCAAGATCAATAAAAACGTGCAGGTAATCCTTGGCCTACATTTTTGTAGTGACATGAATAATCAAATCGTGCACTGGTCAACACAATCTCTTGCCTAAATTTAGTTTAAAAACGTCTTGCAAAACACAATCACTAGAATATAACAAGGACTCGCTAGAGCATCTGGAGATGCACGTTATATGAATATAGCCATAGTTTAGTTGAAGCTGTTTTGTAAGAGCCTTAATACGCCAGAGGCTTTCCATGGCCGTCTAATATAAAACAATTTAAACATCTCAGCAACTTAACAAAATCTTGATCAGTTTGCTTTTGTTCGCCAAACAAAATTTCGAAGATAGCACTCATGGTCAAGTCAATATAGGCACAAACGTCCAAACAATTGAATCATGGAGTAAGCTTGGTCCAATTTAGGCCCAATTTTCACTTTGTACGTACGGACTGACATTACAGGGACCTTACGAAACTATGACGGCAACGTGGACGACGACGTAAGGCAAACAAAAGATTCACTTTACTCCATAGATTTGCTTCAGAATGGAAGTCTATTTCACATTATTGGGAAATGCTTTTAATCATACTAATATCATTATCAGATTTGCACGTTCTACACACAACGTGAAAAGTAGTGTTTAAAAGTCGTCATCAAAACGAAGATTTCAGAATAGAAGTACTTCGAATAAATTTTTCTTGGTTACTTCATTATTTTCTCTCTGTAAGAGCTAGAGTAGGGTGATAATATATACACTTTTTTTTGATTATCACCAGTAACCGTCGCTTTCGACGTCCTCCGCAGCGACTCTCGCATTTTTCCATTCCGGTCTGTAAAATACACGCTCGAATTTTACAGACCAGAAAATCGGTCACGGTTGAATTTCTGACAGCATCCCCAAAATCGAATGATATTTTCATTTAACAGCAGTAACCGTCGCTTTCGACTCCATCTGCAGCGACTCTCGAAACTTCAGAAACTCCCTAAAATCGAAGGACTCCCTAAAATCGAAGGACTCCCCAAAATCGAAAGACTCCCCAAAATCGAAGGATACTTTCATTATATGCAATAACCGTCGCTTTCGACGTCCTCCGCAGCGACTCTTACTTTTTTCCATTCCGGTCTGTAAAATACACGCTCGAATTTTACAGACCAGAAAATCGATGCTGACGGTCACGGTTGAATTGCCCTAAAATCGAAGGTGAGTCAGGGAGTTCCCTAAAATCGAAGGTCCTCCTCGAAAGTCCCTAAAACCGAAGGTCCTCAAAATGAGTCAGGGAAATCCCTTGACTCAGTTCTGTCCACTCATAAAAAATTTCCAAGTTGAAAAAGTGTATATAATAAAGGATGATCGAAAGGTTTAACTCAGCAATGAAAGAGGCAGCTGGTAATGGTGACATCAAGAGCGTCAAGGATTTAAAGGCACATGGTGCAAGAGATTATAACGAGGAAATGGAATTAGCAGCTGAAAATGGGCATATCGAGATAGTTAAACTATTCAAGGGGTGGGGTGCTTGGGCTTTTAACAGGGCAATGTCTGCAGCAGCTCGCAATGGGCACCTCGAGATAGTTCGACTGCTCAAGGAGTGGGGCGCGACAGACTTTGAGAGGACAATGATAGTAGCAGCTCGCAATGGTCACATCGAGACTCTGCAAGGAGTGGGGAGCGGCTGATTTTAATAATGTAATGCTAATAGCAAGTAGAAAGGGTCACATCGAGATAGTTAAACTCTGCAAAGAGTGGGGCGCGACTGATTTTGACTGGCTAATGATAGCGGCAGCTTCTAATGGCCATTTCGAGTTCGTCAAGCTGTGCAAGGAGTGGGGTGCGACGGCTTTTAACTTGGTAATGGAAGTAGCAGCAATGGAGGGGCACTTTGCTATTGTAGCACTCTGTCGAAGTTATGATGATATTCATGAAGAGTTGTTTCGTTATCATCATAAACGACAGTTCTCGAAAGATAACTACTACGAGTTGATAGAAGTTGCTATGCACCCGGATAGGGTGTGGGATTGGTACTATGATGAAGAGGAGAAGAAAGCTCTAGCGACATATTTTCAATAAGTATACAAACTACTTATTGAACAACATTATAACTCCAAGGAAACTCACATCGCATGTAAACATAAGCGTGTTTCGAATCCTTCAAGTGTTGGAAGACGCCCTCCAGTCGTTTTTAGAGATGACATTGGTTTCCTCGCAGATAAACTTGGCGTCGCTCAACTGCTTAGGATACCAAGTGAATAACATCTTTGCCTGTCGTCTGATGTTCTTTGGAAGAGCTGTGTAGACTTGGGTGAGTAGCCATAGACTATGTTTTTGATGACGTCCTGTGGTAGCTTCTCTTCTTATCGAGTATCTCATCAGCTATAGAATCATTAATGATGAATAAGGTTTCCTGCCCTGCAAATTGCTTGGTGAATCTCTCAATCCAACATAGTAAGTCCTGTTGTGGTGTAGGTTCGATCAGCAAAACATCATCATCTTTCCAGAGAATCGTACAGTCTTTATAGGTTGTATTCCATCTAAGGGAAGGACAGAGAATGACGATATAGTCAAAGTGGTGCTTGAACTGATTCTGTAGTAAGCGTAGAACCAGTTCCGTCTTGCCACAGCCTGTCGGTCCTGAAAAAATTGTGGTACAAGGATCTTTAACAAGGTCCATTTCTTTTAGTAGCCGACACTATAGAAGCGTGCATTCGCGAAGTTAATCTGTCCATCTTGTAGCACAAACATGTAACATTGAATGGCCCCCGAACCATCAGCTTTTTTGGTGATCTGCAGTGTGACACCATCTGAAGTGTTTTTGAGGTACCTCCCCGCACCATGTAGAGTGTTGTCAGCAACACTTCGAAAGTCGATAAAAAGACAGTAATTATAATCGAAGAAGTTAGCAGGCTAATGGCCGTCTCCTTATCGAAACTGAAATACTTCCGTGCCGGTTCATACATGTCTTTCGGAAGTAATCCGTGTGTAAAGAGCTGATTAGGCTCTCCTTCGATGGTAATATCTACCTTGCTGATTTTCGGGTTGTAGTAATGGGTGTTATCCATAGCGTATGTTTTTCGTTTGTCAGGATTAAGAAAGAATAGAACAAGAGCTTTTAAACTCACGCTGGGCACGTTTACCTGTATATTCCAGGCGGTATCTTTCTTGTCCAAAGGGATTATTTTATTTCTATGCACACGCGTGTAGGGTAGTCGTTTATTGGCAAGTTCGTTGTAGACTTTTAGTTTGAACTCAGAGTCTTCTACCTTGTCGAATTCTAAAGCAATGTTGGAGATAGTGTAGGTGCCGTCAGGATCTTTCTTCGAGGCACCTGATCCTGATCCTGCATCTTTGATGACCTTTCCGTACTCTCCAAATTGTATTTCGAAGCTTAAGCGATCATCAAGCTGTACATAGGGGAGATGTTTGACGAGTTCAAAAAATTCCCATAGAGGAATGGCAAAACGGTTACCATAGGGAGCTGCCAGGGCGGACTTACTCGTTGAAGTACTCGTTGCACCTGGTGTGACTCTGAGCTTGTTCACCCTCTGAATCTATCCCTTGTTCGATGTGTTGCAGCTGGCTTTTTTCAGATGGCCATCTGTCTTTGTAAATTTCCATCACATCCGCATTTTGAATGTCTTGGATGATATTTCCTTCGTAACTGATAGTCAACTGTTCGATCAAAGCCTTTCCCAAGTTGTTGACGATGTAGCGTCCTGTATCGGTGGATTTGAGTTTGATGTCAAACGTGAGCTTGAGCGATTCTGGTAGAATGACATCATTAGCACCTAGATTCGGCAGCCTCACAACTAGAGTTAAAGTCTGGCCAATGGTACTTGGTGTATGCGAGATCTTAACATGCTGACGCGATGCGTTGAAGGCAAAGCGAGTCATATATTCCTTATAATAGGGGTTTGCAATACCATACATGTTTATTATAAGAGAAATGACTGATATCAAAATGAATTGGGGAGATGATGATGCTGTTGACAAGCAGCCATCCCTTGAAGCGCCACCAATAAAGGAGATCTCGTTCACTGCAGCTGGTCTAAATACTGATCAGCTCGAGATAGCAGTGCTCCAGAGTCAAGTGGAGAGTGTATATGAGAAACTGTCTGAACGGACAGGTCAAAAGCCTGAAAATTTACATACGGATTACTTTAAACTGATAGGTCATGACCTATTCTTTCAAGGAAAACATGAAGCATTAACAACCCAGGATGGGCAACTCAAATCAGAAGGTGAGATAGCGGATATTTTAGGGAAGAAAGGCCTTCGTAAGATAGGTTTTGAGGCACCTAAGGATTCTAATAGCTCAGCATCTAAGTGGATGAACAGTTTCAAGAATCTAGAAAACACCACACCGACGGAGCTTGAAATGAATAGCTTGGATAACAATCAACTCATCGACAAAATCTCAGATGTGGTGGAGGTATTGGATGAAATGCTCGATCAAGGCACCCAAAAAAACGTTAGAGGTGGAGGAGTTCTTACGCAAGCAAGGAATTAAATTTAGTTTGCGTGAACTTAGAGGCTTAAACAATGCACTACAAGGAATACGTGGGGAGATGGAGAATAACGTAGCAAAACCGGACGGAGTTGATAGTCGAATAGCAGAAAAAGAACGTGAACTAGGTAAAACTCGTAAACCTGAAGCGCAAGAAGAGATTAAGCAACAACTCTCCGATTTAAAACTAGAGCGTGCAGCGCGACTAGAGGCACTCAGTGGTAACCGCAAGGAGTTGTCTAGCCAACGGTCGCGCATCAAAGAGACGGTATTCAAAGTCCTCGAGAAGAATAGAACACTAGGGGAGAAACTTCGCATCCTCTTTCGAGAGCAAGGGATCACAATCGTTTCAATCTTAACAGCGTTTTCACTGGTAATATCAACAATAGTAACCTCTCTCACAGGTGGCGGTGCTCCTACTCGAGGAAGTCCTCCTCCTACTGCTTCTGGAAGAGCTGGTGTGCAGCAATGGGTGAAGAAGCTTGAATCACTTGGACGCCTTCTTGGAAAACTTGCAAGTAAACTTGGAGCTGCATTGCCAGGGATCATC